>JANKKI010000092.1:0-1200000 GCA_025175665.1 Cinchona pubescens
AATTTACAAAGAAAGAAAATCCATAATGAGCCAAATGGCGTTGGGTCGATTGGGATATGTTGATATCCCGACAGTCGGAAAGTTGAACAAGAAGAGGTGCAATAGAGAGCCTATTGACCTCAAGTTGCTCCTAGTAAATTGTTAAGTAACCAGGAGATGGCAAGTGACCTCAAATCATTCTGTAGGGAATTGATGTGCACGTTCTCAGGGAATTGATACCTATCTCCTAAGAGCGGAATTTCTACACATCAATATGCTATAATTTAGAGGGAAATAACTCTTAGGGATCTGTCTCTTATACACATCTAGATGTGTATAAGAGACAGGAGAGAGNGGTCTCGACTGCTCCAGCAAGTGATCTCTACTCAGGAAATTGTCTTATTGTATTAGAGTCAACATCGCGGTCTCAAATGTTCCGACGCGATCTCGACTAGCTGAGAGTTAAGTTGCAAGGGCAATTTTGTAAACTTTCATCCAGTAACTCTTGATTTTTTGCCTAGTGTAATATTAGACTATTTAAGTTACTTAAAAATTAGTAAGAGAAAGTAGTAGAAAGTTTTAGTTAGTTTTAGATAGTCTAGGATGTGCTTGAGCTCCAAGTTTACTTCTTTAATAGAAATTTCTCTTTAATTTTCTCTTAGATCTTCTTTTAATTTCTTGTCAAGTTCAAATTTTGATTAGATAATCGTAGTGGGTTCATCGTAAGCTTTGCGTAGATATAATTTTTATTCATTTTCTTGTCTAATTTAGTAAGAATTTCTTTACTTGCAATTTTGGGTTCTTAGGTAAATTAGGGTTTTTGATAATTTCTTGCATTTCTAGTTAAAATTTTCAATTTCTCTCCATTAATTCCTAGTTAATTCTTAGTGGGCTTTCTTTATTTCTATCAAAAATCCAAAAATATTTATATTTCTAGTTTAACTCTTTCCAATTTATAGTTTAGAAATGATTGCTAGATGTAAGCAATTCAAGGTTTCTCATTTGTTTCCTTTTAGATGGGTAATTTGCTTGCTTTTAATTTTAGTCTTAATTGGGTTAATTTCTAGGTTAGAATTAAGTGCTTTCCTTTACTTGCTTTTACTAGAATATATTAACTAATTTCTTAATTTCGTAATTAGTTATTTTCACTCATTTATTTATTTTTTAGTCAATCTAGCTTTAATTTAAGTTTTTATCGCTTTCACTTGATTATGGCTTTTATTAGAATAGTTCTATCATCCATCACTTGATTTCGCTTAACTACACAAATACCCATAAATCTTGGTAATTGTCTTCCAACAATCCTTGTGGGAATGATCCCTACTTCCCTTTACTACTAGTTGACAACTGTATACTTACGGGATGCCAGTCTAGTTAGTAGTACGATTTAGGTGTTTTATTAATTTATAACTAGGTATGTAAGGCATTAGTCTTCAGGGTCAAAGGTGTTCGAGGTATTTAAGGTTTGAAGGTCAGGATAGTCATTGTGTGCAGATTCGGCTGAAGGAGGTTCAAAAAGAAAATTCAAGGAGACTACAGCTAGAAGGGCTTTGTCAAAAAGGTGAAGCAGCTTTCAATCTCGTTCATAGGGGAAGTGGGTTGAGGAGTGCTTATGAAGGATGAAGGAGTGAGAGACAGTCAAATCTCTCAACTGAATGGGAAGTTCTTCAAGCTTGAGGAAGTTGGTCTTTGCATTCAGCTGTTGCTTATACACATCTAGATGTGTATAAGAGACAGTCCTTAGACTATCCATACTCGTATCATTCCCTCCTTCCTCGAAAGGATTCATCTTTGAAAGTTGAAACTGAAAAGCTAAACGACGCATTGGAATTTTAAATAATTTAAAATGAGGGTGTCTTTTGAGAAGAAGTAAGAAAAGCGAGTAAGGAAAAGCGCATGCGGTGAATGCATTAATGACGTGGTACGAGAGAATGTAATTATGGTGCATGGGGACTCGGTGAGCCACAGGTATTATGGAGGAGTAATCATTGCAAAAATAACATGTTTCATAGGAAAACAAGCCTCTATGGGAAAGATTAAAAAAGCTTTGGGTTTCATACTAAGTGGTTCAGAAAAGCTCGGGATTTGTATATATTGTAACTCTAGGAATGTGCCCATCGGTTGGAAGAAGTCTTTTTCAATATATGTTACTTAGACCCTGCCGAGAGGATTACGGAGACTTCGTTGATTATCGTCGGCATGTGTATAAGAGACTATTGATGTGCTATAAGGAGAACCAAGGCTTGGCACAATTCCAAATGATTGTTCTAGAATTGCATCCTGTCTCTTATAAGGGAATATGTAATTTATACATAGGTTCACTTAGTGGGATTGTGATCCGATCCCTTCATTTTACATCTGTTCTAATCCTTTTCTTGCTATAATTATTATTATTGTCCTCTTGTAAGCTCCGCATAACACCGTTTCTAAATTCTCTCCTCAATTTTCTACCTTCTCTCTTCATCATGTGACATCTTCAAATTTGAGCGTAAACACTCAAGGTGTGCCGTAAGGTCCTTCTTTATTTTACTAACCCTAACTATCAAAAATCTTTTGTTTCTTATTGATTTTGTTCTTTTGTAGGTATAAAATGTCCCAAGAAGGAGAAAGTTTAAGGTTTAATGTTTTAGAATCTCATTTTGCTAAAATGGCAAGGTCTATTGAAAGCATTCAACCTTGGAACAGTCGAGACCGCAATCTAACAACTCCTCAAAATGAGATATAACATTCTAATATTTTCTTCACTAAGTATGTGGTTAAAAATTGTGCATGTACCTGATAATTAAGTGCTAGCTGTGTGAATGTAGCTAGCCAACTCATGGTAGATAAATTGAATTTGTCAACCACTGAACATCTACATCCATATAGGTTACAATGGTTAAATGAAGGTGGTGAATTAAAAGTCACTAAGCAAGCCTTAATTTCTTTAACACTTAAAAAATATAAGGATGATGGTTTTATGTGACGTAGTGCCTATGCATGCTAGCCATATTTTGTTAGGTAGGCCATGGAAATATGATCTGAAAAGCTACACATGATGGATTTGAAAATATATATAGTTTTGAGAAAGATGCTATTTACCATCTCTTAAGCCAAATCTTCCTGATCAATTTTTAAAGAGCAACTTTACATTAAAAGATGTGTATGAAGAACATTGATAAATTGTTGGTTGAAAATCGATAGAAATTCCTGAGAAGAAAGCCATCTCTAATCCTAAGGAAAAATTAGCTTTGATGGTAATTCCAAAGGAAGAAAACTTGTTCGTCAAGGAAAAAGTTTTTAAGAGTCTTTATCTTTTGTTGCCTAACAATTTTCTTCCAAGTTCATTTGTGCAGCCATTATTCAAAGAAGCAAGTGGAGACAATGACTATCCCTGTCAAATTTACACCTCTAGATGTGTATAAGAGACAGGCAGATTGAAAGCTGCTTCATCTTTCTGACATAACTGTTCTTCCTGTACATCTAGATGTTTCATGGAGAATCTCCATGATATCCGAATTTGGACAATGCTATCCTCCTTTTCAAATACAAATCTATGATGTGTATTTGAGACATGAAGACATTCTTCTTTTCTTGCTTTGACGAGGTCATTTGTTTAACTAACATGTTGGAACCCGTTGTTTACAGGGTGCTGTCTCTTATACACATCTCCCCAACTAAAGATTCATTCATCAATATTCAAAAAAAAACTTCCTGTCTCTTATACACAACTAGTCTTCCAAATAAGAGATTTTGCAAGATTGATTATTGCACCTACCTATCTTGAACACTATAGATAGAATGTATAAATGAGGGGCCAATCAAACAAGTTAGATTTGTTTAGGCGTAAATAACTAGTTCTGTATCAATTTCGGGTCTCGTTAGTTTATTTGCAGGGTTTGCATCACATGATCTCACCAAAGGCTCTGAAAACACCCCATCCACGGTGAACGTAGTCAATCCACTTTGACCATGTTATTTTACTCTCGTTAAATAAAACACACAGTTCTGTGTGAATGAACAAGAGTTCGGAAACAGTTGGATGGTAAGATCTTTTCTTTTTTTCGTCCGTCGCTTGTAGTTGGTGATTCAAAGGAATAAACTCCTCGTAAGGCATGCCAGCAATTGGTAGCCCGCATATTATGTTCATGTCAAGAAGTGAAATACCCATCTATCTTCCAAGAAAATGCCAAGCCTATTGCATTTTCTTGAGACCAAAGTTCCAAAAAGGCTCTCAGACATCAAAGAGTAGATAGTTTTTCTTCTCCTTAAAAAATCTATACAATAATGGATAAAAATCATATTTTACTTTATGATCTAAATCTCCCTCCGAACATTGTTCACCGGGACAAGTGAAAGTGCGTCAAATATCTGCCCTATGCCATTTTTAACCTTAGTAATCTCATTCTCATCCTTGGGGTTAAATATATGGTTCCAAATCTTACTTTGTCTTCTTTAATCTAGTTGACTTGGTCATCGATAGAAATCTCAATATCAATTTGACTAAGAGATTGGGATTGGACATATAATAATGGATAAAAATCATATTTTACTTTATGATCTAAATCTCCCTCTAGATATTGTTCACTGGGACAAGTGAAAGTGCGTCAAATATCTGCCCTATGCCATTTTTGACCTTAATAATCTCATTCTCATCCTTGGGGTCAAATATATGGTAGATCCAAATCTTACTTTGTCTTCTTTAATCTAGTTGACTTGGTCATCGATAGAAATCTCAATATCAATTTGACTAAGAGATTGGAATTGGGCATATTTAGGGCCTTGAATATATTCATGTCTGTCCTGATTTTTTGCTCTTTCAAAATAAAGAAAACCGTTGGTATCCATTATCTACAAAAGTGAAAGAGATTAAAAATATTGGGTCAAGAATTTTCAAAATCAAGTCTAGACCTTAAGTCGTGAATAAGGAAGTATAGAGAGTAGTTCTTGTAACTTAGTGCCTGATACTGTTTATGGGTCTTATAACCAGATATTCAAGTTGGCCTTAGAGTCCAATTCAAATTTTAAAGTTGACTTATTTATTAATAATAGGCCATCTCTTATAACATGGGCCTTAAATGTTATAAGAGACAATAATGGGCCTAGTTGTCTATTTAATTAAAGAATTCATTATGTGTATAAGAGACAGATATTTAGGCTTGCCTACGTATCTATTATCATGGATCTCGGGGTTCTGTCTCTTATACACATCTAGATGTGTATTAAATTTTAGCCTATTCCTGTCTCTTATACACATCTAGATGTGTAAAAGAGACAGCTTTTATTATTTTGACTATCTAGATGTGTATACTTGAATTTGAACTATTTGAGCCCTTTCACTCATACTGTTGATTACTTCCAAAAGTTAACTTTTGGAAGTAATCAAATAATAAATTATTGCAGTATTGCACAAAATTAAAATTGTAACAATTTGTCAATGTAAAAAAAAATCGTGCTGTTAAACTGAAATTCACAAAAAAAATGAACGTGAAGTGATCACAATTAACCACTTCGCGCTGTAAAGCTCCTATAGGAAGCAATTGTGCAGCTTTGCTTGCACAATTGAACTTTTTAAAAAAAAGTTCAATTGTGCAAGCAAAGCTGCACTATTGCTTCCTATGGGAGCTTTACAGCGCGAAGTGGTTGAGATCTCTATACACGACCACGTCAATGGATGGCCACTTCGTGCAGACGTGCTTATACAAATCTAGATGTGTATTTTGATAATCTCCTAATCAATAGAATGGCAGGCAAACAAATTATGT
The DNA here is from genome assembly GCA_025175665.1 of Cinchona pubescens. NCBI lineage: Eukaryota > Viridiplantae > Streptophyta > Magnoliopsida > Gentianales > Rubiaceae > Cinchona > Cinchona pubescens. The sequence goes on from JANKKI010000092.1 coordinate 5,724, forward strand.
CTCCAAACTTCGATATAAAGGCACATTTTTTTAAAAATAAAAAAGGAGAGAGCACACAAGAAACCAACACAAAAGGAGAGCAATAGAAAATTTCCACCTGGAGGGAATAGGAGTCTCTTAAACAAATACTGATAAGATACATCGACTGTATAAGTAGAAAGGAAGAAAACTAGTTTAAAGGGTATCAAGTACTTATACCAAAGGAAAAATTAGGTATATATCTTTCCTTTAATTCTTCTAGACAAGTCTGATATTTTGTTCTTTGATTTGTTTTGACTCACTGACTTTCTGATTGAGTTTAAACCTATGTTAAATATCGACTCGTTGTCTATAACAAATCTGACTTATACAAATTCTACCCATTACACATCTAGATGACATAATTAATGTTTATTTCATTAGCCTTAAACCCAAAAATTATCATTTAAGGCGTTAAATTAATTAATTGGCCTTGGAGCGAAAAAATTACCGTTGAAGGCATTAAATTAATTAGTTGGCCTTTGAGTCTAAAAATTACTTTTAAGGCATTAAATTTAATTTGTTTTCTTTGAAGTCCAAAAAATTTCCTTTTAAGCACTAAATTTAATTAATTGGCTTTGAAATCCAAAAAATTGCCTTTTAAGGCATTATATCAAATTAATCAGTTTTGGGCCTAAAATTACCTCTTAAGGTAATAAATCACCAACTACAAGCGCATTAGTGCCAAATTTATTCTAGATTTAAAGCATCAATTCTTAGACTCAAATTTGTCTTTTGAGACATTAAATTAAATTAAATTTGCCCTCGTGTCCAAGTTACCTTTTATGTTAATTAAAAGTAAACACATGAATTAAATTGGACTTTATGTCCGTCTTGCCTTTCAAGGCATCACAAAAATATTAAATAAAATAATTAGATCTGTCTTTGAGCTCATCTATACTGTGTATATTTTACAGGTAATATATCAATCTCATATCCTACATATAGATGTGTATAAGAGACAGACAATAAAAATTGTAGTTTGATTAGAATTACATGTGACTTGATTCCAATTCAGATATGTAGGAAACCCTCCAAAGGGTTCAGCCGCAAGAACTACAAAATATATTATTTTGTGGAGTTTTTTCCATTAGCTAAAATTTCACTAAAAAAGGTTAAATTCAGGTAACCCATCAAACTTTCAAAATGGGCTAAAATTAATTTGTTTTCCATATTAAACTCAAAACAAATACTTGTCAATTAATTAATTAGAAAATGTCTTTTATTGGACTCTAATGTGTATAAGATATCTGGTTATATATTGCGAACAGGAAATAGTGCACTATTATTCACGACTTATATCTTGATTCGGACGAACAAATCATGCGAGTGAAATCAAGTTAAGTAAGAATTTAATGTTTAGAATATTAAATTTTTTCCCAACAATTGAACGACCCACGTGGCCTAACATGTAAAGATTTTTTGGCAATTGGAGGGTCCTACACAACAGAACTATACCGCAGCACTTCTTTGCCTCCCGAATAAAAATTGGATCGAATGTTTCGCTCTCTTATACATATATCTGTCTATTAGAGACATCTAGGAAAATTTCTCTATGTCATCAGAGAAAATTTGAGAAAGCTTACAAGCTGTATATATATTGTAACTTGTGATATATATGAAGAAGGTTGTGCGAATTTACTTATCGGTTTATCATCTGCCAATTTATAGAGGGTTTATTAATGTTTCTGTAGTTTGTTAATGCACAAAATATCACTATGTTCCTTTACTGTCATGGGATAATACATTATATGACTATGTTCACAATTCGTAAATGTGAAACCAACTTTTAAAACTACAGGCTCTATTTTGGTATTGTTTGACTTGGTTGTGACATGCATTGACTGATACAATTTTCTTCGGCATAAGTCCTATCATGTTTGCAATTGAAATGCAACAAAAAAAAAAAAAAAGAGCTTTACAGCGCGAAGTGGTTAATTGTGATCACTTCACGTTCATTTTTTTCTGTCATAACATGAAAGCATGCTTATTTTCCTTTTAAATTAGATAAATCGTCGTCCCGACGACATAATTAAGATTATCAAGTAATATCGAATTAATTTAAGTCTTTCGATTATTTTCTTTGTGTACGCCATCTATTGCAATTTCATAGTCATGCACGCTTTTCCTTTGCAAATGCAACGAATGACATCGTAGAATTGGAGCATTAAAACCAACAAATCCACAACTAGTTTCTCAAATTCTTCAATTCTATGTATCCATTCCTGACGGAGACCACGGTAGTACTCCATTTGATCTATATCTTTACACTGAAGGTAATCATTGTCCCTTAGCTGTATCAGCCACATATCATTTTCTAGTTGTTTAAAGTTTGGCTTCTATGTATTTATAATGACTATGAGGAGTATTTTGCAAATTTTGCCAAAAAAAAAACATAAAATGATATCGCATTTTCAAAGTGTGAAATTACTATGAGGAGTATTTTGCAAATTTTGCCAAAAAAAATATAACATAAAAATCTGATATCGCATTTTCAAAGTGTGAAATTAGATTTCACACTTTGAAAATGCGAAATAAGATTTTGCACTTAGAAAATGCGATTTCATTTGTTTTTCGATTACTTTTTGGTTAATAACACTTTTTCCCCTATCTATGGGGGTAATTACACTTTGCCCCCTTGAACTAAAATAATATACACTTTACACCTATTGACACTGTTCATTCATTAAAATTTTAAAACCATCAAGAAAATCTAGTCAAATAACTAAAATACCTTTGATACTATATTTTGATTTTTTATGTATATCGGTAGGATAATTCCCAAATGGATTTATGTTATATTGAAATTTTTTTTTTAAGGTATTGTTTGACAATATATTCTCTATAAAACTTTTGTTATTTTTTTGATGTCTTTTAGTCCTTTGCCTTTTTAATATTTGGCTTTAATTTGTGCAAAATCTTATCTGTCTCTTATACACATCTAGATGTGTATCAAGAGACAGTGGTAATAGTGATTTGTAGGACACATTAGATGTCGCGAATGACTTGTCATTGATGCATTCCTAAGAATATACCCCTTTTCAAATTTGCAGAGATTTTTGTGCCTATTAACGAAATAGTACTCGAATGAAATGTGTAACTCGCATTCGGAGAATGCCAGAAATTTTTTTTTTTAAAAAAAAAAAAAATTCTTCGACTAAATGCGAGGTCAAGAAGGCCTTTATCTTCTGCGAGGCCTTCTGGCCTCGCAGAAGATAAATCCCCATATACAAAAAAAATAAAATTCCTTGTCGGGCTTTTATGGATGTTTGTTGCTCTGTCTCTTTGGTTGTTGGCAGGAAGAATGTTCGTAAAATAGGGGAGGTTATGTCAAAATTTTATCAAAAATACGATAAATTAATAAATTTGTGGGTTTACAAATTTCATTCTCGTACTATTTCGTTAATGTTATAGTTTATGATTTAAAGGCGAATGGTTTACTATTCTAACTCCTATGATACTACTTCGTTATATATAGTTTATAATTTACGGTTTAGTATATAATGATTTTATCTTACAGTCAAATCCTTCATTTTTCTATTTTTGTAATAGTGCACTATTTCCACTCGCAATATATAGATGTATATATATCTATATATATATATTTTTTAGGATTTTCTCTTATACACTATTTATTATTGCGTCAATATACCATAGTGCATATATTTGCTAAATCCTAAAAAATATATATATATAGATATATATACATAGTCAAATTTGCTAAATCAAAAAAAAAAAAAAATTTCATTAAAACAACGCATTTTTTAAATGCTTAAAGACCTCGCATTCCTGGGATGTGAGGTCAATTCGAAGAATTTTTTTTTTTAAATTTTTTTCTGGAACTCGCATTCTCGAATGTGAGTTCCACAACTTGTCGAAATACATTTGCATAGGCACAAACAATACCAAAATAAAGGGTATATTTTTAAAATTTTCCCTTGTCATTTCTTGACATTTTTTTTCTAGTCAATAATGTATTTCTGTCAAGAATCCAGGAACATAGTGAGAAGGACTTGTCATTTCTTAACTGGCATCTGCAGCTCCTCACTTCTCAACTATCATTCACAAACTCGTGAGTGTGCTTGATTTATAATTCAAACATTTGATATAATGTATTTATTTTTCTAGTGACACTGCATGCATTAATTGTTAATCAGTTCTAAATATTCCAGCATAAAATTCAGAACTTAATAAAAAGAAAACTATTCAGCGTGCTTGAGTTGGCATTTAATTTTTATGGTATATAAATCATCTATAGGAAACATGCAGTGATTTGTCCAACTTAAGCATAGCTTTCTTTTCTCAAAGTGCATGGAATCAACACAATTCAAGCAAAATTTGCCAGCGGTGAACTATTTTGGATTTTAGACCGAAACTATGAATTGTACGAGAATTGGTATTATTCACTAGATCCAAACGAACGGCATTATTCAATGTGGAATTCTACTATGTGTGAAGAATAAAAATGGCAAGTTCTTGAGCAAACCGAACTAAAAAAATGCAGAAAATTTGGTTAGACATTTCTGGGCAAGATCAAAAATTAGATTCGAGACTTAAGGTGTATCCACCAAAACTGAAAGCACAAGAAATGAGCCGAAGTACAATGGGGGAATTCAATAATGTGTTGATGCGGATTAGAGAGGAGAACGATAGAATTGCACTATGCATTAAACGTGGAGAAAATTTTCAGGATGGCTTAATCTTTCACAAAAGATGTGCATAAGAGACAGACATCAATAATCACTAGCGATTACCTTGTCTTCCGATGATGAATGCAGATAGTACCTTGTGCTTTGTGCTTTGTATTAATTAAATATTTTCTTAACTTTGTTTGGTGATTTGGTTGTTATTAGATATAATATTAAATCTACGGACATATGTACATCGATTGTGGAAGTTAGAAATATAATTTTAGAAAAGTAAAATATAAATAAACTTAAAAGTCTAAACATGGTTGAACATGTATATATTAAAAAGTCAATTTGAAGCTACAAATCACTATTACCATTTGCATCTCAGTACTCTAGGAATGCTAGAACAAACCCCATTTGCGACACCAATGACGTGTCTTGTTGCCTCCATCAACTTGCCTCTTAGATCTCCTAGGTGTATTATGAGCTTCCTTGTCATCCTCTTCTTCCACTAGAACCTCATCCGTGTCTTCGTGATCGTCATCATCTTCTGCATCATTATCTTCATTGCCCTTGTTGTCATCATTGGCTCTTATTGCCACGAACTCTCCAAACATTATCCTGTATAGATGCACTCTGTGGTGATCTGTCTGTGGGGTCATCCATGGAAAATACGGGCGATACAAATTTTCAATTATCTGCGCAGACGGATGCTTGCAGTTCTAGCAGCACATGAAGATGCAAATGACGAGCTGAAAACGGGGGAGTGGTGTGGCCTAAAGTTTTGGGAGTTTCCCAAGTAAATGTGGAAGAGAATCCCTGTGGCATGCCATGTCGTTAAAAACCAACATTATCCCTAGCATGTGATGAGGAGAAAGGTTGGGTGCGGGTGAGTCCTGAATGCATAGTATCACCGAAAATCTGGAATGAGTCTCTCCTCACACATCTGTCACTGCCTGTGTCGCCTGCATTAACATGTCAGGATTCTCGGCCACCACGCCGATGCCCTGTACGTAATTGTTGAACATACGACTATGAGGATTCCCGCGGCATATTTTCCTGCCTCTAACTTGGTCCTAATTCTATCTGATAATGTTGTTGAGCATATTGCATCCCTCCGAATACCTCACATGTATCTCTGCTAAATCTATAGCAAATTGTGGTGGACATCATGCCATCTTGTACACGAACATATGCTAACTGCCAATCTGACAAATCGAGTCCATCTGAATAATGTATAACATAAAAAAAATTGAATAACATAATTTAGTTCCCAAATGGACTGAATAATGTATATAAAATAATGTTATAATCAAGTTTGGTGCCAAATACCATATACGTTTCCATCACTGCATCTCCTTAAAAGCCACTTAGGCTGGACTCTCTCATCTATAGATGCAAGTAGTACAAGACAGTTCTACTCTTATAATATTGCATGTACTCCATATCTGGCAACATAGGATCAAAGGTAGTGCCGCTCTCTAGGTATCTCTATGGATAACCCACCGTACAATGTACTGGTTGTGGTAGACAGATCAATCGTTCTTACATGACCCGCTCGCATGATTTTATGTAACCGAACCATTGGTGTCTACATCCCTAGGTATGGGTTGTCGTAAACCAAATTATTGTAGTACCGGATGGGAAAGATGCCACTCAACAATTTCCTAACAAATCATAGGAGTTACATATAATTAGAGGTGTGCTGCTACTTGTGCAGTAATGGGGATAAAGACTCTGGCAACTCATCCGTATAAGGCATCCAGATAAACTATAAAATAAATCAATTTCTACAATTATTTTTTTAACATATGCATTTAACTACTTTCAAAAAAACAAAACTAGGACAACCTAATTGAATCGTAATTTGGATAGCTCATCATGATAGATGGAAAGCACTTGAGGAAGGTTTGTAAGTTTAAATGGCCTAGTCCACTGCACACCTAAGGGACCGTTAATCAGTTCTCCACCTTTCTTCTTCTTTTATGACAAGTCCTTCTCACGGAGTTTGGATTCATGAGAGCTAACACAAATTATGCAATTTAAATGTGTATCATTGTCAACTAGAAATCAAAAGCAAAACAAAAGTTTAATTATGTACCATATGTGTGTGGTACCTGTAATATTGCTAAAGGTCCGCTAATCTGTGAACAGTGTCGTGTGCTGCATAGATTACATAGCTTCCGATACAAGAATGCTAGCACAATGCTACCCCAAGTTGAAATACTACTGAATGCATGTAAATCTACCAAAGCATTGGTAGAAATACATGCATTGATATCCTTACTTCTCGCATCTGATAATAACATACTGCTAATCAGAGTTTATATATATTCTAGCACGGTGTAAATAAGCCTCATGTGGTAGACCATCCACCAGTGGTGTTTGTAGGATACTAAGAAAAGTAGTCATTAGTCATTCTAATAGTATGTGCATGCACATCGTGAGCATAAGATGTAAACCCAAACAACTAAACAAAAAGATCCCTCCAATTATTGTTATTCCTAAATTCCACCCCCGATTGCAAGTGATCCGTCTATAAGTAGTCCATAAATAACCTGCATATCTTGTAATCTAATGGCGGCCTCTCTAACAGGTAGGTGAAATGTATGGGTCTCCTAATAGGAATTTTCTAAAATTTTCCCTCACGTTGTCGAGCCTTAATAACATCATTAATGCCGACCTTTGCTTTTATTCTTCACACAGCACAGAATCTGTCATAGTATAACATTCATCCACTAGTGGCCCTGGATGTGGGTTCGGAGTAAGGGTATAATGATTCATATAAAATAAACTTGACCTGAAACAAATCAAAATTATTAATTAAATAGGTTTAAATTATAATTGTGCTTAGTAAGCCTTAATACTAAACCATGAACTATGAGTTAAAAACAAAATTGTCTATTATGGTTAAAAGTAAAACATTTCTATTATTAAGGATAAAAAATCAATGTACCATTGATCCCTACAAAATAGTTAAAATAAACTATGAATTTCTACTATTAGCATTAGATATTAAATGTACCATTGATGCCCATATTACGTTACCATCATTTAAAAATACCGAAGTCATTAAAATAAAATAGTCTATGATCGTATCGATTTTCATAAAAGGCACATTACTTCTCCGAAACAAAATGTTACATCTGTAGAAACAATAATATTATAATAAAAGTCATGACATTATTTTCTTTCTTATTAAAAAACCTAATTAATTTTGAAATTACATTCTATTACATAGCGCTAATGTTATTTTGCTTTGATGAACTATGTCACTAATGTTATTAGTTACACTTTTCATGAAAATATAAAATTATTGCAGGCTAATTTAACACATTACTAGACTGTATGAAGAATCATGTAAAATAGTATAGTTTAAATTTGCATGCATGGCACAAGAGATCTACTACTCCAAGCAAATATAAGTATTATGGCTAAAAATAACTCGGACTACCCCCACCATATAATTTGCTTCCTCCTACACAACCTCAATTAGCCAACCTGATCTCTGATAATTGTGACTTGAATTCTATATACTATTAGTTAGTTGTAAAATACTATCTTATCTTATAAATAACAACTATAACAAATGGTAGGGGATAAATAAAGTTCAATTAGTATTTAACTACAATTTTTATCCTAGACTAATTATCGTATACTACTATTAGTATTATTAATATCATAATTTTGTGTAATATTTTTACTAAAACTTATAGGTAATTCATTTGTCCAATTTTCGTGCTTTCATATCGTACTCCTAAATTTTCAAATCCTACACTAACCCATTGTTAAATATTATCGTCCCCTACACATTCATTATTACTTATTTAGATATTTAACCATAAAAAAGTGGGTTTAAAATTAAATAATTAAGCATTCAGTTACTTTCTAATTATTCCTATATCTTTTCAACTCAAGAGTTCTTCAAAAAAAAAAACTAAACTGTCAGTTGACTAACTAGTTATCAACCACACCTTACCAAAAATAGATTTGTATAGAAACATCACATATCTATACACACAACTATTATTAAAAACATCGGTCTAAAGGCGCAAATAATAATAATAATAATAATAATAATAATAATAATAATCACACACATCATATAATTGAACACCGAACCTTTCTCCAAATGCTAAATTCACACCAAATTATATTCACAAAAGTATCACAACTATTCACCAAAAATTTATTCCAAACATCAATAACATATACCTAAAAGAAAACAACCAATAGATATGAAGCCATTATTTTTATGCAGGATTATAACAAATACATATAAAAACTATCATCTCTCTTTCATATCTACATTGCTAGAACTACTTTTTAACTAGTATATAAATTTTAGTGAAACTTTAAACTTACCTTTGATCTATAAAAAATTCCAATGTAATATAGTAGCCCACTGCAAATTCAACTTGATCTACAAATATACCACATTAATCCATTATTTGATATGCTTTCACGTGAATGAGAAAAAAATGTTGAGGAAGAAGAAGAAACTATAGAAGAGAAGGAAAAGAAGAAGAAAGGTGGAGAAGAATCTAAGGGTCAGGGATTTATGGAAGTGCAATATTGCATTTTTTTTTTAAATAAAAGATTGATTTCGCACTTTAAAAAGTGTGAAATTAATCTTTTATTCTTATTACAACTAAGGTTCAAGTTCAATTGAGAATTCCACAACAACCATAATTCATCAAGCAAGCATAAAATTCATTATCACTAGCTAAGTTAGAATAATTTGTCATCAACTAAAAACACATAATCCAAGCATAATCAAAACTAGTTCACAGCATAAAACATATAAACCTAACTAATCAAGAGCCTTGAATAATCCTTTATTACCTCACCAGATTCTTAAAATATTGCATATAAGGCATATAATGTATAAATAAAAATATAATTAAAAAAATACTCCCAAATAAAGCCAACGAGGCTGGCCAAGAATGTTGATGTCCTTTGTAGCTCCCGGCTTTTAAAAGAGGCGAGATTTCTAGCATAGTTAGTTAGTACCTCTCCGGTTCCCTGTAGAATATATGCTTTTTCTTCTACACTTTGAGCCACCCTTTTTTCAACGAACACTCCATATGGTACCTCTTTTGCGGTCATCGAAACAAACTCACACTCATTCAAAGATATGGCGGTAGTGCTTCCGAACAAGTGTTGAATGACCTAATTGTTGAGAATTCAAGATCAAGAGGTCCTGTATAACTAATATCTTTTTAAATGCACTCTTATTTTTCTTTTCCTTGATCTGGTTCTTTTTCAACAAATGTTTCACATGACACTTCTTTAGGTGTGTTGGTCATGAAATTTGAGCAGTCTTGTGGTTCCTCCTCCATGTTGCACATGCTCAATAGCTTGGCCCTACCACATTTATCTTCTAAGTGTCCATTGTCCTCTTCATTTGTTTGGAGTGTTAGAGTCCCCTGGTCTTCATATGTGTATATGAGTCTCATGATTATGACACAGTGTGTACATTGACATTCCTTAGTCTATTCAGCCATGCTTTCAATGGAATGTTATTTCCTCTTAAATAAGTGTTGTCATAACCATAGCACTCATAAGAATCTCCATGAAGGCCAATTCCCCCCCGAACTTGCATTTTCCAATAGGTTACGGTGAGCAGTAGTTGTTCATGTAAACTTCTTCGCCATACACTTCCATGGTATTTGGTTGGTCATGGAAGTTTCCTTAGGTATCATTTATCATTGTGGACCATGGAAATTCATTATACGGCTCCATTTGTTCATACATAGGCTCTTGAGGATAATCTTGAAAGTTTGAGAAAGACATTCGGATGGTCATTTGTATAATAGTAAGAGTAAGGATTGTATTGGTATACACATTCCCGAATTATTAGGTTACCTACACAAGAATCATAATATAAACAATATAAGGAATTAAATTAGCACAAAATGATCAATTTCTTCTTCTAAGACTGCTAATTGGAGAAAAATATTTTATCATTATTAATCCTAAGTGTATCAAACAAAACATACTCTTTGATCATGCCTCCATAATCACTCTTGATGACATGTTTATGAGTTATTCAAATTCATATTTTGCATGTTATCATAAGACCAATACAAAAACAAAATACAAAATAAGTACTAACACAAAAGCACACAAAAAGAAAAAATGGGAGAGTTTAGACTAGTAGTTAGCCTCAACTATCACCTAAAAAGATAATTTTTTTTTTTGGATTTTTCAATAAATGAACACAAAACACGAATAAAATATTTTTGGGTTTTTTGCTGTCTCTTATAGACAACACAATGACTCTAAGACAAATGTAACACAATTGTCTCTTATACACATCTATTGTGTATAAGAGAGGAATACTACTTTTTTTGCATTTGGAGAAAACTTGATAGTTAAATATCCAGTTATAAAATTTATAATCTTCTAATCCAACTAATAACTAGATAATGCACCACAAGTGTACGAGGTCAAATAGTATATAGTGGGAGTAAAGCCCACAAGGATTGGTTTAGCAAGTAACGGTTATTTGATTCAATCGCTATTTGAAGAAACCACAATGAAAGAGATTTGACTAAATTAATCTAAGTAATAAATCTAGAATTAATCCACAAAAGTAATTAAACTATTCTAGCCATTAATCTACGAAAGTAATTGAAGAAAGCATTAGATTCGAAAACAAGGAAAATTATATAAACCCTATGAAGCATTAAACGCTAAAAGAACCATAAAACAAGAATTAAATAGCATAAGGAAGCTTTAAGAAGGTTTAAGAATGATTCTCCAAAAAAAAAAAAGAATGATTCTCTAATGAATAATTGCAAGTTCTTGGTCTAAAGTTGTTAATCTTGGACCTCCTCGGTTTAACTCTTCTTGAAAAAGGAAGAAAACCCTAGCCTACACTTGCAAGCCCCTAAAAGGAAGCTGAAAGAGAACACGTTTTTGAGGTGTTAGAGACCCTTATTTATAGGTTTTAAGAATTACAAAGTGTTAGGGCTCTGAATAAGTTTCAAAACACACCGTAATGAGCCCAAAACGGACACCCAGAACTATAAAAATGCTGAATATGTGAAATAGCTTTATTTACCTAATTTCGCCCAGAGTTGAAGTCTTTCTCTTATACACATCTAACTGTGCTTCTTCCCAGATCGTTTTGGTTTGCCTCAGCAAAGTGCCCTAGACATTCTGTTGGGCTTTGTCTTTTTTCCTCTAAAATCTCCGTCTGATGTCTGATGGATGTGCCATTTTTTTCACATGACCCTAGAAAAAAGACAGCACATTAATATATAAAACTTAGCAGTAAACTAACACATACACACTTACAAAAACTAGAAACGAAAGACAAATAAAACGCAAAGAATTATAATGCAGTCTGGGAGGAATTAGGTAAATAAGCTAAACACATATAATACATAATTATAAGTTAAATAATATCAAATAAATACTAAAACACTACATTAAATAGATAATAACACATAAAAGTAAGAATGAACGAAAATACATATTATTTGTCTTTCGTTTCTAACGAATGCAAGAATCATATGAAAAAAGGAAAGGAATAATCTTAATTTCTTAGGGTTATCATGTTCATTGAATTATTTGGTGATAAAAATTTAACAAAAGATAAAGAAATGAAATTTTGGATTCTAAAAAATATAGGGATGGTTTTGATTGGGAATATTGCAAAGATAAATGGATAAATATGTTTGAACTTTTCGATCAAGCTGAGTTAGCATACAAATCGTATTCAAAGTATAAGATCCATCCACTACCACATGTGAAGATCAAGATGAAAATCAACTACAAGTTGATGTTGCATGTTATTTACACGGAGATACAAATCTCAATAGAGACCGTGGCATGTCGGACATTCAGAGTTGATTTAGTGAAGAGTTTGATTGAAATGAGGATATGTTAGAATATTAATCAAGCCTACAAGTTTCCTATTTATTTTTTAGTAATTTTATTGGAGTATTTTTTATCAAAACCCGAAGGGCATTTTTTAGTGGCACCAAATGTTGACTCTTTACGCACTACCAAATTTTAAGGCAGGAGTACCTACTGAATCCAAGAAGATAAACCAGTGAGAAATGAAGATACATCATGCGAGATGAAAGTAAAACCACAAGACTGATGTCTACTACCTACTTTAGCTAATAAGTCAGCTGCCATGTTTGCTTCTCTAAAAATTTGTTTGAGAACAAAGTGCGCTTGCCTTAGTGAGTCATGAATCTGTTGAATGAGCCCATCGAGTTTCCAAGGAGTTGATAATTTTTGTGTGATAATACCCACATAGAATGTGCAATCCATCTCAACCATGGCATGAAAAACTGAGTGAGAAATGCAAAGTTTGAATCCATGTAAGAGAGCCTGAGCTTCAGCTTGAAGGCCTGTTCCTTCACCAAATGATTTTATAAAACCATGAGATGTGCCTCTCCCTAGTTATATCATGCTATTCCACCTCCAACAGATTGCCTCAGATTACCCAGTGATGAGCCAACAACATTTAGCTCGACTCCTTCAAAATCTTTTGGCCAAGTAACAGCCACAATCTGAGAGGACTGATATATGATTGTATGAACCGGAGTCAAAGATGTTGGGACAAGAGGCCTGCATATAGAGTAAACTTAAAAGGAAGACCAAGCTCAAATTGGATAGTAGCTCCACTACCTTAAACACTGCCCATTCTCCCATATGAAGAATATCTTGATACAAGAATTGACAACGTACTCTTCACAAGCTCCAAGGGATGGGATAAAAGAAGAGAACCACCATATTTTCCTTGTGTTGAGCGGCCAGTACCCAAGTTAGGAGGAATTGTGAAATCGCTCCTTTTGCTAAAGGCAGCCCCAAAAGTGAAGCAAAATAGGAACACACTGGGGAATTTGCTAAGGAGCACTCATGAAACCAATGTTCCAATGAATCCATTAATGCACAAGCTGGACATTTGGATGGCATGAAGAACCCAATTCTCATAATTATGTCTGCGAATGGCAAAACACCATTGAACAAGTGCCACATAAAAATTGAAATTTTCAATCATATCTGAGAGTTCCAAATGATGGTACTGTTGGCTACTTGTGTTTAAGAGACGCACCAAATGATAAGCCGAACCCAAATAGAAGTTACTTGAATTTAGTCCAAGTTCCAAACAAGTTTGTCTAGATGGCAGGATAAATATAAATTTGTAGCTAGCACCTTTGCTTTATCAATCGAATAGAGGAAGCCGCCAACTGGTTTTAAATCCCATATATGTTAAATGCTATACAATTGTCGAATGAAAATATTCGGAAGATTGAGAGTACCATTTTTATCAAGGGCACCACTCCCAAGCTAGCTGTCATGCCAGAATGAACAGTCACCATTCCTAACCAAAACTTGATGGCATGCCATTGCCTAGAAAATGTTTAAGTCATTGCATCCTCCTCCAAACCGAGGATTGGTTGGAAGCTGAGCCACTTGAGTATTTTGCATGCATAAATGAAGACCAAAGGAATGAGGAGTCATAGTAATTCCACCACAGCTTCAGTGAAAATGCATCCACGACATTGAATAAGCTCCTCAACCCTAGACCATTCTCATCCGTGGGTGAGCAAATGGATTTCCAAGAAGTCCAGCGTTTCTTCTTACCGTATTATAAATCCCCCCAAAAGAAAATCAGCCATGATAAGCTCAATTGAGTGAAGTACTCCCTTGGGCGAATCCATTACCGATAGAACGTGTATAGGAATAGAACACAACACATGCTTAATAAGAATTAAGCGACCTCCTAGTGAAAGAAGTTTGTGTATCAACAAGCTATTGAAATTGGTATATCTTTCTTCTACCTTTACAAAGGATACACACCAAGAAGGATATAGGTAGCTCCTTGCGTTCAGTTCCTGTAATCTTCCTCTATAACTCGAGTAGTTGACACCCCAAAGAAGATGGCAAGAATAATGAGCTCTTTGTCAAGTTGATATTTTGTCCCAAATCCTTCTAATATGTCTCAAGTAGCTGCATGAGAGTCCTCATGGTTATCACATCTCCGATTGGCCATGAGCTTTCTTATCTAAGAACACAACATCTCCTGGGCAAGAAAAATATTGTCAGACATGTTGAACTCTTTGACAATTTCCTAATTGCTCCTGTGAAATCAGACACATCAGATGGATGAAAGAGATTAGCAAGAATTTTTGTAAAAATTTTGTTTATAAAATTACATAAGAAAATTGGACAAAAATTCGAGAAAGACGATGGGTAATCCTTCATGAGTAGCAAAACAATCGAATTACTCCCAATCCCTATTGATATAGGCACTCTAGAAACAAAATTCTTGCATTGCATGATAAATGCCAATTCTCACAATACTCCAATAATGCTGGAACAAAAAACTCCAGAAAATCCATCCGACCCTGGAGCACTATCTTTATCCAATTGGAATTCCGCAGACTTTACCTCTCTTTGTGTTATAGGTTGTAGTAAATCTTTACACATGCCGTGACCATGTTTGGTATAGACCCTAGTAGTTCCTCCATAGCTAAAAGACATTCGGACCCTCATCTACAAGTAGGGTTTGGAAAAAATTAACAGTTTCTGCTTTTATCTCAATAGGTGTAGAGAGCCAATTTCCTACTGAATCGTTGACTCTCCGGATGAGTAAAGTTGCTCTTTTATTAACCAGAGATGTATGGAAGAATTTTGTGCTCCCGTCCCCCTCAACAAGCCACTTGATTCTTGATTTCTGTTTCCAAAAAACTCCTCTTTCCATAACTGAAGGTAAAGAATTGCTTGAGCTTGACTGAGCAATTCCTGATTTGAGGTGGAAGGATTTGTTTCATAGTCTAACTCTCTTCATTTCACTTCCTCTTCCACAACCATGACTGTATCAAAAATACTCCTAAATACCTCATTATTCCAGATTTTCAAGCAAGATTTTAGCGAGTTAACTTTTGGCTAAAAGCCGGGATTCCAAACCGTGGCACTGGAACCTGCTATTTATCTTCCACTATTTTAAGAAAGTCCCAATGTGGAAGCCACGTATTCATTGGAATTTAAAAAGTTTAGAGCCACAAGTGCCTACCTCTAGAAGATCCCAAAGAAGTGGTGAATGATCCGATGGTGCATGATTTAAATGGTGAACTATTAACTGTGGAAATAAATTTTGCCAAGTCTGATTGACAAGGCATCTGTCATGCCTTTTCCATGCTGGCTGGCCATTACACAATCCACTCCTAGTAAAATCACTCCCAGTGTGAGGTATATGTTGCAAGTCACAAGCCGAGATCATGTTGTTAAAATCCAAGATGGCATGTAAATTGTAAGTTGCTTGACCTTTATACATTGATGGGGAATGTATGACATTGAAATCACACCTAATGAACCAGGTTTTTGATTGACGTGCAGCAATTTTACAAAGTTGGCTTCATAAAAACCGTCTCTCTATCCCATGTACATTTGGCATAAAAAGAAGCCTCTGGGACTGAACAATGTTTGCATATCTTCTTTAGAAATGTGCAAACATTGTTCAGTATTCTCCAGAACATGAAGAAGAAAACCTACCTTCGAAAGAACCCAAATTTTATTCAATAAATTTTAAGAACAGAAATTAAATCCAAGCTTGATACGGAACTCATCAAGCCTCCCCGTATCAAGCATAGGTTCTAAAATAACAATCCACAAAAGTGAATGAAAACCAAATTAACTTATTTAATTGATGAAGAGATGCCTGTTTGGGTATCCCCCAAATATTCGATACAAGAATGTTAGATCATTGGAAAGATTAGGGAAGGATTCATTGAAGGGTCTCACCACTTGCCTTGTTAGAATAATACGAACCACCTGGACTGATTTTTTCTTTGATTTTTTCTTGCTACCCCTCCTTGATACCTTCTGAGAAGAGGCTGTCTGCATTATGGGATCTTTAAGCAAGCCATGCATTAAATCATGCAAAGCCTTTGATAACTCTTCTTGTGGTCTGTTTGATCTAGTAACTTGATCAGAATCCAACAAGGTATCGAGGACATCAACTTCTGGAATTACTTTTTTACCCTGTGTCTAGGCACTCTAAGTTTACGATGATGGTCATCTTATAGTTGAGAAACTATTAGATCATCCGAAATGACTATTGGTTCTACAGGAGCAGTATCAGTCATCTTTTTTTTTTTTTTTTGAATATTATTGTATGTAGGCACCATTGCCTTATTTGATTTTTAGTAGTTTAATTATTTTAAAAGTCAGTAGTTATTTGGTAATTGTTGTCCAGTTATTTCATGCTAGCCAAATTTTGAAGTCTATATATAGGGTGCATGTTGGAAATATTTTCCTGAGAGAATCTGATGAGATTTTTAATAGTTTTGTTTGTTTGATATATTAATAAATTATTTCTTCTTCCCATATATTTTTATGTATGATTATTTTAGTCCTTGAATTCTCTAATTCTGTGGCTGGTATTAGAGACTAAAAATTTAAAGGTTCACAATTAGTATTAGAGCAGTCCAAAAATTTAGGGTTCTACATTTGTTATCAGAGAACTAAAAATTCAGGGTTCTACATTAATAGATCAGGAGTCGGACTATGAGGTTAGTCCTGGGGCTTTTGGGTTATCATCCAGAAAGGCCAGAAAAATTGTAGAGGTAAAAATTTCTTTTTGAGATACATAAATTGTTTAACTGTGATGGTGGAGTCTATAGATTTGATTGATAGTGGAAAATATATTATATTGACTCCCAAAAGAAAAGGTCTTGAAAATACCTGAATTGGGTTTTAAGGGTAGAAAAATATCTCAAACAATGCAATTTAGATTATTTTCAATGTTATATTAGTGTGTATAAGTTATCGAAAAAAGTTAGAAGGGAAAAGACAAAATTATTTTTCAAATTATGCGTAAAACAATGTCCGAATGTCTTTTTTAAAAATTTATTCGGCATATAGTATTCCTTGGATATTTTGGAAGGATATTTATTATGTTTTGCAAGAACTTGAGTTAAATTATGTTTTTAAAACAGAAATTGATTGTAGATGGCTAGTAGATTTTGAGACATAGATTTGTTGATGGTATAGAAAGTTATGAAGATTTTTATGGGATTGTAAATTTTGATTTGCATATGTTATTTGGGATAATTGGAGATAGTGAATTTGTCATAGAAAAAGAACTTCTTAATCGGGTAAAGAAAAAAGAAATTATTAAGAATGAGGAGAAGGAGTAAATTATTAAATTGGTAGAAAAACAAGAAATTATTGATGAAATTATTTTGTTTATCTTGAAATATTTCGATAATGAAGCAAAAATTATTTTTAATAATATGGGTTTGATGAATTATGATATTGAAGATGCTGGGATCATTATTGAAGACTCTTTGATTAATTAATTTTTGACTGGATTGAAAATATGAACTTGATTGGAACAGAAAATTTATTTGTGAAAGGAGATTTGAATGGTGTTAAAATTTTAATTCTTGGGGGGAATAAATTTTTTGACAGTTGTGGTAGTGTGTTTATTTAATTACTTGGTGGTAAAAATTTTGCAAAAAGGAAGGGTATGAATTTTTTGATCCTAAGAATTTATGGATGGATTTTGATTGGGAATGTTACAAAGATGAATGGATAAATATATTTGAATTCTTTGATCAAGTTGAGTTAGCAGTTAAATTATATTTGAAGTACAAGATGCATCTACGACTATGCTTGAAGATGAAGATGAAGACCAATTACAAGTTGGTGTTGCATGTTGTCCACACGGCAACTCAGATTTGAATAAAAATCGTGGCACATGATAGCATTGAAGTTCTCAGTGAAGAGCTTGTTGATAGGAAGCTATGTTGGGATATTAAACTAAACCTAAAAGTTTCCTATTTAATTTTTCGTAGTTGTTCGCGTTAAGTTTTTTTTTAACTTTTTAGGAGTCGGTAGTTTTTTGGTAATTGTTGTCCGATTAGTTGAGTTTAGGAATCTATATGTAGGGTGCATGTTGGAATATTTTCATGAGAAAGTCTAATGAGATTATTAGGAGTCTAGTTTGAGATATTAATAAAATTATATCTTCCTTCCAATTATTTTTGTTTGTGATTATTTTATGTTCTTTGATTTTCTAAATCTATGGCTAGTATCAAAGAACTTTAAAAATTTAGGATTCTACAATTGGTATCGAAGCAATCTAAAAATTTAGAGTTCTAAAATGTGTATCAGAGCACTCTAAAAATTTAGGATTCTACATTTAATTTTTTAGAACAAAATTGAAATCAACAGTATTTGGTTGATCAAGTTGTTGATTGCAAGATTTGACAAAATATGAGGATGGAAGTGGCTGGATTATTTCAGTTTCAAAGAGTTTTGAGCCTAGATCCAAGAGGATGATTTTGTGTAGTTAGTCTTCTTTTCTACCACTTTTTATATTTTTCTTATTTCTCTATATAGTTATAGTTTTCTCATTCCCATGGATGCAACAAAGTTCTTTTTTATATTAAAAAAAGAAGGTACTACCTTCAACAAAGATGGACAAATTGATTAAATTACCAATGGAAAATATACTTGTTGCGGCAAAAAATTAGAAGGTTAGGCATTAAGTTGTCCAAGTGTATCACCTTTGACTAACTTGATGATATTTTCTATATATATATGTGTGTGTGTGTCTGTGTATTGTAGATAAGATTTCGAGTATTTTGTGCTTGTGGGATTTGTATTTATTGATATTTTGCTTAAGAGATGGTTAGTTAAGTGGTCTATGTCTGGTGATATGTATCTTACCAAGAAATTGTATCGTAACATTACTTTAATAATGCAAGAACATTTTCGGTGTAATTATGATTTTTTATATAATTACCATAACCCCTTTAACCAACTACTAAATAACTCCCTTTTAACCCACCACTAAATAATGAACCAGTAAATAATCTTCCTTAAGTCACTATAGCATCATCTTAGTGTAATTTTTATTGGATTTTGTTTGGTGGTTTGAGAAAAATAAGAAAAAAAAAGAAAATAGCATAAAAACTAGTGATGAAGACAATGAATAGTGAATGGACCTTTTTCGGACAATTTTATCCCTTGAAAGAATGACATGAAGATCATGTGCTTGACCAAATGGAGTGCATCTAACAAAAACATAGACGGAATAATTTTAACGAAAACTTCCAACATTTTCTGTCTCTTATACACATCTAGATGTGTGATCAAATCAAGAACGATGCAATAGTTTAGTGACTTTTTAGACTATTTACTCTTGTCTTATGCAGTGAGTATTCTCCCCATTATATGTGGAATGTTACGATATAATTTACTTGCTAATAAATTTCTATCACGTGACATAGACCACAAGAACCCGATGTATTCAATCCTCCTCACTTAGTAGGTTTGGACCGTCCAAGTATCTCTGCATGCATAGTAAACTCATTGTATCTTCTACAAATATGGTACGATTTCTCATAACTAGATTCAAGAAAATACACAACAACATAATTCTCTCTGTCAATTGTATAGTTCTAGTCCTCTATCGTTATACAACTCTTACTGACTTAGACATCAGAGTGTTTATGGGGATAAGCCCTCACCTTTTTTGTAGGCACTCTACAACAGGAGCAGTGAGTTAGGACCAAATCAATTTTTACTAGAATTAGTTTAGCGTCATATGTGGGAATGACACATGAAGTCTATGTGCTCTCCTACTAAGATCCTAGAGTCTCTTTTTTTTTTACTTTCTCATACTTTCTCCTCTTAATATAGTTAACTCCAAAAAGACTGTTATGATATTTTCATGGATCCCTCAATCTCTAACTGTAATTAGTCAACATGTGAAGTCAAGACATTTACTTAGTTACTCATCTAGTAGAAAGATGAGAAATACCACCACCAAGTTCATAGAAGCAAATGTGGAAAGGAGTGCCTCACCAAGTGAACTCTTTGGTCTTAGTAGGAGAGCACATAGACTTCATGTGTCATTCCCCTGTCTCTTATACAGCACTAGATCTTCTAACCTGTCTCTTAACACATCTCCTTAAAAGGGCATACAATAAACTTTCCTCTGAGGGAAAGTTTATTGTATGCCCTTAAGGGTGCTCCGTGTCCCATCATGGCAAGGGGCATCTAGCCTCACTTCACACATCTAGATGTGTATAAGAGACAGGTCCTGTTCTGGGTTAATTTGCAAATTGAATCAACTATCACAAAAAAAAGTATAAATTTACGAGGACCAACTTCTTTCCTACACTAATAGGTTTTGAGTAAAAATTCATCAAAAAATGAGACTATCTCTATCAATTGGGTAGCAGTAAAAATCTAAAAAAGGTCTAAATTATAGCCTTCATATCAACATGACTCACTTTCATATGGATGATCAAAACCTTTTTATCCGATTTCAACAGACAAGGGAAACTGGTCAGGAGTACTGACAAAATAAGGATGAGAATAATTCCTCATAAAACGCTAACAAATTCAAGACATTGTCAAGCAACCCATGGGTAGTAATACACATGGTAGATGTGTCTCTCCAAAAATTTCTTAAGGGAAAAGGACCAATTTAGTCTCTTATATATGAGTATTGACCAATTTGGTTTCTTATCTATTAAAGTCAACCAATTTAGTCCCTCGTCTTCAAAAAATCAACCAATCTAAGGTCTGTGACATAAATTATGGGCAAATTAATAGAGTAAACCCATATGATTTTCATGTAAGCATTAACTTGTGGTAGATATGTTGTTAATGGCTATATTATTTTGTCCACAATTTTTATCACAATCCTTAAATTGGTTAATTTTTTTAAGGATGAAGGACCAAATTGGTCTTTATAATACATAAGGGACCAATTTGGTCGATAAATTAAAGATAGAGGACCAAATTTGTTATTCTTGCTTTTCTTAATTCTTCATACTTACTAATGTCTCCAATTGATCCAATTTTACTCTCTTATTGCAAGAGAAACCAACACAAGGTTGGAATTTTCTACCTTGACACTTAGGGAAAAATGTGGAACAAGCACAAGAATATCATTGTGCACGCTTTCCTCAATCTGAAGCAAAATGTCAAACTTTTTGATGGAAGAAGAGATAGACTCTGTTAACCTCCACACAAAAGTCAGGTGTCAAGTGTAACTCCACTTCAAGAATCAAAGGTATCTTCACATACTGATCACAGAGACTTTAATAGGAAAATGACGAAGAAGGCGCCTAAAGGAAAAGAATCTCGTAAAGGTTAACCCTTACTTTAAACATAACAAGGATTTGCCAAGCTCCTTCATATGTCTAGATGCTTGAGATTTAGAGAAATCCCACTGTCAATAACTCATCTAGAGCATAGGATCCTCGCTAAAACATGAACAATGAACTTTAAAAGATAACATTCCTTCGCCTTCCAAGTTTTCCAAAAAAGTACCACCTACTATGCCTCTGAACCTTATAAACATCTAACTACTTACATTAAAGGCTCAATTCCTTGATGATCTACTTACTTCTCTTGTCAACTCAACGCTTCTAGCGACCTATTTATCTACACTCACAATCTAGGACAAAGTATTACTTTTAATACACTAAGTATGAAAACAATGGTAAAGGGATGATGCTTAGAGTCTACAACAAAGTCATGATATGGTTCATTGTAGGAGCTTTTATATCACCATGCTCACCTCCATTGAAAAATTTTCAATATTCTTCTAATTCCTTTTAAGGACGAAGAGACGGGATAAGTACTTCTACACCACACCCAACAAGTCACTTAAAATGCACAAGTCCTTATAACATGAGTGTGTTAGACACATCCGACTGAAGGGGTCTTAAATATACAAGTATCAAGTGCGCTGGCACTCATTAGGAACTCTAAGCCTATGAATAGGCATACAGAAATCCTAACTTCTGCTCATGCAGAAGGACGATTCCAAAATCCTAACTTCTACTCATGTAGACTGGCGGTAATAAAACCCTAAATTTTGCTCATGTAGAAGGCTGGTACTCAAAAATGCTTCTCTTGCTAGACATAGGAGAACAATACACAACAAAAAAACCATAACTCTTGCTAATAAACAAGAGGGCAATATTACAGGTGAAAAATCCTAACTCCTACTAATCATTAGGATGACAATTTTCTACCCTGAGATCTATCTCTAGTAAAAAATCCTAACTCCTATTATTAGGAGGATAGTTTTCTATCCCTAATCTATCACCATGGAAAAAACAATTATTTCTGCTAGTCAAGAAAAGAATAGTATCGATCTACAACTTGGTATCCTAGAAATCTCTGAAGCATCTCAAATCCATCAAGTTATTCGATCAAGATTTCTTTCATAGCATTCACTATTCATTGTCTTCATCACTAGTTCTGTCTCTTATACACATCTAGATGTGTATAAGAGACAGTTTCCAAGATGCCCTTGTTGGCTGTCTCTTATACACATCTACCTAGAGGAGAGCTCTAGACTGTCTTCATTTGTTGGGAATTCTCTCAAGTCTCGCCTTAATAGGATTCTAACAGTACTCTGAGCAAATATCTATACCTACTACCAACTAAAGTGACAAGAGGATCGTTAAAACACTATTTTCTAATATTGACAAACATGATAGGGGGTAGGCAAGAGACAAAAACTCTACAACTAAAATGCCTTAAAGAGAGACTAGTTACTTTGCAAAAATCCCCAGAATACACTTAGTCTCTGGGCCACTAAGTCTTCTATGCAAAAATTCCCTTAGGATACTGGGCCTACGAATTACTTAGGCTTCTATAGAAAAAATTCTATTGGTATGCTTAGTCTCTACACCACTTTGCCTTCTACGGTCGTATTAGTATCAAAGTTTAACTTCAACACTAGCTTACGCTATCGATTTCAATGCTTCTCTTTTATAAAAGATCATAGCCTAATTAAGATTCCTTTATATCAACACAGTTTATGCTTTGATTTACACATGAAAATTAATCTCTCACCATTAATTTTTTTCATTGCTTTAATCTCTTTATAGGTAACACTACTCTGCATCTAGTTGGGATGATTTCACCCAATACTACAACATTATCCTCAACAAGCTTAGCAAGAGCAAATATGCTTTGCTGAAGAGGGGGCAGGAATACTGAGATGCAAAAAAAAAAAAAATCAAAAACAACAAAGAAGAAGAGGATGGCATGTAAAAAGTTCAATTACTTAGCAAATATTTCTTCAAGTTTTAGAGAAGCTTGCACAAGTATCCTCCTACAAAGCTACAGAATTTACACATCATACAAGTCTAAGTACTTAGACTTGGTGCCCAAGACAATAAAAAACTAGCAAAATTGCTAATCTTTGTGACTCCTGTCTCCTTATACACAGTGAAATATCTCTTCTCAACAACATTCCTTGGGTGTGACTCAACATGATTTCCTCCTGTCTACAAACTTGTCTTTCCACCTTCACCTAGTTTTGCCTTGCATAGAAACACTTGATTAATGTCAAGAAATGGATAAAAGTTTTGAACCTGTCTCTTTAATTTGCACCATTAAATATTTTGCTCAAGATAGAAACACCTTCCTAGAGAATCCTTTGGAACTTAGTAACAACTTTGTTGGCCCCAAAGCAACCTAAGAGAGGAAGTGAATTATGTTTCTTAAAAAATTACTTTGCAAAATAATCACCAATAAAATCTTTTAAACTATCAAAGCTATGGATAAATAGATATAAAGACAATAAAGCTTATGGAATATAAAAAAGGTAAACAGAGAAATTAAACAAGCAACACTTCCAAGCTACCAAGCTTGAAGTGTTAATCCACTAGAATGCTTCACAAAATTGGTGAGTCAATAATCTTCTAATGTACACAAAGTAGGACAATCATTTCTCACACTAATTCACTTTAGTTGAGCCAAGCATTTTACTTTTAACCTCACTTTAGTACAAGATTATCACTCCACTCAATATTTTTGAATTTCACTTCAATGTACACACTAATACAATATTGCTCAATTGCTAATTTGCACTCAAATCGCTTTTCTACTAACTCGTATTCAATGTGTAAGATGTGTATACAAACCGAACAGAGCAGGTATTTATAGGAGTAATAAATTTTAGTTGTAACTACTTCCCAACAGCTCAATAATAAATGCACAAAAACTAGCCGTTAAGGGTTTCGGACGTCCGATGTATTAGTTGTGCATTCGACCAAGTCGTCGTCCGATCTCAGATCAGAGTGTGTGATGAATGTCATTCGGACAGCCGACCATGCGTCCATTCCATCGTCCGAACTAGGTTTCGGACAATAGATTCGTCCAAAGCAGACTTTGTTCAGACATTTGTATGCGTCCGTTGTGAAGCTTAGGAGATTTGATTCTACCTTATCTATCGGACAAAAATATGCGTCCGAGGGATATTACCCCGGACGCGCCTGTGCGTCCATTGTAGGTACTTGAAAAAGTTTCCTTTCTGCCTATCCGTTCGGACAGTGAACTGTGTCCGTGGAAGTTTGCATCGGACGTTCATGTTCGTCCGAAAGATGTAGTACAGTTTAGATGGTGTATTGCGTCCGAAAATCTTGTTTCCAGCAGACAAGATAGTAGACCTGCACAACTTGAATTCAGAGTTTAGTGCATATGTCTCAAACCTTATTTTGAAATAGATGTGTATAAGAGACACATCTCAGAACTGATGATAACAAACATCATAAACGAATACAATCAACATATGGCATATCTGTTGAATAACTGTCTCTTATACACATCTAGATGTCTTATAAGAGATTTCTAATACCTTTTGACATCATCAAAATAGACAAGTAAGCTCCCCCTGAGAAGGTGCACAGTTAAAAATGTCAAAAATAAACCAACACATAACCCATCACATACCAAAATAAACAAGTACATCAAAATATGAACACCAATATCAACACCAATAATGTCATTTATGTCATTGCATACCAATAACAACAACTGTCATCCAAAATACAGACTAGAGGTCCTAAGAACAGCAGAAAGTCTAAGTTGAATAAGTGACAGGAATTTGCTGTCTCTTATACACATCTAGATGTTATTAGAGGGTGCATTGTCATTGGTAGCTTCACTAGAAATCGTCTTTGTGTCGCGGTGCTGCATGATATAATTAAATGTGTCGTCAACGTCCTCGTCATCACCTTCATCAGTAGGACCTTGAGTGGTGGGGTCTTCATGATCACCCTCCTCTTCATCATTGTCATGCGTGTCATTGTCATCACTTTTGGAGGAGGATTCAAGAGTGTATTGCGACTGAATATTAGCAAATTGAACTTTAGCAGAAGCAGACATGCCCAAGAAAAGTGCTTCCTGAAGAATTTGTTGACGAGTTTCTAGGCGCTTTAGCTTGCGATTGGTGCGACGATGGAAAGAGCTCATCTGAGTGTTCAAAGAACTAAGAAGGTTGCAAATGTGTGAAAGGGAAGGTTTGGAGGAAGAAGGACGGGGATCATGGGATGGTGGAGGTGTTTGAGGAGGAGGGGAATGGAGAAGTGCAAAACTGGAGAAAGAGGCTTGAGTTTTGGCTCTTTCGACATCATAAGCAGCTTTGGTAAACCATTGGTCATTAAAAAATCGTAAGCCCTTTCTCTCAATGTGGCTTTGTTAAGGTAGGGGGAATTGTTTTTTGCCAGTGAATGGGATATCAAGATAATCAAAAACTTGTGTGAGGAATTTACCGAAGGGAATGTTTCGGCGATTATCGGTTAGAGAGAGTTCCCACAGAGAACAGAAAAGATATCTAAAATCAAGTGGAATTCCCTTGAAAACACAGTAGAATAAGTAAAGCTGCATTTTTTTGGGTTCAATGCGATGCCCGTCAGTGGGTAACAACAAATTTGTGACCAAAGTGTATAAAATGTTCAATTCAGGAGTAAGTAAAGTAGTTTTGGCTTTTGAACCCCGTTTGAAGTTGACATTGAAAAGTGCTCGAACCTCATCAATATCATAACGAGTATCCAAAGCAGGCTACTTATCCAGAGAAAATAAATAGGAAAAACATTAGGCGATGAAACCTCACGTTCAAAAATGGTGTTAATGATATTGGATGAAATTTCAAGATTTTTGTTGTTCACACAAGCTATTAATGTGTGAACAGTGGAACCCTTCCTAAGATTAGCTGTGAACTGGAGTACCATGTCGTGATAAACAAGTAGATCAATATGAACTAGGTGACCCCAATAATTTGTTTTTCAAAATAGGATTTTACTAATGGCAGATTAAACTCGTCAAAAAGACCTTGAGAAGTAGGTTTTTGAACAATGATGGATTTAATAAGGAGAGAAGTGTACCGTTCAGATGTCTTGGCATCTATGAATTTTGGTAGAGGTGGATCTGTGGAAGTTTGAGGATTTGCTAATGATTCCCCTTGCACTGGAGCTTTCCTTTTCGATACACATCCTTGGGTTGCTGAAGAACCACCACGAGATCGAACCATTGTGAATTTTTGAAAATAGGAGAAAAAGAGAAAAAATGTAATTTTTGGGAAGGTTGGTAGAAATATCAAGAAGTTGGATGGTAAGTTGGTGAAATAGAGTGCAATAGAGGTAATTAGCAATATGGGAATGAAAAACCCTCAAACAATTTCGTAGGAGAGGGAAGAAATTGGAGGAATTTTGAGGAGGAAAATAAATAGCCAAAGCAGGGTTCGGTGGGTAGTATGAGTCCGAAAGAAGGAAAATGAATGATTTTTAAACAAGCAGAGGAATTGTTTGGACGTCCAAACAATTTTTCTGCGACTGATCATGCGTCCGAACACTGAAGAACTGACAGCCGAACATCTGTGCCAGTGCGTCCGAGAATGTCTCGAACGATGAAGAGCGTCCGTTGGGAATTCCAGAGAGTTTGAGAAGAAAGGGGTGAGAGTACGAATGATTAAAGCATCCGAGACATAGAGAAGGTTTTCGGACGTGGAGAAGAAAGGGGTGAGAGTACGGATGATTAAAAGCGTCCTAGACATAGTCTTTTTTGGACGTGTAAGAGCATCCGACAGAGTATGTGATTCGAACGATCATGTGTGTCCGAACACAAAAATTATACAGATGTGAAATTAATGATGCCCAAACAAGTTCTGAGAGATTCAAAGCGATCTAAAGCCAAAGGTTTAGTAAAAATATCAGCAAGTTGATCATTTGAACACACAAATTCAACACAAATTTCCTTTTTGCATACAAGATCTCTAATAAAATGATGCTTAGGACACATCTATGTGTTTGGTTCTAGAATGCATGACGGGATTTTTTGTGAGATTAATTGCACTAGTGTTATCACATTTTATAGGCACACAATAAAAAAATACCAAAATCTTTTACTTCTATGTTTCTGACAAACGCTGAACAATCCTGTCTCTTATACACATCAGATGTGTATAAGAGACAGTATTAGTAGTAACAATTTTCTAAACCAAGACACCAGACAGTTACCCATGAAATGACCCATACCACTAGTACTGATTCTATTGTTTAACAACCAGAAAATCAGCATCAGAATAACTAATTAAATCAAAAGTGGAGGATTTTGGATACCAAAGACCAAAATTCATTGTACCTTTTAGGTATCTGAAAATTCTTTTAACAGCAATTAAGTGTGACTCTTTAGGACAAGATTAAAATCTAGCACATAGACAAATAGCAAACATAATATCTTTTGCTAGCCGTTAAGTAAAGTAGGATTCCAATCATACCTCTGTAGTGTTTTTCATCGATACTATTACCTTCATCTTTATCAAGTTTGGTTGAGGTGCACATTGGTGCCCCAACTTGTTTGCAATCTTCAATTCCGAATCGTTTGAGTAGTTCCTTTGTGTAATTGATTTGT
Source organism: Cinchona pubescens (assembly GCA_025175665.1). Classification (NCBI taxonomy): domain Eukaryota; kingdom Viridiplantae; phylum Streptophyta; class Magnoliopsida; order Gentianales; family Rubiaceae; genus Cinchona; species Cinchona pubescens. Next base: position 34,079 of record JANKKI010000092.1, read on the forward strand.
GTAATAAACGTCCATTCCTTTGTTTGGTGAACTTGAAGTCCAAGGAAAAATTGTAATTCTCCCATCATACTCATTTTAAATTCTTTTTGCATAAAGTACGAGAATTCCTTGCACAAACTTTCATTAGTTACTCCAAAGATAATATCATCAACATAAATTTGAACAATTTATAAATCATTAAACTCAGTTTTTGTGAAGAGAGTGGTATTAACAACACCTCTTTTGAAACCATTTTCAATCAAAAAACTACTTAGCCTTTCATACCAAGCTCTAGGAGCTTGTTTCAAACCATACAAAGCTTTGAAAAGTTTGAAAACATGATTTGGAAAATTTTTGTTTTCAAAACCAGGAGGTTGTTCAACGAAAACTTCTTGATCAATAAAACCCATTTAGAAATATACTTTTAACATTCATTTGGAATAATTTGAATTTGTTAAAACATGCATATGCAAGAAACAAGCGAATAGATTCTAAATGAGCAACGAGTGCAAAGGTTTCATCAAAATCAATACCTTCTTCTTGAGCATAACCTTTTGCAACAAGTCCAGTTTTGTTCCTAATAATTTCACCTTTATCATTTAATTTATTTCTAAAAATGAAAATGATGACAATGATCTTATAGGAAAGCTCCATGTGCAAATTACATTGTTAATCCTCAAATTGGCTAAGATGTCTTGCGTAGCAAAATTCAAGATTCATCATATAATGCATCTCCATACACATTAGGTTCAATATGAGAAAGTAGTGCATCAATTACTATTCAAAAATTTATGAGATCGAGTTTTTACCCTATCAGACGGATTGCCTATGATCAAATTTTAGGGTGACTAGAAACAAATCTCCATACTTAGAAAGATCTTTTGGAGTATCTTCGTCTTTTCATTCTCCTTCTTCACCCAAGTGATTTGTATTGCTCACATTGTTTGGAGAGATCCCTTCATATTCTTCACGAATAGTGAGCTTTTCAAGCTCCTTTTGAATACCTACATCTTCATCTTCGCACACATTCTTTGAAATAATATCATTAGTTTCATCGAATGTAACATGCACAACTTCTTCAATCAAAAGTGTTCTTCTATTGTATACTCGGTATACTTTCTTGTCACTACAATATTCAAGAAAAATTCATTCATCCGATTTTTTGTCAAATTTTCCAAGATTTTCTTTGATTTTTAAAATAAAACATTTACAACCAAAAACTTTGAAATAGCTCACAACGAGTTTTTTACAAAATAAAAGTTCATAAGGTGTTTTATTTAAAATAGGTCTTAACAAAACTCAATTCATAACGTAACAAGCCGTATTAACGACTTCGGAGATACAAATATTATGGTAAGTCACATTCACTAATCGTAGTGATAGCGGCCTCTTGAAGTATTCTATTCGGAGCTTTCAACAACACCATTTTGAAGAGGCACTCGAACAATTGAAAATTCATGTGAAATACCGTTGTGATTACAAAACTCGAGAAAACCTCCGAATTTAAATTCGGCTCCATTATCACTTCTCAACCGGATAATTTTTAAATTCAACAAATTTTGAATATTTGAAAATAATTTCACAAAATTTTCAAAATCATCATTTTTGTGAATAAGAAATAGTACCCAAGTATACCTAGAATAATCATCAACAATCACAAATGCATATTTACTACCACCGAGACTAGCATATTGAATTGGACTGAACAAGTCTAGATGCAATAATTCTAGGGGTTTAGAAGTAGACACACAATGTTTTGGTTTAAAAGACACTTGAACTTGTTTCCTGAATTGACATGCATCACAAATTTTATTTTTCAAAAACTTCAATTTTGGTAACCCTCTTACCAATTCCTTCTTGGCAAGTTTTTCAATTAAATCCATGTTAAAATGACAAAGTCTTCTATGCCAAATTACGTCAAGGATCATCTATAGAGGCGGTTAGACATTTTACATTGTTACTACTAATATTATCAAGATAGATCACATAAACATCATTGTGCCTAGTACCTTTAAATAAAACAACATAATTTTTATCAAGAATTAGACATTCATGTTTGGTAAATAGCACATAAAGATTTTTATCACATAGTTGACTTATACTTAATTGATTGTATTTCAAATTTTCAACAAGAAGCACATTTTTAATCATGGTCTCACCATTTTTACCTATATCACCAATGCCGATTGATTTTGCTTTCATGTTATCCCCAAATGTTACTTTTTCGCTGTTTTTGGATTTGAGGTTTGTGAAGATAGATGCATCACTGGTCATATGTCTTGAGCACCCACTATCTACGAACCATTTTGCATATTTGGTGATATTCATTTCCTACACAAGAAATCAATTGATAACTTTTGGTACCCACAAATTTCTTGGGTGGAAAGAGTTAGTGAAATGACTACAAATCTATATGCCGAAATTAGATGTTCATACCAAGCTTTTCATTTCTCTTGACATAGCAATTATTTTTCATATGACCATGTTGTTGACAATAATTGCAAATAACATTTTTATTTCCATATAAGGATGATTTTGATTTTACAAAGCATAAACCATTCCTTCTAAAGGTGACAAAATTCTTGTTGATCAATACATTTCTATTCCTTTTCAAATCAACAATATTTTCCTTTTTTCTATGCAAAAGAATATTCAAGTCATCCAATCTTTTCTTCAAGGAGGCTTGATCTTCTTTGATCCTTGTTTCACATGCATTCTTCAAATAACTGTTTTCTTGTGATAACCTATTATTTTCATTCACAAGCTTTGAGTTAGCATTTAATAGAGCATTTGATTTCTTAACTAACTCCTTATGTCTAGCATACGACTCCTTCAAGCTATCATGTAAATTTAAAATGAAAGCTTCAAGAACATTGTTATCATTTTCGTCATTAGAATCATAATTAGAAGTTACCTCATCATCACCATTTTATGGCCATAAATGCCATTTGTGCCGTCTCCATTTCTTCTTCAACTTCTCCTTTGGAATTGCAATCATCCTATGTGATTTGGAAATTATTGAAGCAAGGCTTTCTTCCTTCCTTTTTCTTCTTAGAAGGACATTCATTTGCAAAGTGGCCAGGTTGACCGCATTCAAAGCACTTTTCATTTTGCTTTTTTATTTCTAGCTTGGTCTTTCCTTTGTCTGAGTTGATTGCTCCACCTCTTCTCATTCTCCATTTGTTGATATAGTGTTTGAGAAATTCTTTGGTGATGAGTGCAAGATCTCCTTCATCAAGATCTTCATCTTCTAGGTTGACGGAAGCATTTTCATCTTACACTATATCAAGTCGTGTATAATGAGACAGAGGTGGAGCAATCCAACTCAGCCAAACTTTAGCCTTTAGCTTCAATTCATAGTATGTAAGATGAGTTAATTAGAGATTCAATAGGCATGGAACTTTAAGTTCTTAGCCTCCTCTATAGCGATTGTTTTGGCCTCCCATTCTTTGGATAGACCATTCAAGATTTTTCTATTCTTTTCGCCCAAAGAATACTCCTTACCCAAGGCTTCAAGATCCTTAATGATGTCATTGAACCTACAATACATTTTGTCAATATTTTCATGTGGTTCCATCTTGAAGGACTCATACTTGGCAACAAGTAAGGATTTCTTTACCAAAATATTTTTGATCTTGAAGTCGTGGTAATACCTGTCAATTTACACATCCAGATGTCTTATAAGGAACTGCATCCCTTGACACGAGTTGATTCGTTAGCATCCAAGGCATTGTAAGCACATTCATAGCTTTTGGATTTAAAGTCAAGTTTGCCTTGTCTTGTGGAGTGAGCTCATCCCTTGTCTTTTCTCTTCTTCTATTTGTATGATCATCAATGATGGTAGCTTCGAGCTATTTCAAAGTTTTTGGTTGTACCATAAGTCAATATCAATAGATTGCAAAGAATATTATTAGTGAATCTGACATATAAAAAATATTATTAAATTCCCATTAAATATAGGGGGTCTTATTATAGATTGACTCTCAAAAAATAATGCATTATTGGTTGCCATGATCTTTTCTCAAAAGCTAGTTAAGCTCAAGATAAAAGATCAAGCTCTGATACCAATTGCTGGCCTCAAAGCAACCTAAGAGAGGATGTGAATTATGTTTCTTAAAAAATTACGTTGCAAAATAATCACCAATAAAATCTTTTCAACTATCAAATGGATAAATAGATTTAAAGACAATAAGCGTATGGAATATAAAAAAGGTAAACAGAGAAATTAAACAAGTAACACTTCCAAACTACCAAGCTTGAAGTGTTAATCCACTAGAATGCTTCACAAAATTGGTGAGTCAATAATCTTCTAAGGTACACATAGTAGGAAATTCCTTGCTCACACTAATTCACTTTAGTTGAGCCAAGGATTTTACTCTTAACCTCACTTTAGTACAAGATTATCATTCCACTCAATATTTTTGAATTGCACTTCAATGTACACACTAATACAATATTGCTCAATTGCTAATTTGCACTCAAATTGCTTTTCTACTAGCTTGTATTCAATGTGTAAGATGTGTATACAAAAACAATAGAGTAGGTATTTATAGGAGCAATAAATTCTAGTTGTAACTACTTCCCAACGGCTCAATAATAAATGCACAAACACTAGCCGTTAAGGGTTTTGGATGTCCGATGTATTAGTTGTGCGTCTGACCAAGCATCCGATCTCAAATTAGAGTGTGTGATGAATGCCGTTCGGATTGCCTCTTGTCATCTTATACACATTACCAAATGCAAAATGGTAAGAGACACAAACTAGTTCATCAAGACCTGCATTTTATAGACATCTAGATGTGTTGTTTACGTCCGTTGACAAGCTTAGGAGATTTGATACTAGGTCTATACCAACTATCGTAAGGAGGTTATTATTAGATGTTCCTGTTTGTTCGAAATATGTGGTATAGTTCAGATGGTGTACTGCGTCCAAATACCTTGTTTCCAGCAGACAAGATAGTCGTCCTGCACAGCTTGAATTCAGAGTTTAGTGCATATGTCATCATCAAAATAAGGTTTGGGAAACATCAAGCTTCAACTTTGAGCTTCTACTAGACCACTTGCCTTTCCAAGTCTTTCACTCTCAGTTCCATTGCTTGAACAATGTAATTGGAGAGCTCATTCTCCCTAGCTAACTTGCCCTAGGCCTCCACCATTTTGACTTCTACAAATCTAACATTATCATATGATCTTAGCACAATTTTCTCGTGACGGTGGCAAGCAGCCACCAACGTGTTGCAATATGCACATATCTATGTCAAGATCACACATTGGAAAAACACAAGTCAAAAATAGAAAAGAACAATATTGACAAGTACTTACATTGCTAAGTGGAAGTATCCTTCTAATTTGAATCGGCGGGATAAGTCCCATTCATTACACCTTGAACTTAGGAACTGAACAAACATGTACCAGGTGCTCACTAGTAAGACCAAATCTAAAATAAACAATCACTCCAGAGTGGCCAATTAGGAACATACTTTCCTTTTAGGTCGGTAGATCTCCTCCTACCTTGATAGCTCAAGAAAGATTCTCTATGCATAGTCTTCCGCTGTCTCTGTTATTGAACTGTCTCTTATACAAATATCTGAGAAACAAAACTTCTCCTCTGTTAAGGTCGACATCTCAACAACAAGACCGTCACTATCCAACAAAAACTTTATCTATCAAGCTCAGACAAGTAGGGAAAGAAAGGCCATACAAGAAAAAATACACAACAACATAAAATATATTATGTGTTCGTAAGGGCTATTTGGACAGCCCTATATTCACAATTCTTGGCTAAGCGATCACTTGGTCCTAGCCATTACATGATGTCAACTACTCTTCTATCTCACTAAGTGTAACTGTGTAAGGTGCATTTTCAGGCCTATCCATCAGTAACTAAACTACTACTTAGTGGAACAAATATTAAGTCCTACTGTACCAACACATCATATTATCATTTTATGAGATCTCCTATCCCTATCTCACAAGATGGCTCTGTTGGCATCCCCCCTTCTTGGATGACGCTTACCTCTTCAATAGAATTTTGGCACTTGACATCTGGCTTAACTGTAAGCTCTATATATTGAAGCATTCTGCCTTTCCAGGTCTTTCACTTTGAGTTCCGACTCAAGAATGAGGTTGCCTGACCACTCATTCTCCTTCTCCAACTTAACTTGAACCATGTTTAACTAGTTCCCTGCAACATCAATACTATCATCCAACTTTAACGAAATACTCTACTTTATCAAAAGGTAAGAAAATTATTCAAAGTGAAGTTTTATTAGAGGCATGCTCTATCAAAAGTCTCCCTAGCAACTAAGATAATGGGTACGACTCCAAGTTGTTGACAGACATAGTCTGTTGACTTCTCCTGTAATCTATCTAGGAGCATCAGTCCAATCAATGTTGGACTTAAAGCTATATTTGCCTCAATTGTCGCCTAACAAAGACTAATGCTTAACCTCCACCCGAGGTTTTAGTACAAAAAATACTATGTACTGGAATTTCTCCACCATATTACAAAATTTGCATACAACCCCTTCTTGTAGCCCCCCTTCGGGCATTGGTTTGGCAACCTCCTCTAGGCATGACTCTATGGTAGCCTCCCTCTAGGTCTACCTTTCTAGTATCCCTCTTCATGGGTTTAGACTCCCATCCAGTTGCGCTTTAGCTACTATTCAATGTGGCATTATTCCCTTAACCTTCTTCGAGTGGCCATATCCGTTTTTTTGACTTGAGCAAGCCTCGCATCAAAATAACTTCTCATTACATATCAATCATACACAAGCATCCCAAGGGATGCTAGTTGGCTGCCCTCTCCAAGGGCTATGGTTGGCCATTCCCCTAGAGATTGTGGATTGGCTAACCTATATCCTTCTCCTGACAGATAAAGGAATTGGTATTTTTTTCTTCAAAATAAAACTTTTCGAGTCTTATACACCCTCCTGTATAGATAAAAGTTTTGCAATATTTGTGTATCAACTTGTGCCCTCCGTACAGACATCACAAAATTTATTTTGTCGTACAATGAAATTTTTCGGTTCAAGTCATAGCTCGATCAATGAAAGAATATCCAAAATTCAAACAACAGTACACAATATCGACTTTAACTAGTCAACGAGATTGGGGGTATCTATTACGATATAATTTACTTGCCAATAAAGTATTACCATGTGGCACAAATCACATGAATCTGGTGTATTCAATCCTCCTTACGATAGTTATAAACCTAGCCTAGCCTAGAGGTTGGAGATAGTCAACCAGTGAACCGGTTATCTAAACAGGCTGGGTTGCTAATTCGACCAGATAAAGAGCAAACTCATTGATTTTTTAACAATCTGACAATTGAACCATGTTGATTTTTTAACAATCCTGAACCATGATAATCGAGAACCTGTCCGATTCAACCGTGATTAACTGGATTGTTTAAATGTTAATTGGTAAAAAGTTCACATTTTATGGTGACCGGTTTCAAACCTCAGATTGCTAAAACATCAAACAGAGGTTCGACAACTTTTTGCCACTAGGACACGCTGCTAGATGTTATAAGATCTCTTTTTGTTTTGATTTAAACAACACTTTCTTCCCCTCTTTTAAATAAAATAATTTACACACACTTTTTGACAAAAGTCCAACCTCTAGGCTAGGCTTATAAAAAAAAAAAACTAGTTTCATCAATGGCTAAATTTAAAGACATAATTTTGTGAATAACTTATCTTATATAGAAATATAAAAAAATAAACTTAATTTAGTTAAAGATAATGTTATTAAAAAGTAACCATCTAAGAAAATAAGAATATGATGTTATTATAAATAAATAATAATATTTTATCTTGTTTTATATAACTGTTTGTACAAAAATTCAACGCACAAAAACTTAAACTAACTACTATTCTAATATATTTAATTATAACTTTTAGCTAACTAATTATATAATTCATTTACAATTAATTAAAAAGTTGATATGTCATGTTTTATTAATATTTTCGTTATATGTTATTTATAAATTAGTATATTTTAGTGACCCACCGGTTGAACCAATAACTTACCGGTTGAATTAGTAATGCCTTGATTCATCTTCTTTGTCAGGTTCCTCCCGAAATCGGGTTAAATAACTATGCTCCTTATTTAGCAGCTTCAACCTTCCAATTAGGCCCAATATCTCCGCAACCCCGGTTTATATCTCTTAAGTATGTTCTCTCATAACTTGATGAAGATTAGAGATAAGAAATATAAGCAAGAAGTACGATTCTATGTAAGTAACATCTCAAAAATTTATCAAATATATAGGAGATGGGGATTAATTCGTACAGCAAGTAACACACATATAGTAAGTGGCGGACCAGTATTATCTCGCATGGGACATATTGAGTTGGTCGCTTTCCTAGTAGATGCACCCCACTTAATAGAAAAGGTGCTTATCGGTCGCTACAACACAGTTAGTCATCTCACTTGTGCGAGCAAGGTTTCATTAAATACTATTTCTAATAATAATCCGTTATTCTATCAATCAAGAAAAGAGGCATGACATAAGAAAATACACAATTACGTAATTCTCTCTGTTAATTCCACTGTCCTGCCTTCTATCATTTTGAAACTCTTATTGACTTAGGCATTTGAGCATTTTCAGGGGCAGCCCCTACTTTTCTTCCAAACACTCTACAGCAGAAGCAGTGAGTCGGGACCAAAACAGCTATTATTTGAAATATCGGTATTCTTCTCACTATGTGTGGATATCTGCTGGTTGTCTATTTCACCTTTGTAGCTATGTGTAATCATATATATATATATATATATATATATATATATATATATATATATATATATATAGCAAATGTTCTGGTTATATATATATATATATATCTGTCTCTTATATAGATCTACAGGAGAAGTCAACAGACTATGTCTGTCAATGAATCTTGGATGGAATAATTATCTGATAATTGGTGATGGGAGACAACACCAATTTCATACGTGTATACATTTGGAAGAATGGATATCTCCAATACACATTAGATGTGTAACTTGAGTTACTTTTGAGTTAATTAATGATTGCAACCTATCAGAAATATAATTATATAATCTGCTCCGAGCTCTAAACGACCCAAAAAAAAAGAAAAAAATCAAGTCCCATAGACACGATACTGGTTAAAGATTAACAAATTCAGGGGCTTGGTTCATTTTTCCAGTTACAAGCGGAATCGTAATTATATATAATAAGTTGATATGCATATAAGTCCTGATATCATTACGATGACTGATATGAGAATGACTTTTTATAAAATAAAATTCTTCTTTTTTATTAAAAATAAAACAACTTTCCTTTTCTTTCTTTATCACTAACCATCGTTAGAGGTGGCAAAATAGGTAAATGAATGATCCATAAATTTAATTCAAAGGATGTGGATAAAATTCATCCAATCCATTCAAAACTATTTAATAAATATGGATCTAAGTAGATAGATTTAAACGGGCATTTTCACAAACACATTTACACACTTTCATACATTTTCACACACACTTACATGCAATTTCACACACACTTAGATGCATTTTTACACACACAATCACACAGACTTATATATATTTTCTCACACACTTGCTCACACTATTATACATTTTCACACACGTATAGTTATACACATTTTCGCACATGCATACAATTACACACATTTTCACATATTCACAGACTTACATACACTTACACACACATTTTTACACATGTACACACTAACACACATTTTTATATATTTTCACAGATTTACACACACTTACACATATTTACACAAACTTATACATATTTTCACACTTATACACACACTTTCACATATTTTTACACACACACTTACACATATTTTCACTCATACTTATATAAATTTACACACACTTATATAAATGTTTGCACTTTCATAGATTTTCATATGCAAATGTGTGCAGGTGTGTGTAAATATTTGTGAAAATGTGTGAAAGTGTGTGTAAATGTATAGTAAGTGTGTGTAAGAATGTGAAAATGTGTGTAAGAGTGTGCGTACATGTAAAAATATCTGTAAGTGTGTGTATGAAAATGTATTAAAATGTATGTATTTGTGTGTGTGAGAAAATGTGTGAAAATGTATGTGTAAGTGTGTTTGAAAATATGTGAAAGTGTATGTATGAAAAAATATGTATAAGTGTGTGTGTGTGTGTGAAAATGTGTTAATATGTATAAGTGTGAAAATGTATGTAAGTGTGTTTGAAAATGTATGTAATGTATGTGTGTGTGTGTGAAAATATGGGTAAGTGTATGCGTGTGGAAAAATGTGTGTGAGTGTGCTAGTGTGTGCAAGTGTGTGCAAGTGTGTGCATGTGTGAAAATGTGTAAAAATGTGCGTCAGTGTGTCTATGTTTGAAAATATGTGTATGTGTTAATGTGTTAAAATGTGCGTAAGTGTATTGATATTTGAAAATATGTGTAAGTGTGTGAAAATGTGTGTGCGAAAATGTGCGTGTGAGTTGTAACAAAATACGTGAAAGTGTGTGTGTAAGTGTATGAAAATGTGTATGTGTGTATGAGAAAATGTGTGCAAGTGTGTGTGTGACACAGTGTGTATGTGTGAAATTGTGTGTGTGTAAACGTAAGTGTGTGTGTGTGAGAAAATGTGTGTAAGAAAATATACGAATGTGTGAAAATTTGTGTAAGTGTGCATGTAAGTGTGTGTAAAAAATGTGTGTAAGTATGCGTGTGTGTGCAAAAATGTGTGTAATGTGTGTTTGTGTGTGAAAATATGTGTAAGTGTGTGTGTGTGTGAAAATGTGTGTATTTATGAAAATGTATGTAAGTGTGTGTAAGTGTGTGCAAAAATATGTGTGTGAGAGAGAAAATGTGTGTTTGTGAATGTGTGAAAATTTGTGTGTGTATATAAATGTGTGAAAGCGTGTGAAAATGTATAAAAATTTGTATATGAAAATGTGTGAAAGTGTGTGAAAATGTGTGTGTGTATGAAAATGTGTGCATCACTAGGAAAGTATGTAAAAATGTGTGAAAGTATGTGCAAGCGTGTGTGCGTGTGAAAAAATATATATAAGTATGCACGAAAATGTGTTAAAGTGTGTCTAAATATGTGTGAAAATGTGTGTTTGAAAATGTGTGTATAAGTATATGAAAATGTGTTTAAGTGTGTGTTTGAATCTCTATTGCCTGATTGATGTCAAGTATCAAACACACATTTTGCACATATTTATACAATGTCTCCCACACATGTGTACACAATACATCTACTACATGTGTTATGATTGCATAACTTTGTTATAATATGTTCTAGTTAAATACATTTAGATGCATTAAATGGATTATCTATTAAAATCCATAGTTTTAATGGATAAATTATTTATACTCATTACAATTTTTAGCATCAACCATATCTATTTAAATGTAAATAGTTTTGAATAATAAATGAATTTGGATTTTTTTTGCCACCTCTCACCGCCACTAACCATCATACAAATAAACATATACAATTCCATTATTCCAATGAGGATGTCATAATCATCTTTATCTAACAACTAACCAACCTTTATCATCATCGTACCTGTATCACCAATTTATGGAAATTTCCACTATTTTACCATCATCATACCATACATGGCGGTTTTGTCAAAATCCACTATTTTACTTGAGTATTGGGAAATAGTAATTTTTTTAATATTTTTTTATTTAGAAATTATTCCAAAAAACTGATTCTTATACTGTACACGCAAGCAGTGTAAATGGGTTGATTCCAATTCCCGATTCGGATACCCTTTAATCAAGCACTCCTGCCCTTTTAATCTTGCACTCCTCATAAACCTTCTCAGGTTTTTTTGTGTCGGTATGGAGATAAAAGTATGTGTCACTGGGGAGATAAAAATATAGTAACTTCTTGCACGAACCTCACCCACAACCACAAGACACAAAATTGCAACCTTACTCACAATCATAACACACAAAATTTAAAGGCTGTGTGTGAAATTTTCCTAAAAATATACACACTGGTATTACGTCTGGACGAAACTTTCTTCTTATATTTTTTCTCACTCGTGTATATTTAGGTGCAAGACCTAGCAGAAAATGGTGGTAGATGCTGTGACTATTCGTAGTTCGAAGAGTTTCATCATCGGCTCATTGGTAACCTAAGCCTGCCATGTATAGTTCAACTATATATCTTGTTTTTTCAGATAATAAATTTAGTCCATCTTTCTTGCAATCGAGCAGGGCACCTACAGAGCAGAGAACTATGAATTTCCCACTATAGACTAATTAATGATCATATAACAAGAAAGCATAGTACAATAACCATCCAAAATACGAAAAGAAATTGACATGGAAATTGAAAATACAAATTCCTGGAGGAAAAACACAACTATCCCCTGTGCATAATAATCCAACATCTACTACAATGAAATCCTACAATTTTTTACACTTCTGTGGTTGAATTTCCTTCTTTCCAGTTCATATAGTATCCTCTGTCAGTTTTATGTAAATTGAATGCCTCCTGTGTCTTGAAGATGAAACAGAGGACTTGATCTCCCATCAAGTCACCTGGCTCATCGTGAGTTCAGAGGTGTCTCTTATACACATCTAATTTGTATTAACTTTACCAACAACCCACAGTTTATCAAATATCCTCCTACAGCGAGATGGTAGCAACTGCACACCACTACCTCTGGCTTTACTCCCCATCTTGGCCAACTTTCCGGTTCTTGGCACATGTTCCTCTTTTATCTTCATCTGACTCAGTTGTCTTCCTAAGGATTTGCCATTTCCGGATGCCATTCTCTGCCAATTTTCATCGGTGTTTCTTGTGGAATTTAATGCATCATCATGGGTGCTGTTCTCCATGACTTGAACACCAGCAGTTGTTCTAAGTTGCTCAAAGTAGAGAACTTGAACAACAACTCGAAGAGGCAGCCTATCATTTTGTGCTGCATGCATAGATGCATCCGTAGTCAATTTCTTGACATCAATCAGGCTCGCACACAGAGATTCTTCCTATCAGCTTTCGTCAAGGTTGGACGCTCCTGTAGAAAACAAAAAAACCAGTACATTAGCTACTTAGAAACACCTTTCTATTTTTTCTTTCTGTTCGTTTTACTTCTTGTTTCACAAGAATATGAAGAGTGAGCCTAACATGACTATCAGATATAAACTTGTGGCTTCTGAAGAACCCGACTCCAAAATGTCAGGAATGTGTTTCAATTAGGAGGCAGAAAAGACCCACCGTAAGATAGATGTCAATGGCTTTATATATTCCATCATGAATTGGTCTTGCCGACTCTGGAACCAACTGAGACAATTCAGTGAAACTGGAAATGGTAAGATTTGGATCACGAGCAATTTCTGCAAGATAACTGTCAACGAGTCTCCCAACATTTAACCAGCTTCCTCGAGCCAAAACTAAGCCTCTTGTCCCCTTATCACTTTTCTGAATGGCATTCAGATCCTGGTTATTCATTTCATGGATCACAAATCGATTCATTGCCACACAGCTTGACAAGTTCAACGTCATAAATTGTAGATTGGGGAGATCTTGCTGGGATCAATATGTCATTCGCACAGGCCTCATCCAACTTTAAACCTATAATGTCTATTAGATCTTCTCTTAGACACATCATATGCTCTAACTAGAATAGCAAGATTTAGTAATTTAAGCAAGAAACTACAAGAACAACCAGCATTCTTGTCAAAAGGCAATAGGCAAATTATTGTTTCAACTAGTGATTTGTTCCTCCTGTTATGAACTTCAGATACCAAAGCATCAACAGAATCAGGTAGCCATCTGACAGCATAAGTCTTTAATGCCTCTCCAATTATCCTACCATCCATTCTTCCCTTTGATTTTACTGCAATCATAACTCGCTTGTAGAGATCAATCTCAAGTTCACATATATCTTCAACCCACCAATCCATTGGCACAGACTCCAATTTTCCTGGAATTTTGATTCCATCATTGAATGTTTTCTGAGATGCAGTTAACTTCCGACAATTATAAGTATAACTCCAGGTTATATTTGAAAGAATCCACAGAGGTTTTAGAAGCAATAGAATCTATACATCTCCCGACTATTTTCAGATCTTCAGACCACGGTAGAAGAGATTTTGTGGTCTGCAAAACTATAATAGAATCTTTCCAGCTACGGAAGACGCTGGTGTTGAGGAACACCTCAATTTTGAAAATCAGGTTTCCACGGTCAACATCCTCAGTCATCTCAAGATATTCAGCTGCACATCGAGCTGCTACAACATTGTAAGGGTTTAGAGTGACTGTCATTCCATAGCAAAATTTAGCACAAATTTGAAATGCTTTAGGTCCACCAGGAAAATTAATCAACTGAATATCATCAGAATTCTCCTCATTTGCTTTCGATACAAGCTTTTGCAAATGATTGCTCTTGGACAAGAGAGGGAACTGCAAGAGGCAAGTGACAGAAGTATAATATCAGATAAACTACCCCAAAAAAGTAGATTAATCAGCTGAGTTGATAGCTGATCTTTATTTTGCATATGACTTTGCAGACTATGTAGCCATCATCTGCACAATTATGCTTATCATGTGTATTAATTTGACAGACACAATATTCAAAGGAGATTCAGTGATTAATTAACTAGACAAGTTTACTTTTGTTATTTCTGAATATGCAGTAATTTGGCACAATCATCTGCTCCAATGCATTATATTTTCAAAAGGATTAGAGCACTCAGTACAATAGAACACAGTCCACCAATGGCATTATGAGGAAATAAAAGAACAGATATTAATTAAAATCTGAATTATCACTTCTGCAAAGAATTCTTTTTGGTACAGAATTCTGCATATAATTAATAATAGAAAGAACTAATGATTTATGCTTTCTAAGGGTCAATTTACTTGATTAACATTCTGGAGGTCACAAAATGACACTAATTCCTATGCTTATGCAGGTATATTTTGCCACAAGATATCCCTCTTTTCCACAAATTTTCCATTTGGCAGAAAGAAAGCAACTTAAACTCCACACCTTATTGTTTTTATGTAACTGTCTTTACATCTTCAACAACTTTAAATTTAAAGTACTTCATTCCATTGACTGTTCAATAGAAATTACCTTGTGAAGATAAAACTTAATTTCACCAACTGTCACGATAACATCTGTTGCTAACTCAGATGTAACATACCTGCATGTATAGATAAAGGAGAACCAAAGACTTCAATAACTATGTAAAGAGAGTGATGATCAATGTAAAATTATAGATAATTGCTATGACAGCTCAAAGAAAGCATGACCGAAATGAACTCTTTTGGCTATTTGGCAATAGAAACATATAGGCTGCATTTGGATGGAGGGATTAGGGTGGATCTGTATTTGAATTTATCCGAACAAGTTACGGAATTTAGTTGAGAATTTGAAATCCACCACCAAATGAGTGTGAGACTTTAATGGTTAAAATGATTGGATTTCAAATCCACCCAAATTTCATGTCATTTCAAATTCATCCATTCTTTTCAAATCCTTGCATACAATTCAAATCCACCCATCCAAACATAACCATATATTGTCTTTCATGGATTAACAAAAATGCAGAACCTAGTTCAGGAAATAGTTGCATGCAAAGAAAAATATATGTATTAGCAACTTGATTCAAATGCTTAGACGTATAAAGTTGCACCCAAACTCTGAATTAGAGGTTGTCATCAGCAAATACAGAACATGATGCACAATGTTAACTCAAGTTACACGACAAAGCTCCATATTCAACCTCTGAAGTCTGAACCGGATGATTTTGACTCATGCACTGAACCATTAGTTACTGAAATCCCATTTTAAATCACCATATGCTAACAAGAAAAAGTTGCTTGAAATGAATCAGAAAAGTTCTATCTAAGCTGTATATTTATTTTTGACTGCAAGTAACTTATGAAATCATGCTATTCACATCAGATATTGCCAGTCCGAAACTGTGTCCTGGCATAGGTTTAGTCATAATTTTCTAAATAATTAGTTGTCTTCAGGTTTGCGCAACTACAGTTGTAACTGCAATATCTGAAAATAGCGCCAGTGCCATGGTAAATTATAAGTGACAATTCCATCAGCTAACGCACAACTTATCTTTTTTTCCATAAGATCTCTATACCATGTAGTTTGAAGACTTTATTAGCGTAGAAAGAGTGAGCCAACAAAAGAAAGGACCACCCAAAAGATGCCTATGGGGTTAACTAAAGCAAGCGGAAATCATCACAACCATATGCCATAGACTTCAATAGTTTCAATTTATAATATCACGAGTTCAACCTTGACATTAAAGAATTTTCAAATATGGCCCTTCTCTTATAATAGTACTACCATACTAGTATGTGGTAGGTATAGTTCTGGGTGTTTAAACAGAAGCAGTAAAAAATTTGAGCTCAAACAATAAAAGATTAAGCCCATTAGGTCCAATCCCATATGACTTTATCATAATTGGACCACACACTAATCAAAATCAGACAGTATAATATTTGGACCACCTTTCCAGTTCTCTATAAAAGTCTTCCAGCTAGCCAACCCCAAAATCCTTACGGATTAGAATATTCACAACACCAAAAAAGAAAGAAATTAAAATAATACTCTCACCAAGTTGAGCCATTAATTTTTCAAACCACTGGAAGCTGGAACACTCAACTTGGAGAACTAGACAATTAGCTAATGTTTTTCCTATTTTTCCTTCTTCCAAAGTTAATCCTTGGTAATATGTATTACACATTACCAACAAATTCCAGAGAACATGATCTGCATGTGCCAATAAGTTAAAATAGAAGTGCAAATTTGCTTACACAAGCAGAGAAATGGATTAAATTACAAAGGAACAGACACTACAACAGTAATATCATTGTAACACAGAATATATAGATACCTTGTCATTAGGACTCGTGGGATGGTGAAAAAACCATGGTATTCAGACTTTGAAAAAATATATAGAATGCAAGAAAGTAAAGAATATGGTCAAATATTCAGGATATAGAGGAGAACCCTGTCCAGAAATATTGACATTTTATTGCTGTCTCTTAAACAAAATAAACCACAAGTAAATGAAAATCCCACTTGCCTTATACTGTTCCCTTCAGCTTGAAATGCATCAGGCTTAGAACCCAATTTCATAAACTTCATTTTCTCTGCAAAAACACACTCAAAAAAATCCCTCCAAAGTCCAAACTTCAACACTCCAATATCCCAACTCTATTATTGTCCCTTTTAAACTAATCAAACACCACTTCAAAAATCAAAACTCATTACCAACAAGCTGAAAGGAACAAGACCCTGCAAAAGAAATTCTTTTCTTTTTCTGGGATCTGAAAAATTCACTGCAGAACCAAACTTATACAATCACAAGAAAACAAATACATAAGCAACAAAAAGAAAAATGATCTTTATCCTCTTATTATCTCTCTCTTTCTCTCTCTTTGCCCCATACCTCGACTCTAGAGCTGATTAGCTGAACAAGAGGATTTCAAGTCCCATTGCATTTTTACCTTTTTCTTGTTGATCATAATAGTATAATCACATTCATGACATTGATGACATTTCCTAGTAGTAGAGGGGGCCTTAAATTCTACCTGCAAGACTTACTAACTAACCACAAAATTAAGGGGTGGCCTTAAATTCTAGCCGCCTTTGCCTTTATTCCTCACTCTGATTCTCCAAGATCTCTTCTTCTGGAGGCAATCCTTTTTCCAAATCTCAAAACAGTGTCAGCCTTTTCTCTTTTTTCTCAGCTAGGATGGATAGAGGATGACTGAGCAGACTGATGTACTTGTCGCTCTCCTAAGACACTGAAATTTGCAGGATGAGAGAGAGGATGTGAAGTGGGATGTGTGTGTTTGTTTTTAGCTGTAGGAAGTGCGTGTTTGTGTGTGTGGATTGGGAGTAGTATGTGAGATTCTGTAGTATTATGTACATCTGAGTTAGCAAAGTAGAGTGCAGGGGTTTATACACAAATTTTACCCTTTAAAGTTTTGTATATTTTCCTAAGTTGCGTTTACATCTATGAGTTTGTAGATGAATTTCCCTTGAAATTTATCTATTTATTAAAGTTATTTGTAAAGATAAATGAATATATCTTAAATTAATTCAAATTAAAAGTTATTTGAAATCTTTTATTTCATATTTTTAATTAAGATAAATTTAAAATTCGTTAACTTTCGTCCTAAAAATTACTTTAATAAATTGATAGATTTTAAATTTTTCGTCAAATTTTTCGATTTAAACATATTCATGCAAAAAGAGATAATTTTATTAGGAATCCTACAGTTTCTTTTAGGGAATCATTCCCTTAACTTTAAAATTTTTTACAGTACAAGCATTTAAAGCACATGATGTTGTACTGTACAAACATTTAAAGTACAAGGGAATGGTTCTCTCAAAGGGATTGTAGAATTTTCCTATTTTATAAACTTGTTCTAAAATTTATGCTAATATCATCTAGTATCCCTGAACTTTAAAAATTTTATGAACCTCTCTTAACTTTCTATTTCTTATAACATGTCAACCCATTAGAAAAAAAAAAAAAAACATTAAACAATTTGTTTTAGAAGAGAGAAGCAAGTTTTATTTCAATTTTACCCTTTATAGACCAACTATTTAATTTATTACCAAAAATTAACTAATCAGAATGGTTGGAAAAAATATATGCTATGCCAATTTAATTTATTAGCAAATAGCAGCTAATTAGTTCTATATTAAATTGTGATTATCTGTTTTGTTATATTCATCTAGATTTGCAAATTCAAATGAATACATTAATTCAATTACAATATACTGAAATTAAAATCCTCTCATACTTGCTATTTTTAATTACTTAAAAAAAGTGTTTAGCCCATTAACTTAGTTTGTATATAAGTTATATAATTTTATAAAAAAGATTTGGGTTCAAAGTTAATGCTAATATTTGTATACTTTTATTAATTCAATTACAATACCTTGAAATTAAAGTCTTCCTAATTTTGTCTCGAGAATTTGAAATACTAAATTTGTTATCAAATCTCCCTAAATTGAATCTACAAAGTAGTGTAAATATAACAACACACTGAATTAAAATTTTATACAAATTTAATTAATTGCTAATTATTAATAAATTAAATTTGCATAACAGACCTTTTTTTTCCAATCGTTCCAATAATTAAATTTTGATACTAAATTAACTAGTGGGTAGGTCAACAAAGGAGTAAAATTGAAATAAATTAGCTTCTCTACTCTAAATTGAATTGTTAAATGATTTCTTATTGAATTTGGTTGACATATTACAAGAAATAGAAAGTTAGGGGAGATTTGTGATATTTTTGCAAGTTTAGAGGTGCTAGATAATAATAATATTAACATAAATTTCAGGAGAAGTATCTAAAATTGTCCTTGCAAAAATTTACTTTTACTAAAGGGGATTAAACCATAAAAAGAATATCTTATTAAAATGCTCATGCTTTATATATAATAGTAATAAGTCAAAGGGACAATGAAGTGTGAGTTTAGATGGTAAGACGTTTTCCTTATGACCTATTGATCATGGATTTGAGGGTAGGGGTGGGTTTTGAAAAAAAAATTATTTTGTAACTGTTATATATGTTCAAATCATTCTCATTTTTTATTCACAATAAGAACAACCTTTTATAGCTTTTATATATTCCTATTCACAATAATTATTTTCTTTTCTCTAACTGTTCATTCAAGTAAACTCTTGTATAATAGTTAATTACACTCATTTTATTGTTTTATATATTTTTATATGCCAGTAACATATATATGCTGTCTTAAATAAACATATAGAACTGTTGATTCTACAGCAACTGATTGACCATATATTTATACTTGTTACAACATAAAGTTGTTGTGCTTTAGGATCAACATATAATAATTAATTAGTTGTTCATCATTGCAGATAAGTTAAATTATTGTACTTTCAAATTTATTAGTGCTAATAGTTTCTTTAACTCATGGAATTAAGCTTATCGTTGCCAAAAGAGTAAAACTCCATTAAAATTTAGGGAAAATCGCTGAAATAGTCCTTAAACTTTTTTATTTTAGCCAAAATAGTCCCTCAACTTTTTTTGTAGCCAAAATGGTCCTCCAACTTTTATTTTTTAGCCAAGATAGTCCTTTCATGTGAAATTTATAAAAAAAAAAAAAAAAAAAATTTATGGTGACTACACCATTAAAGGACTTTTTTTGGAGTATATAACACTATTTTCGTATCTCATTTAAGTTTTTATTACGATTAATTTCGTTTTTCATGCCTTGCTCTACATGAAAAAAACAAAATTAACCAAGCAGCAAAAATAAAGCTTGGGAATGAAATAGAAAACTCGTAATTTTTAAAGATAAAAGTATTTTTGAATTTTATATCTATTTAATAGTAATATTCGATTACAAAATCCTTATCTTGAATAACATCATTTTGTAAATGTTGGTTTATAATAAAGATTGATGAAGTAGAATAAGTTCTGATACGAACAGTGTGCGCAATCAAGACTTGATGTCCCGAAACCTATCAATAGAAGATGGCACCAAAAACCCCAAAGATAAAATTCAAAGTTTGGTCACAAATTTTTGGACAACAAGAAGACAAAGAAAAACACGTAAAGAAGAACACGAGTTAAGAAAAGAATTGACCTATTGACTATAATGTTCTGGCAAGAACCAATATATTAAGTTGGTTAAAATAATCACTGTTTGCCCAAAAAGTGATCCCAACAAAGTCTTAAACTGAAGACTAAAAGAGAGAACTTTTTCCTCATAGAAAAGTCACAAATTTTATTGTTAAAAATCTAAATATTTTTACATGAATTAAAGGCCTATTTATAGGCTTAAAAGTCCTAAAAATTCTCCTAAAAATACTGGGGTAAAAGTCGACCAAGGTTGCTTTGCAATCCAAGGCTTCTAGAAGTTATAACTTGATGAACAAGTAACCCTATTCTAAAACCTTTTAAGGGTCGGCAAGGGTAAGGCCTTTATGGCTGAATTGCTTTAAAAAGGCTAACAAGAAAGAACCAATTACCAGTAATTAGATTAATCAAATTTACCTGTCACTTAAAACTTCTATTGGACTTTATAAAGTAATGGACTTAAACAATAAAAGCCTAATAAACTTATGATAAAATCTCGACCCGTTGGACTTAAAAACATTAAGATTGAGCCTCTTCATCATGGATGCGGGCTTTAAGGATGTTCAAAATATGTGAATCTTGAAATCTTGATCAACTTTCAACTTATTTTGGACAGTTTCCTTTGCAAGAACACTTCGAACTAAGCATTGCATGGCTTTTTCCAAATCTTCTTTACTCGCGCCTTTGTAATTGGTCTAGTTGGCACTTGCAATGATTCCTCTCAAACCTTTGCTAGCTCGTCCAAACTTGAAGATACTTCTTGATTCATATCATTCCCTTCCTCCTCAAGATGATTCGTCCTCGAATCCAAACCTTCATCAATGATTGATCTGAACCTTTGCTAGCTCGTCCAAACTTGAAGATGTTCCTTGATTCATATCAAGTTCAATCTGTGATATGATGCATGCCCAAAATATTTCAAAATAATCATTGTAACATATACAAGAATTCTACACATAACTTGTAGTTATAATATAGAAAAAAAAAAACTTAGATATGTAATTAACATAGAAACGACATAGATTATGTAAATAAATCATACTATTAAATACTCTAAATAGTTACTAGTATATATTGAGTCGGACATAAATGTCAATTTTGAAAACTACAATGGCAGTTGTTACAGTATTAGATAAAAATATATTGGTTAGACTAATTATTGATGAGGAAAAAAAATTTAGCCGCCCAAAATAGTTTAGAATAATCATTGCAAGACTTACAAAAATACTATGCATAAATTGTAGGAATGACATATAGAAAAATGACTAGGTAAGTAATGAAAAAGACAACATAAATTATGCAAATAAACTCATACTATTAAAAACTCTAAAATAATTGTAGATATAGATTGCTTTTACATGCCAACTTTGGAACTATGATGCAATTTTATAGTAATTAATAAAATAATAAAGATGTAAATTAAACGTCTTGGTAAATAATACAAGGAATTAATTGGAAAAGTACGCAAAAAAATAAAATAAAAAATCACATTTTTTATTAGCTTTAATTTAATTTATACATTTAATATATACAAATTTAATTCATAGTAAAATGCAATTTCGAAGTTAACCACATTTGATACCATTAGGATGTTGAAGTGAAGAGTTTAGAACATCAATGGAATTTTGAATGAATGTTCTCATAAGGTTAATTTACACGAAAAATAGCAATATACTCTCTAGTTATTTGTATATATAATTTACACAAAATGTTAAAAAATTAATAGCGATATAAATCATACAAAAATTATGTGTTATTTTGGATGTTTTAGAACTATATGTTTTTCATTAGAGTTGCGTGCATTTTAAAATAAGATAAATGAAGTTTTTCATTGATGTTCTGTACATTTTAGAGAAAGATAAAATAACAAATTTTTCTTTTTATCTTTTGATAATGATTTTAATATACAGTGTGATACCTATTCATATTATAGAGAATATATTAGTTTAATCTATTCAGTTTGATGTCTTTGTTCATTAGATTTTACTTGGGTTTATTTTTTTCCTAATTAATTAATTATTTTGTAATTATTATCATATATTATTTGATCTCGTGTAAATATTTTCTCTAATAAAAGAATTTTAACTCGCTATATATAGAAGATCGGAATTAATCACATTTTATGCCATTCAAGATGAATGAAAAGTTGAAAGTGTAAAATGAGGAGGCTTTAAAATACACCATAACTTTAACAAATATAAATAAATACCAATATATTTATATATGTATATACATTTTACACAATATGTAAACGAAAATTAATTATGATAGAAATTTATATAAAATTCCACTTAAAGTAATGTTTAATTTTGAATATCTTTTGCTTTACATGTATTCTTCATTCATATGCATTGCGTGTATTTTGTAGTAAGAAAATGATTGTTTTTGTTAATATTTGGTGTATTTTAAAGCAACATAAAAGATCAACTAATTATTTTAATTTTTTATAATCATTTTAATATACTATGTGATATAAATAATATAGAGAATATATTTGTTTAATTAGATTTTAATTTTTATAATGATTTTTGTTTGATATATTTGTTCTTTACATTTTAATTAGATTCATTTTTTCTTATTTTTGAAATTATAATTAGTTATTTTTGTATTTATTATCAATATATCATTTGATTTCCTGTAAATATTTTTGCTAATAAAAGAATATCAAAATACTTCATCTAAAAAATAATATTTAATCAAGTAATTAGTGGCGTCACTAGAAGATCTCATAATATACTATATAGGCACCTAGAAGAGAAATAGAAATAAGATGCAAATATCATACTTGTTGGTCCCAAAGCAACCTAAGAGGGGGGGTGAATTAGGTTTCTAAAAAATACTTTTAAAAATATCAATAATCTTATTAAGATTTTTCTAATAATAATTGATATGATAAAATAAATGAAACAGTAAAGTAAGAAAGAGATGGAATAAAACAGCCAATACTTCCAAACTAACAAGCTTGAAGTATTAACACACTAGAATGCTTCACACACTTGGTGAGCCAACGATCTTTACAAAGGAGGGAGATTCTTGCTCACACTAAAACTCTTTTAATTGAGCCAAGAATTTTACTCACAACCTCACTTTCGTACAAGATTATTATTTCACTCAAAATTGAATTGCACTCTAAACTGCACACTAATACAACAAAGCACTATAGCCAATTTGTACTAAAATTATTCTTTTCTAAGGTTTGTATTCAATGTATTAGATGGATTTTACAGAATATCAAAGCAGTTATTTATAAGAGCAATAAATGGTGGTTGCAACTACTTCCTAACGGCTAAATAATAAATGCACAAAAAGTAGCCGTTGGGGTTTCGGACGTCCGAGATATATAGGATGCGTCCGACAGTCAGCGTCCGATCTCCATGCAGTTGGTGAAGAGCTTCGTTCGGTCATCCGTGCATGCGTCCGTTCCATCGTCCGAAAGAAGCTTCGGACGGTCATGTTCGTCCGAAGAAGACTTTGTTCGGATAGTTGTGTGCATCCGTTTGGAGAAGCAGTAAGATCCTTCTTTCTTCCTGTTGGTTCGGACGGTGGAATGCGTCCTAGAAGCTTGACATAGTTCGGACGGTACAGTGCGTCCGAAAACCCTGTCTCTAGCAAAACAAGTAACAGACCTGCAAAAACTTGTTTACAGAGTTAAGTGTTTATGTCATCATTAAAATAAGGTTTGGAAAACATCAATACTTAGTTCTCATAAAAGATAAATTTTGTTTAATTATTTGAGAAGAAATGGGATTTATATATAATGTTATAACAAATAAAAAATAATAATGAAAAGTAAAAGAAAAAGAAAGGTGAAAATAATTACGTAAAAAAGAGCAAAGATATTAAATATATATTTAAAATATATAATTTGCATAAAAAAACTTAATTGATAATTTTTTTTTTGTATTTTGTGTACTATGTTAACATTCACTAATCATTCATTTATTTTTTAAAAAATAAAAATTTTCAATAAATCAAGAATGTTACACATTCAAAATGCGTGTATTTTTTTTTTTTTTAATAGTATATATGTAAGGAAAACATAATAATGGTCATATTTGACTTTTGTAACATGAAAGATTTCATATATAGCTAATGCAACTAAAATTATCATAACATTTCCAAACAACAAACTCATTTTAAGTCTTTTGCCTTGAATTCCCATTTTGTATTTTTTGTTCCTTTTCTTTGGTTTACAAGTTATTAGTCTGAAAAAAAACGTAAAAACACATTCTTGATAAGAATTTAAGATTTAACTTAGGTAGTATTTGATAACCTCGTTAATGGTTAAATTTAATTCATTAAGTGCTTTTTATATTAAGTATTTTTTATAATGAAATTCTCCTACCACTGAATACATTAAGTGACACTTAATTTTTACCTTACAAAATTTTAAATGAAAAGTTTATCACTTAATTTGCTGAATTCTTTACTAGTAGTATAGCAAAACTCACTCAATTTTTCTTTATTTTACATTCACACACTCTTACATATACAAACATACTCATAAAATACACTTGCACACTTTATATTCACTAGTAGGGAAAGCACACACTATGTGTGTGATTTAAAATAAATAAATAAATAAATAAAGAAGGAAATTATATAGAGTAGTTATTAGTGGTAGTGTAAAATGATATTATTAATACCAAGAAAGGATAAAATGGGAAGTTCATAGAGTGATAGACACCAAAGTGGGTCTCTTACTTTAGATAGTACAGATTCTCTCACATATAAATATACATTTGTACGCATTACATTCATCATTTCTCATACATAAACACATACTCGAACACACTATATTATTTCTTTCCCACATATAAACACACACTTGCATATACTATATTTCTTTTCTCTCACACATACAAACACACTTGCACACACATCCTTATATATTCATTCTCTCTCACATATAAACACATACTTGCACATACTATATTCCTTCTCTCTCACACATACACACTTGCACACACTATATTTATTCTCTCTCACACATAACACACACTTGCACACACTATATTCATTCTTTCTCACACATAAATCCACACTTGCCACAAACAACGCACATTTGCATATATTCTATCCTTTCCGCTTACATAAAACCATACACTTGCATATATTATATTTCTTTTCTGCAACACATAAACACATACTTGCACATACTATATTCCCTCATCCTAAAAAAAAATACACATTTGCACATATTATATCACTTCTTTCTCACATATAAACATACATTTGTACACAGCGTATCACTCTCTCTCACACACACACTCTATATTAATAAACTATTTATTTGTATTAAAAATATAATAATTAAAAAATTAACCTACTATAAAAATTTAATATTAACATCAAACTATGTAATATACATGGCGTAAAATATATATTCAATTACTACAGTATCCAAATTCAACTGATTAACAAACAAATATAACTTTATGAATTCAGTAAATCAATATATATACACACACACACACATATGTATATATATACATATATATGTATATATATGAGAAAAACATAATAATGGACATATTTGACTCCTTGAAACGTGAAAGATTTCATATATCACTAATTCAACTAAAATTATCACTACATTTCCAAACAGCAAACTCATTTTAACTCTTTTTGCCTTGAATTCCTATTTTTGTGTTTTTGTTTATTTTCTTTGGTTTACAAGTTATTAGTCTGGAAAAAACCTAAAAACATATTCTTGATAAGAATTTAAAATTTAATTTGTATACATTTTGGTATGCAGTTATTTTACACTTATTTAACCAGATTTCTAACATATGTTACCTCATAAGTGTGAAGTTACTTTTACACTAAACTAGATTTTTAACGTATGTTAACTTATAAGATTTGCGGCCTGTTTTCCTAACATGGCACCAATTTCAGGTTTCATGAAAATAATAAAGGCTAACCTAAAATGGGTGGAAGGGAAAGAAAATAAAAATAGTAATGAAAGAAAATTATTCCATATTAACAGAAATTTGATAACTGAAAAAAAAATAGTATGCCAATTATTCATTACTGTCACTAAAGT
This sequence comes from Cinchona pubescens, assembly GCA_025175665.1. Lineage (NCBI taxonomy): Eukaryota > Viridiplantae > Streptophyta > Magnoliopsida > Gentianales > Rubiaceae > Cinchona > Cinchona pubescens. The sequence continues at coordinate 60,716 of JANKKI010000092.1, forward strand.
TCAATATACTTGTGACTTTACTTTCTACCATTTCATAAGGAAAGCTAAACCAGTGGGCCATTTCATACAAGTTTCTTAAGAGGTTTTCAGGTTGCATGGGTACCTAAGACTATGACGTCTAACCTGTCAGGTTTTAGCTCACTTCTGGAGAACTGGATGGAATAAGTTAGTAACTATACTAGAGTGAACCCATAGGCTTTCGCTTTTACGTCTCTCTAAAATTGCAGTAGATGATTAGCCCATGTGAAAACTTTCTACTCTTTTATTGGCCCCAAGGGTGGCTGCTTTTGGGCAAACCTCGTTGCTGTCTCTTCACCCCAACTTAAACTGATTCTTTGTAAAGATAATTAGTTGTATTCAACTTAATATTTTTCAATTGTTTTAATTAGATAACCTCAAGCGTTAGAACCACTATTTATTTTTTTTGCCGGATGTCATCTTATTCTTTTCTCTTTAGTTCAAAATTTTGAAAGAGCAAAAGTTCTTGTACTAATCAATCAGGATTGACACAATTAGTACTGAAATCTAAATTCTCTTAATAGGTTGAGATTTTGAATTGATTATGATGGTTTAGAGTTTTGAGGGCATTTATATATTGATGCAATCATAAAAAATCATGATCACTCTAAAAAAGATAAAATTTAACCCAAACACACTTGTGTGGGAATTTTCTAAATATAAGATTCAGTAATGTAAGTGTGATATTTTTTGTCAAAATATATCAAGTATCTCACCAGACTTTTCATTTGGACCTCTTGTTTCCCCAAAAATTAAAGGAAGTTACAATGTCTAGTTTGAGAGTTTATGATAGAAGAGAAAAGAAGAGAGAGTATGAGTTAGGAAGAAGAAAAAAGAAGAAAGAGAAATGATTCATACATAAGTTCTCTATTTTGTTTGGGTGTGGTGGAAGAGAATGGAAGGGAAAAGATTATCAAGATGTGCATTTCACATATTTCCCTAAAATTTTGGGTTTTGTTTGGATAGGTAAATATGAAAATTTAAGAGCTTTAAATAGTCTATTCTTGTTTTCCTTCCATTTCTGTCTACTTTTAGAAGGAAAATTTTTAAAATTTTTATCCTCCCATTTCTCTCCACTTAAAACTCTCAAACAAAGAAAATTTTCTTTAATTTTTTCTATTTCCTCTTCCTCTTCCTCTTCTTCTTTTTCTTTTCTCTCAATTTTTTTCAATCCCAATAAATTGTAAATAACTAGTCATTTCGTCACCTAATAGATCATGAAATAGGTTGGGCAAATAATAGCAATTTTAATTTTAACTCATTCAACTTTGGGGTAGATGATCCAGTAAGTTGAACTTCTATTATACTGGTATAATTCATATTTTTTACTCGTATAATTCATGTACATGCATTTAATAATAATAGTTTTGTGCTACATATATTTTCAACACTCCAAAAGAAACTGATGCTTTTCTACTAAATATTATAAGAACATAATAAAATTTCTATTGTTACATTTCATGAATAATACTTCATTTTGTGACAAAATTTTATCATTGCTATAGTGATAAAGATGTTCAATATAGCGACAATATAATCGATACTTTTTCCGTATTTATTTATTCTTATAAAGCCAATAACATAGATGAAAACTTTAATTAATGTAATGCCTCATACATACGAATAAATGATAAAAGTGATCGAGTCACATAATGGCTCGAGAATATCTTAAACCAACTAGGTTTTTGCTATAAATTTCAATTATATTTGTATGTACGAACTTGTATATCTATTTTTTTTAAAGTCATTATTGTTCCACTAAAGTTTAATTACTCAAAAAAAAAAAAAAAAGAGTTCATATGATATGCATCCATATAAATTCTTGTATTGTTCATTTGTATAATCTACTAATCATGGTGATGATCTTAATCATAGTAATTCATCAATTTCCTAATATGTTCCCTCATAAAAATTAAAAATACAAAAAAGAAATATAACATAGAAAAGCTCTAGGTTAATAACACTTTGCCTCATGAAGAAATGGATAGCTGCACCTTATTCTCATGAACTAAAAAATAATACATTTTACCCCTTGTGTTAACAGAATCTTTACTTTTTAATAGAGTTAAAACAAGAGAACAACAAAATGTCAATTTTACCTTCAAAATCAAAAACACTTTATCACCTGAACTTTAGAGCAATAACGATTTACCCCTAATTAATGGTAAATATTTTGACCCAAAAACTAGTTATAATTTATTAAATTTGCAAATATGTTTTTTTCGAGTAGAAAAGTATGCATAATATTTTCTCCTTTCACAAGTGTAATTCCCATATTATATTGAACTGTATTCTTTGAAACTAGGATCCTTGCATTGATTTCGAACTTAAATTATTTAGTTTAAAAATTATTTTGATAACTTGATACATTAAATTCTCTATATCTATATCAGGTTTACTCCAATTGATGAAAAGATTTTGTATTTAGAACCATATTCTTATTGTTCCATTTAAATCCTATTTTAAAATTTCTAAAACAACACTTTTTGAAGTTTCTCTAAAAAAAAGTTCAAAAAATGGGATGCAATGTGATTTCATCCTATGAATTTTGTTTTATAACATTTTATCTTTTTCATATGTCACATGGAACAAAGATAAGTTGAACATTTTTATGTCTTAAAGCATAATCGTCAATTTCACTTTCTTAAGGAGTGTGTGTATGTATGTGTGTGTGTGTGTGTGTATATATGCTATTTTGACTTTTTGAAATTTAACTATTTTTTGCACTAGTACCATGCTTTCTAAATCAGCCTTCTTGAGGATTTTGTAGTGGCAAATTTTTTTTATGAAGTTTCTAATGTGTTGGCCCCAAACAGCAACCTAAGAGGGAGGGTGGGGGTGAATTAGGTTGTATCTAAAACAAACCTTTTTATGTGCTTAATAGAAATTCAAATCAAACTTTATGCACCAAATAAAAACTTAAGCACAAATGAATACAATAGATATTCAACAATTTAAGCTTAAAGAACAAATAAGAATATTGAGATTGAGAGAATCAAACCAAACTCCCAAGCTTCTCAAGCTCGGAGCTTTCAACTACAAAGAGCTTCTTACAAGGCAACTACCAAGTTTACAACTTGAAGTTTAGCCACTAAAAGTCTCTTCAAAGTAGGTGAGACAATAACCTCTTGTACACAAATGAGGATCACTCTTGTTCACACTAATTTCCTTTAGTTGAGCCAAGAGTTTTACACTCACAACCTCCCTTTGTTACAATTGTTATCTCTCCACTCTTACACTTGAAGAACTCTTATACTTTTAAGCTCTTTTCACAAAACTACCTACACTATTACAACACTTGTTCCCACTATTTCTCCCAAATAGCTCAAGAGTTATTTGAAATCAATGTAGAAGTCTTTTCTTATTTAATTCAGGCTTAGGGGTATTTATAGTTGAAGCCCAAAAACTGCTTCCAACAACTTTTCAACGGCTATTTTCTGTTTACTGGAGAACTAGCCGTTGGACCTTTCGGACGGCCGATGCAGCAAGTGTGCGTCCGAACGAACTAGCCGTTGGACTGTTCGGATGGCCGCTGCTACACTCTGCATCCAACGCTGCGTCCGTTCTCTGAGGATATTCATTCGGACGTCCGAGGATGCGTCCGAACCTGTATCTGATCGAAGCAAAGTCTTCTGGAAATATGATCGGACGCTGTTCTTCGTCCGAGACTTGCTTCAAATTCTTTGTGTCGGACGATTACCATCGTCCGAAGCTTTGTCTTTGAGACAGTTATTTGCGTCCGTGGAGTCTTCTGGTTGTTTAGTTCGGAAGATCATTTGCATCCGAACCTACCTATTTTTCTGCACACTTCTCAAACCATTAGTGCGATTTGGTCATCATCAAAACATGATTATTATAACTGGGGTTCAACATAATGTTACACTAGATTTTTCATACAATTGTCATTGTCTGTCTTTTTGACATACCTAGGCATTTAATATTGAATTGTCTTCTTCCTTTTGAAGATGTGCATGTGGAGATCGTTTTTTCTTGCCCATCTAAATGTGGTTATTACTACTCACAAGATTCGTTGGTACATGCTTTTGTTCACTGTCGACTGGCTTGGTCAGCTTGGTGTCATTTTGAGGATCTCCTTGGTATTCCACACCATGAGGTTAATTCTATTCTTCATAAATTTCAAATTTGGTTGATGCATTCCCCCTTGTCTAGAAATGGATAGCTCTGTACACTACTTCCTCATCTAATATGCAGGCATATTTGGTTATCCCACAATGAGCACTTCTTCAACAATCGTCGTTGGACCTTGTTTACTTTGCATACCCGAGTTGCTCATTTGGTCGCCCAGTTTTGTTCCATTCACCCTATGGGGGACATAAAGCCCTTGGGTAATATGCCTTTGTCATGCAATTGGCAGTTTCGGTCTCACCCCCAATCGACTACAGTTGCTTGGCGTAGGCCTTCAAGTGGGATGTTTTAAGCTTAATGTTGACGGTTCTACTCTCGACTGCCTGGGTCATTTGGCGGGTAGAGGGATATTGCCAAATTTTGAAGGTAATCTAATTTTTGTTTTCTCTATGTACTTTGGAATTGCCACGAATATGGAAGCAAAAGCTAGAACTTCACTAGAAGGACTTAGATTGTATAAGAATATCCTAGTGGCCCTTACTGAGTCGGACTCCCTCATGCTTTACAACATGTTGCATAACGCAGCTTCAATACCATGGAATTTGACCATATTGTTCGTGAAATTATTGGCTTGTTGGGGAAAGGTTCTTTTTTTTTTAGCCACATATACAGAGTAGCAAATAAGGTTGCAGATCATCTAGCTAGTTTGGGTTCCGAAGTTGATGGCCTCCCAATCTTTCACTCCTACTAATTTTCCTTCGTGGCCCATGGTATTTTTAACATGGATCGCTGAGAAATCCCATCTATAAGATGGCATTCTCATGATTGAGGTTTTGGTGGTCCCATGCTCAATATAGGTGATATTTTTTGTCAGTCATGTACTTGATTATTACAAGAGGTATTGGTTGAGTCCCCTCTTTGTACTGGAAATTTCATATTGATAAAACTTGGGAGTAGAGCCCTCCAACCAACTGGTGGTTACCCAAAAAAAAAAAAAAAAAACAACCGCATGCATTTTATATTTTTCATGTATCAGGTCAAATTGGAGTAAATTACATGGTTGGATGGAATTTGAGTCAAACAACTTTACATTTACTTACTCTCTAAGAACAACAATTGTCCTTTTATTTTCATGTTTTGCTTTTCCCTTTTTTAATAACAATCACACCACTATAGAAAATACAACATATAAAATATTTTTGTCCCCACATGGCTTTACTGTGGACAGTTCAATCATTCTAGTAACTTTTTGACGAAATAGGAACACTCAGTGTCTAACTATTCTAAAGGAGTAATTTTTTTAAAGTTTCTTATAGTACAATAGATTTTTCATACAATTATCATTATCTGTTTGGATATACTTGGGTATTTTATATTTTATATATATTGAGTCAAGCTGGTGCAAATAACATAGTTGGATAGAATTTGAGTCAAACGGCTCTCACATTTTCTCACTCTATTAGAACAATATATGTCCATTTATTTTCATATTTTGCTTTTTTCTTTTTTAATGAAAATCACACCACTATAGAAAACAAAATGATAACTCTAGTAAACTAGAGTTATTTTCCACTAAATTATAGCATTTTGATAGTTTAAATTCTGAAATTAGATAAGTAATTGAAGATTTTAGTTAATTTTTTCATATGTATTTGTATTTTCGTTTTTGAATTAATTATGATAATTTTGTGTTAAATTTTTAGTTTAATTAAGTGATTAGTGGTGTTAATATTATGCAGGTTAAAAATTAAAGGTTAGAAGCTGGAAGGAACTAAGCTCAAGGGGCCAAATTGCAAAATGGATGAAATGAAGATTGCTGGAAAGAGAGTCGAGATCGCGGTCTCGACTGTTCCGAGACCGCGATCTTGACTCGGTAATTAGTTTTACTATTTTAGAGTCAAGATCGCGGTTTCAAATGTTCCAGACCGCGATCTCAACTCGCTGAATGCTAAGTTATAAGGGCAATTTTGTAAACTTCCAGCCCAAAAACCCAAATTTTGCCTTGTATAATGCTGCACTATTTAAGCTAAGTAGAATTAGTTTTAGAAAGAAGGAGTTTAGATAGTTTAGAGTAGAGAGTTTTAGATAGTTCTAGATAGATTAGGATAGCTTAAGTTACAAGTTACTTTTTCTAATAGAAATTTCTCTTAACTTTCATCTTAGATCTTCTTTAAAATTCTTGTCAAGTTTAAATTTTTATTAGATAATCGTAGTGGGTCCTTCGCAAACTTCAAGTAGATATAATTTTTATTTGCTTTCTTATCCATTTTAGTGAAAATTTCTTTACTTTCAAATTAAGGTTTGTAGGAAAATTAGGGTTCTTATCAATTTCTTGCTTTCTATTTAAGAATTTTCCCACAATTTCTAGCTTTAATTTTTAGTTAATTCTTAGTGGGTTTCCTTAATTCTAATCGAAAAATCCAAAAATATTTAATTTCGTAGTTTATCTTTATCTAATTTTTACTTTAGAAATGAATGCTTTTAGTATTACATTTTTCTTTCTTCTTTAGTCTTTTTAGTTGATTGATTCTCTTGTTCTAAATTTTAGTTTTAATTAGATTAAATTAGGTTAGAATTTAAATTATAGCTTTCATTAGAATAGTTCTATCATCTACCAATTTATATAGCTTAACTACACAAATACCCTTAAACCTTGGTAATTGCAATCGACAATCCTTGTGGGAACGATCTCTACTTGCCTTTGCTACTAGTTGACAACCGTATACTTGCGGGATGCCATCTAGTTAGTAGTAGGATTTAGGTGTTCATTGAATTATAACTAGATGTGTTAAAGAGGCATCAAGTTTTTTGCGCCGTTGCCAGGGATTGTCTTCGATTTTTGGCAGTATCAAGCGCTTTATAGGGTCTTATACACGTGTAGATTAAGCACTTTAGTTTAGTTAATTTAGTTGTTAATTTTGTTTAATTTTTATGTTTGATTGGTTGTCTTGCGGAATTGACTTGGAACTTCAATTGACTATTTTGGTTTTGTGTAATGCATGGTAAGAGGAGCTCAAGAGCCATTCATTTGCTTAGACAAGAAAAGGGAGAAAGAGCTAAGACAAATTTGAAGGTTGAGAAGGGTACAACAAGAGCAAGAAAGGATAGAAGTGGCACATGCTAATGCTCATCAAGGGAATGTGAACATGGAGAACAAAGAAGAAGAGGTAGGTAGAAATAATGGAATGGGTGGCTATAGGAATGGAAATGACATGAATGGGAATGGAAGGCCATTGAGGGAGTATGCTTTACTTAATTTTGATGGGGCGAACTCAAGCATTCACGGATGCCCGTGCAAGCCAACAATTTTGAAATCTAGCCTGCTCTAATCCAAATGCTCCATGCCCATGCCATGTTCGGAGGTGGACCAATTTCGATTTTACTCTCATGAGGACCCCTACACACACCTGATGAATTTTGAAGAAGTCTTGGACACATTTAAGTTTAATGGAGTACATCCGGATTGTGTTCGGATGAGGGTGTTTCGTTTTTCTCTTCGTGATAGGGCAAATTCATGGTTGCAATCCCATGCCCAAGGAACATTCACCACTTGGAACCAACTTGCTCAAGAGTTCTTGGCGAAGTACTTTTCTCCGCAAGAACCGCTAAATTAAGGAATGAGATTATATGTTGGTGAAAGCCTAGGGGATGCTTGGGAAAGATTTAAAGAGTTGCTAAGAAAATGCCCGCATCACGCCATTCCTTTGTGGCTTCAAGTTCAAACTTTTTATAATGGTTTACTTCAGGAGACGAAATCCATTGTAGATGCCTCCACCGACAGTTCTATCTCATATAAGACTCCAAAAGAAGCTCAAGAGTTTTTAAATAGGATGGCATACAACCGCTACCATCATGGACCGATAACTCCATCGGTGGTTCAACATCAAGCTATTATAAATCAAGTAGTGGAGCATTGAATCTAAACATGCAAGACGCCCTTTTAACTCAACAAAGCATGTTCATGAATGTGATGAATAACATGGCAAAGGCATTGGAGAATCTAGGGAAACCTAGTAGTGTGAATGCAATGGCTTCTTCTCCAACTCAACCAAGCATGACATGTGATTTTTGTGGAGGCGGCCATGCCAATGGGAATTGTGAGATGCCATATGGGGCTAATGAGCAAATCAATTATGTGGCTAATCAATCTTTATTTCCAAGGAACCAATCTGGAGCTTATGGGAACACTTACAATCCGTCTTGGAGGAATCACCCAAATTTCTCATGGAGTAACACCAACAACCAATCTCACCCTCCTTACCAACCAAATCCCCCACCTCAAAATGCCTAACACACTCAAGCCCCGAATTCTTCATCTAGACCTTATCAACCTCCACATCAAAGAAATGTCCAACCCAACTCATATCGAAATTTCCCCAATCCTTCTTTTGAAAACCAACAACAAAGACCTCCTTTCCATTATGCAAATTCTTCCCAACCCATGTACCATGATCAATATGCTCCTAGAGATAATTTGGGTGAAGAAGGTTGGAGAAGAGAAACCGAGTATTTGAGAAGGGAATTGGATAGGAAAGCAGAAGAGCATAAAAGAGATTATGAGAATTTGAAGGCTTCAACAAGAAATTTGGAGATTCAATTGGGGCAATGGACAAGGTTGAATAATGACAAACCTATTGGGGCATTTTCGAGTGATACTATTCCAAACCCCAAGGAGCAATGCAATGCCATAACCTTAAGGAGTGGAAAAGAATTGGTTGAATCTAAGGAAAAGAAAAAGGTGGAGGAAGGAAGCAAGGAACAAAAGTCCAAGGTAATTGAAAATGAAAGGGAAGTGGTTGATGATGAAGCCAAGAAGGAACAAAAGAATGAGATCAAGGTATCCAAGAAGAAGCATGTGGAGGAACCTTTGAAGATAGATCCATCAATAAAAGTGCCATAGGCCCCCTCAAAGACTCATTGATCCAAGAAAGGAGGACAAAAAGAAGCAATTCACCCATTTCTTGGATATGTTGGAAAATATTAATGTCAACATTCCTTTGATTGATGTCCTTACCAAGATGCCCAACTATGCTCGTTTCATGAAGGATCTTTTGGCAAGGAAGCGAAAGTGGGATGATGATGAGAAAGTATGCCTTGATGTCCAATGTAGTGCCATTGGTCAAAGGTGTTTGCCCCCTAAACTTAAAGATCCCGGTAGTTTTATGGTACCGGTGAATGTTGGAGGAAAAACATGGCATCGATCGCTTTGTGATTTGGGGGCAAGCATAAATATCATGCCAAAGGCCATCTATACAAGTTAGGGATCAACTATGTCAAGCCAACTAATATCACACTCCAATTGGCGGATTTATCCGAGAGGAAACCATATGGCTTGTTGGAAGATGTGCTTGTACAAGTTGAAAAGTTGGTATTTCCCGTTGATTTCTTTGTGCTAGATACGGGTGATAATAGAGAAAGTGAGATTCCATTGATTCTAGGGAGGCCTTTCTTGTCAACCGCTCATGCATTAATTGATGTGCACAAAGGGAAGTTGATCTTACGAGTTGAAAATGAATCAATTGAATTTGATGTGTTTGAATATAATGACAATATTCCCATTGTTGAAGAGAAATGTGCTAATCAATCTCTTAATTCTATCCTTGCTAGGTCAAATGAAGAGAAAAATGAAGTGAGCCAAGGCAATTCGCTCAAGCAAGTGTTAGAAATAAAGGAAAATCTGATAAATGAATTGAAAGAAAAACCACCCGATAAGGGATGTGTGTTGATGAAAGATGAAGAGAGTTTTGCAAAGAATAAGCACAATGGTTATATCAAGAAATTGAGAAGGCATAAAAAGAAAAGAAAATGGTTTGAGAAACAATTGGAGATGTTAATTGGGGCACTAGTGATGGCTAAGGCTGGAAAGAAAGGACTTGTGCATGGAAAACTCGAAGATCAAGCTTTAATCATGAAATGATTGAAAAAGGGGATCAAACTTTTTTCGTAGAAACCAACAGATTTAGATGAAATAAGGATCAATCATCCTCAAGTACTTGGAATGAGGGTCATGCCATAGTCAAGCTAGTGACTATAAAAGAGCGCTTCTTGGGAGGCAACCCAAGTCTTTAATTTAGTTCTTATTACTTTCTTTTAGTGTGATTTTTAATTGTCTTGATTTTGAGTGAATTGGTTTGAGTTAGAGAAAAAGAGTTTGAGTTTTTAAGTTGAATAAATGGTGCTAAAGAATGAGTGAAAATTGTCATCCTAACTTGTGAATTTTTTGTATGTAGGTTATCCTTGCAAATGGAGAAAAGTGGTCAAGAGTGAAGCAATTTCGGCTAAGTGTAAAAATTCACTTTCGCGATCTCAAATTTGAGACCGCGGTCTCAACTCTAAACTTCTGCAAAGGCTTATTTTACACCGAGTTGAGATCGTGGTCTCAAAACTCAGACCGCGATCTCAAACTGCTTGAGACCGCGATCTCAACATCAGGCCAGATCGTTCTCTCAAAACTGAGACCGCGGTCTTGACTGCCAGAAAGTTTTAAAAAGATCAACTTCTTCTTTTCTTCTCACAAACTCTCTTTATTCCTCTTCCCTCTTCCGAAAACCCTAACCCCAAATCCTCCAATTCTTCTCTTATCTTCACCAAAAATCATCAAAAACTCCACACCTACCACTAATTTCACTTTGTTTTTCTATAGGAACATCAAACCAACCACCTTTTTGAAGATTTGTGGAAGAAATTTGGCTTCAAGGGGGATTGACACAAAGGTAATTCTTGGAAAAATTTCAACTCGAAAAAGAACAGGTAAATCTTTCCTTGAATTATTAGTTGTAATTAGCAATTTTTGAAGACAATTGTGGAATTTGGTGGATTAAATTGTGAAAAATTTGTGGTATTGAATTAGTGAATTGTGGACAAGTAATTGGTGCTAATTTGTGCTAGAAGAATTTTGAATTGTCCAATTGTTTAAATTCTTGGTTTGAATTGTGATTGAGATTGAATTGAGATATTCGAACAATTGTTGGGAATTTGGATTGTGATTTTGTGGTGTTGAATTTTGCTTGAAAAGTTGGATTTTTGAATTGGTGATTGAATTCCTTTTAAATATGATGAGAGGGATTTATGGTAGTGCTGAGAGAAGGGTAAGAATGAGAGGGAGAGGGACTGGTTCTAGAAAAATGAAATCCATAGGGGGACAAACGGAGAAGGGGGATCGTAACAACCATTTGAGGGTGGTGATCAAATTGAACCTCAATTCTAGAGTGATAGAGCTCAACAATTATTCAAAAGTAACGAGAAGCATGAGGTAATTAGAGAGAGGAACTTTGACTTAACCATGCATTGGGGAGTATACGAAGATTTTAGGAGAGCGATAGAAGACCAAATTAGGTCGAGGCATTGGAAGGGTTTTAACGCTCAGGTCGATCCCGGGGCTACCCAGTTAGTCAAAGAATTTCATTGCAATTTATGTGAGTTAGAAGATGGCAAGGTGCGCATACGGGGGGTAGATGTTTTGGTAGATTTTGGTGCTGATGTGATTAATGCGTATTTCAACATACCCCCCTCCCCCCCCCGGGGTACCTTCTAGTCAATATTTGGCATTTTTGAACAATAAAAATAAGGATATGGATGCAATCAAAGATGCCATTTGTGATTGGAGGGTAGAGTGGATTAAGGTACTTCATCTACCATGGAATTAAAATTTCTTCGCCAAGGACTCTCATTAGTGACTAAGTTATGGTTTTATTTCATTAGTATCTGTATGTGGGAGTCCAATGCAGTGAGCTTTATCTAGAGGGACAGGGTACTCTTAGTCTATGCCATCATGACTGGGATCCCGGTGAATATTGGTCACCTAATTAGACAGGGGTTTTTAGAGAGTGGGAGGTCAGGACAACCCATATTTTATGCCCCTAGTCTAATTCACCATCTTTGCACCATAGCGGGTTGCCCAATTGGTTCTTTGGAATCATTAACACATCCTAGAGGAAGGATCAATCGGGAATATATCTATAGGATGGTGAGAACAGAGAATATGAGAAGCGCCACCAAGAGGAGCATCCTGCCCAACCACAGCCACAGCCTCAGCCTCCACCACCTTAGAGAACTTCAATGATCCGATACCCCCAGGTGTAGTATTCAATGCTCCGGTAAGTGAAGAAGAAAGGAACGATCTATAAGGGTATTGGTCGTACAGTCAATTGGTGATGCACAACAACTTGACCGTTATTGGAGAAGCTTTAAAGGTGACTTCATTAGGCACTTGGGCCCAGCCACCATCACATCCGACATGGCACTTTGGTCCACCTCATGGACAGTACTATATACCACCGGCGGCTACCACACATCATGAGGGATCTAGCCACACGGGTGCGACTGGAGGGGACATGGATGATGATCATGAGGAGGCCCAACCTTGTGACGCTGAAGAAGGTCAAGACGAGATGGAATGAAGAGAAGAAGCCACCATTTGTTTGTGCATGAAAGAAGACCAGCCTTGATCATTGAACTAATTTGATGGATGATGATGATTTTCCCTAAGATTTTCATTGGACACCATAGCTTTTAATTAGTTTAGATTATGTTTGTTTTATTTTCAGTTTTTGGAATTGAAGTGTTTCAGTTTTTCTTTCTTTTAAGTAGTTTGGCTAATGGCCTTAAGCTGATGCCAAGTGATACATTTTGATGCTTTGTGGATGAAATTTCTTTTGGATTATTAAACTGACACTTGGTGAAGTTTGGTTATTGCCTAATAAGAGTAATGGCTAAGGGCCCTAAGTTGATGCCATCTTTGCATTAGTTGATGAGTTGAATGGAATATTGATTTTGTTTGAAGCTTACTTGGCGAGATGCATGGCATGGTTGCTCTTGACATTTTTACTCAATTTTAATTCTAGGCTTAAAAGTAGGACATAGTTTAAGTAGTTTTCGTTATTTTTGGGTTTTGTCTTGATGTTTAATTTTGGGTGAGTGGAAGGATGATTTATTCAGCAACTTGAATAAAAGAGACAAGTTTGGGGGTGTTTATCTTTTTGTGTTGGAATTGGCGACATGGTCATTTTATATATTTTGTTGCCACTTGATGATTAATGGATGGAAAGTTGATCAATTAGGTACTCAATGATGATAATTTTGATGTTCAATGCCTTGTGAGTGAAGTATATGACTGATTCTTTTCAAGAATTTTTGTGTGAGTGAGTAGTTCATTTGCAATATGAAGAATTCATAAACTTGGCATTGCTATTTTTCAAAAAGAAGTGCTGAAATTTTAGGAAAATTTATTTGAAATGTTATTTCTTATCAAATCATTTATATTATGTGGTTGACGAACAATCTTTTGGAAAGAAATGAGTTAAATGAAGTAGAAGGAATTTTGGGACATTTCGTGTGTTTGCATAGGGAATGTTCTTCTAACTTGTGAATAATTGATATTCGAGATTAATTTTTGGTACATTTCACTCCTTTTCCTTGGTTTAGGGCCGAAAAAAAAATTTAGGAATAAGGCGAGTACGGGATTCCGATATGTTCCCATGTTGTTTCTCCGAAATAAGTTAACTTATCATTAGAGTAGTAATAAGGCGAGTACGGGACTCCGACATGTATACATGTTGTTTCTCCGAATTAAACCATTAGGAATTGCGTTTTTGTATACCAATAAGTTAAGGAGTAAATGTTTGTAATACTTATCATTAATCTCATATTACTTATTCCTTATTAGAGGTTTATTCCCGAAATGTGTGACAATTGCATTTAAGTTGATTCCTAATTGAACTTCTATTTTCATAATGGTTAGTCGAGAGAGTTGATTAACTTTATAATATTTGTGATTTGAGAAGTAATGATGTTTCAAATGAAAAGAACTAAAACTTTTGGTAACTCTTTTCGAGAATGGTATTGTTTGGTGATGTGAAATCTTGTGTAGTGAATGAATTTGTGCTTCTTTGTAAAATGAAATTTCAAATTTTGATTGATTTACTCATATTCTTCACATATCACGTACTGTTGAACATTTCTTGAGAGATCGCTTAATTGTTTTAAGTACATCCATGATTCATCAAGTGTCCATGTCAATGTCAACTTTGGAGGTGTTTAAATGTTTGAATTTAATGTTAGTAGGTTTCATTTATTGTTAATCTTCGTTTTGCTCGGGACTAGCAAAACGCTAAGTTGTCTCTTATGTGATAACTCTAGTAAACTAAAGGTATTTTTATTCTAAATTATAGCATTTTGATAGTTTAAATTCTGAAATTAGATAAGTAATTGAAGATTTTAGTTAATTTTTTTCATATGTATTTGTATTTTCGTTTTTGAATTAATTATGATAATTTTGTGTTTTTAGTTTAATTAAGTGCTTAATGGTGTTAATAATGCAGGTTAAAAAGTAAAGGTTAGAAGTTGGAAGAAACAAAGCTCAAGGGACGAAATTGCATAATGGATGAAATGAAGATTGCTGGAAGGAGAGTCGAGATCGCGGTCTCGACTGTTCTAGACCACGATCTCGACTCGGAAATTAGTTTTACTATTTGAGAGTCGAGATCGCGGTCTCAAATGTTCCAGACCGCGATCTCGACTCTTTAGGCTGAATGCTAAGTTGTAAGGGCAATTTTGTAAACTTCCAGCCCAAAAACCCTGATTTTGCCTTGTATAATGCTGCACTATTTAAGCTAAGTAGAATTAGTTTTAGAAAGAAGGAGTTTTGAAAGTTTGGAGTAGAGAGTTTTAGATAGTTCTAGGTAGATTAGGATAGCTTAAGTTACAAGTTACTTTTTCTAATAGAAATTTCTCTTAACTTTCATCTTAGATCTTCTTTAAAATTCTTGTCAAGTTTAAATTTTTATTAGATAATCGTAGTGGGTCCTTCGCAAGCTTTACGTAGATATAATTTTTATTTGCTTTCTTATCCATTTTAGTGAAAATTTCTTTACTTTCAAATTAAGGTTTGTAGAAAAATTTGGGTTCTTATCAATTTCTTGCTTTCTATTTAAGAATTTTCAATTTCTAGCTTTAATTTTTAGTTAATTCTTAGTGGGTTTCCTTAATTCTAATTAAAAAATCCAAAAATATTTAATTTCGTAGTTTATCTTTATCTAATTTTTACTTTAGAAATGAATGCTTTTAGTATTAAATTTTTCTTTCTTCTTTATTTTTAGTTGCTTGATTCTCTTGTTCTAATTTTTAGTTTTTATTAGATTAAATTAGGTTAGAATTTAAATTATAGCTTTTATTAGAATAGTTCTATTATCTACCAATTGATTTAGCTTAACTACACAAATACCCTTAAACCTTGGTAATTGCAATCGACAATCCTTGTTGGAACGATCCCTAATTCCCTTTGCTACTAGTTGACAACCGTATACTTGCGGGATGCCATCTAGTTAGTAGTAGGATTTAGGTGTTCATTGACTTATAACTAGATGTGTTAAAGAGGCATCACAAAACATACAAAATGTTTTTACTCCCACATTGCTTTACTGTGGGCAGTTCAGCCATTGTACTAATTTTTTGATGGAATCGACACACTTAGTGTCTAACTATTAAAACGGGAGTAATTTTTTTTTTAAATTTTCCTATGCTGCAATAGATTTCCTAACTTTCATACAATTGTAATTATCTTTTTGATATACCTGAGTATTTTATATATTTTCATAATGAGTCAAACCGGTGCAAATTACATAGTTGGATACAATTTGAGTCAAAATCACCCTTACATTTACCCACTTTCTAAGAATAACAGTTGTCCATTTATTTTCATATTTTCCTCTTTCCTTACAATCACACCACTATAAAATATAAATCAAACAAAATATTTTTGCTCCCACATTGCTTTATTATGGGCAATTTTGTCATTATATTAACTTTTTGATAGAATTGAATGTAATATCTAACGATTCTAAAGGGAGTAGTTTTTTTTGTTATTTTTGTTTTTTTTTAGTTTCTTATGTTATAATACATTTTTTCATAAATTGTTTTTATCTTTTAATTTGACATACCTGGGTATTTTACATTGTTTATGTATTGGGTCAAACTGGTGCAAACTACATAGTTTGATAGAATCTGAGTCAAAATGACTCTCGCATTGATTCACTCTCTAAGAACAATGCGCAGTTGTCCATTTATTTTCATATTTTGCTTTTTCCTCTTTTTAATAAAAATCACACCACTATAGAATGTAAAACAAACAAAATATTTTTGCTCCCACATAGCTTTAGTGTGGGCAGTTCAATATTTGATTAACTTTTTGACGAAATTGACACATTCAATGTCTAACTATTCCAAAGAGAGTAATTTTTTTTTTAATTTTCTTATCTTCCAGTAGATTTTTCATACAATTGTCATTATCTTTTTGACATTCCTAGGTATTTTATATATATTTTATGTATTGGGTTAAACTAGTGCAAATTATGTAGTTGGATAGAATTTGAGTCAAACCACTCTCACATTTACTCACTCTTCAAGAACAAAAGTTGTCCACTTATTTTCATATTTTGCTTTTTCTTTTATTTAATAACAATCACACCACTAGAGAAAATAAAACAAACAAGATATTTTTGCTCCCATATTGCTTTAGTATGGGTAGTTTAGTATACTTTTTGATTGAATTGATACATTACCACTAAACTAGTATCTAACTATTATAAAGGGAGTAAAGTGTGTGTTCTTTTATTTAAGGGGTCAAGTATATTTACTTCCATAGTCTAGTGGCAAATTGTTACTATTCCTATAGGTATTTTTGCTATAGACTCATTATTTTGATTTAATTATAAATTGTAAAATCTAGTTGGGAGATGGAGGGAGCAAAGTTTATATTTTCTTAGTTCATAGGGAAAAGTGTAAATATCCACTAGATTAGGGGTAAAGAATTATTGACCCAATTTCTGTAGAGCGTAGGATGGGTGAACAAGTATTTTGTAAGTTGAATTTGCAATCGATTTTGAATTATTTTTGGTTAATTTTGATTCTTGTCAGAAATTGGTTTACCAAATTTATGAATTCTGTCAGTGATTTAAAAAATAATAGAGGTTTTATGAATTAATTTAACATATTATTGAATTTATTAATTGAAAACAGGCTTTCTTTGAATATTTTCATATATAAATAATATCTCTATCTCTCACACACAATGATAAACATACATACACACATATTGTTTATAGATTATATCGATAAATGTAATAAAAGATGAATAAATTTAAGTGTATGCTTCATGTATTAAGTAGCCTTAAATTTATTTTATAGTTCAAATAATGTTAAGAACTTTAAAAGTTAAAGGTGGCAGTATATAAATATAAATGTATTGTTCAACTAAAAGTATATTTTATTGATAAATATTATAATTAGCTTTACATTTTGAACTTAATTCCATTGTAATATTCTTGTGCATGAATTCATGTGGCATTATACATAATTGTTACATTCTTATGTTATTAGTTACTAATATTACCCATAAATCATATTATGTAGTCTTATGATATGTGTATTACTAATACATGTAAATCCCAAAATATTAAGTATTATACGTAATTAATATAATGCTTGTTATTGAATTAAATTACATGATAGAGTTTTTTATTTATTTTTACTAAATCATTAATCAATAAAAGCCATACACACATACTGTGAAACCCTGATTTTTTGAACTTTACCTAACTATTACATTTAAGTATTTGTTTGATTCATATGGCTAATTGTTTTCTTTTTATTAGTTATATTTCGAACACAGTTAATTATAATAGTTTAAGAAAATTAATTAATTGAAACGAGAATTGTCTTTAACTTAATAATAAGTAAAATATGAAACTAATAAAATAAAAGAATAAATATTTGTATCCAATTTGGAAAGTAACAATTAATATGGAAACCCTTAACTAAAAGGGATTTAGCCTAACTTTGGATTCTTCCTACAATTATTCTGTAACCTACTAAAACCCTAACTAGTGCTATCAAAGAGAGAGAGAAAGTGTGTGTGTGTGTGATGGTTAAAAAGAGATAGAGAGAGCAGTTGAAAGAAAAAAGAAAGAAAGAATGAGAAAAGAAAGAACGAGAACTGTTGCATGTGTGTATGTGAAATATAGTTGCATTCTGTATGTTTAGCTCATGGTGAACCTTGGTACCTCGGTGAGATCATGTTCTCATTTTTGTTTATCTATTTCTGCAATCTAATGAACTAGTTCTATATGGCCCATGATTAGCGCGTGTAATAGTTAGTCTTGGATCTAGTAGCTGATATACCTTGGAAATTCATGAGCTATCTATTCTGTATCTTTATGTGACATGTGATCTGTTCTGTATGATTTTTGGCAGTGTTCTTTTGCAAATGAAGAGTGCTTGCATGTGTGATTAGGAGTATGTATAACTTGTTCAATCCAATGAAAAGAGATATGAACAACTTCCTGAGCAATGTGTTGCTCACTTCACGTATTTAACATTTTACTGATTTCGAGAACAAATACGAGTTTAGTGAGGGGCTCAAGTCCACCATTGGGCAAAATTATAACCTAACTTATGTCTAGCTTTTTGTGGTTCCAAACTTGCAGTTGACTCCGATTTGTGGCCTGCATGCCAAATGGATATTTTGTATTTGTTTTTATGTTACTAGTGTTTATTATTTTATTTTGGTTAGAATAGTTCTGTTACTGTAGCCTTGTATGCCGTTGGCCTACCCAAGGGCATGGCATGTTGTGGTCCTAGATTTTGGAACGTGACATTTAGTAGTATTAGAGTTTAGGTAATGGTCACTGTAATATGTTCTGGATTAGGTCTAGAATGTTGTATCATAGAAATTTTGAGAGTATTTGGTTTGACTGTTTGGTTTTGTATTTAACCTTGTAGTTCTGCCTTTGGAATTCATTTGATCCATGGTTTAGAAATAGCCAATCCAGAACCACAAATTAATGTAATTCTGCTGATAGTACTGCTTAGTTATTGGGGTAACATTCGAGTTTAGAGTTGGGTTGTTTACGGTAATTAAAGTGCACATGGAAGCTAGTCAGTCAAGTTTTACGGTTGGAACTTTTGTTTGGAAGAGAGTAATATGCTAAACCCTGTTTTTCCTTGTTGATTTATTATCTATTTTATTTTCTTTAACTAATTGCTTATTATATGATTACTAGTTTGGACATATATAAAGTATATGTGTAACTATATAATTGTTTTGGAGGTATTTTGTTAATTACAAAGATGTTGTTTGTTTGATTTACACTTAATGTATAACTATGATTACGAGTTTGAATGTATGATACTTGTATATATAAACTGAAAAAAAATATTATTTGTTATAATATTCACCAATTTCATATTTAGTTGATTACTTGTATCTATGTTTTATTTTTTTGTCCAGTTATTCGTTTTGATGTTTATAGAAAATATACAGATTTTTAGTATAGATTTATATAATTGTATATGTAATAGGTATTTTCTTGGATGTATGTCAATTATTTGACAAATTCTTTGTTGCTTTGATGTTTATTAAAAGCATCTATAGAATATTTATTTCAATTTACAGTAAGGAAACCTTTAATTGATTATTTACTTCAAAGTATTGGGAAATACAGGCTTAATCAATTATTCTCCCAAATATATCACTGTATGGATTACTTTCTTTAATTGATGATAAATGAATATATAATTGACTAATTATTTTGATGCATATTAATTTATTGCCTACAATTGAGTATTCCTTTTCGATATTCATTAATTGTCTGTGGATAGTTATTAATTATAAAGACAATAATTTGTTTAATATAAAATCATGCTTAATAAAAAAATATGAGTAATAATTACTATGTACCCAAGATAATAGAATAAAATTTAGTAAAACTTGAATTCTAAGTAATTGTAAATGAGTATAAAGTGTAAATGTGATATTTTTTTAGCTAACCATCGGAACTTTGGTGGGAAAAGGGGCACTACTCCCAAATTTTATTAATAAATAAATTAGAGTACAAAGAGGGGGGACTAGGCCAAAATCTCTTGTAATTAAAAACAAAATTGTGGACATAAAAGTGGAAGAAAACGAAAGAAAAACACTAAGTAGAGCTCCAGCGGACCGATGACAATTCCCAGCTGTCAAGACAAAGAAGACTATGAAAAGAAGCTGGAAGGCTAAGCGAGGAAAAAGTTTGTGAGGATAATGAGTTGGAACCCAGACATGCAAGGTTATCTGCTGCTTTGTTCAGCTTCTCTGTAGATGTGGTTGAACACAAAATGACCTTGACCCATGAAAACTTGAATTTCCTGAACCACATGGTCCAGCTTCCAAGGAGTAGAAGATGCATTAAGAATCATGTTACACAGTGTGAGGGAATCCGATTCAACTAGGACATCCAAAAAATTCTTCTTAATACAACACCTGTGCCCCTGTAAAATAGCCATAGCCTCTGCTTCCAAATTGGTTGCAACTCCATAATACGTCGAGAATGCAAAGATTAAATTACTTGCCGTGTCATGCAAAATACCCCCTCCCGTCGAGTGACCTAGACATCCTAGAGCAGAGCCATCAACATTAAGCGTAAAGACACCCAACAGAGGTCTGTGCCAAACCATAATCGAAGGCCTGGTCTAGGTTTGACCTCCCATCTACACGGCAAGGACAAGGTGATGGGAGGGCTTTTAATCTAAAGCGGATGACGTATCGACTAAGCTACACGGTAGGATTAATCACTCGGGTGTGCAAAGTGTATGAGACGACCATCGATGATTATTGAAAAAATAGTCACTATGAGCTAACCAACTGTGCCAGCAAATGAGTTGAGAGAGGAGTGAACAATGCTTTTTGCTATTAGACGAAGAGGACCGCATCCACCAGAGTTGGAATTGGTGAAGGATGGAATCAACTTTCGAATGTGGAATGCCGAGAAGATGCTCAAAATGACGCCAAGCTGTCCGTGCCAATTGACAATGAATGAAGGCATGTTCCAAAGTGACCTGCAAATCATAGAAACCGCATTTTGAAAGACAGAAAAAACCAATCTCCATAAGAACATATGCAAAGGGAAGAAAACGGTTCAATAGCTCCCATAAAAATATAGAAATTTTTTATCTGGATTCGCAAGCTCCAAATATAAGCTCTGCACTTTAGCTTGTTTCGTCGAGCCTAGGGGACCTCATAAGCCAAGGAAGTGGAAAATGCAGCGGAGGAGGTTAGCTTCCAAACGTTAATGTCATTGTTAGAGGAAAGGGAAAAATGAACTTAAGCCAGAACCTTCGCTTGCACCTCCACGGGAAACAGCTGTCCAAGAGCTTGAAAATTTGAATCGTCTTGATTTGAAAAATGGTCATAAATAAGAGTATCCGCTTCACTATATGCTCCACGCAATCTGCTAGAATGCCATCTCCAAGCCAATTATCAAACCAAAAGGAAGAGTGCCCTAATTGAATGAGTTTTTGAAAATTAATCTCACCGACATTGCAAACTTTTAACATATGATGCCAAACCTTTGAAGGATTACTAGGCGAAGCATTGAGGTACCTCTAACACATAAAATCAACCCATAGTGAAGATGAGTTATACAAATTGTTCCACATTTTGAAACAAAAAGCTTGATTAAAGTCCCTGATCCCTAACCCATTTTCTAAAATAGCGAAACAAAGGTGACTCCAACGACTCTAGTGACTTTTGGTCCCTCATTCGGATTCACCCGAAAAGAATGAAGCAAAGACGCACTCCAAAGACTTAACAACTATTTTAGGGGAGTCAAGCATAGACAGTATAGGTATCGGAATGGAGGAAAGAACATACTTAATAAGAATAAGCTTACCACCTAAAGAGAGCAATTTTTTATTCCAGCCTTCTAGACATTTTTGGATGTTAGTCAGCAGAGGCTCAAAAAGGATGTTGGTTTTTCTTCCATGAAATGTTGGACAACCAAGATATGTTGTCAGAAAGGAAGCCCGGCACATCACCGTCAAGCCTTCTATTGAGGCTATGAACCCTTGGCTAGCCTTTCTGGGAAAAAAGAGTGAACTCTTAGTGAAGTTAATTTTCTATCCAGACCCTTTTTGATATGTATCCAAAAAAATCAGTAGTTGTTTTAAAGAGCTTCTATCACCCCTCATGAAAATAATACAATCATCTGCATATATTAAATGGGAAACCGACGGAGAACCTCGAGGCAGTGAGAACAGTAGCACCTACCCAATGTCAGTAAAGGTTTAAGACCCCTGGAAAGGACTTCTGAAGACAAAATAAACAATAAAGGGGAGAAAGGAAGTCCCCTTGCTTAACTCTACGCGAGGATTGAAAGTACCTAGAAACCTCTCCATAAATAAGCAGGGAAAACCAACTACCCCTCAAATTGTTTAGAACGAGTTCCGCAAAAGTATTCGGGATTCCAATTTTCTGTAAGATTGCCTCTAGAAATTGCCAAAAAACTCTATCGAAATCCTTCATCATGTCCAGTTTAATCACCAAATTATGTCCCTGAGTTTTCTTGTCCAGAGAACCAAATAAGTCCTGAGCCAGAAGAATAATGTCTACCATCGTATGACCTTGCACAAAACCCGACTGCCTCTGTGAGATCAGGCAAGGAAGAATATGTGCCAGGATTTTTGAAAAAAATCATATTGAATAATGATATGTTGGTATAATTTAAATGTGATATTCATTATGAATCAATTTTGTTATGTTGGTATAATTTAAATGAATTATCACATGTTGATAATTGCTAAATATTTTCACTTTAACATTTTTATTATGTGTACTTTGGTGTACTTGAGTTAAAGGTTATATGGAATGAATGTTTATAGATTTCAAAGAAAAAAAAATTACAATTGAGACAATACATCCTTTAACTATTCAAAGATTTTTAAAAAAAAAAATCTAATTATAGATTTTGTTAATATGAATTTAAAAATAAATAAATAAAGTTTCTATTTTGAAACAAAATTCTCTCAATTTTGCAATTTAGTTCAATTCAAAGAAATCCAAATTGTTGTAGATGAAATTTAATGAAATATTTACGTATGTTTTTCCAATTAGGTTCATGTTTGAACTTTTATATTAAAAGGATGAATTTTAAAAATGTTGTATGTGTTACAAATCGATTGAATTAATTAATCACACTATCAAGAGTTTAATTTTAGTCTTACCTTCAATTGTTGTTAATTAAAGTACTATCTTAATTCGCCAATAATAGTCAAGAATAAAAAAATAATATTGATTATTATTATTGTTATTTTCTTCCGTTTTCCTTATTGAACTTTTGTTAATTGATGGAGTATTTTCTTAATTGATGCATTATATATAATATTTACGACCGTAATATTAATTTCGTTAATTCTATCTTCTTCACAACTCCAGGTTATAGATTAGTTTAGGCATATAATCATGCACGTATATTTTGTATATATTAAATGGTGATTGTCTTGTCCCTTGCTTTGCTATACTACTAAAGCTAAATGGTTTTTATTTTCTTTATTGCTCTTTGAGTGACTTTTTATAATAATAGTGAAGTTTCAAGGATGAACTTTTTTGTAAGGTGGGTAGAATGTGAAATCCCGACTCTTTTTGACCTAACTATTACTAATAACTATTGTTTGATTCATATAGCTAATTGCTTTTTCATTAGCTATATTAAACGTAGTTAATTATAATAGCTTAAGAAAATTAATTAATTGAAACAAGAATTATCTTTAATTGAATAATAAGTAAAATAGGAAACTAATAAAATAAAAGAATAAATCTTTGTATCCAATTTGGAAAATGACAACTAATTTTGAAACCCTTAACTAAATGAAAGACGGATTTGGCCTAACGTTGAATTTTTCCTACAATTATTCCGTAATCTACTCTCTCCCCAACTAGTGCCATCAGAGAGAAAGAGAGAGTGAACAATTAAAAAGAGAAAGGGAGAGCGGCTAAAAGGAAAAATGTGTAAAAAAGAATGAGCGAGAAAACAAAGAATGAGAAAAGATGGAAGAGATACGTAAGAAATAAATGGAGAAGAAGTTCGATAAAGAAAAAGAAGAGAGAAAAGAAGAAGAAAAATAAAAGGGAAGAATGGTAGAGAAAAGACGAAAAGAGAGAATTATCTCTATAGATTCTTCATGAAGGGTAATTATTTATTGCTCAATCTACTTGGGTATTCATAGGTAGAATCATGTATTTTATGGTTCTTAATTGAAGATAAATGTTGTGCATATCTGTTTATATGAATTTATGCATTATTGAAATTAGGGTTAGTTTTATTCATGTTTATTTCTTAATTTTATATAACTAATGCAAAAAAGTAAGAGATTTATATATACCAAGATAAAAAGGGATATAGGAAGAATTTTTTGCAGTTTAGATATTTGTTTATTTTACTAAAATATGAGAGTTTAATGATTAAAATTGAAATACATGTAACTAAAACTCAAGCAGATTGCACAACACACTTTTAGTAAGCTTTTAGTGCTCCATTTTTCTTAAATGAGACTAGATTTTAGGGCTTTCATTCGATATAAAAATTAAGTTCTAGACACTTGTAGATTAATAATGAGAAGCCTTGGAAGTTGATTAAAATTTGTCCTGAAAATTTATATGTTCTGTATTGTTTGTAAGTTTTGAGCATGTTGTATTCTGAATAGAATTTGACTTCTACATAAATTTGTATTCCTTTGAATCTAGTTTCTGGATCTATAAAGAACATAGCGATCCAACCTTTATAACCTGATATATGTTAACTTTTGTGAAACTTGTCTGATTTGAAGAACAGTGTTTGCTTAACGCGATTAATATGTTCATAACTGATTTTGTGTATCTTAGAATAGTCACAGAATAATTTGAGTAAATTTTTATCGCATTATTTGTATATGATTAAAAGTACTTTCCAATGGTATAAAGAACGCATTTTTTTGATTTATATATGTTGAAATATAGTTTTCCTAAACTCTACTTATCTAGAAGTTTGGAATGTAATTTTGAAATTTTATCACTAAATTTAGATGTTTTAAGAATTAATTTGGGGATAATTCCTAAATGAAAATTTTAGCATTCTGAATATATTTTTAATAGTGTAAAATCACACCTATACGATTTATACATCTCAATATATACTACTTTTACTAAAAAGTACCAAATCTAGAAATTTGTTCGATCTGTCCTACTTTTACGTTCACGAACTGTTCAATTAGATATTTTAGTTTAATCAATGAAAATTAGTTGTTGGAAGTTGCTACGCATACTGGTATATTTTAGTAATGATTTATATTTAATTATTTGGCTTAATAAAAAGGGATTGTAGTGAAATTCTTTGGCTTAATAAAAAGGGATTGTGTGCTATATTATGTGATGTTGGTAAGTTACTGATATTTAGAATAGGATCTATGATGTAACATAAGCATGTTTATTAGAACTTTAAAGGTCATTTAAGAAAGGGGAGTATAATATTTTGTTATCTCGTTGTATCCTTTAGATTGAGAAGTTATGGCTTGTGTTTAGAGAATTGAAGGAGACATGAAAAAATTAGCTAAGGACTAAGGTAAGTGGTTCATGTCTCTTTTCATTTAGTTGTTAAACGTTTTAGAACTTCTTCTAAATTTATAAAAGTTATGTTATTATATAAACGAGGATTGAGCATGTGGTAATTATGATTTCTGAATATGTTACATCTATATCTTATGAATTTGAATTGCATGTTCTTTTGTATGTATGTATGCGAAATATAGTTACATTCTTATGTTTAGATGGTGAATCCTGATAATTCGGTGAAATCATCTTGTTCTATATGACCCTTGATTAACGGGTATAATAGTTAGTCCTAGATCTAGTTGCCGATATACCTTAGGAAATTCATGCGCTAATAGTTAGTCCTAGATCTAGTTGCCGATATACCTTAGGAATTCATGCGCTATCTTTTCAGCATCTGTAAGTGATATAATCTGTTTTGTATGATTTCTAGCAATGTTCTTTCGCATGTGAAGAGTGCTTGCATGTCTGATTAGTATTATATATAACTTGTTCAATCCAATGAAGAGAGACATGAACAACTTGTTAATTAATGTGTTGCTCACCCCACTTATTTAACATTTTATAGATTCTAACAGCAAGTACGATTTCAGTGAGGGGTTCAAGTCTACCATTGTGTAGAGTTGTGACCTATATCGTGTCTAACTTCTTGTAATTGACTTGGATTCTTGGCCTACGTGCCAAATGGATATTTTATTTTATTTTATTTTATTTTTGTTATCATTGTTTATTATTTATTTTGATTAAAATAATTCTATTACTATGGTTTTGTACTCCTTAGCCTATCTAAGGGTACAGTGTGTAATGGTTCCAAAGTGTAATATCATATTAAATTACATGTGCTAAAAGTTAAATAAAATTAGTAAATTTTGGTTTGAAGAATAGGTGTTTGTATGCAAGATTTCAACTTTACGTCAAAGGTCTAACTAGTCCAAATTGAATTTGATAAATCGAATTCAAAATTGATTATTGAATTCAAGTTTTAATAATCGAATATTCTACTGAACTAAATTTAAAATCAAAATTAGTTAAAAATTTTAAGACAATTTTATTAATTTTGACAAATTTTATTAACCAGTTAATCAATATGCACACTAGACAACATGTGATTAAGTATTATGATAGATTTTATTTGCTGAATACCCTACTAAGTGAAACTGATAACTGTTGATTGCTCCTCGATGGATAATCTTCAAAGCAAAGGATAATGTGGTACCTTATTGTGCTTGCCAAAAGAAAAAGTGGCCGCTTAACTACACAAGTTGCAATGCAACTTCAGCGTGATCAATTTTTTCGTTAATTCCTCCAGGATCGCCGACTAACTTTATGGTCCAGTCATTTAAGGTACTGTTGGTACATTCGGATGAATATCCATTACAATCTTTGGTGGCCAGTGGTGGACCCCAACCTTATAGGAGTAGTTTTTAGAATGGAGATTTTAAGTAAAATCAATTTGAAATTAACCGAATTGGATTGCAGGATGGGATAGCAAGACCTAACGATCTTTGAAAAAACCTTAAATATATGACTATCAATTTGGCTTTATGAATAGGTTTGACAAGCTCAAATTCAACCCATTTAAAATTTATATATTTAACCTCAAATTCAATTCACAAAAACTTACATATATTAAGTCCAAACTTATCTCACTTAATTAAAATGGGCTTCGGGCCTAGTTCGGGTCAGCCCATCTCACTTATATTTTTGTATTTTTATTTTAATTTCATATAATTTATTTACTATTAAAAAAATTCTCATAATTTTATATGGTGCAATGTTATATTATATAATTTACACTTTTTTTTTTTATGCAATCACATATTATGTGCATCAATTCAAATAAAATGAGTTAGGAATTGTGATAATTAAACAATTATGTTGCATGATGAAAATAACATATACATTAGATAATATAATGGTATCGTTTTAACAAATTATCTTATATTTATAATTACATATTACATATTAAGTGATTTTATGTATTAAAATATATATACACATAATATTTGCAAATTTTACAGTATCTTTTAGGAAATTATTCTCTTGACTTTAAAGGTTTGTACTGTACAAGTCTTTAAAACGTATAGTATCGTACCGTACAATCCTTTAAAGCACGAAAGAATGGTTTCCTAGAATTTTCTTATATATATATATAGATACATACATACATACATACATACATTCTCATAATAGGCTCAACCCTAATTTTAACAGGCCGATCGAGTCAAGCTTAGGTCGGGTCAACCCAATTGACAGTCCTATTTAAATAGCCAAATTAATAATTTTTTAAGTTTATAATTATTTTCTTCAAAAGAAAAAATGTTTATAATTACAAAAACCAAAACTCCTTGTTTTATGACTAATGTTCAAGTTGCCTCTATATAATTTGCAAGCCTACAATCTGTTCCCAGTGATCTCTCTTTTTTTTTTTTTTTAATGGAGAGAAGTTAAAAACCTGATAATTTGTGCAAAAAGTAAAAAATACCCCTAACTCTAGTACCTCTTCACGGCCCAAAAACCCCTCTATTAGAAAGAAAAGTAGAATATATAAATAACCATGATTAGAGGTTTTAAATGACTAAAATAACATTTTAAATCATAATTTTTCAGTCAGCTAACAGTTACTTGACAAAAAATTTAACATTTTTACTTTAACCTAAACAACAAGGAAGTGGATTATAGATTTACAAACCATAGGATGGTAATTTGAACATTGCTCAAACACAAGGGTTTCTTTGTAATTTATCCTAGAATATAGAGTTAAGTATGAAAAATGTTGTATTTTGACCTATTTCATGATATGCGATCTTATAAATGGCATTGAATAATCAAAATAAGATATAAATTAAGCCAGTAAATAGTAAAACATTTTAATAAATTTTTAATACCCACTCTTAGATGAAATTATTATTTAGTCATTAACTAATTAATTGAGCTTTATTATGTAATACCTTATAGTTTGAGAGATTATACATGCAGAATTACATCTTAAAATAAAATACTCTTCTCCTTCAATTGTTGAGTTTGCAGAGAGTAAAAGAGATGTGGAAGAAGAAAAAATAGAAAAGTAAGGGAGGAGAGAGTGTGAGAAAATCTGGGAAGGGAAATAAGGATAAGAAAGAAAGAAAAATAAGAGAACTAGGAAATATTTTGATTGTTTTTATTTTAGTTATGGCAATGTATATGACAAGTTTTTTTCTTGGCTCAACTGTCACGCCCATATTTTAAAAGAAAATAAAGAATTTTATTATATGAGGTATGATTGGATGTTCTAACCTAAACTAAAGAAAGGAAAATAAAATAAAGAGTAAATTATAAGAAACCTTAATAATTTTTGAACCCCAAGGGTGTTCATCTCGTAATTTTATTATAAATAAAATAAAAAAAGGTTCTAAAATGGGATTCCAAAAAACCATCACTTGTGGTCCAAAAATATTTAAGGAAAAGGGTATTTTCTTTTTTTTCCTTTTTTGGTAGCTACTCAGTATCAATTTTCATGTGTAATAGTCATAAAAAAGTTAATTGGTTAGTTCATTCTCATACAACAAAACTCTTTACCTAAATGACAGATCTTCTTTTGAAAAATCGATATTTTAGGTGTGAGAGTTCACTATAGAGGAATTATCATTGAATTATTAAATTGAAGGTAGAAAAGACCAATTTAATCCCTTATCTTTAGGGTATCGATCAATTTGGTCCTGTATCCAACACTGCAGAAATCATGGACAAATTAATCGACCAAGTCACGTGATAATCACATGGTCGTTAACCTACAGTAGATATGCTGTCACCAACCTTGTTAGTTTGTCCACAATTTATGTCACAACCCTTAAGTTAGTTGACTTTTTTAAGGATGAGGGTGTTCTGTTTGATAGATAAGGGACCAAATTGGTTGATAGGCTAAAGATAAGAGACCAAATTGGTTTTTTTCCCTAAATTGAAATATCCCTTACATCGTATAAAAAACTAATTGCAAGTTTAGTTGTTTTCTTTTTATTTAAGGCCAAAAAAATGAGTTGATTCATACCATTCAATTCAAATAAACAAGAAAAGAAAGCAAAAGACAAAAATAGAATAAAAATAAAATAGTTTAATACTTCTTAGATGCAATAATAGGCTAACATGATTTCTGAAGAAGCAAATAAGATAATAAATCAAGCAAATAAAACTAGTGAAAAATCCACAATCTTACATGCATACAAAAGAACAGATTTATAAGAAAATTAAAAAGGAATCCAATAATAATTTGATGATACATATAAGAACAATGATTAATTCACTTTATTGTGTAACTTCTAACAAGAAAAAATAGAAACAAGAAGAATTACAAAATGATTACTCTCTAAAAAAAGAGTTATGTGCATATATTTAGGTGTTAGGTTTTTCTACAAATCCCAAGCGTTTTCTGTGTTATTTTGGGGTTTTTATTCATTTTAGGATTTTTAGTTGGAAGTATGATTTATGTGTTTCAGGGAATTTATTAGTGTGTTTTTATGTGTTTTTATGGGTTTTCAATAAATCAGGGTCAAACCGGGTGATTAGCACATGAATCAAGGAAGATTGGGCAAAAAACAAAGTTGCACGTGAGTGGCCGGGTGCTGCCAGTGCCAGGACACCAGTTCCTAGTTCTCTTCTAGTGCTACAGTACCAACCTGGCACCTAGAGGTGCCTATCCTCCTGCTGCAGCGCGATTTCATGTTTTTAAGGATTTTGAATTCGCTCTGGACCGATTTGATCGATTTCACAACAATTTGAACCTGGAGCTTCCTACCCCTTAAAACCTATAAATTGGGGTCGTTAAGACCTAGTTTATCATTATGCCATATCTAGCTATAGTTCTATGTAGACTTTTCTATTTTTCTGCACTACTTTAGAAGATATAAGGTGGTGATAGTTTTGGCTCATCACTTTGGTGACTTCTATTGCATTTTTTGTACTTCTTCAGCATTAGTTTTCATTATCAATAGTGTACTTTATGAATTTTATGGTTTATTTTTCTCAATGATGTTGTAAGTCTTTCTAATTATGGTTATTTAGATTTAGACAACTATGATGAAATAAACTCGTGTTCTATTATTATTCATGGTTGATTTTCATCAAAGATTGAGTATTTACTATGTTCTTAATTCTTTCAAGTTCTTGATCACTTCTTGAATGAATATGTAAATATGTGATGAGACAGGCCAAGTAATTCGCATATTTAGGATCTATAAGTAAATGCCGTGAATAGAGCAAATGTTAGCCCAAGGATAAACACGATTCGTGTGATCACTATATTGAATTTCATGTTCTAAAACTAAGCTCTTTAAATTCTAATTATTTGCGCTGACCCAAAGTCTTATAAATTAATAAAAATAGAGTTATTATTGCATGATCATTAGGTACGAGCTAACTTAGAAATCAATGTACGATAACTTGAACTAGGTTTATGTCTAAGAAATTGGCAAAATCAAGATACTCTAACGCTTCTTAAATCTTGAATTAGTCTAATTTGTTAGTTTGCTCTAGTTTACTATTCATTTTTTAATTTTATACAAAATCTTGCGTTTCAAATTGTCTAAAAAGTAGTAAAACTATTAATTTCACTATTATTTTCTAATCCTTGTGGGTATGATAACCATAATCTTAACTATATTTGTTGAAAGATCTTCTGCACTTGCGAGTTTAAAAAATTTTCCATCACAAAACTTTAATGATGAAAGGATAAAATTAGGTCACGATAATGGCAAGACCTAGTAATGCTAAGGATGGTAGCTCTTCCTTCGTCTTACTAAAGTGTTGGATTATACTTCTGGCCAAACTTGAATAGCGTGTGAGTTGTGTTATTATGAGGGAAAGAGTGAATATGCTAATGATGATAGAAATGAGAAGGATTAATGTGGAATTTATAGGGTTTCGGAACAACAGATAAAAATAGAATAGAATAAGGATAGAGGTAAAGATAGGATTGAGATAGGATAGTGATAGAGATATAGGTGAGATATGATAATGATAGAGACAAGGGATAGGTTAGGATAGTTATAGAGATAGTGGAGGATAAAGAGGGTGAGAAAGGAATTTTTATCTTTATTTTTTATTTTTTAAATAAATAAATACATAAGATTTTAAAAATAGGGGTCTACATCAACCTTAAAAGTTTGACCTTTACTCATTGTGTATAAGGGTCGACTTACGTGGATTTTGATTTTAGGATGTGAGAGGTGTTGATTGGTATAAGTTTTATTGAATTTGATTAGAAGTTTAATTACAAGGTTTAAGGATGCCGAATAGAAAAGGTAAGGTTTACAACAATATATTTTGATTTTAGAATATATAGGGTTTGATTTTGAATCTATGGGAAAAATAGTGTTCGGGGTTGTAAGTTTATTGAAATTGGATATGGAAGGCGGTTGTCAAAACTGCCGACAAATGACATTCATTGGTTAATCTCATGCCCCTACTCTAATTTTGCTTCGTTTTTTTTTTTTTTATATCCTAAGTGCAATGTTAGTCATTTTTGTCACATATGATGTAGGATCGTGAGTTTAACAATGATGATTCCAGGTAGGGGATGGGGGCAAAGAATATATATTAGGAACTAGAATTAACTTGCAAGACATGAATATATAAGTGATATGTGATTACAAGTTGAACTTTGACCCCTCTTCAAGAATCTCTCAATAAACTTTTTTATAATATATGATTAGTTCAAGATATACTTTTCCTCAAACTCCCTTTACACAATTTAATCAACTTGGTTTGAATAGGGTTTGCGCCTTTCTTTTTCTTCTTCCTCTATTAGGGTTTCTTCCAAACTTTTGTATGTTGCATGGCTGCCATTCAATCTTCCTTCCCCCTCTATCTAATCATTTGCTTCAGTGGTAACGGGCAAGACTCTATTCTTCTAAATGAGGCTTTCTCTTACTGTCTTGGAATGAAGAACCTATTGTGTTCTTTACTCCACAAGATATTCATTCTTTATCTATGCCTTTTAATTTTGCACTTGCTAGAAATTTTTTGAAGGAATGACTAGCAAAGGAAGGGCTACATAAGGAGTTTCTTGCTGTTGGATTTAGTGGCTCTTTCTCATTACGGTTATTGGATTATTGTCATGTTTTAATCCATTTTGATCTAGAAAAGGACTACCTATGGTGCTAGTGTAGTGGCTTCTGGATGTTTCAAGAGTTTGCAATGAGGATCCTCAAATGGTCTCCTGATTTCAAGGTGAATACAGAATTGACTATCATTTCAGTTTAGGTCTCAGTCGAACATCTACCTATGCACTTATTCAATAAGGCATCATTTTTCTCCATTTCAAAGCTCATACAAATGCCTCTCAAAATTGATGCTTGCACTACTTCTCTCACTTGGCCTAGACATACTTGAGTTTGGAAAGAGAATGGTAATTTTGGGTTCTAGCAATCTGCCAACTATGAAGATATACTGACATATTGTTCAAACAATCTAGTCGAAGGTTAGGTACTTAGAAAAGTCCTATTGACTAAGAAATTGTAATCAACAGATGGATAAAGAAGCCACTACAAAATTTAGGTGTTGCAACTACTAGAAAAAAGCCATTTAGCAACAGAATTTAGCAACGGAAAGAATTCCGTTGCAATTTGCAACAGAAATAGAGACGGATTTTCTTATAAAAAAAAAATTCCTTTTTCCAAATCCATTGCAACGAAAATTTCTATTGCAAAACTAAAAAAATAAAATAAAAAATATTTTCAATGCATTCATAAATGACTATAATTTACATGCTTCTTATTTAAAAACAAATATCAACACATCTTTAATTAGGAACCTATATTCCAATGCTATATTTATAAAAAATATATTAAAAACCTTTAAATTAATCACTTAAATTAGATAACTAATCAATCCTTTGTAAACTCTCCTTTGGCGATATCCGTTATCTTTTCCCCCCAACCCTAATCGGGCAGAGGAACTAGATGGCCCTCGACTTCCTCTCCATCTTACCAAAAAATTCTCCCATCTCCTCCTCGACCCTGCACCCTCAAAACAACCCCAGCCCACACTGTTGCTCCACCATAAACCAATACAACTCTCCTCCACCATCATCCGCCCTCTTCTTCACACCTTTTGTCTCCAAACTTCACCCGATTCACACCACCGACTCAAGCCTCCACCCGTTGAAGCTGCACCTCCAACTTTGAAGTGACTCCTCAAGCCGGCGCCGCCACCACATCAGCTAAAACCCCCTTTGGTTTTTACTAATTTTAAGTTTCAAACTACACCCCTTTCTTTCCCTAACCTTTCTTCTTTCCCGTTTCCTCTCTCTCCCTCCCCCAACTCCAGGCCTTGGGCCATACACGAAATTGTGTCGGGCCACCAACTCAAGTTGCTAACACCCCAAGCTGCCAACACATCAAGCCGCCTTCACATCAAACACCTAGGTATGATTTCATGCCCCTTTCTATTTTCTATGAAATTCCCCAAATTCAATCGATCCCCCCTACACCCGCAATTCCCCTTGCTGTGGCAATATTTTCCAGGCTACTATGTTAATTTTTAATTAATTTTCCATGTTGTGATTTTCCATTTTGGCTATTGGATTTGGGCTGTAGCAATCTAAAATTACTGTCATTTGGGATTTATGATAAATTTTAGGGATGGTTCACTGGAAAAATTTGGTTATTATAGAGCTTTGTATTTGAAAGATCAAGTTTTATTCATTATATCGAAAGAGGGAGAAGAGGGCCAGCGACTTGGTGGAGGAAATAATTGGATGGACAGGAACTGGAGAGAGTGGAGGAGTAGCAGAGGCCTCGTGGGCAGCGGAAGGTACAAGAGGGAGACGACTGAGAGAACTGTCAGGCTTGGGGATTGGGTTGACTTGAATGAGGGTAGTTCTGGTATTTCACTAAAATGTGTTGTGGAATTAAGATTATTGTTGTGGAAATATCATTTGCCGCCTTATTAGTATAAGACAATGCCACAGTAGGATCAATAGTTAAAATGCTTCAATAGCGTAACCATTTCCTAACTGCAACAATGCTTCACATATTCTAGGATACACAACTAGTCCCTCATGTAGCTTTCAAGTAGCCCCTGTATTGCAAATTGTCAGTCAAAAGCACTTCACACATAACTAAACCAATTAATGCATTAACACAAGTACTTTTTTTTTCTGCAGCTACATTATACAATTCTACTAGTTTGGAAGAACAAATGGTTCATCTTACAAAAAAAAAAAAAAAAAAGGATTTCTCCTAAAATTCTAATATTCCCGGGTACTTTTTTTTTTTTAATTTTAAATTGAATAGTGTCCAAGATTGCATTGTTACAGTAAATGTAGAGGTGAATACATGAAACAGGAAACAGTGAAAACTCTAACCTTTTGTGGTAATCTTACTGCATCTTTTAACAAACTCCTTAAAAAGCTAAAAGTTGTTGTCTTAATCAATATCATAATATGAAATATACACTAGATTATCACTTAATCATTGACTACTGCAGCAAAATTAAAATAAAATCAAAAGAAAATTAGAAAAAAATAAAAAAATCCGGATGCACTACTTAAATAGAAAAATATGGACAATATTAGAAATCTTAAATAAAAGAAATCAAAGAGTATGGATAAGATAAGTAAAGGTAAATTAACCGGTACTCTGATGGTGTTACCGAACTCATCGTACATTACAGAGTGATAATATTGGTTCCCTGACACATTGGTCCCCTATAAATACTAACCCCCTATAAATACTAACTTGCCATTGATCTAATCTACCTATAAAATCAGAAAATAAGAAATGGATCAGAATAGTATTTGCCGACGACTAGAGTTATAGATAAATTTTGATTTTCTTCTTCATCTTTATCCTTTTGTGGTTATCCATGAATGTTACTATTACAAAACACAATCTGATAAGTTAGAGAGTAAGATATTAGAGAAGGTAAGGTTTTCTTTGTTTTACTTTTATCTTTTCAGTAAGTTAAAACCTTACCTTTTTAAGCCCCACATAAGATTCTATATTTTTGGGATAATTTTTTCCTTTTTCCTGTTTTTCTCATATTAGTTGAGCTAGATTACTCTATCAATCTACACATAATTTTATGAAAAATACTTAAGTCCGGTCTTAGGCCTTTTCTATAAAAGAATCCTACTTGTCATTTACATTTATAGAAGTAACAAATACAGTGCTATTTCCTGTCAACTTTAAAATGTCGTTAGGTACTAGGTTACTAAAAATTGATCCTATTGCATGCAAGCTAGTTCAAGTCTCCAAGCATAGTTGAATTGTTTTTCTTCTTCAAAATATGTTGAATACTAGCTTCATATAATTGGCTTCAAGTTGTGATAGTATCTTCCTTTCTTGCTACCTAATAAAATATAAGTACTAATTTAATGTATTAAACATGTATCTGATTCCTTGTTTCATTTCTGGTTATTGATCCACAATTTCCCTCAATTTCTCCCTTATGTTATCATACTTAATTTCTCACTCTCGTTCAGGGTGTTGAAAATCTAGTAGACATTGTGGGACAAAAATCAAGTCTATATCGAAGAGCATTGGCAAAGTAAGTCTCTTTTAAACATATTTAACAAGTGAAAAACTCGTTTAGGTTGATTCGTGTATGTGGAATTAGTTGGGATACAAGTTATAAAATTCGCATAAATTTTTTGACATTTTAAATTTTTGTGTATCTTTTGGATCAACCCTTGTTGGGTCATGATTGATTATTTTATATCCACCCTTGTCGGGTCATGATTGATTATTTTGTATCCACCCTTGTCAGGTATTTTAAGTTGAACTTTCTCATTTGTGAAAGTTTATTCATCTTACATTGCTATTATTAATCAAATTTTGTGCATTCTATTCATTAGTGGTAGTAAAGATTACTTGAATGAACTTTCTGAATATTAAATTTCTAGGTCAACCATTGTTGGTTCACGAATGATTATTTTGATTGGTTTGAAACTAGGGGAATGGTCTAAATTGAGGGAAAACTCTGTTGAAAATTCTACATTGGAATCTCTTGAATTTTAGACAGAGAATGGGCTTCCAAATTTCTTCCCAATATCATAACCTCACCCTTTTAATCGAATTCCAAGTTCAAGTTTTTACATCTAACAGTAGAAAGTATAAAATCCAAAAGCATCATCTCTAAAATTTGGACAAGAACCTACACAGAGGAACACATGTACACATAGTTTCACAATGAAAGTTATAGATTATCCCTAAGTTCCTTTTTTCTATTAGGTGAAAAAATATTTCAGTAGCAAATTCCAATCGCTATACCCATTTAATTACTCTCATATGTTCCAAATTTTCTCTAAATATGACGAAACTTGTTTTTCTCATTCATATTATGTACTTCATCATAAATAGTTGCAATAGAACTCAAATCATCAAAATAAATTTAGAAAGGTTAATTACATGACCAATGCTTATGTCAAAACAAAACCATAGCGTTACAGATAAAAATTTTCAAAAGCATAAAATGCAAAAATTCTAAAGAAAACAGTAGGGTACTAATAAAGATCATGTTTTACTGACGTTTAATATAGAGTAGCAGAATTAATAGAAAAATGATAAAAAAAAAATTAAGTCTCATAAATCTAACATACTATGAGAAGAATCATGGTAAGAAAGAGACATACTATGAAATTTGTGACATACCTGAAAAGCAGCAAACTAACAAAGACAAATCCCAATTAATAGTTTGAAGTACATAACCAAGAAGTCCAAAGAACAAATAAGCTCTAAAAGTAAATAATCTCAAAATAACATAAAACCCCTAAATAGTTATATGCTTTTTTTGGAGTAATGTGTTATGATTAAGGGCTTATGGGTCATTTCACACTTTTACAAAGAGAAAAAATAAAAAATCTTTTCCACATGGCAATGTAATGCTTGAAGAAGCACTTGATTTTATTTTATTTTCTTTTGTACACACACACATATATATAACTAGTCTTCTTTTTCAATAAATGATCAAAAATATATATAAAACTAGTTTTGATCCCATTTATTGAACTGAAGAAACCACGAAGATGATAGATAAGCATTTCTAATTTCAATGTCAAATATTATAAATCTTTTATACTTAAATTCTAACAATTAATAGCACCACTTTTTTTTTTTTTTAAATTTTCATAGCCATGAGGTGGGAATACATAAACAAATTATTTAATTGCACAAAGTAACCAAAATGAGCTCAAACTTGGAAGATAGCAAACAAATTTTAGTTCACATTGCATCACTAAGTAATTTAACAAGGTCTAATCACTTTGAGTGTTCAAACTTGAACATGAAGGCCCAAAAGATTACCCAAGGTATGGGTGACCAAAACTAGAATAGCAGTATAGAAACCAAAAAAAAAAAAAAACACTCATGCCATTTGCAAAGGAAAAACAAACCCACAAGAATAAGACAATTTAATGCGCCACAATGGCAATGCAAAATAACAAAAATACAGGCCAAAAATTTGGGAGACAAAACGATTCTTTTGCTCAACTTTTTCTCAAACATATGCAGTGTCTATAATAACCTATTCATATATAAAAGATAAACCAAACATAAGACTCCTTAACTAATTTTTTTCCCAAAAGACTCCCAAACTAATTGGATAATCGAAACCATACAGACTATTGAATGTGATTGAAATTTGGATCAATTCCCGACCTTGCTAAAACCAAATCAACCTAAAATTCTTAAGTAATTGAAACTAAATAACTACGACATTGATTTAGATAACTATATAACATAACCACTTGTAGTTGTCAAGATGACTTTGAGTGATAAGTGCAACAGTTTTGTACAATTAGCAATTAATAGTTCAACAAAATCATACTATTATATTTATCTACATCTAGTAGGAAAGAGATTTCGCACAGCAATACATTGTAGACTACTTAAATTGTACTACTAGCTTCCTAGAATTTCTATTCTAGCTGGCATACTGAAATAGAAACTAAGCAACTATAATTGAATATAATATGTACAAAATATTAATTAGAGTGAAATTTGCCCAAACATAATTTTTGTTGGGATATTTTGAAGGAAATTCCACGAAACAAACAACTAAAATAGGGAAAAAATACTTAGGGTACTTGTGAAATTTCATCAAATACTATTTTACAGTGAACCAACGAATCTTAACAAAAATAGGGAAAAAATATTGAATTGAAAAGAACAAAAAGACTATTGACAATTGAGAATGATTTGGACTTTGAATTAACAATATGCTATGAGAAAATATGAATTCATCCTTCAAATAGGGTCTTTATAGTTGATCCCAAAAACTTATTTGCATGGGCTTTCCAAATAGCTGTCCAACATTGGTTAACTTTGATTTTGTTATTGAGTGAGCAAAAATCAATATTTAGACCAAAAATAAAAACATAAATCTTTCTTTAAAAAATTTCAGGATTGATCCAACAACAACATATAAATATAAATCATTAATCTCTTGGGTGAAAGAATAAGAGACTATTGATGTACGTGTTGGAAATAGCTAACTCCATGTCTGAGTTCTCCCTTGCATTTCTTTCAACTATTGATAAATATTTCTCTTATATTTAATAAATATTAAGAATTTAGGACATGCTTTTACTATTAACTATCGTCTTCAAAAATGTGTGTAGGATGTATGAGCAAGCAGTGCGACGTTATTATCCTCAACAAACTAATAAGGAAGTTGAGAAATCAGTGGAAGATAACTTTGTAGTTTGGTTTCGCAAATATGTAAGTGTTAGTACAATGTTCAATAAATAACTAATTGTAAATCCTACCCAATATAACATTTTACCACTTATGAATAGGTTGTAAATCTACAAAACATGGTGCGAAATCAGCATTTGCATGACCTATCATGGGGCACTAGCAAAGAGGTTCAAAGATGGGCAAAATTCTTTGTCAATGGGTACATCTTCCATACTAGTGAATGGGAAAAGGGTAGGAAGACCAATAACAGCGGAGTATTTGTTAAAAGTGAGGGGTCTAGTGAATTTATGGTATCCTTAAAGAGGTGTTCGAATTGCAATATCCAAATTAACAAAAAAGTTGTGATTTTTAACTGTGAGCCATTGGTTTGATTCTGTGAGTAATCGAGGTATTAGGATGCATAACCAATATGGAATTGTTGAAATTAGGAGAAATGGGATATATCCAAAATTTGACCCATATATACTTGGACAACATACAGCTCAAGCATATTATCTTGCTTGTCCTGGTAAAATGAGGGACAAAGTGGATTGGTGGGTAGTCATAAAGTCAAGGCCAAGGATTAGAATTGACAAGGAGTATAATGTAGAGAATGCGTACCAGTATCAACGTGTTCTAAATGTTGTCACAGTTTTAGATAATGAACCCATTGGTCTTCTAGTAGATAGTGATGGAGTATATGAAGAAATTGTTATGCAAATTAAATTTCCTTTAGTAGTTGAAGAAGCTGAGGAGGAAGAAAATGAGGATGACGATGATGAGGAAGAAGATGAAGATTAAGAAGAAGAAGAAGAAGATGAGGACGAAGAAGATGAAGATGAAGAGGAAGAAGATGAAATTGTCCAGTCTGAGGAATAGGAAGATAACATGTGTACACGAGGATGAGGAAGATGACGATTGCTAACTTCTTTTCCTTTTAACATGCATATTTAATTTACCGTAAATTTAGAGGATTTGCTTTTGGAACTATTACTTTGTTTTTTTGTTTTTTGTTTTTTTTTTGGGTTTTTGGAACTATTACTTTGTTTGTTTTTTTATTGAATTAAAATTTATGGTAGTTAAAAATCTGGATTGATGTTACATTTTAATAATTTGATTATTTGCAGTAAGTGATTTAGTCTTTTGATATTTTTGTTTTAAATTTTTGTTGTGATCATTATATTGATAGATCACATTCTTTTGTTATTTTTTTTTTTGTGCAGTTTGCTACTTCCTAGTAACTATTTTGTTTATTGGAGCATTGAACTAGAATATGGATTTTTAATGAATTTGAGTTGTTCTTTTACTTTCTGTGAAATCTTGAGTTTAGATGCATATAAAAGTTTAGAGTACGTTAAAGTATGTAAATGAAATTCTTCGTAATGTTAATTACTCATGCTTAGTATAGAATGTTGGTGTTATTGCAAATGTTATTTGTTTTGAAATGGAACTTAGAGTAAAGGTGGGCTAGCCAAAGCAGAATTGCTACTTGGTGATTGAGTGAGGTATTTTGCATAAATATTTCCATACAATTCTTTTAAACTTGGTCTTTGGTGGTTTGTAGTTTTGATTTATGAGATTATTGTTAGTAGTATTGGAGTGGTTATTTGAATGAACTAATAATTGTAACGTTTATTGGCTCTTACCAAACATTAGGGGGAGCTACGGCATACATAATACTATTTCTTTTTTCCTCTTTTAATATTTGAAACTTTTTTGTAATCATGAATTTTTTTTTTGGTGAGTTTTTTTTAAAAAAATGTTTTGTTTATGTTATCCATGGCACATGACTAAACTAGGTGACTTGGTACAAATGGAGACTTTAACATACAAGAAAATGTGAAATCTTGTTCTCTTTCCTAAGTTGCTAAAAATTAATTCAACATTGTTAACCATTTTATTGTCATTAAACTATAAAGTTTGTAGTTGTTTCAACGCTTTGGCAGTGATAATAAATGTTGGTTGTGAACATGAAGAATGTGGAGGTCATGAAGCCCTTAACCAAGTCCTATACCCACGTCCTCCTTCTTCCCACTTCTTTCTACTTATAACTTATAATAGTCCATAATGATACCTAAATGAGCTGTTGTAGCCAAAGTTTG
Organism: Cinchona pubescens; assembly: GCA_025175665.1. Lineage (NCBI taxonomy): Eukaryota > Viridiplantae > Streptophyta > Magnoliopsida > Gentianales > Rubiaceae > Cinchona > Cinchona pubescens. The sequence continues at coordinate 101,965 of JANKKI010000092.1, forward strand.
ACTGTCAAAAGGTGCCTAATCAAACTTCTTTGAAATTCAAATTTATCTTTTCTCTAGCCTCTTTAGTAGAACATGCAACTAGAATGAATTGGGAAGTTAACTCTAGGTTTTAAATACATAATGTGAACCTATTATTATTAGTTGGTTAATGCACTCAATTAACTACCGATATATATACATCGGCTTACCCACGCCTTGCTTGTGGGTTAATAACTAGTAAAGTAGAAGCATACTAAAACATAATACACTTCCATTTCTTATCTTTTTTTTTAAAAGAAAATTTAACATGAATTTCTTTTATTACTGTATTTATCCTTATTGTTTTATAATTTTGCATATGGTCGATAAAAGGAAGAAAAAAAGCAAGATTGGGACGAGCAAGAAGAAGACGACCCCTACTCCATCATTCATGCCTCCTGTAAACACCACAGTACCACCACCTATATCCATTCCACCACCTATATCCATGCCACCACCTACATCTGTTCCACGACCTATATCCATGCCACCACCTACATCTGTTCCACCACCTATATCCATGCCATCGTCTATATCTATTCCCCCACCTAACTGTTATAGGTTTCGGACGTCCAATGTAATTGTTGTGCGTCCGATCCTTCGTCCGGTCTTAAATACAAGTGAGTAGTGGATGTCGTTTAGATGGCCAAGCTTGCATCTGATGAAGCTTCTTTCGGATGGTTGGATGCGTCCGTTGCAAATGCCTAAAATTCTTTGATTCTGTCTTGCTTTTTCGGACGGAGAATTGTGTTCGAGGAACAATTCTTTAGACACGCCTGTGAGTCCGCTATAGATGCTCATCTCTTATTAGAACACTTTTCAGACACGCCTGTGCATCCGTTGTAGATGCTCAGAACACTTGCTCTCTATCTGACTGATCGGACAATGATTGCATCTGTGGTATCCTTGATCGGACAAGCTTGTGTGTCCGAGATATGTAGTGTTGTTTAGACGGTGTACTGCATCCGAAAGCTCTTGTTTTTAGCAGATATACTGGCAGTCTTGCACAGCTTAGGTTAAGAGGTGAAATGCATTGGTCATCATCAAAATAAGGTTTGTGGACCATCCATCTCCCCCTTTTTGATGATGACAAACTGTGAATCAAAAAGTATTCAATCAATTCTAACACAATAAAATAGATGCTCCTACTCCCCCTTTTGATGTCATCAAAATGGAATAAGCTCCCTCTTAGAGGGTGCTCTCCCTTGCGTGAGCAAACATTCAAGATAGTCAATAAGCCCAAACAATCTATATTAAACTAAGGTTTAGAGTACATTTAAGATAGCCCAAGCAAATTAAGACTATAACAGACAATATCAATAAGTACATTAATAGCCAAATATAATCTAATCTAAAAATGTTACTGAGAATAGTCAACATCAACAATACACAAAAGATGAAGGAAAATCTAAGTAGAGTCATTTTTCTTCTTGGAACGTTCTTCAAGTTGGCGCTTCTTGGTGGGTGCATCATCGTAGCTTCACTGTCATCCGTATCGCGTCGTTGCATGATATAGGTGAACGTGTCGTCAATGTTCTCATCATCGTCATCATCAGCACCTTGAGCAATGGTTTTGGTGGTGCCAGTAAAGTCCTCATTATCGTCATTGCTTTCAAAAGATGATTCGAGAGTGTACTGGGACTGAACATTTACGAACTGGACTTGAGCGGAAGCTGACATGCCCAAGCTAAGAGCCCTTTGAAGAATTGTTTGATGAGTTTCAATTTGCGATTGGTGCGACACTGGAAGGAGCTCATTTGGTTGCTCAAGGAAGTAAGAAGGGCGTAAATATAAGAAAGGGAAGGTTCAGAAGAGAAGGTATGTGGATCACGGGATGGTGGAGGTGTTTGAGGAGGAGGGGAATGGGGAAGTGCAAGTCCGAAAGTGGAAGCTTGAGATCTAGACTTTTCAATTTTGTAAGCTGCTTTGGTGAACCATTGGTCGTTAAATAATCTCAAACTCTTACATTCAATGTATGCTTTGTTAAAGTAAGGGGGATATTGTTTTTTTTCGATAAATGGAATGTCAAAATGATCGAAAATATTAGTAAGAAATTTTCCAAAAGGGATGTTGTGGCGAGTATCAGTTAAGAAAAGTTCCCACTAAGAGTAGAAGAATTAGCCAAAGTCTAGTGGAATACCTTTAAAAACACAGTAAAAAAGATAAAGCTGCATTTCACCGGGCTCAGTGCGATGCCCATCAGTTGGTACCAATAAATTAGTGACTAAAGTATAGAGAATATTAAGTTTAGGAGTAAGCAAAGTAGTTTTGGCTTCCGAAGCCTGTTTAAAATTGACATTAAAAATTGCTCGGAGCTTGTCAATGTCAAAACGGGAGTATCTAGAGCAGGCCATTTATCCAACGAGAAGAAGTAAGAAAAATCATTAGGCGATGTAACCTCACATTCAAAAATAGTGTTTATGACATTGGATGAAATCTCAAGGTTTTTGTTATTTACACGAGATATCAATGTGACAATAATGGGTCCTTTCCTCAGATTGGCAGTGAATTGGAGCATCATATCATGATAGACTGGTAAATCTATGTGTACCAAATGGCCCCAATATTGTTTTTCAAAGCAAGTTTTTACAATAGGCAAATTTAATTTATCAAAAAGACCTTTGAACAATGATAGACTTGCTAAGAAGAGAAGTGTACGGTTCAGATGCCTTGGCATCAATGAATTTGGGTAGAGAAGGGTCATTAGAGGATTGAGGATTTGCGGATGATTGCCCTTGTACTGGTGCCTTCCTCTTTGATTTACATCCACGAGTAGCTGTTGAAGAATCGCCTTGAAATCGAACCATAGTAATTTTTGAAGAAGAAGAAGAAACAATATGATGGGAAAAGTGGGATTGAGGAGATTTGGGAAAAAATTCTAAGAATGGAGATGGTAGAAAGGTGAAATAAAGGTCAATGGAAATGAGGGAGGGTTTTGAAATGAGGATTTCCAAATCAATTTGACAGGAGAAGGAGTGGGTTGAGAGAATTTTGAAAGGGAACAAATTTTGCCAGAGCTAGGGTTCGGAGGATGAGAAATGTCCGATAGGAGAAAAATGAAGAGTTTTAAACGGGAAAAGTAATTGTTCGAACGACCGAACGATTTGTATGTGTCCAATGGTTCGTCTAAACGTGGATGAACGGACGGCCAAAGCTCTGTACTGTACGTCCGAGAAAGTTTCGGACAATAATAAACCTCCGTAGGAATCACAGAGAGTTTATAGAAAAAAGAGGGAGAATTCGGACGATTATAAGCATCCGAGAAGAGGGTTTCGGACGTTTAAGAGCGTCCGATAGAATATATGGTTCGGACAGTCATGTGTGTCCAAACTCTGAGTTTATATAGATGTGTATGTGAATTAATGATGCCCAAACAAGTTCTGAGATATTCAACAAAGGTTGATCTTTTGTACATACAAATTCAACACAAATTTCCTTTTTGCATACAAGATCTCTAATAAAATGGTGCTTAACATCGATGCGTTTCGTTCTAGAGTGCATGACAGGATTTTTTGTGAGATTAATTGCACTAGTGTTATCATATCTTATAGGTACACAATAAAAAATGACACCAAAGTCTTTTAATGTATGTTTCATCCATAGAAGTTGAGCACAACAATTTCCAGTAGCAATGTATTTGGCTTCTGCTGTAGAAAGTGAAATAGAATTTTCTTTCTTGCTAAACCATGACACTAGACAGTTACCCAAAAAGTGACACATACCACTAGTACTTTTTCTATCAATTTTACAACCAGCAAAGTCAGCATAAGAGTAACTAATTAGATCAAAAGATGAGGGTTTTGGATACCAAAGACCAAAATTCATTATACCTTTTAAATATCTGAAAATTCTTTTTACAGCAATTGTACAAAGTGTGATTCTTTAGGACAAGATTGAAATCTAGCACACAAACAAACAACAAACATAATATCCGGTCTGCTAGTTGTTAAGTAAAGTAGGCTTCCGATCATACCTCTATAGTGTTTTTCATAAACACTATTACCTTCTTCATCTTTGTCTAGTTTGGTTGAGGTGCACATTGGTGTCCCAATTTGTTTGCAATCTTCCATTCCAAATTGTTTGAATACCTCCTTCGTGTACTTGATTTGTATAATGACCGTTCCTTCTTTCGTTTGATGAACTTGGAGTCCAAAGAAGAATTGTAATTCTCCCATCATACTCATTTCAAATTCTTTTTGCATCAAGTACGAGAATTCCTTGCACAAGCTTTCATTAGTTGCTCCAAAAATAATGTCATCAACATAAATTTGAACAATTAACAAATCATTAGAATTAGTTTTGGTAAAGAGAGTGGTATCAACAACACCTCTTTTAAAACCATTTTCAATCAAAAAACCACTTAGTCTACCATGAAGCTCTGGGAGCTTGTTTAGAACCATAGAAAGCTTTAGAAAGTTTGAAAACATGATTTGGAAAATTTTTGTTTTCAAAACCAGGGGTTGTTCAATGAAAACTTCTTGATCAATAAAACCATTTAAAAATGCACTTTTGATGTCCATTTGGAATAATTTGAAATTGTTGAAGCATGCATATGCAAGAAACATGCAAATGGATTCTAAACGAGCAACGGGTGCAAAAGTTTCATCAAAATCGATGCCTTCTTCTTGAGCATAACCCTTTGCAACAAGTCTAACTTTGTTCCTAATGATTTCACCTTTATCATTTAATTTGTTTCTAAAAACCCATTTTGTTCCCATTATGGGATGAATAGATGGTCTTTCAACTAAGGTCCATACATTATTTTTCTCAAATTGGCTAAGTTCATCTATCATAGCAAGGACCCAAGATTCATCATTCAATGCATCATCCACACGTTTAGGATCAATATGAGAAAGTAATGCAAAATTACTATTCACGAAAGATTTATGAGATCGAGTTTTTACCCCATCTAATGGATCACCTATGATCAAATCTTGAGGGTAACTAGAGAGAAATCTACATGCTCTTGGAAGATCTTTTGGAGTATCTTCGTTCTTCTCTCCTTGTTTATCCAAGTGATGGGTGTTGTCCTCATTGTTTGACGTGATCTGATGATGTTATTCATGAATAGTGAGCTTTTCGAGCTCCTTTTGAATACCTACATCTTCATCTTCACATATATTCTTGGAAATAACATCATTAGTTTCATCAAATGTAACATGCACAACTTCTTCAATTAAAAGAGTTCTTCTATTGTATACTCGGTATGCTTTCTTGTCACTAGAATATCCTAGAAAAATCCCTTCATCCGATTTTTTGTCAAATTTTCCAAGATTTTCTTTGATTTTTAAAATAAAGCATTTACAACCAAAAACTTGGAAATAACTCACAACGGGTTTTTTTACAAAACTAGAGTTCATAAGGTGTTTTATTTAAAATAGGCCTTAACAAAATGTGATTCATAACATAACAAGCCGTGTTAACGGCTTCGGCCCAAAAATATTTTGGTAAATCACATCCACTAATCATAGTTCTAGCCGCCTCTTGAAGTGTTCTATTTTTCTTTTCAACAACACTATTTTGTTGAGGCACTCTAACAACCAAAAATTCGTGTGAAATACCGTTGGGATCACAAAATTCAAAAAAAATTCCAAATTTAAACTAAGCACCATTACCACTTCTCAAATGGATGATTTTTAAATTCAACAAATTTTGAATTTTGGAAAACACTTTCAAAAAATTTTCAAAAGCTTCATTTTTGTGAGCAAGAAATAGCACCCAAGTATACCTAGAATAATCATCAACAATCACAAAATCATATTTACAACCACCTAGACTTACATGTTGAGTTGGACCAAACAAGTCCAAGTGTAATAATTATAAGGGTTTGGAAGTGGACACACAATTTTTTTGGCTTAAAAGACATTTTAACTTATTTCCCAAATTGTGCATGCATCACAAATTTTGTTTTCAAAAACTTCAATTTTGGCAATCCTCTCACCAATTCTTTCTTGGTAAGGTTTTCAATTAAATCTATGTTGAAATGACAAAGCCTTCTATGCCAAAGCCAAGGATCATCTATGGAAGCGTTTAGGCATTTTACATTGCTGCTACTAATATTATCGAGATGAATCACATAAACATCATTGTGCTTAGTACCTTTAAATAAAGCAACATAATTTTTATTAAGAATAAGACATTCACGTTTGCTAAAAATTACGTATAGATTTTTATCACATAGTTGACTCACACTCAATAGATTGTAACTCAAATTATCAACAAGAAGCACATTTTTAATCAAGATCTCACCATTTTTACCTACATCACCAGACCAATTGATTTTGCTTTCATATTGTCCCCGAACGTCACCTTTCCACTACTTTTGGATATGAGTTTGGTGAAGATAGATGCATCACCCGTCATATGTCTTGAGCACCCACTATCTATGATTATAGATCACCATTTGGTATCCTTGGTGATATTCATTTCCTACACAAGAAATTAAGTGATAACTTTTGGTACCCACATTTTCTTGGGTCCATAAGAGTTAGTAAAATGACTACAAATCCATACGGTATTCATACCAAGTTTTTCATTTCTCTTGACATAGCAATTATTTTTCACATGTCCATGTTGTTGACAATAATTGCAAACAACATTGTTTTTTCCATATAAAGATGATTTTGATTTTACAAAGCATTAGTCATTCCTTCTAAAGGTGACAAAGTTCTTGTTGATCAAAACATTTCTATTCTTTTTAATATCAATAATATTTCCTTTTTTCTATGCAAGAGAATATTCAAGTCATCCAATCTTTTCTTCAAGTAGGCTTGTTCTTTGTCTGATGCTTAGAAAACTTGCTCTCTGTCTGACTGATCAAACAATGAATTGCGTCTGTGGTATCCTTGATCGGACAAGCTTGTGCGTCTGAGATATGTAGTGCTGTTCGGATGGTGTATTGCAATTCGTCCGAAAGCTCTTGTTTTTAGCAAATATATTGGCAACCCTGCACAGCTTAGGTTAAGAGGTGAAATGCATTTTTCATCATCAAAATAAGGTTTGTGGATCATCACTATGGATATAAATTTTAGTTTCACTTTGTTTTATTTTAATTTTTTCACTTTTATATTTAACTGTATTCAATAATCACAACATTTTTAATTAATAGGTTTGACAAACAGAAGGAATGTGCCAGGAAAATTAATTCCATCATTAAATCCCATTGTAATGGTGCACATCGTTCATGGAAAAAGGTTCCATGAGCAGTAAGAGACTTATGGTTTAGAGAGTTTGGGGTGAGATATAAGTTTCTTGAAGTTATTATATATTATTATACACTTTCTTTTACCTTTATATGCTAACTCATACTATTTTTTTGGTGTTACAAATTAGAACACTTATTGTTGGGTTTCGGAGAAGGAACATGAAATTTGCACGGTGTTTGGGCATCGTGGCTCTAAACAGTTAAAAGAATTTGATGGCGAAAGTTAGAAAGAAAAAGAAGAAGCCTCATTGGATTGGGGAGTCTCATTGGCTTGACTTGGAGAAGCAGTGAGATGACAAGGATTATAAGAAAATGTGCAAGATAAATCAAAAGAACCGTGAATCTGATTGCAACGGTCAAGGAAAACCAATTCACTTTGGTGAAAGCATCACTTATTTTACCCATCATGATATAATGGTAATTGTATTTCTCATGTTATTATTTTACCTTTAATTAAATTTCGTTTCATATGTCTCGGAAAAATGATCAAATCACTTTTTGTTGGACAAAATAAAAGAGTCAGTGATCTTTTAGCCCTCATACGCACAGATGTATGTGAACCACTCACTGTAACTGCGTGTGGTGGTTATAGTTACTTTGTAACCTTCACTGATGATCTTTCTACTTATGGTTACATATACCTAATGAAGTATGAAACTTTTGAAAAGTTCAAAGAGTTTAAGCCTAAAATAGAGAATCAGCTCGGCAAGAATATTAACGCCTTACGATTAGATCGAGGAGGTGAATACTTGAGTGACAACTTTGATAAGTTTCTCAAGTCTAATGGAAGAGTTTCACAATTAATTCTAGTAGAAACACCACAACTCAATGGTATTTTTGAGTGGAGAAAAAAATTTTGATGGGTATGGTGTGGTCTGGTCCATGGATAGTTATACAAAATTATCAGAATCCTTTTGGGGTTATGAACTTCTTATTGCAACCTGTATATTAAATAGGGTACCTTCTAAATTTGTCTCGAAATCTCCATTGAAATGGAAAAAGGTAAACAACCAAGCCTTAATCACATTAAAATCTGGAATAGAAAAATTAGAAACTAGGTTCGTTATGGGACGATTTGTTGGATATCCTAAAGATAGTTTATGATATTAGTTTTATGTTTCGAATGAGCAAATATTTCTTGAAGAACAGTTCATTAGCGAAGGAGACTCTAGAAGGACTAGAGGAAACTTCTTCTCAATAAATCAACATGAACCACAGTGGAAGAAAATTTAGAAGAAATACCAAATCGAATTTTAGTGCAAACTCCTCGTAGATCAAGTAAGATATTTCATCCACTGGTGACATATGGTTTATTCTTAGAAAAAGTGAAATAATTGTTTGCTCTAGGAGATAGTGATTATAAAGATCATATTACTACACACGAAGAGGTGATGGCTGGCATCGATTTTGGCAAGTGGCTAGAAGCAATAATATTTGAAATGGATTCAATGCATACTAGTCAAGTCTTGGATCTAGTAGATCTTCTTGACGGAATAGTTCTAATAAGGAACACATGGGTCTTCAAGAGAAAGATATGTGCCGATGGTAAGGTAGAGACCTATAAAGCCAAGCTTGTAGCTAAAGGGTCTCATCAAGTCCATGGAATAGACTTTGAGTAAACCTTTTGGCTAGTAGACATGCTCAAATCCGTTAGAATTTTATTAGCTATAATAGTATACCATAATAATGAGATCTCATAAATGGATATCAAGACTGCATTGCATTTCTTAATGGATATATACAAGAGAATATATATATATGTGTGTGTGTGAGTGTGTGAGTGTGAGTGTGCCGATGGTAAGGTAGAGACCTATAAAGCCAAACTTGTAGCTAAAGGGTATCGTCAAGTCCATGGAATATACTTTGAGGAAACCTTTTTACTAGTAGTCATGCTCGAATACATCAAGATTTTATTAGCTATAGCAGCATACCTTAATTATAAGATTTGAGAAATGGATATCAAAACTACATTTCTGAATGGATATATTCAAAGGATATATATATACACGCACATACACATACATATATGGAATTGCATAAAGGCTTGGAATCCAGTGTTGAATCCAAGGTATGCAAGCTTAAGAGATCCATTTATGGTCTTAAGCAAGCTTCCAAAAGTTGAAATATATATTTGATGAGGCAATCAAAGGTTTTACTTCATTAAAAATCAGGATGAACTATGTATCTACAAGAAGATTAGTGGGAACGCAATCACTTTCCACTTAGTTCTATATGTTGATGACATACTATTAATCGGTAATGATATAGTGATGTTAACATAGGTCAAATTATGGTTATCAGAGGCTTTTTTCATGAAATATTTAGGAGAAGCAACCTATATCCCTAAAATTCATGTAGAGATGGAGTTAAAAGGATAATAGGTCTTTCCTAAAGTTTGTATATAAACACCGTTTTGAAGAAGTTTAACATGGAGAATTCAAAGAGAGGTATATCTCCTTTTAGACATGGAATTCACCTTTCTAAAGAGATGAGCCCAAAATCACTCGAAGAAAAGGATCGAATAAAAAATGCACCTTTTACATCCACTATAAGTAGTCTAATGTATGCCATGCTATGTACAAGACCTGATATTAGTCAAACTGTAAGTGTTACTAGTAGATATCAATCCAATCTAGGAGAACAGCATTGGATTACTGTTAATAACATCCTTAAGTAGTTGAAAAGGACTATGGATCTTTTCTTGGTTTATGGAAATGGAGAGCTAAAATAATATCAATATATGGGTATCCGGATTTAGATTTTTAGTTTGACGTGGATAATAAAAAATGTACACGGGTTTTGTGTTTACTCTCAATGGTGAAGCAGTCAGTTAGATACAGACTCTACCACTAAGATTGCATCTGATGCTATAAAGAAAGCCATTTGGATTAAGAAGTTCATCATTGAACTTGGGGTCATTCCTACCAATAATGATTCAATACCATTGTACTGTGACAACAATGGATCCGTAACATAGGCTAAGGAACCAAGATCGCACAAGAAATCCAAACATATTAAGAAACGGTATCACCTGATTAGAGAAATCGTTAGAAGAGAAGACATCATGGTACAGAAAATTGGGACACTTGATAATATGGCAGATCTATTTACCTAGGCACTGACACTACAATAGCTTAATCCATATATGAAAAGATGGGTATGAGATACCAAGACTATGGGCTTTGGTACAAGTGGGAGATTGTTAGGGTACTACTCTAAACCCAATCCGGTCATCGAAATGTCTTATACCATGAGTGTAATAGAACATCTTTATCTTTAAAATTATCTTGTATTTTAATCAATCGTAAAGTATGTTTCATTCATATATCTCTAGTAATAACTTATTTTGAATGAGTCCATTGGGTGATATTAAAAATTTATTCACAAGAGTTGTGAATATAAGGCAATAATTTAATTATATCATTCATAAATATTTATAGTTCCTAGTGCTGGGCATTCAGTTAGGTACATCTATCTTTAGAAGCTAGTATCGTGACTTTTCCTCAATGTGACATGAGTTGCTCGCAAATGAGGATAATTGAGTCTCATATCATTTCACATGAGTTGTGAGAATTGACACTATAGATGATTGCTAAAAAAATGCGTTGAACTAGACCATAACTCGTATTGGATTACATGGGATTTTCACTTACTTGTCAATGATCCAATAATTTCATAATTGTGTGGTTTTCACATACTTGTCAATGGTCCAATAATGTCATGATTGTGTAGATTGGTCCTTTGACTTATAGTATGTTATGAACACCTCTTCTTGAATGTATGATAGTCATGGTGTATAATATTATACTCTTTTAGGGTATAATAAAGCTCTAATTAGAATCATATAGTTCAAATATAGAGAGGTTATATATCATGTAAGAATCCATTATTCTTAAGTGAAAAGTAAACAGTGTGTAATAATGTGATAATAATGAATCTTACCAAGGCAATATTTGGCCAAGTTATTTGACATATAAAGGAAAGAGTTTCCTAATTTAGTATACATGGTAAGATACACACAAGTCATATAAGAGATCGCAGATCAACTAGACAAGAAAACAATTGTCATGATCTAGATTGGATACAAAAATGGAAGGATTATATCACATGGTAATCATGACATAAAGGTTTATGATGAATTACTCTCATTCGTATCCTATTAATAGTCACGATATATTGTTGGACGTTACTCGTGAATTTCAGGGACAATTTAGGAGTTAAAAGTTAATATATCCAAAAAGATGCTTTTAGGGAAATTCAATCTTTTGATGTTGGTTATGAGATCATGGACAAAACTCTTGACCTAGCTGGTCATTATCAATTTATTTGATAATCATACCATGTCATTAGGATCATGAATCCAGTTAGTCATATACCCATGGGCATGACTATTAATCAATTTCAAACTAGCGGACGAAAGTGCAACTATTGCATAATGTGTATCGTATTGTATGGTGATGCATGCACTAATTAAATCTTAAAAGTGGCTTAGCCAAATTTTAGAGACGGGACAATATGAGGGTTAATTTAAAATAATTTTAATTTGAATAATACATGCAAAAATAATTCATATATGTGTCTTAAGTTATCGTATTTAAGCTGAATGGAGAACTGGACTTAAAATATGATTACGTGGGGGAATAAATGACATATGTGGGCCTTATGCAGTTAATTTTAGAAATTCTATGGTTAGTTATTAATAACCCAAAGACATGGAATTAACCTGGGGAGAAAATTTAGGGTTTTTGGTTCAACCGTATTAAATGTTAATGGGTTCCACCGAACTGGAGTTTCCTTTTAAGTGTTCTATAAATACTTACTTAAACTCCCCAAGTCAATAGAGGATCTGCCTTTTATACAAAAAATTGGGAGAAATTTGTTCTTCCTTCTTTCTCGCAAATCATCTCTCTTTCCTTTCCTAGTGCTTCTAGGATTAGGGTTTTTGGCAAAAAGTGAATTATTTCACTAGCCAATTTATTTTTCTGGGATTTGATTGGCGCGGGTATTAACAAGTATCCAAGGAGGAGTTAGTTAATCAAGTGCTCGTATGGATTGCTAAAGACATCATACGTTTGCTATTTTTTTTCTTTAATCCGGGACTTCTTTATTTTACTACAAAAATTCAATTTTTGAGGTAAATATCTCTTCTTGACTCTGTGGTCACATCCTAACAATAAAATTTTGTAGACCAATCCATGGATGAGGGGTTTTAAATTATTTATTTGATGGTTTCCACTACATTTAAATTTTTAAATATCTGTTTACCATATTAAGCGTCGTCATCCTTAAATAACTCGACTAGGGATGGCTTTTTATTAGACCTTGTTAATCATATTTCAAACCCTATAATGTTTATACAAGATCTTTTAATAATTCAGTGGGATTTGGCATAGGCAAATGGTAGTCAGAGCTAAAATTGTTAATAATAGAGCAATAATTGATAAAATACCGATATTACCCACTGAAGTCAAATAAAAAAAGTACTACAACTTTTTTAATTGGGTTCTACCACTGCATCATCTCCAACCTTCTGTGTTGTTTTCAACAACCATTTTCCCCACCCTCTCTCTCTCTCTTCTCCCGCCTTTCGATTGCCAACTTCCACAAGCAGGAGGTTATTTCTTCTCAACTACGTATATTATACCTATTGATACCCAAGAAGGACTTTGAGAAAAATATATTGCTTTATAATCCTTCCCACCTTTGGGCAACAAAGGCATGCTTTCCCCACAGGGAAATGAAATCAACCAAACCATAACCTGGAATAGGTGGCCTTTACAGTAATGCTCAACAACCAGATGAACTTGACAATAATTGATCAACCACATTGGTTAGGCATCACTGCTTTTTTTTAGGTTAAATTCAAATGATCCCATTCAATAAAGCATTACAATAGTTGTCTCAGCACATTCTTGTGGTAAATACACATAGTCAAGAGTTGCTAATGTCAATCAAGTAAGTAAATTCAAAGTCAAAGCAGATAAAAAATAAAGGATAAATTACCTGATACAAGTTGTATCTATTATCTAGAACTTATTCAAATTCAATGGCCTGTGTATTCTTGCCTTCTTGCCCTTTTTTTTTTAGTTATTCACAATGAATTCAATTTCTGTGCAAAAACCTTAGAGTTCTTGATGATTTTCTCAATCACTCATAGCAAAATCAATGTCTTTGATGGAGCCCCATAAGGCTAAGAATTATGGGTGAGTTGAAATCCAGAAAGTTGCCCTTTGATTTCAAGTTTCTTGACGAATGAGACTATAAGTCTTAGTGAAGTTTGAATTCAAAATCTCATTCCAGATCCATTACTTCTCATAGTGACTACACCATAATTTTCAGTGAACAAGAATAATGTGTGACCAGATCTATTGCTTAGCTGTAAATTCAATGTGGCAGGGGCATAGGACCCATTTAATTGAAGCTGTTTTTATTGTTTGACATATACAAAAGGCACTCGTCGAATTTTGATAAAGATTGTGTTAACTTTGGTAAAAGAGAGTCAAAGTTCTATCCATTACTGAAAAAGCATATTTCTTTTATAGTTAGAATAAGAAAATAGAATACCAAAAAATAAGTAATCGGTTACAACATAATTTGACTCCTATAATATCTCTACTTCACTCCTATAATCTCTACAAAATCTACACTACATTTTTAACAAAACATAACAAGAATATATGCTATGAGTTGGTCTTTGATGATAGCTCTGGAGCTTCAAGGTATCAAAAACCCAACTTGGCAATTAGGAACTAAAACTGATGAGCACTTAATAATTTGTTGAACATATCAGCAAGCTGATTGTGTCAAATTCTGTAGACGAATGATGGCAAACAAATAAACCTCGCTGAATAAAATCTTGAACAAAATGGTAGTGCACCTCAATATGCTTAGTCTGTTCATGATAAACTGGATTATTGGCAATATAACATGCAACATGACTATCACAATACAAAGGAACCGAGTCTGAATGAGTAACACATAAATCTGCAAGTAATTGGCATAACCAAATGATCTCACAAGCAGCGGCTGCCATAGAACTATATTCCACTCAGCTGAAGAATGCGACACTATTACTTGTTTCTTGCTCTGTCAAGAAATAGGTGAATGACATAGAAATATCCACTAAGTGATCGACGCGTAAGTGGGCAACTTGCCCAGTTGGAATCACAAAAAGCTTTGAGTGACAAAGAACTTGATGCCGATAGAAATAAACCTTGAACAAGTACAAGTTTTAGATAGGGTAGTACGCAAAGAGCAGCAAGCCAATGATTGTGTCGAGCTTGATGCATAAATTGAGATAATAAATGGGTAGAATAGCACTACCTACAAATATCAGGTCTAGTAATAGTGAGATAAATCAACCTTCGATAGGGTCCAAAATCCTTGAGAGAACTCTCATCCAAAGCTAAACGGTGATGCTGCTCCATTGGAAATTTAACTGGTTTCGATGCTAGCATACCTATTTCTTGTAAAATATCCAGAACATATTTTCGCTGAGAAAGAACTATTCCTTCTGAACTTTGAGCAACTTCTAGACCAAGAAAATATTTTAGAGGACCCAAATCTTTGATGGAAAACCAAGAGGCTAAGTAGCTCTTTAAAGTCTCTAATTTGGATGAATCATTAGTGGCAACAATGACGCCATCCATATACACAAGAATAGCTGCAAAAGAAGTTCCTTACTGATAGATAAATAAGGAATTGTCAACCTTGGATTGTTTAAAACCAAACCATAAAATAGCAATAGAAAACTTAGCAAACCATTGTCGTGAGGCTTGTTTTAACCATACAGTGAGCGACGAAAATGGCACACCCTATTATCATCGGTTGTCTTAGACAAATATTTAGGTGATGGTTGCATGTAAACTTCTTCATGCAAATCACCACGGATAAAGGCATTATGCACATCTAATTGATGAAGTTTCCAATTTTGAATAGCTGCAACAGCCAAAAGAGTATGAACAGTGGTGAGTTTAGCAACTGGAGCAAAAGTTTCTTTGTAATCCAAACCTTCGACTTGGGTGTATCCCTTGGCAACAAGACGAGTTTTATAACACTCAATGGATCCATCAGAATTGTACTTTATTTTGTAGACCCATTTACATCCAATGGCTCTTTTATCAGAAGGAAGGTGTTACAAGGTCCATGTATGGTTTTATTCAAGAGCTTCCAACTCATTTTTCATGGCCTTCTTCCAATTATTAACCTGCACTACTTGTTGATAAGATATGGGCTCAGTACGGTGGGTAATGGTCAAAAGTAAACATTTGTGAGCTGAAGAAAGTTGTGAATAAGAAATATATAGACAAGAGATATGTTTGACCTATACCTGAGCAATTACTTCCAGGCCGTGTAGGATGAACCTGAAGAAGAGCCTTTATTTTTTTTAAATATGAGTTTAAAGTCTTTAAAACAAGTTGGTTGTGTTTTGGTACGTTGAGGTCATGTAGAAGCAATTTGTGGTGCTGGGTTCAATATTTGGTTCGTGGGTTTGTGGGGTAGGCATGTTGTCCTGTGTAACCATTTCATTTTGTTGTATTTGGGTGAAAATTGGATTTTGGCCGGAATTTGTTGGTGGTGAACTTTGATTAGGTGAAAATGGGTATGAATTGGAAAATGACATCACGAGATGCAAAAACTTGATGTGTTTTGAGATAAAAAACCTTATACCTTTTTGGCCATACGGATATCCCTAAAAAATACAAGGTATAGCTTGATCATGAAATTTATCATGTGATCGTGGGATAATAGAAGCATAACAAAGGCATCCAAACACATGTAAATGAGCATATGAAGGCTTTGAAGAAAATGAAAGTTCATATAGATGTTTTCCAAATAAAAGATATGTGGGTGAAATGTAATTTATTAAATAGGCAGCGATTAAAATACATTCACCCCAAAACTTTATTGGTAAACCAGCATGAAACCTTAAAGCTCTAGCAACATCAAGTAAATGTCTATGTTTACGTTCTACTACACTATTTTGTTAAGGTGTTTAAACACAAGACAACTTATTAAAAATTCCTTCTTTTTGGCAACTTTGTTAAAGAGAGATGTTGGTAAATTCTATGCCATTGTCACTACGAATGATTTTAACAAGGCAATTAAATTGTCGATGAACCATGGCAAGAAAAGAAAGTAATGTTTGGGATACTTCAGTTTTAGATTTAAGCAAATATACTGAAGTAACTCTGGTAAAGTCATCAACAATGGTCAAAAAATAATAAGACATAGATAATGAAGGTGTACAATAGGGACCCCATAAATCACAATGAATAAGATCAAAAGTTCCTTTAGTTTTGATTGAACTAGCAGGGAAAGGTTGATGAATTTGCTTAGCTCCATAGCATGCATCACAAAATCAAGATTATCATCAAAATTATTTGAAGTAAAAGACTAAAAATCCGAAATAAGAGACAAATGACTAAAAGACAAGTGACCACGACATTGATGCCACAAAGCTGTTTGGTTATTATTTGATAGAAAAGCCAACCGATGCTTGACTTTTGAAATATTAAAGGCCATTCTTTAGCTCACCCATTCCAATCAGCTTCCTCGTGGTTAGATCCTGCAATACACAAAAGGAAAGAAAAAAAATAAGCAACACAATTTAGTGTTTGGGTTAATTTACTGATAGAAACGAGATTGCAAGCAAAGGTGGGTATGTGCAAAACATGATTTAAGGTAACTGAAGAATTGAGAGCCATATCTCCATAAGCATCAGCTGTAACAAAAGAGCTATTTGGAATGGTTCTATTAGAGCCAAATTGAAGCTTTCTTTCATTAACTAAAAAACTCCTTTTACAAGTCATATGGTCAAAAGCTCTAGAGTCTAATATCCCTAATAATTAGTTGTAGGAAAAGTAATAGCCCTTACTATCAAAATTGGCCATTGAATCAACACCCTTGGAGTTATCAAGGCTTAAAAGAGCTGCTTATATTGTTCCTTGGTCAAACCACTTACTAGAAAGGAAGTCATGCGTTCATATGCTGGAATTTGACTAGAATTAGCCAATTTGTGCATATTTTTTTGTTTTTCTCCCACCTATCCGGGTAGATATGTAATTCAAAACATGTCTCTTTGGTCTGTCAAGATCTTTATCAGATCACAAAAAATTTTAGAAACATCACAGTTACCTGTTGATTACCGAGAGTTGGATGGCTTGGGATTTCTTTTTAGAGTTGCAAATGTCGCCCTCTCAAATGAGTTACTTCCTTTGCTGGTAGCAAGTTGTTGTTGTCATTCTTCCTTTGCCACTAAACCATAAACAAAAGGTAAACCAGGTAAAGGTTTAGTATTTAAAATTTGAGAGCGAACAATATTAAACTTGTCGTGCAATCCCATAAGGAACTAATGAACCTTCTCCTTTTCTTTTCTTCTGCTGCAAATTCCTTAATAGCACCACGAGTGCATTTTGGTATCTTAGAATATGATCCATTTTCATCCCATAATCCCTTTAATTTGGTGTAGTAAGTGACCACCGATTGATCCTTTTGTTGAGTGTTGAGTATTAACAATCTCCATCTTTAGTTGATGAATTCAAGGTGCATTTCCTTGTGAAAATCATTCCTCCAAATCTTTTCAAAGCTCCTTTGTTGTATCAAAGAAAGCCACACTATCATGAAGAGAGGAATGGAGTGAGTTAAAAGCCAAGAAATCACCATGGAATTCGCTTTAATCCATGCAGCTTTGTCTGCTAAATTTGCTTCAGGTCATGGAAGACTACCATCCACAACCGAATTTGTTTTGGTCAACAAAGCATTCATGATGGCTCTATGCCATGTTGAAAAGTTATCTTCTTTGAGTAAAAATGTGACTACAGAAACTCCAAGATTGTAAGTTGGTTGCAGCGCATATGGAGAATAGTTATCTTCTTTGAGTATAAACATGTTACTAGAGAAAGTCCAGGATAGTCAGTTGGCTGTAGCGCATATGGAGAATTGGCTGCTTCATTTTGTTGGATGAGTTTCCTGTCATTCTGATATTTTGATTTTAAAATTCCTACTCTGATACCATGTTAACTTTGATAAAAGAGAGTCAAAGTTCTGTCGATTACTAAAAAAACATATTTCTTTATAGTTACAATAGGAAAAAAGAATACCAAAAAAATAAGTAATCGATTATAACAAAATTTGACTCTTATAATATCTCTACTTGACTCCTATAATCTCTACAAATTCTGCACTACATCTTTGACAAAACAGAACAAGAATATATGCTATGACTTGGTCTTTCATGATAGCTAAGCTATTAGATTGCTCTGTGGTCAAGATTTGAGCTCTAGCATTATCACTAGCGTTTGGCATATGTTCAGAATGTCCTATTCAACAACCTGAGAGCCAAGATACTCAATTTTCCATTGTTCTTATCATTGGAAAGAGATAAGGTTGTTCGAACGAAATCTATTTTCCCATAATTTTTTTTTATCTACTCATCTACGTATTCATTGGTGTGCCTTTCTCAGTGTCTTATAAGCTCAAGGAAATATATTTTGAGGGTTAAATCCACTCTAACCCCTATATTTATCACCATTTACCACATTATACTCTGAACTAATTTTTTAATTACTTTGCCTCATGGACTTTTTGTTTCTTGACACTTCACTCCAAAATTTGATGGAAACTATAAAAGTAACGAGATGTTTGTGAGTTCTATGCACACGTTGTTAAAGTAATGTTAAGTGTCATAACAAAACAAAATGTTATATTAAATACCATAATATAAACAAAAAATACATGCATAGAACTTGTGAATATTCAATTACTTTTAGGTCTTCCATCATAATTTGAGGTGAAATGTCAAGAAACAAGAACTTTAGGGGGCAAAGTGATTAAAAAAATTAGTTCGGAGTGTAATGTGGTAAATGGTGACAAGTTTAGGCGGCCAAAGTTGATTTAACACTGTTTTATGGATTTTTAGAATTCTTGTAAAATGCTCAATCTTCCTGGGAAATTGTTGAACGACTATCTTCCTTATGCACATATGCTAATGAAATTGGGTTTCCAACTACCTTCAAAATGTCTATTTTGCGACTCCGTCGAAACAACTGATCATTTTTAAACCGTTCTTGTACCCGTAGGTTTGGCACACTTTTGTAGCTTCTCTTGGAATACACATTGCTACAGTTTATTCCATTTTTCAACAGCTACATACTTGGTGGTGCAATTCGTCTTCTTCCTTAGGTCCAGAGCTAAACAGGATCATACCAAATTTTATAAGTTGGTGATTATGGCTTGCTCGTAATTCGGTTTTCTTTGATGGCTTATTTGGAAAATGAAACATGCTTTATTCAATCACAAATGCTACAAGCCCTTCTCAACTTCTTCAACTGGTGCCTTTGTGTGCCCGATTATGGTGCAAGTAACGGCCTCTCTTTGACCAAAACCTTTTTTGGCTCTTTGGTTCATGCCCCTAGTGTCGGGCTATTTAAAACTTAATATTGACGATCTTCAATGGAAACCCAAGCAAATTAGGAGGCGAAGGAATCATTCGGAACTCATATGGAATAGCTATTTGTGGATGTTCTAAATCATTTGGGATTTGTACAAATGTGAAAACCGAAGCCCTGAGCTTCATAGATTTACAAATGTACTGATAGAAGTTGACTCCTTGATGCTTCAACATATGATCATGGATCATTGATTAAATTTTGCATAGGATTACTCAGCTGTTGCATTATGGGCACTATCAAATTCCACACACTTTTTGAGAAGCTAATCTAGTAACTGAATGACTAGCCAGATTAGGGAGTAGTTCTAGTAATTTTGCTCTTTTCTTTGATTTTTCATGTATTCCTAGTTTTGATTGAAGATTTGCTCAAGTTAGATGCTTGCAAGTTCCTTCGATTAGGCTACAAAAACCTAAGCTTGACTTTTAGTCCTTGATTTCCTTGATCTGTAATAAGGATGCATAGCCCCTAGTTAAAATAAAAAATACTTTGTTCTTATGGCTATTATTTAAGATATTATTTTAAATATTATTTTGAATAATACAAAAGTTAGGACGTTCATCTTGATCCGTCGACCCGAAATACTAAATCGGTCTATTTGAACCGTTAAAATAGGGTATTCGAACCGCTTTCATAACTGGGTCGGGTAGTTGTAATATAGGATCGGATAGTTGGTTACATTTTAAATACCCGCCAAGTACTCTACCCGATCCATTAAAAGAGTAAACTTGTAAATTGACACATTAGGGTTACCACTTAAGCATTAGTACTAAGCATAAGCTCCAACTCTCTACCACTCTATCTACTCATCTCTCATCAACCTCTCAAGTCATCACTCATCTCTCCCTCATCTTTTCTTATCTTTTGTCTGCCTCATCTTCTCTCTCCCTTCTCTCCTTCTCAAATCACATTCAAGACAAAGATCACCACCAATCTCCATCACCGATTAACTCGCCACAAATATCTACCATGGACCATCATATTAATTGTCGACCACCACCGATCTATACCTGCTTCCTTTTGCAAATCACCATCGACCCACCTTTTTAGGTCAGATCTTTTTTTTTTTTTTTAGATCTGTTATGCTTTTTTTTTTTTTTTTATCAGAGATATGTTTTACTAATATATATTGGTGTATAGTTTTCATATATTGAGGTGTATAGTTTTCATATATTGGGATGTAAGATTTTGGAAGTGTATGATTCAATTAAGTCCTTTTATATTTTTTTAGTGCTGCTTGTTAAAGATTTTCAAGTCAAAAGATGGATTTGTGCTTGTAAGGTTGGGTACTCGATTTATCTGATTCGCTTTTTTTGGTACCCGATTGACCGAATACCGTAAAAGTATGGACTAGGTACTGGGTCAGATTTTTCTTAACTCAGTGAGACAGAGTTAGGTAGTTTTTTGGTTAAATGGATCCGGTATCCAATTCATAAACACCTAGAGGTTACTTTTTGAAATGTGATATGTGTCTGGAAAATTTTTCCTTCACAAAATTCAATATTTTTCATTCTCTTGTTGCAAGATTAACTACCATGCATACAAGCAATAGTTTTGTCATTTCACTCCTCATGTTGCTGGAAATATCATTTTGTTTTAGTTCATATAGAATCTTAGTAAATAAGGTGTACAGTTTGAAAAGAGCAATTTATAAAGAAATAACTTTTATTTTATACTTTTTTTGTTTGACTAAGAAACAATTCGTAAGAAATCTAACTCGTTATAGGCAAAATGTTAAGATATCAATTCAAATAGGCACATGCTTTAATTAAGGGTCAATAGCACTAAACCCTCTTGAACTACACTCTTAATTACATTTTGCCCCTTTTAACTTATTTTATAGGCAGTTAACCGCTCTTTTTATATGATTAGATAAAAGTACTCTTACTAAGTAATTGTTTTTCTTTCTTTTTTTTTTTCCAACTATTCTTTCCTACTTTTTTTTCCTTTTTCCCTTCCTTCATTTTTCTTCTTTTAGGCTGAGTTTAGATGGAATGAAAGCTAGATTGGAAGAAAAATTTGTATTACCTTACAACTAATTATGAAATATCATATTTGTCTTCTAAACATAATACAAAAATATCAAAAATAGGGACACTTTAGTAAAATACTAATATTAATGAAATTTGCCTTCCAAAACTCTCAAAAAACTTGAAGGAAACTTCCCTTCCTTTCAATTCTCTTCCGTCCTCGTTAAAAACTTTCCCTTCTTTTCTCTTCCTTCCTAAACTCCCGAACTCAACCTTATTTTTTTCCTTTTCTCCCTTCTAGTTCGCCATTAGCTAATTCCTTCATTCTGCTATAAATACTTGTATACCTAAAATAATTTTTTTATTTTTTTAACTAATTATTTATTTTGTTGTCTCTGTTTATTTTTTAATTCTTATTATAAAAGGATATATATTTTTATATTCATAAAGTATTTTTATCTAAATTAAATTATAAATTATAAAAAACATATATTGTGTTAAGGTGGATTTGTAATTAGTCAATTATATTGAAAATAAATGAACAAATTAATCAACTAGTAATATTTTTATTTATTTTTCATATTGATAAATTATTAACATTGATTTTTATCTATTTATTTATATTTTTAAACAAATATTTGATTTATTGAGACTTAAAATTTTGATTTATTGAAACTCTAATTTCCTTATATATATTTAAATAATTTAATTAATAGTTTAAATACACTTTCATATAACTAACATATGTTCTATTATAAAGGATATTGTAATGAATTTATAATATACAGTTTATGAAACAAACAAGTTATAAAAAAGATTAGTTAAATCAAATTAAAAAATTTATAGGTCCAAATTATTCAAATAATAACAACATAGGAAACGAGCTAACTATTGATATGAGAAAAAGGGAAAAAAATTAACTAATTTTTTGTTTATTTGTAACTCATGTGTTTCTTAAATTTTACTGTTGTAAATTCATTACAATTTTCTTTATAATAGAATATATGTTAGTTACATCAAAATGTATTTAAAATATTAATTAAAATATTTAAATACATATAAGAAAATTATATTTTCAATAATTCAAAATTTTGAACCTTAATAAATCAAATATTAGTGTAAAAATTCAAATAAATACATAAAAATAAAAATAAGGGTTAATAATTTATCAATGAAAAAACAACGAATAAAAATATTACTAGTTGATTAATTTGCTTATTTGGTTTAACTATAATTTGTTAATAACTTTTTTACATATGTTTTTATAAAATTTAGATAAAAAAAATACTTTATTAATGTAACAAATATAAATTGTTATAATAGGAATTAAAAAAATAAACAAAGACAACAAAACAAATAATTAGTTACAGAAAATTAAAAAATTTATTTTAAGTGTACAAATATTTATATCAGAACGAAGGATGTAGCTAATAGCAAGCGAGAATGGAGAAAATGAAAAATAAAAGAAGAAAAAGAAAGAGGGGAAAAATAAAAATAAAAATAAAAAATAAGTGAGAAAAAATAGTTGTAAGAAGAAAAAGAAAAATAATTACTTAGTCTAAAAGGATATTCTTGTTCAATCATACAGCAATAAGGGGTTAACTGCCTATAAAATGAGTTGGATGAGCAAAATGCAATTAAAGTTCAAGGGGTTTAGTGCTATTAACCCCTTTAATTAATTAGAGGCTTTTGGGGGTATTTTAATAAGATACTTAGTATCTTATTACTCGAGAAACTTTATTATGGGAAGATCCTACTAAGTGTCATGCCAAGTAATATCTTCAAACTAATGAAATTTCACTATTTAAAGTTGTGGGTATAAAAATAAAATAAATTGGTGGGTCACTATTTAAAAATGTTAGAATTTTATTGGTTTGAAAATACCACTTGACATGACACTTGATAAGACTTTCCTATAATAAAGTTTTTCCTTATTACTCCATTTGCCTTCTCTAGAGTTTGGCCAAATCAATAAAACTTCTCTGTAATTTGACAAAATTACGAATATCCATTTCAGTAGCATCCTTTAACTGAATTATTAAAAATACTTAATAACCCTTAAAGTATATATAGCTTAAGTTGTCTCTTTAATTTTTCA
The DNA here is from genome assembly GCA_025175665.1 of Cinchona pubescens. Taxonomy (NCBI): domain Eukaryota; kingdom Viridiplantae; phylum Streptophyta; class Magnoliopsida; order Gentianales; family Rubiaceae; genus Cinchona; species Cinchona pubescens. The sequence goes on from JANKKI010000092.1 coordinate 125,704, forward strand.
TATTTCAAAAAAAATTTCTAAATTTTCAGTTTGCATAAATTTATTTTTCAAACAAAAATTTTGTAACAAATAGGTAGGTTGTAAACGGGTTGGATCCAATATATTCAGACCCAGACCTTATTAATATAATCGGATTCAAATCGAAATTCGAATCTCCGATGGGTCTACAAAAGTATATCCATACCCGGATACGTCAGGTCTTGTCAGATTCGAATATGGATCCGAGTCTTAATATTTTATTTTTATAACTTTTAAAATTATATATAAAACTATTACAACTTATCAAATTTTCTCTTTTTTGTTTAAATTATAAAAATGTATTGATTTCATAATTAATATTTATGCATGTATTCTACATTAAATATAAATTATATGGCCAATTTACACAATATATATATGTGTATATACATATAAAATAATACTAATATACAATAATTTTATTATATATTAAATATTTTAATCGGATTCGAATTTTAATCCGGGTCGAAACACCAAGATCTAGATGCGACCCGTCTATTATAATAGTTAAACGGATTCGGATAATCAAAATTTGCTATAAATTCAGATTCGAATTGAATCGGATTCGAATCTAGATCCGACCCATTGTCAAGCCAACAAATAGGTGTTCTACACCTTTGTGTCAGGGGTAGGCGCGGGGCGAGTACCGAACCTTCAAGGGATTTGTCTTATCCGACTCTCACTTGTCGGGTCAATTATTTTTTTAACCCTGATCTGACTCTCATATCACCGGTATCCGAAGTACGGGTACCCGATAAAAAGAGTCCGGTACCCGCAGATACTCGACCCTATCCTATCATCATTCACCTTCTAAAAAATAAAATAAAACTAAACTAATCTCATTTTGAATAGTAAACTTTTAATAATTTTTAAAAGTGACAAATTGATTAACAAATATTTAATATAAATTGAGAAGAATTTTAAAAAAAGGTTAACAAAAATCAATTTAATAAACCATATAATTTCTTCAAACTAAAAAACAATAAAATTAATATAAAATTTATTCGAGAAAAATTAGATAAAATCAATATTACTATAAATTAATATTTTAAAAATAAATAAATAAATAAATTATTTACACTAAAAATTATAAAAAATATTATATATAATAGTACAGCAGAATTTTTTAAATCTCCGTATCCGACTCTTACATAAACGGATATCTGATGGTTAATTGATCCGATCAATATATGAAGGTCGGATATCCTCGTTTTCATAGTACAACGGAGCGCGTCAGATCAGCGGATATTTTGTCCACCCTAGTGTCAGTAACCACTACCTCCTTCATCATGATCCAACCCTGCAACTCCACCATGCCCACCTGACTACAAATCTACAAACAAAAATATCCAATATTAGTGTTGGAGAACTTATCAAGCCACCAATTGAAGGACCGGTGACTACAAATCTAAAACTCCAACATTTGATTTCTTAATCATTGTGAGTGCAGGTTTTGATTCATTTGTTGCTGCGGCACGAACCGAGTAGGGCCAAGATTGCTTGTTACTGTCTTCTTTACCTCAAATGATTTTCAGGAAAAAAAAAATTCTACCCCATGGCCCCACCATTTTTTTAGATCTAATCTTTGATACTCCGTTTTTTCTTTTTTTTTTTTTTTTTTTTCTTGGATGCAACAATTTCATCATAATACATGATATCTGTATATCAAAGATGACGCGTCGATGGGTAAGGGAGGGGAGGGGAGGTGGCGGACAGAAGGAGAGGCGTGTGAGAAAGGGGAGGAGGATTTAATGAGGGAAAGGATGAAGGGAGTTGGCGGATAGAAGAAGAGGGGAAGAGATATGGGAGAGGAGGTAAGGGGGAAGTGGGTGCTGGGAGTTGGCTAGGAGAAGCAGTGCAGAGAAAGAATAGGGAAAGCAATAGATGGGGATCAGAGCTTGGCGAATTTCATTTTAATCAAAGGCCAAAATTAATAGAAGGGCATTTTAAAAACTGAATAATTATTTATTATTGATGTCATCAAACTTTTGGGAAATTTTATTTTTTTAAGGAATTATTCTCTTAATTTTAAAAATTTATACAGTATAAATTTTTATACTATTTAAATATTTAAGAAAATAATTTTTAAAAGAAACGGTAGAATTTTTCCAAATAAACTAATGATAGTGAGAGAATTATTAAATGTTTGGTCATTTTAAGGGATTGACTGTAATATTGTTAAATTATATGAAAGTTTTGATAATTTAATCAAACTTCAAGGAATGTAAATATAATTAACCTAATTTTTTAAGGTATTTCATTTGATTAAAACTTAGGAAAATTCTAGTCTTTTTTGGAGAAATCATTCTCTTGTAGTTTAACGACTTGTACAGTATAATATTATATGTTTTAACAACTTATACTATACAAAATTTTAAATTTAAGAGAATGATTTACTCAACGATACTATAAAATTCTCCTAAAACTTATGCTTTCAGTTTACTTGAGGTAGATGTAGCTGGAGTTATTCAAGCTCCCCTCATTCAGAGGACTTCTCTAGCTAAACTTGGCCAATTATGGATGCTCTTAGAGGCATGCTTGATGGTTTTAGATCTTATCATTATTCAAGAAATTAAATGGTCACATGATATTAAATAATATTAGATTGTATTTGAATGGGTAGATTTGAATTGAAATAAATATTCAAAATAAATGGATTTGAATTGGATGGATTTGAAATAAAATAAAATTTAGTTGAATTTCAAATCTTTTCATTTAACTATTAAAATCATATTTCTTTTATTAGTAGATTCAAATCCATAATTAAATTAATTAACTTATTTGGATAACTTATTATAAATTAAGATTTTAAATAAAATGCGCTTAAATCCCTCCATTCAAACATAATATATATTAATAATATGAATAATATTATCTGACATCACATGTCACATGGGATTTAATAATGTCATATGACATGTCATTACTAACGTGACTTGTTTAATATCCACAAGATTTATGTGTGAGTTCGTAAATCAAATTTACTTAAATATTTTTTATTTGACCATTAATATAGCGCTAACTAAGCCTAATTAACTATGGGGAAATATTTAGATAAACTTTGTTTTTGGCTAGCTAATTAGGCTTAGTTTAACTATGAGAAATATTTAAATAGATTTATTTTTTGTTCGATTTATAGACCTAATGGTGCATATTTAACCTTATGGAATAAATGACATAAACTGATATAAACAAAATTTTATAAAATTTAATTTTAATCACAAAATTTATAGATGAAAACTAAAATCGAATCAATCTAATATTTTCTATTAACTATTTCGCTAAGCAATCTAGGGGTGAGTTGGGTTCAGGGAGTGGAATGGGGCAACTCCTCGCCTTCCCAGACCACATATGGTTTTTGAGAATCATTTCTGCAAAGTCAGTGCGTCCATTGTTGATTTCATTTCTTCTCGTTGTTTCAGAATGATATTTTAATTTAAAAAAAAAAAAAAAAAAACCCTGAAAGAAGCTAAATTGAAAACCGATTTTTTAATTTCCCTAATGAATGTAATGCCGATTTTTGATGGATACCGAAATTAACACTAAAAATGCTCCTAGAAAGCAATATTACGTGTTCATTTCATATATCAACTTGTGACTGCTGTGAGGCTTAAATTAAACATATTTTTTTTCCTGTTGCTAATAGTCCTCGTACAGTAGTTATTCTAATTTGTCAGCTAAAATTGTACAGATCCTTTTGTTTTCAACGTCTATTGTGTAAACTCTAGTTCAATTCACAGGAAGATAGTAAATTTATGAATTTTATAGAGGTTACGAGTGACAATTCAAACCCCACGTTAATGAATGGTTATTTTCACTATTTGTACCAAAAAGATTAATGTCTTTATAGATCTTGTGGCAAACTTTGAAGGACGATAATTTAAATCTTGAATAGATTTTGGTGGCCAAATTTCCAATTTCCAAGTTTTAGAGGCTACATCTTTTTTTTTTCGGATGCCTGTAGTTTGAGGAAGAAATTGATCCACACATGCAATTTCGAAAGGTGTACTAATTGTTTTAGCAACTATTGTGATAAAATAATAAGGTTGTATTTGGATATAGGGATTTGTGAATTTGGATTTGATTTGGGTTTAAAATTTAAATCTATAATAGTTTATCTAAATAAGTTAAAAATTTTAGTTGAAAATTTAATAATAAAAAATAAGTGAGTCGGACTTTGTATTTAAATAAGTAAATTTTAAATTCATTTAAGTTTTACATCATTTTATATTTATTCAATTCAAATTCATTTATTTCAAATTTTACTTACAATTATCCACCAATCCAAACTTAACTTAAAAAACTAGTTCTGAACTCTTGGAGATCGTCGGAGAATCGAGTATCACAGAGCTGGATCAAAGTTTGCTAGAAAGTTGTACAAACTTGCACTACCAAGGCACAATATACCGTATATGGAGTAGTAGTCAGATTATCTTCAATAATAAAAGCCGTAATACTGTGGAGTTACTTGGACTTATTGTGGATGGCTGTATTTGGATTGTAACAAAGATTAAAATGAATGGTTTTGAATTTGATACATTTGAAATGACGTAAAATTTGAATAAATCAAAAATTATTTTATTTAACCAATTAAAAAATATATTTTCACATATTGGTAGATTTCAACATTCCAATTATGTGGGTGTTTGATAACCCCATTAAGTACTTAAATTTAATTCATTAAGTATTTTTTGTATTAAGTGTGTTTGATAACAAAATTTTCTTAACTCTGAATACATTAAGTGCCACTTAATTTCTATATAAAATTTTGAGTGAACAGTCTATTACTTAATTTGTTGAATTCTTTACTAGTATAACAAAATTCACACAAATTTTTTTTATTTCACATTCACACACTATTTACATACATATTCACACTATATCCCTTCTCTCTCAAACATAAACACACACTCACACACATTATATTTATTCTCTCACACACACAAACACATATTTGCACACACAATATTCTTTCTTTCTCACACATAAACACACACTTGATCACACAATATTTTTTCTCTCTCAAACATAAACACTCAGCATTTATACATACTATATTTCTTCTCTCAGACATAAACATACAATTATAATTTGCACACAATATATTCCTTCTCTCTCACACATAGGTGCACAATTGCATAAAAAATATTCATTCTCTCTCTCTCACACATATACACTTGAACATACTATATTCGTTCTCTCTCACACATAAACACACACAATACTTATTATCTCTCACACATAAACACACACTTGCACACATTATATTCTTTTTTTTCCAACACATAAACACACACTTGCACACACTAGATTCATTTTCACATACAAAAACGCACACTTACACTTGTTATATTCATTATCTCTTACATATAAACACACACTTGTACATAATATCTCTCTCACTTACACACATACTCGTCTCTCATACACACATACTCTATATTAATAAATTATTTATTTGTATTAATAATATAATAATTAAAATAATTTACTATAAAAAAATATAATATTATAATCAAAATATATAATATATAAGAGGTAAAATTTGATTTTAATTAAGTACTTAGATTCAACTGATTATCAAATAGATACAACTTTATGAATTCAGCAAATTAAGAGTTCAACACTTAATTTTTAGTGTTCATAATTCAGATTTCAGATTTCAATTTTATCAAACACATCCTAAATCTCTTAGCATGTTTGAATAATTTAAGATAGATTTAAATTCTAAATATAAACCTACCTAAATTCCTACATCTAAATATATCATATGTTATCGAAAATTTCAGTATACAACCAAGAGATGGAGAGGATTCTTGAGGAATGAAGGGAACATATAGAAGCTGGGGTAAGGTTTGGATCTGTCCATTTCTGGGTAACTTGTAGTTAGTTATTTTTGAAAAGGGAAAAAGGCTAATTTAGTCCCTTATTTTCAGATTATCGATTAGTCTAATCTCTCATCTATCACAACAGAATAGGTCTCTCACCTTTAGAAAAATTGACCAATTTAAGTCTTATGACGAAAACTATGGACAAACTAACGAACAAGACAATGGACAACGTGATAATTACATCACTGTTAACTTGCAATAAATATGTTATTAGTAGTTTTGTTAATTTGTCCATAATTTTTTTCACGAATTTTTTGAGTGGTTAATTTAAAAAAAAAAAATGGGAAATCAAATTGATCTTTGTAAAAAATAAGAGATTAGATTGGTCAACCAAATTGATCTTTTCCCTTTTTGAAAATTAAGTTGTACTTCTGAGGCAATAGTTCTCAACTTGTAAATATTTATTATTTTTGGTTTGCTCAAAAAGAAAAAATAAAAAAGAAAAGAAAAAGAGAATGATCTCGTTTATTTTTGCCACCTCCTTTGCGGCACAAATGAAATGCGTAAATGCTAAAGAGAAGGCTAGCTTGACCAAACATACAAGTTCCATATTGGAACGTAAAGGAAAACAAGACTCAAGACAATCCCCCAGCAATTTATCCTCTGTTGGGTTTCACACAAGAAAAGTTAAAATTTTGGTTAAAACTTGTAATGGAGATTGAATAGTGTTGTGATTTGTATTCATCATCAATCTTCAATTTATAGGCAGCAAAAAAATTAACATTCTTTCCCAAAAAATCTCAAAAAAATTCTTAATTCAAATTAAGTTGAACCTTCTACTTAATAACTAGTAATATGCTAAAAATTTGAAAAAATATTCTGCTTGTAGAAAATCATTATTCTAACCTTGATATTTAACCACTAAATTTGCAGTAGTAACAAATCTAACACTCTTCCTCGTTACTTTTGCTACAAATTTCCTTTTTGTGCTTCATGTTTTAAAATTTTGCTTTGAACAAAATTCTAAAGTTGCTCATTTATCTCCAATGAACTTTCTCAGTGAAGTAGTACAAAATGTTGAGTTACTTAGTAGTTGAAGTGATTCCTAAAACATCAAACCATTGAGCCAAGTTTTTGTTTGCCAAGACATTTCGAGCTATTTTCTCTTGACTGTTGAACCAAATTTCATGATCAAAAAAATTCTTTACATATTGTAGTACCCTTTATTCACCTTTGAAGCACATTAATTCTCCGCCGAAATGCATGAATCTGGATACCAAGGTTAAAACATATATAAAAATAGTTGTGAAATTCAACAAACAACTATTGAGATTTTCATATGACTCATATCAATTTTTTAGTACTATCATTCTTGATTACATTCATTAGAATGACCCATGTTGAAATTTTTTCAACTTCTTCATAACCTGTAGATTCAATCACAATAACATTACATTTTCTGCAAACATCATAAAGCAATTTGGTACCTCCAATTAGAAAATTATTCATCGATTCATCAATTATCTCCTCCTCAATTGCATTCAGATTTGAATTTTGTCTTGCAATGCTTAATTTTAGACTTGTCCCATTGTATCTAATCTAAAGAAAAATATTTTCCTTTCATCTTCATCGAAAAAAGTTCACTTCTAATTGAATAAAAAACTAAATAACTCTTAATCCTTGAAAATTATAAAATAATTTTTTTCAATAATTGTCCAACACTTTTGCAGATTTTGATGGAGGTTAGGTACATATAATACATCTGTAATAAGTTTGATACCTGCAAAAGTATCTACTTCAACGTTTCTTTCCCTTTCATTTTTACTAGGTCTCCATTTTCAATTCTCAGAGTGAATTTGAATTTTTTTATCAAGATTTTTTAATATTGTTGTATTAAATGTCATATGGTTTGTGAATCGGCTATTGATGAGCCCAATATTGTTGTTTTCTATGATTTGAAAGCATGAGGCTGCAAAGACTTCCTTCTCCTTTATATCTAATTCCATTGTTTGTGCTTGTTGGGTTTGCGAGTCTTTATTTTTGAACTTGTATACATTTGCAATATGGTCAATTTCCTTACAATTTTTACACACATCTGTTTCCACTAACAATATTTTTCAAGTGTGTAGTCTTCTTATAGTACCTAAAAGACGAATATTTTTCTTATTTGATACTCTCACCATCACATCATTTTTTTCTTGTCTTTTTGTTGGTTTTGTGGGCGAAAGGCATCTTTAGTGATTTTGTCTTGTGTTGTTCAAACTCTTCTTTACTCTTGTGCTTGGAGATCATTCATTAATTCAACAAGTAAAATCTGTGAGAGTTCCTTGGATTCTTTACAGAGAAAATCTTTGATTTAAACCTTTCTGAAAGTGTCATAAGGACTTTTTCTACAATTTTTTTATGAAGAAACTTTTCGTCAAACAACCTGATTTTGTTAACAATTAAGGAGATTCTATTAGAATACTTGGTAATACTTTCATGTTCTTGCATGACGAGGGCTTCAAGTTTAAAACTTGCATTTATCTAGTCCTATGACTCCCTTGATACTCCAATTTGAATTTGACACAAAATTCTTTAGCTATCTTGCAAGCCAAAATTCTTAGAAATATCGAGTCAACTACTTAATTTTAGATGAGAGTCATGACTTTGAACCATTTGGTCATTTCTTCATTGTGAGCTTTAATTTGTGCCGGTGTAAAGTCTCTAGGAAGTTGAGTTATTGGTCTGTCTTTAGTTACAACTTTCCAAAGATGATTCGTGATATGCTTCCAAATACATCTGTATCTTTTCTGACCAAATTTGATATTTTCATTATTTAAGACTTCAGGGCTATCAAGAAAATATTATTGGTTGCCATTTTGATTATGTGGTTAGATACTTGATGGAGGAAGAGGAGAGGTCAGATTTGATTTGAGAAAAGGGGTGCCGAAGAGAGTTGACTAGTGGTGGATCAGTGACAGTAAAGAATGGTCTAAGATTTGAGAGATAGAGAGAAAAGGGAGCAAGGATATCTGTTTCGAGAGAGGGTACTGAGAAGATCTGACCGTGGTGATTGTAGGAGTAATATGAGATGAGAGTTAAAAGAGAGAGAGAAGGGAGAAGTGGAGGCTAGATAAATCTATTGTTACAAGATATGAGAGGTGGAAATGGAGGGATATCAGATATGTAAGTACAAAGTGGTAATGCTACATGTAAATTTACAAACTTACCCTTGTAATGGACCAGTTCGGATTGCTAGTGATTATACAAAATGTAATATGGTACTTCGACCTTATGCTAGAGATACCCGATCCAGGTGCAGTTCGGGTACTCTATTTTACCAACTCGGAATAGATTGATCCAATGAATTTTTTGAATCGACGGTACCCGACTGCAAACTGAATGAATAACCAGGTTTAAGATTGGCAACAATCAAGATTGATCGAGGTGCATGTACTCGCAAGTTTCAAAATACTCACAAGATTCAAAATTAATTCTTAGTTCTCAAGTGGACTCTATAATAGGTCTCACAATACAAGTTATAGATTTTGTATGTTGTGATTACATTAATTTTGATTTATGCATGTAAGAATTTACCCTCTTGATTTGTTAATTAGAGAAAAAGTATATTTACCACTTGAATCAACTGTCTCCAAAACCAATTAGCTAACTTCAAATTCGACTTTCTCACATTATAACCTTGCAAAGGCTAAAAAAAATTAAATAAATAAAGATTGAGAGAAAGAAAAATCCATTCTGCGCCGCACAAAGTAAATAATCCCTATTAAATGAGAAGGGAGGCATCTTGACAGAATCCATCTATGAACTGAAAAGTGTGCCACCAAGGAGGCAATAATTGTTGAAATTAGGCGTGGGGATATACCATCATAAATTAATGATAATAGACATAATGGACCCCTAGTTTTACGATTTGCTGAAAAGAGTCGTACCCAATGGCCATATAATCATTAATCAAGCATATGCCTTTTCCTTTTCAGTATAGGGGACCAGATGGTTACCTTTATACCATCCACTTAGTTAGGACTAGGACTATACATAAAAAGTGCACAAGTATGTTGAAACTTGAGTATGTTTCTCATTATCCCAACTATAAAAATCCTCCTCCAGGTTTTATGCTGTTAAAACACTATATATTATTTTACCGAACTTTTTTTATATAAATTTGATTTATAATAGGTGACATGAATTTCTTAGTCCAAATTCTCTCACATCACTATGAAGATAATTATTTTAATAAAGTAGAATGATATGATTAAATTTGAACCAAAAAATTCATATCTACCTATCGTAAATTTAATCCATTTAAAATTTTTCTTAAGATACAGCTATGTGTATAAGAGACAGGGATTTCATCATAGGTTCGAGTCACCCCAACAAAGCACAATGTCTGCGGGTCTGGGATTAAAGGTATATTAGCCTGGATTCAACAGTCTTTCTTCCCCTTAGGAACAGTGAAATTTGTTTATGTACTTGATAATTACTATGGTGATTAAACATAAGCAACAAATTGGGAGCTGCAGACTTCCTTAATTATTGAAATTTTGGGAAAATATTTCATCAAATGCATTATTTTTTATAATATCTACAATTCCTTTTCAGATGTATGAAAGTTGTAAAAATGTAAACACTTAGGTTACAAGGGACAAGTACACGAATGGCTCAATCTGATCCGTTGAAATTTACCAAAAGCTGAAGTGAAACTAATCTTACTGGTCGAGACTTTTACACCAATTGTGAGACCCCAAATGGAAAGGCAAACCATGTGGAACAAAATTTGAAGTGGGAAAAAGGGTTTTCGACTGGAAAAGCGAGAAAATAATTTCAGAATATCTAGTAGGAGTACTAGATAATTAAAAAAATATAGGAGTACTAGATGAAAACTTGCGACTAAAAATACGACACATGCAAAAATATTATTTAAAATTTAAACTTAATAATTTGAACTTATATTACTTGGCATGAATCTATAAAAGTTTGTCTAGATGAGAAAAAGAGTAAATCCTTCCTACACCGTAAGTATATAAATTTTTTTATATCATCAGGTTTGGATGCATGCTACTTGTGTATTATTTAAATTTCAAAAGTTAATTATGCACATATGGAATTTATTTGGATGGTGCAAAAATATTTCTACACCAACCGTGTATATAAGATTAATGCTAAGAACCATATTAAGTAAAAGAGCAAACAGCTAAAATGGTCACCATACTTTTAATGAGGTTTTAGTCATTAAACTAATTTTGTAGCCAAAAAGGTTACTAGACTTGCAAAAATATCATTTTTTGTACCATTCCATTAAATTGCTCAACTAACTCCTCTGTTAGGTGTGTCATGTGCCTCTTCTTTGACTCAATCAAAGAAAAAATTGTCTAAAATAAAGCATAAACTTTCCCCCACTTACTTTATCTTTCTCCTTTTCCAACAAACCCATCAATGATCAACCTCAAATCTCCACATCTGCCACCACAACTACCTACTTGAACCCTACCTCTACCACCACAACATCTCAAATTTACTTGAAGACATCTATTTTTTTCTTTTATATTTATTCTCATCTGATTTTTTTTTTTTTTTAAATTTTGAAAACTCCCTAGCACCACCCACCTCAAACCTCCACCTCCGCCGCCATTACTACCTATCTGAACTTCTACTTCCACTACCACAACATTTCAAATCGGCTTGAAGACATATTATATATATATATATATATATATATATATATATATATATATACATACATATATATGTTTATCCTCTTGTATTTTTTTGAAACCTCCCAACCTCGCCCATCTCAAAAACCTCCACCTCCACCACTATTACCATCTATTTGAATCTCTACCTTCACCACCACAACAGTCCCATAGGCTCCTAATAAAAAAAATCTTGAATTTTCAACCATAGGTCAAGATGGATTATATTTGGGATTCATATTTGAGTTTAATTCAGGGTTAAATTTGTTGTTTTTGATTTAGATATGCATTCTACTAGTTTTCAGAATCATTTTTATATAAAAGTTGTGTGATTTGGACTTGTTTTTGGTGAGAAGAAGCAGCAAAATTAGGAAAAGGAAAGAAGTTGTTTGTGAAAAAGACGATGGAGAGGGTGAATAGTGATTAGGTTTCTAGATTTTTTAGAAAATTATGACTTCAACCCTTCAAGTTTTACTGGTATTTGTTTTGACCCCTCAACTTACATTTACAAATTTCCAAATTGACTTCAATAATTTGTTTTTGTGAATTTCAGTGTTTGGACAAATTTTACCCATATAAAAAGTCATAAGTTTGACTAAACTGTGGTTAAATTTAACGGAGAAAATTGACGAAATGACTTAAACAAGACATTTTCATGAATTGAATGACTAAATCAGCCCCCAAAAAATTGGAATGACTTAAATCCATACAAGTTAGAACTATGATGATCTTTTTGGCCGTTTGCTCTAAGTAAAATATCAGGTAAATTGCAACATTAGGTATTCATGTCTTTGCAACATTTTATGTTAGTCCTGTACCTTTAAACAAAAAAATTCATCCCACAAAGTGTAATAAATGAGTGTCTATTTCTTATAGTATGAACTAAGACCATATAAGATTTTTCTTAAAGAGGATTACAATGAATCTCTACCTATCCTCTTGGTGACTCGAACCTATGATCTAGTCCATAGAAGAAGCATAATTTTACCATTTGAATTACACTTCATTGTCAATTATGACCATATAAGATAAAAGTGCACACAGTTATCTTCATGAGTGGATCTAGAATTGCATGAAGGAAAAATAGGATTTCATAGACATGTTTATCCAATAATTTAGGGTTTTAGGGGTGCAAGAGTAAAGTTTAGGATATAAACAAGTTGAGTCAAAATTGAATAATAGAATTACTCAAATTTGAATTTGGTACATGTATAAACATTAGAATTTGAGTTTGATCAAGTACCAAATAGAGTTCGAGCTCAGTTTGAATCAGCTTAGCATATTTATGTTGAATTCGTACTCAATTCGAATAAATTCAATATTGAGTCAAACTTATTCGATCTCGAACTCAAGTTTGACTTCCTAGAAAAGTATTCTAACATATTTTATCTAAAAATGAGGCAAATTTTAAATAATAAATTTGAAGTTTTAAAATGGAATAAAATAGAAAATAATAGTAAACCAATTTATTTGAATTTCAATTCACTACAAGAAAAATGGCATTCATTGACAACAAGAAGTTGTTGCTAAAATTCAAAATGTTGTCATAGAAAACATTTAGTGACAACTTTTAGGTTGTCACATCATTGTCAAAAATTTTATGTCACAGAATATGACGTTAATTTGTGACAAGCGTATAAAGTTGGCACAGAATGCCTGCCTATTAATGACGACATGATGTTGTCATTGTTTATGTTTCGTATTTGTGACAACAATTAACGTCACTAATTCTCACCAATTCTTGACACACGCTATAGTGACAACATGTTGTCACTAAATTACCTAGCTAATTATGACAATATCTTGTTGTCACACATATGGTAAAAAGATTGTGACAACTCCTTTTGCGTCATATGTTTAGCCTTTAGTTTGTGACAAGCTTTTGTTGTTGCAAAGTTAATTTTCACATTAGGTATAATGTTGTTTCAGAACTTGTTAACAATATCGTGTTGCAATCACAACTAATAAAGTCACAAATGATAAACAAGTCTAATTTAATTACCTTATGGAAAATATTTTAATACAATACAAATGCATAACAATAAGTCACGATATATATAAATATCCAAAAACATCTAAATCATCCATTCACATCAATTAAGTTGACATGTTATACCATGCCAGTATTGGCTATCATTCAAATAGCTATATTTACTCCAGTAGCATTATAGCAAAAATATTGTTATTAACTATACCAATATCATCCAAAATAGATTATTATATGGAGTCTCTACACAAATGAAGCATCTCCATTAACAAAACTAGTTAACACACCAAGACCCAAAAAATGTTTAGTTCGTTGAAGCCTCCACATAATGATCATACATATAGTTTCAAAATCCACAATATCCAGCAATTTTAGGAAATCTATCATGAAAAGAAGTTTCATTAATGAAGAACACCTCTAAAAATGAAGGAAAAGAAAAGCAAATTAAAGGATTCTCTCTCCTCTTGTTCTCTCTCTTTCTTTTCCTCTCTCTATCCCTCTCTCGCTTTCTATCTAGTAGATACACAAAAATTGGTTTGATAATGTGAATTGGTATTTCATGATCAAGCAACAATGACACTGTGGTAATCCATGTTTCTCAAGAATGTAAGTAGAGCATATTAGATGAATTAACAGTCACAAATAGTGTTTCTAATTATAACATAGGAGTAGAGATATTATTGAAATTAATCTGTAATAGAACTCCATGAGAGTCAATTGTGCATAACAGATTGTCTTTCTCTAGCATATAAAAACAAATTTAGATAACTACATTTTTAGTTACACTAAATATTGTTTACTACTTAATACATAATTTTTCCAACCACATATTACAAACTAAGTATGCTTTTCTAATAAAACTAAAATTCACATAATTCTACATAGCTGAAACTAAGCAACATAAATGAGATAGAATTTATTCATAGGCTCATGTAAGACTAAATTTTTGCGTTCTTAGTTCATAATTGTGTTTTGAAGTTAATTTATACTTGCTTCTTCAGAACTGCTACTTGGATAAATCATTCACCTTTGCAAGAAGTTGCTGGTATAGCTCATTTCTTTATCTTTGTTGCAGCTCCAAATTCTTGATTATCTCTTGTTGAGCATTGAATTGCTCAACAATTGATGCAACTTGATCTTTTACTGCAACTATAATCAGCCCTTCTCTTATTTTCATCCATTTCATACCTCAATCATTCAAATTCAGCATCTTGTTTCTTGGTAGCACTACGACCGCGTATCAGACAAAGTATATACCAACTTCTTTCTCGCAAATTTCTTTAGTTGTCATTGACCTTGTTGCCTGCAAGTCTTTCATTTTTTTCCTAGAAAGATAAAAAATGTAGTTATACACCTTGAAAAATTACGAAAGATAGAATAAGAATGTGAAATATGATCGCACAAAGAGTAAATAAAATTAGTAGGAGAAGTTCTCTTTTAGACAACCAAAAAGTTGATTTGCTTCAAGTATTACTTATTGTTTAATAACCAAAGTACTCAAACACAGATAACAATTGCCAAAATTGAAAATACTTATGAAATAATGAACTAATAGTTAAATAAGGCTTGCTAAAAGTCCTTTCAATTACAGTAAAACAAGGCAAAAGAGCTTTTTTTTTATATTTTTAAAAAAACTATCCTAATATACTAGAATCATGCAACATAGACATTAAATTCTAATACAAGCAAATTTCAACTTATACATGCAGTATTACATGTATGAAAGAGAATTAGATAAGATGTTATCATTGGTGAAACATGCAACTTTATTCTAAGAAAAGAACACAATACTGCTCACTAATATCTCTTTTGCTTTATCATCAACCAATCCTCATTTCTTCTTAGATTGTGAACTGATTTTAAACAAATTTATCTCTGAAATTTCTACAATTGCCAATTGATTTCAAAAAAATTTATCTCTAAAATTTCTACACCTTTACTTTTTTGTTATAATTTGCAGTTGTGCTTAATTAGTACAATTGCTTCAAGATAGATGTACATAATATTGAGTCAATGAATAGCTTACCTTTTTCTCAACAACTCTTGCGAGGTATTTTGTTCTCACAGTAGTGTGAGTGTCATTCTGAGCTCGATTTTTTTTTTGGTTCTATTAACTAACTTCCTACACAATATAACAAAAGGTGGAGATCAAATAAGTAGTTAAGATTGGAACTATAAGTACTTAATTTGTTTATAACGCATTCAAACCTAAAAATTTTCACTCAAGAAGAGCATGAAAAGCCATATCCAATCACACTCTTAAACAACATTTGGTACATGCTACATTACTTCTTTCTTTGTACTATACGTTAAGAAATGTTTATGCATTCTATATCAGTGATTCATATAATGTGAGTTCATCTGCTTATGTGCAGTAGTTTAAAGTGTTCACACTCATCAAATTTGAAATCATCCAACAAGGAGAATACTAATCTGGTGATACCAAAGAGTGCTTTGCTGTAATTCTTCATATTTTAAGCCACTTATGTTTTTCTTTTGGCAATTGCTTTTAAAAGAAAGGGATAAATAGTAGAAAAATAGAAATATTTATCATAATAGTACTATGCAAATCTTTTCATTCTTCTGGAGAAAGATTTAACCATTTTAGAACACAAAGCTTTGCAAACTTCCATACTACACAATTAGTTTCAATGATGAAGTGTTGAGAATCCTTCCCCACTATGCGTTGATATCATTATCGTTAACTTCAATGCTCAAAGTTTTTGCAGCCTCTCTTTTTTTATACAATGATAGATTCTTAATAGCCCCTCTGTTTTTGGTAATGGGAAAACCTATAGTAAAATTTGACTCCAAAGTATTAATTTGGTTAACACAACTAATTCACAATAACAAGTACTTCATAGATAAATGCAAGCAAGCATAATCCATGGAAACAATAAATAGTTACTTTTTGCATTGTGGATTCATAGGACATGTGCAAGTGAAGTAAGAAGTTATTATGATAAATAAATTTAATACTTCTTTCCACTTCCTCTTCCTTCTTATTTGAGTGAAGGTTGTTTTGGTTTCTTTTAAGTGAATGAAGAGAGAGAGAGAGACAGAGAGAAAGAGAGAGAGAGCCAGAGAGATAGAGAGAGATATGTAGATAGATAGATAGATAGGGAGAGAAAGAGTGAGGGGAAAGGGAGCTAAGATAAATCACAAAAAATGCTAACCTTTATAGTGTTAGCTAACATAGCTGTCTAGCATTCCCAAGATTTATACAAAAAACATAAAAAGCAAAGAGGAAAATAAAATGTAACGTATTAAACATTGCAAAGTTGGAAAAAGACAAACATTATCAATTCATAATGAATAAAAAACATATAAATAACACTAAACTTATCCAATGTTATAATAATGACAAACTACAACACTAGTACCATCATGATGTTCATAAGTATAAGAACAAATACACAGTTGGATAGTAGTAAAAATAAAACCCCCTATCATAAGATGCTCAAATATAAAATTTAACATGTATGTCCTATTTTAATACTTCTTGCTATTTTCAAACTTTAGCATACTATAATTTAAAGGTTTGTCTTTTATGGTTTCATCTTTCATAATTCAACGAATTTTAGTTTTCCAGACTGCATTAGCAACTATTTAAAATGTTGCTATTTAGCCCATAGCATCAAACTAAATTCACAGCTAAATGTTAGTTGTGCCCACAACTTTCAAATTGTAGTGCAGCAACACTACTCTAACAACTTTAATCTGCAAGCATCAAAAGTGTACATGAAGCAAATAAAAACTAAACAAACAACTACTTTCATACTAACAGTCAAGTTATTAAGTACACTAATATCGTCATTACAAATAACAACAAAAGAAGATATGACCAACTTATATCTTGATTGAATAGGCAGCAATCTAAATACTAGGTGGACCGTGAAAAATAGTGAAGGCATGAACCATTTATTGATTTGAAGAACAAGCAAGATGTTAGCACCTTAGAATTTAGATTCCATTTACATAAGCAAAAGTATGCATGTGTTTAATATATTTTCATGCTATACAAAGTTTTGCAAGAATTTCTTTCTTTTGGAATTCAATAGCAATTGACATGCATAAGTACTTATTAGACTTTTTAGAAAAAAAAATCTTTAAAGTTTAAAATCCAATGTATTCAAACCCAGCCCAGACAGTGGACCAGCAAGGTCACTAGATCTCGATTCTAGCGATTCGACCGGTCTAAACAACGGGTCGACCGGTGTTATACACATCTAGATGACGTGGCATTGCTGGGTTTGAGGATGGGATTTGAGGCATAGAGGCATGGGATAGAGATGAGAGGAGGTTGGGCTCCTTCTCCAAAATCACCAAAGCCCCTTTATTTCCATGATTAAAGGTGACAAATTTCACTTTCTCCACCATGAATTTCTAAGAAAATCACCACAACCCCCATCCATAATTCTAATTAGAGATAAAAAATCTCCACCAAAACAACCACCATCATTTTGCAGCCACCAGAAAGAAAAGATAACACAACAAAAAGGGTATGAACTTTTTCAATAATGCACAAAGATACATGGGTTGGTTATTTTTCTGTTGTTTAAGGGTTGTTGGGATTTTAGTAATTTGTGGTGAAATTTTGTTAAAGCAAATATCAGATTATATTATTGTGAGAACAAGCGAGAGCACACGAGAAGAATAGGGAGAAGATGAGAAGACCAAAAAATGAGAAAAGATAGGAACCATGGGGTGCGACTAAGTTACATTTTTTTTTAGATACAAGAAGAAAACCAAATACCTTTGTTTCATGGTTCAACCGATTCTTATCAGTTCACTGATTTTAATCAGCTCTAAACAGTTTTTTTGTTGATTCCAGCTATCATATACATCCAGACTGGTAACATGTCCGGTTCTTGATTTAACGGTCAGGTTTTAAAACACTATTTAACATAAAAAATTGGACCCGCTTGAAGGTTCATCCCATACTGATCCATATGCTACACACATTTAATTAGATGCAAACACAAATTCCACTGAAAATATTATACCTAATTTTTGTTGTGATAAAACACAGAAATATAACAAAAAATGAAATTTTAGAATAGATCTTACCTCAATTATGTTTTGGGAAATCTATTTATGTGAAGAGAATTACATGGTGTTGTAGTATTAAAGGTTTTAAAGTATAATGGTATAATTCCGTTACGAATCTTAAAGTTTTCCTTAAAAAAATCCTTTAATTTAACTTCCAAAATAACTACCAATTGAATGTTTTATAATGTTTATTCTTAAATTAAAAATAAATTACCTATGATTCTAGTAATTGTGTAACTATCTTTAAGCTTTATATCTCATAGGGGAACAAGCACTCTCATTTGAATTACTAATCTCTCATTTTATCATTTTCTTCTCAAACCTGTGAATGAAACCATCTGGTTATCATAAATTATTCAAAGTAATAATAATGGCACTCCAAGAAACTTTAGCCTTATTTACATCTCACTAAAGATTCTGTTAGCCTCTTTTGAGCTATCCATCTCAACACTTATGTCTATAAGTAGTTCATCAAACATCTTTATTGTTAGTTCTAGTAAAAAAATTCCCCCAGAAAAGTTAGTTTTTACCTTTAAGTTAAATAAAATCAATGAATTAGAAACAAAATTATCATCCACAAGACCAACACTAACAACTAGACTAGGTATTCATTCCAATTCAATCGCTTTACTTTATTAAACATAATGGCAAATTCAAGCATATAGCTTCGGTATTGCAA
Organism: Cinchona pubescens; assembly: GCA_025175665.1. Classification (NCBI taxonomy): domain Eukaryota; kingdom Viridiplantae; phylum Streptophyta; class Magnoliopsida; order Gentianales; family Rubiaceae; genus Cinchona; species Cinchona pubescens. Next base: position 144,964 of record JANKKI010000092.1, read on the forward strand.
AATAACGGATCTTCACACTACATGGAACTGTCAAAACACAATCCAAGTATTGTTTCATTCCAATATTTCAAGACACTACAACCTAAAGCAATCTATGTAACTTTTTTTCTTTCTTTGGGACATTTCTTGAAACAATCACCTTGCACTAACCAAGTTCCTCCCAAATTGACATTCCAAAGTTAAAAATCACTAATTTGAACCCATCAAAATCGATGGGAGAATTACTCTATCATTTTCCCTTGCTTTCTTTTCTTTCTATTTTCCATTCCTCTAACAAACACAAAAAAAACTCTTCCTTGGAGATTTTCTTCCCGTAGTGTTTTTCAAGAACCAAATAGACCCTTAAATATTTGATAAAATTAAAATGGATTTAGTCTCAGATCCAACCTATTTATAATCTTACTTGCAATTTTTATCTCCTAACTCAACAACCCAATTTATTTATATTTATGAAGATAATTTGGATGTGGCAATGGTTTTATTCTGTGCGCTCTTTTAAAGCTTGTTTTTCTTAGAGTCACTTTGTAATAGTGTATAATTTGATGAAAATAACTAAAAGTTGTACTCTTAGTAAACAATTAATTTTCTTTATGTACTTTAACATATTTTATTGGATAATTAGATCTGACAAAATATAGAATCTAATTAATGTGCATTTCATTGTATATATTTAATTAATTGCAAATACTGCACTAGCTTCTAGTAATTGAAAATATCAAACACTAGCTAGGATATTAAGATCTTAAATGCCTCTCCTATCAAAATCTATACACTACATCTATGAATAATTACTCTACTACTTTTTCTTTATTTTTTTATTATTTTTAAAAAGAATCTATAGTGGATTTCTACGTATCTTCAATTACTTTACTACTTATTGTGAATATAAAGTAATATAAACACATTTTTTTTATAATTAGTGCTTTGAAATTCTAATTCTATCTTTTTTTTTTTAAAAAAAAAAAAAATCCATGTCTCTCTTTACCCTTTATTTACTCAAACTCATAATCGATAGGTCACAGTGGAAACGTCTTACCACCTAAACGCTATTGCACTTCGTTATCTCCAATTCTATCTGTTTTATTATCAATAATCACATTATGATAATGAAATTGATTAGTAATACTAGATTCAAGAAAAATACTTGTGATAACAAAAGTCGTCACAAAACAATAGTAACAGTGACAATTAAAACATTGTCACATATACAAAACTTAAAAGTGACAACGTTGTCACTAAAACATTCCTACCCCCATGTTTAACGACAACAACTCTATGATGACAACGAGATTGTCACCAAATCATACATTATAGTGATGACTAGCTAAGTTTTGTCACTGATTTCCTCCCCTTAGTGACAATCGTGTTTCTTGTCACTAATAGGAGTGACGACATTACATCTTGTCACACTTGCTAGCATTCTATGATAATATTTCATCATCATAGAAAATCTTGTCACTGAAGGCCCATTTTCTTGTGGTGTATATTGTAGGCCAAATATCTACTTGGAAAGAAAGTGAAAGACTAACTTCTAAAAATAACTTTAGCATTTATTGCAAAAAAGAAATTAGACTTTTTTTAATGCAAAAAGAAAAAAACCTAAATAAAAGCTTGTTTCATCCACTAAAAGAATGGCGAATATGCAGTGAACCTTCAAGATATATATTGATGAGCTTTTAAGAGTGTTTTTAAAAAAAAAAAAAAAAAAAGACAAAAAGTTTGGACTTTCCCAAACCCAATGAAAATCACATATGAAAATTCCTTTAATCATTAAAAACTTAATGTTTGGGGAATATGTAGAAATAGATTTGAGGAAACAAATAAGACCAACAAGAAATCTTGAATTTATTACATAAATAAAAGGTTAAAATGATAATGAGACGTGGACAACACAAGTCTCAAATAAAAAATAATTATAAAGAGCAATGACCAAATAAAAAAAAGCTTGGGGGAAAGTATTAATTTTTCTGATCACACTTAAACCACATGTTGTAATCGAAAATTCTTAGGGACGGCCGCCCTTCCTGTACTTCTAATGGTTCGCCCATGCCATAGTTTCTATCCCTCAATGTAATTTTGCCTATATTTTATATACTCTCCTATTAAACAGAAAACTCATTCAAGACAGTTATAATTAGAATTTATTTGAATGTCTTTTACTTTATCATAGTTTGTAATGTTACTACTATTCATTGCGTAATACAACCTTTCTATTAGATTGATTAACCACTAGCATATTGTTTGACCATATGCGGGATCACATTTAAACGTCGAAACTTTATGCACATTTTTAGTGGTCCCATTTGATAAGGAACAATGGTGGCTTTTTGTTTTGCTACTTTAAGGCTTATTCTCAATAGCTTTTTGAAAGTTGCTTATAGCTTTTTTTTTTGAAATTGGAAAATCATTTTTAAAATGAATTTGTGGACACAAATTGAAAAAACATTTTTACCTCTCATGTTTAGATAAGCAAAAAGTTATTTTCAAAAGTAACTCTACACCTGTATTTCTAAAGTTCTTTTTTCAATTCCAAAAATACTTATAGCTTTTCATAAACAGTTGAAAACAACGCTTTACACAATCCTAGATTGCTAGATTTTTGCTAAAAACCTATAACTTTAGTCCTTTAGACTCTTCTTTTTCAATATTTGTTTTGATACATTTTCTAGTTTTTAGTAATTTCATATTTTACCTCTATACTTTGTTTGAAATGGCCGCCCACTAGCTTCTGGAATACATCGGATTGGCCCTATAAATTTCTGTATTTTTTCTTAAATCATTTTCTTGAATCCTTAAAATTTTATTAAACTCTTATTATTTCCCCTCATCCCCCAATGTTTGCTCCACAATTTTTCATCTGATGTGCGGTTAGACAAAATCTTTATTTTCTATAATTCTTATTGAATTTCAATTTAAATCTCTTATAAATACGCAAAATATCTCTAATTGAATGATTTTATTTAATATTTGTCATTTTTTGATCATAAATTGCCATGAAAAACTTTATTATATTTATTTATATAAATATAGAATGAAGGAATTTCACTTGATAATAATACCTTTTCATCATGTTTGAGTTTTTATTGAATGAGATGCAAAAGCATTATACTTTAAATGACAATGTATTAGCTAACTTTAGCTTATCCATAAAATAAAATCATCATTTTTTATTCAGTTGTCCTTTAAATTTTGTCTATTATAGTGCACATATTTTGTATAATTAACAATTCACTTTAATTTATTTTGGTTTTTGAAATTTTTTGAAACATATTAGAAATTTGAGCATAAATTACTATATAAAAGTTCGAGATTCTTTGACCAAAAAGTTAAAATATATATACAAAAGTTTCAAAATTTGATTGATTAATAATAATAAAAAAATCAACGATGACTAAGTTAGCGAAATGGAGGGTAAATTTTATGAAAAATATGTACAAATTCAATATGAATAAGTACATCTTTATGCAATATACAACTTTTTTGCAGAAATAAATTCGGAAGGGAGGAAATTGAGCCAATGTGTGTATGACGTGTAACATAATAAATTAAGAATTGTGGACTAAATTAACATTACATTAAATATAACTTCCTAATGATACAGCCAAAAAAAATTGGCCCCTACCTCAAATTCCTTGCTACGCCACTCCTTTTATGTTTCATGACCTCATCTAATAGACATTAGCAGTCAAGAAAAGACTACAAGAAAAGAAACACAGCTGGAATTGTAGAAATTTCTTATTAATTTTAAAAGACCACAATGATGGCTTTGGACTTCCTTTCTCTTGTTCACTAATAGCCTTACTCCCTTACTTATCTCGGTATGAACCAAAGTTGTTCCAATCTTGTTATTTGTGGCTTAATTTTGTTACCAAATGTAATCTTGAATTACCTAGCCTAGAATTATGGTTATAAATCACTTCAAAACATCTAAAATGGAGGATTTGAATGAGGGTTTCAAGGCTGTCCTATGAATTGAAAGTTGTTTAATCTTGTTATTAATCATTGATTCTTGTTGCCAAATTGTTCCCTACATTGTCCAGCCTTGATTTATGGTTAAAAACATGTCTTAAACATGATCTGAGATCTTAGATTTGGGGCTAAGAAACGTGCTTGGACAAATTTAACAATCCTTGGTGTTTATGCCTAGCGTTTTGGTGTTTAATCGCACTTTCACTTACCTAGAATTTCCACAACTTGTTCCTATATGTTTTAACACATCATTTCAATAAAGCATTTGGAGTGATTTTTGAGTATCAAATTGAGCTGCTTCTGCCTTTATTGGAATGACCTGCTAGCTTATTCATACTTACCTGTGTGCTCACGAGCTAGCTTAATCATCCAAAATTTACTTTTTGATTTTGCTTGTTTTGAATCTTATATTGTACCTCAAGGTTTGCACTTTTAAACGACGTTACTTTCCCTTGATTATAGGTAAAGATAGTAGTGTTTTCAATCAACCAAAGTTAGGGTTCCAAGGCTGCGAATCGCAAAGTAAGTAATGCTTATGCCTTTTTGTTGATCACTTGTATATGGTTAGCTATGCAGCCCTAGAATAACTTGTTTTAAGGGAAGTGTGCTTGGTTTGAGTGATGTTTATGATGTAAGTGTTCAACTTCACTTATAGTTTATGTACTTGTTATGTAATGTATCATGTTGTTCCATTTGTTGCATGTTGTTAATGAATGGCTATGTGAAGAGCTCTATGGATCACTTAAGTAGACTTGGCTATGAATGAATGAGTGACATGATATATAGAGTACTCTGCCTTGTATTTTTATTCTAGTCTATCAGGAAGACAAGTGATAGAAATTTTATTATGCCTTGTATACTCCTGCTGATAATAGGTAGACTTAGATCTAGTGCCAGATGACTTTTGTGGACCATGAGTTCATTGATTATTATTTGTATCTTGATTATTGATAATGCCTTGTACACTGCTTCCTGCTTTAACCTTATACGTATGCTCCATATTTAGGTTTAAATGTTATTTACTAAGTATTTTGTGCTTGCCCCTTTACTTGTACCTTTGCATGCAGTTGAGGACACGCAGGGAGAGCTAGTAGGTCCTGAATCGAGTGCAGGCCTGGGACGGAGTACAGTATTGATCCTAGCTACTGGGGTTGAGGACTTTTCAATTTATCAATTTAGTGTGAGCTTTGCCTTTTTTGGTTAGGTATGTATGCCTAAGGACTAGCTTTGGTTTGTTTATGTATATTGAGTTCTAGATTGTCACTTTTAGAGTGTGGTTTGATGCTCGTATATATGTGAGATTGGGTTATGTTGTGAATAGCTATAGTTATGGCTTGTTATATATACCTTGCCTAGATTTTGTTGTGGCTGATCTAGGAGATTAATGACATTTTTAATGGTTTGTTTATTGTTGTTGAATCATGCCTTGCAATCTTGTAGTGATCTTGAAGTGCGGCATGTCATGGTCCCATTTTAGATATGTGACAAATAAGTAAACACAACAATCACGAACGTAAAAGTTACAAAGAAAAACAAATACTCACATCAATAGCCAAAAACTCAATATATGCAATCACATAACCTTCAGTCCCAAAATATAAACACATATATAAAATTAAAATGCAAAGAAACTAAGAAAATTCAAAAAGGAAGCAAATAACTCTAGGTGATAGATCAATCACCTGCAGGCTCTCACGCATCATCATCTGCATCACCAATACCTGTTCTAAAGATCCAGATAGCCCTATGTAATGCCAAGTTGGCCGAACCAACTACGAAAACCTACTATGATCCACTCTTAAAGCATCCATAATAGCCCTTATTATGGCATCCAACTTTATCAAACCTCTTGTATGAAATGTAGCAATCTCAGTTTGCTACTTAGTTGTATGTGGTATAAACTAGTATGGAACTGCTAATTGCTCAACTCTCTTTCTCATAGATGATTGCTGCTCCTTACTTTGATGTTTCTCATATTCCTTCTCCATACGCAACAAATATGGTCCAGTAAATGCTGGTCGAGGTTGAATTTTTCATTCTCTATTCACATCCCATTGCACACCTACTAAAGCACATAACTTAGTAATTAGTGAAAGAAAACATTAGGTGTCCTACGACCACATTTCTGGTGAATCCCTTGACTGATAACTCTACCCACATCAAATCAATGTTCCACCCAACTTCAAACACTAAACCAAGTATGCCCTGTCCAAAATAATATCCCTAGAATGTGAAGTAGGTAGAAACAAGCTCAAACAAAATACTGCCAAATATGCATAGTTAACGACAAATAAAAATATCTCAAGTGCCTGGATTTCCCATCAGTAGTTAATTCCTATGTTACAAGCCCATCACAAATATAATCCACTATTTTATCAAAATCTTTAAGACCATTCACATATTGACTGAATTCATCATTCTCAATAGTTGGGGTTTTAAAGAAATCATTAACAATCTCTCTAGAATATGAAACTCTTCTACCCCAAACCCTTGCAAGTCTTTCTTCACTCCCATTAGCATTGGCTTAAAATTCTTTAACAATAGACATCAGGCTAGGACGAGGTGGCTCACAAAATTTGTCCAATTCTGCTCCCAATTTCATTCCCAAAATAATTTCTCTCTCCCATAATGACTCCATCTATCATCAAAATTAAAATCGCTTTCAGGTAAATGAGGGAGTTTTCCTACCAAGCATAACTCATATTTATCTTGAGTACCTTTAAAAACAAATTTAGTGAGGTCAAAATTGAGTTTAATTATTCCTTTTCTTTTACCCACCATATTTAACAACGAAAAGAACAACCAATTGTAAAAGAAAAGCAATAACAATCAACACCACCACTAAAATTGAATATAATCCTTGATTACACAAAATTACACCACCTATTCTTTAACATAATATAAATTCTTCGAATAACTAAACAACAGCAAGTTTCCTTCACTTACATCTTTGGTTGCAAGTTATTTTCAATCAAAAATTAACAACTCAATTTACCTTGATAAGACCCACTTGCTTTGCATGCCTACTTGTAAAATTCCTTAAATCCTTTTTAGAGTCATAAATTCTTTGAATCCTTTTTAGAGTTGACCATGTAAAAAATATCTGTTAGGTGTTGATATTTGGAAATATATAATGGGTAGAGGTCTCTGGAAAGATGGAAATACAAGAACAAAGAGTAGCTTATGGTTTTAGGAAAAGAAACATGAAATAAGAATGTTGCATCCCAAAGTTAACTAATTATGATTGACATGTGACACTGTGGCACTAGGTCATAAGGAATTGGACACTGCAGCATTTTGAATCTTTTGATTTTCAAATTATTTTCTGCAATGCCGTGGCACTGCGATATAAGTACAAATGAAATGCCACAGTATTACACTACTTTTCTAACTTCATCGTTTGCTCATGCTTTTTATTCTCTTAGACCTACATAAGCAGAAAATTAAGATAAATTATTAATTAACACAAGTTTAACACACAAATATACATTCTAACACAATATAGAAAATGTAGTTCTAAGTTATAGTAGTTAGTTTGGCTCTTCATTCAATAATGTATCTTCTAACAGAAATCTGGAAGATCTCTTATCCACATTTCCACCAACGTAAGACTTCAACTAATGACCATTAACATTGAATGATTCCTTTCCATTAGGCAAGCAAATTTCCACAGCACTAAATGTTGAAACACTAACAACTATATATGGTTCTGTTCATCTTGATTTGAGCTTCTTAGAAAATAATTGAAGACGGATAATATATGGCAACACTTGTTAATTTGGCACGGATTCCTTCTCTTGGAGGTGCTTGTTATGCCATCTCTTTGTTCGCTCTTCATAGATCTTGGTGTTTTGACACACCATTTCCCTCAACTCATCAAGCACATTTAACTGTAATAACCTACGATCACCTGTAGATATTTCATCAAAATTTAAAAATCTAGTAGCCCAATAAGCTTTATGGTCAAGTTCAACTGGTAAATGACATGCTTTTCCAAATAATAGCCTATAAGGCAACCTATGAGTGTCTTGAATGCAGTTTTATATTCCCTCAAAGCATCATTAATTTTCAGTGATCAATCATTCCTAGACTAATTTACTATTTTCTCAAGAATCTTTTCAAGCTCCCTATTGGACACTTCAACTTAACCACTAGTTTGTGCATAATATGTAGGACTTGTTTATTGTATGTGAGTGACACCATATTTTGACAAAAAATTTGCAAACAAATGATTAGAAGAATGTGTATTATTATCACTAATTATAGCTCTTGGTGTCCCAAAACTAAACAAAAATATTTTTCTTCACAAACTTAACAAACCACCCTAGCATGATTGAATGGAGTAATAATAGCTTTCACCCAATTAGACTTAAGAAAGGATCCCATAAAATCTATACCCCACACATCAAAACTCCACAAACAATATTTGTAAGAGGAATTTCATGTCTACGAGAAATGTTACACATTCCCTAGCATCTATCAAATCCATTGACGTAAGCATATGCATACTTGAAAAGTGTTGGCCAGTATAATCGATATTGAAGAATCTTAGCTGTGGTTCTACATGGGCCAAAATGTCTACCTACCTCATCATATATGATAATGTCAAAGTATGCTTTGCACTTATTCTTCTAGCATGAATCACCTAATCATTTGATTAGCACATATTTTGAAGAAGCTCGAATCTTCTAAAAGGTAATGCTTAACATCCAAAAAAACATTTTCTTTTGTTGATATGTCATGTTTCTTTGCATCCAGTATCCTGCAAGATAATTAGCATAATCAACAAACCGATCTTTAATCTTAATCCCATTAATGTTAAAATAAGTCGTAGAAAAGATTTTATCATCTGGAAGATCTCGTTAATAACTATCTCTTCTAAAGGGCTGGATTCCAAATGAGACAATTGGTTGGCAATAGATTATCCATTCTCCTTTTGTTGTTGATCTCCAAATAAAATTTTTCAAAAAGAAGAATCCAACGCATTACCCTCGACTTTGCATCTTTCTTAGCCAAATGATATTTTAAAGTTGCATGATCAGTATATATAATAATTCTTGAATTAAATAATAAGAAAGAAATTTGTCAAAAGTAAAAATGACAGCAAGACACTCTTTTTCAGTTGTGGCAGAGTTCACTTGAGTTCCATTCAACATCCGCTTGCCTAGTAGATCATACTGAATTCTTTACTATGCCATTTTCCCTGAAATTGCTCCCACTGCACCAGCACTCGACCACACTATTATTCAAAAGGTAAACTCCAATCAAATCATACAATAATTAGAGCATAACTCAATCTTTCCTTCAAAATTTTAAAAGCATTTACACATATATATTAGTAAAATTAATAAAAAATCTTTAATAAGCAAATTTGTCAAGGATTTCGAAATATTGGAAAAATCCTTGACAAATCTTCTATAGAAGCTCCCATTTCTAAGGAAAATTCTAACACCCTTCATTGCACATCCACTTTTACTCTATCCATCTCTATTCCTCTTGCAGAAATTATGTGACACAACATTACTTCTTCTCATACCATCAAATGACATTTCTTCCTATTTAGTGTACGGTTTGTTTCTTCATAGCACTACAAAACAACTAAAAGATTATCGAGAAAACCATCATAACTATCACCGAACAAAGTAAAGTTATCCATAAAAATTTCAAGAAACCTTTCATTCATATTGGTAAAAAGCCATCATGCAAAGTTGAAACGTCGTTGGAGCAGTGTATAGTCCTAACAGCATCCTCCTATTAGCAGAAATTCCACAAGGACAAGTGAATATCGTCTTTTCAAGATCTTCTGGTGCAATGACAATTTGATCATAATATGAATTGCCATCCAGAAAGCAGCATAAAGTATGAACTGCAACTTGCTCAAACTTTTGATCAATAAAAGAAAGCGGAAAATAATCTTTCCTAGTGTGTTCATTAAGCTTCCTATAACCAGTCACAACACATAAAGAGGTCAATTCATTATTCTCATTGTTAACAACTATAACCCACATTTTTTCGGTTCCACTTGTACTGGCCTAGTCCAAGAACTATCAGAAATAGGATATATTATAACTACGTCTAGCAACATAATTACTTCTTTCTTTACTACCTCTTTTAAAGTAGGATTCAACCTTTTTTGGGGCCTTATCATTGGTTTGTCATTATCTTCTATGAGAATTTTGTGCATGCAAATTGAAGGCGATATAACATTATGATATTGTTAATAGTCCATCCAATTCTCTTTTTATGCCTATTCAATACTTTCAACAACTTTGTCTCCATCTCATTTGTCAACATAGAAGAAATTATAACAAGAAATGAATTAGACTCTAGAAAAGTATAGTTAAGATGAGAAGGGAGTTGTTTAAGCTCAGTTTTTGGAGTTTTCTCTTTATTTTCAGTAATTGATGACTCCTTTAAATTTGAATTATTCATGTCAATAGTCAATTTCTCATAGTTTAATCTCAAAATTAATCTCCCGTGGTGAATATCAATTACAGTACGTCCCTTAGCAAGAAATAGTTTACCTAATATAACAGGGACATCTCCTCTATATTCATGTCAAGAATAAAAATGTCAGCAGGAAAGGAAAATTTTCCTTCACTAATCCACACATCCTGTAATATTCTCCTAGCATGTTTCACAGAATGATTAACAAATTATAGCAAAACTTCTATTTCCCTTATTGACATTAGGCAAATTTTTACAAAAATAGCCAATTAAGGCATTAAATTTATTGTTGTATCTAAATCACACAATGCTTTTACACATGCATAGCCACCAATTGAAAAAGTAATTGTAAAACTCCATGGATCTTTATATTTTGGTGGCAGCCTACTTTACAAAAATGCATTGTATTGCTGTCAGCTTCACAATTCCAATCTCTTCAATGTGTCTTTTGTTAGACAAATCCCTTTTAGAAATTGTTTATAACTAGGCATCTGCTACAAAGCTTTAGAAAAAGGAATATTAATATGTAATTGTTTAAAAATCTCAAAAAATTTAGAAAATTGTTTATCTAATTTTTCCTATCTATATTTATGAGGATACAGAAAATTCAAAAATTTTCAAGTATTGGGGAATCTTCTTCATTCGTCTTTTAACTGCTGTTATATTCTCTTGCTTATCTGGCCCTTTTTCACTTTTTTCTTCATTTTCATTTCTTTAGAATTTGTCAAGTTATATTCTCTTGCTTATCTGCCCCTTTATCACTTTTTTCTAACATCATTTTCATTTCTTTAGAATCAGTCATAGGCATGCATGGGTTCCTCCAATTACTTACCACTCCAAAGTATCACCATTTTTGCTTGTTTTCTGGGGTTTTGTTCAAAGTCACTTGGGAGTTTTCCTTATAGATGCCCAGCCATCATGTTAGGCAATTGCCCAATTTGAGCTTCTAGATTTCCCATGAATGCTTCTTGGTTGTTCACTGTAGCATCCACATCACTCGTAAAATTGGACAACAAATTCTCCAAATTTGGCTTGGACTCATTATGAGATTTCTCCTCTTGCTTTTGATGAAATCCCAGGGACAGTCCTCTCATTCTTTGTTGATTTTAGTTTTGATTCTATGAAAATTTAGATGATTCCTCCAACCAAGATTATAAGTATTGCTGTATGGAATGCTCCTTTTGAAGGTATTAGAAACATAATTAGCACTTTCATTCAAACTTCCATTAAAATTATTATTACCTGCTTGACATTGATGGTTCGGGTGATTTCTACGCACAAAAATCACAGGCAACTGCTTTGAGTATTGAATTATTGACGCTTCTATGAAAGCATCTAACAATACTACTAAAGATACTGACTAATAATAGCATACATCCCTAAACCTTTCCTATTTTCTCTATCAATTGGCCATTTGCATGAATTTTTGGTAATTTTTTTCCAACAATTAATATATTTCTTTAGTTGATTTCTTCATAATACTACCTTCAACTACTGCATCTATATATGCCTCTTTGAAGGATTCACTCTATTATAAAATATTTTCACTTGCAACCATAACGGTAATTCATAGTTGGGCACGTTCCTTTAAACATCCTTAAAATGGTTGACGTCCTCATAAATTGATTCTATATTATTCTGCACAGAAGAAATAATTTTTTTATACAATCGTGCAGTTTTAGGATGAAAATTTTTACCTAAAAACTTTTATACCATAATTTTCAATGTGGTGATTGACTGTATTGGTAGAGAGGTCGACCAATACTTAGCCTTATCTTCGCAAGAAAATGGGAATAATTTTAGACAATAGCATCTTCTGACATTCCTTGATAGTCAAAAATGTCAATATCGTCAAGAAATTCATGAGATGGGCGTTATGATTCTCATGAGACAACACACCAAATTAACTAGACTGAACCATATTAATTATGGCTGGTTTAATCTCAAGGGTGTTTGCTTGCACCATTGGTCTTTGAATACTAGATCTGGACCCAATCATTGTAGGTACAACATAGTCTCTCATGGTCTTATATTCTTCATCTTGTTGCAATCCATGCCTTTTATTTTTTTGTCTATGTTCTTCATCTGTCATCTCATCTTTATGTGTAGTTTTCCAAATACGTCTAATTACTCATTTGATCTAGGGATTCAACTCTTCAAGATCACCTCTTCTATTTTAGGTCGTAAACTAGCAAAATAACAGGTAAATGAAAGAACTACATAACTCAATAAAAATAAAAAACAAAAAATAAATAGCTTAATCCTAGACTAGTTCCAAAACTATAAAATAAATTGAATCAATCAATCCTTGAGAACGGTGTTAAAAACTTGATGCGTACTGTACACTATTCTAGTGCACTAATCGAACAAGTAGTAAAATGAATCTTCGAGTAAGAGTTATCATTCCCATGGAAACTAAATATACATGTAAATGCAATTAATTTCAATTGTTAACAGTTATCAAGGAAATCATAGACAATATTATACTGCTACTGCTTAAGTGAAAAGTAGATAACACAATGACACGATATAAATTCAAAAATAAAATTTTTAGGAAATTGATTACACCAACAACTATACATTTATGCAACTCATATCTTGTGAGAATTCAATTATTGGCAATCATACATTGGCATAGTTCCCTAATAAGCACTAACCTTTCTCAGGTTAGCATTATTTTGGTTCTACTAACTTCCAATTAAGTTTTCTGTAGTGTTAATCTAGGCAAATGTAAGAAGAATTATTACATTCAATGGAACCGCTTGGAATAGCTCTCTCTCTCTTGGCTTGCTAAACCAGCCACACAAATTAATTATAATTCTTTATCTCAAGTAAACCTTGGTTAACTTATGGCGTGAATTGTACTAACTACAATCAAAGTTCAATTCAAATATATGCTTGGGTTATGTGGATCAACTTTTCTTTGCAAAAAAATATTCTAGCCAAATCATACAAAGCACATATAAGAAGCCATTAAACTCAACATTCCAAATACCTATGATCAAATCAAAAGAACTTAAATCTACTCAACAAAATTGTGCATAGAACATAATCGTGACTACATCAAACCCCAACAAACAAGACTAGCCATAGTAACAGAGAAGATCACAGTAAGGCATATTCTACAGAAACTTGAAGTAATGGCAGGGAATGGATCCTTGGATATTCCTCTCAGATGAAGGATGTTCTTCTCTTTCGTCTTGAGAGTTCCTTTTACTATCTAAAGTAAAGTAAAATACAGCTAAAAACTTTGATACAACAATTGATGTTTTTGATGATTTACAGTTTCTGTTAGATGCCCCTTAGGGTTATGATAAGTTGTAGGCCAGAGTGCTTCCAGTGGCTTGATATCGGGGCCTAAAATTACCAAACTTGCAAAATACCCCTTTAGGAAAGAGTCGTAATGATATAGTGCTAGGATTTCTCTTGGACGAAGTGTTGCAGCACTCTACTTCCAAATTCTCTATCACTTTAGTGATGAATCTTGTGGAACTGCAGAACAACTGTAGCAAGAATGCTTAGCATTTATCCCAGATTCTCCATTCAATTCTTCTTTGCCCTGCGCTTTCTCCACTTCACATCTTCAAACCATCCACCTTCCTAGCAAACACCCATAAAGCTAAAATAAACATGTAAAAACTTGAACATTCAAACACATAAGAGACATGCATAAAACACTAAAGATGAACTCGAATTCTGGCTCAAATATAGACCAAAGCAAGCAGAAAATAACTCTATTTCATAAAGTTATCACGTACCATACAGATCATGTAATGAACATTTAATCATACATATGATAACATTTAAACATATAATCATGAACATTTAATCATAAAAGCATTTAATCATATAATCATGCACATGCACTATAAACTATGATTAGTGAATGCTTATAATTATGGGTGTTCATTCGACTAGTATTTGACTTTTCGACTTGTCTGATTTTCAACTTAAAATTTTTAAAGTCAAAATCAAGTCATATAAACCTAAAGTTAATTAAATTCAAGTCATTTAAATTTGACTTAGTCGACCGGTAAGTCAATTAAGTCAAATAAATCGAACATAAATCCTCTTTTATTCAATATTCTAATCCCAAACTTTAGTGCATCATTCCATAATTCTATATCATATAACAAATTTAAAATATGACGTAGTAGAAAGACATGATAATAAAGATCATAGATAATAGACGATAACTAAATTATAATCACAATATTTTTCTAAAGTAAGAGAAAGTTTCAACAGTAGTGAGTGGTCAATTCTTTAAAGTACAAAACTTGTTGATTCTAATTTCCACATTATTAGTAACCTTTATATAATTTATGTGTACCAAAATTTAATTCATAAAAAAAGAAGAAAAGAAGCAAGGAACAGTTGTGGGACATAAATTTGTCAAATTGACGAATACCCCACAACAATTGAAATGGGAAAACAGGGAAGTCATCCACATGTCTCCCCATACTGATATGGTGTCAGTTTAGTGGTATAGTGGGAGAAGTCCATACTTACTGATCTTCTTGAAGGGAAAGAATTCAACCTCTATATAAAGAACAAAAGTAAGGTCAATGAGAAGGGAAAAAAAAGCGTCCGAGGAAGGCATAAAACACAACAAAAAAAAGAGGGCAGTGAGGGGCATCAAAGTATAAAAATGATAAAAGAGTGGAGCATTAAAATAGACCATAAGTAATACAGAATTGGTATTTTGCATTCCTACTAGAAGACAAAGTACACAACATAGAAAGAACACTAGAACCAAAAGTTAATAAGAGGGAAAAATATTACCAAAACAATATCCGTACAATTGTTTTGTGAAAGGTATTATTATTTTACTATTTACCTTTTTCTTGATTTTTTGCCAAGACTTCGAACGACTTCAGAATGCTTTTTCTTTTTCTCCATTTCAATGTTTTCGCTTATTCAAGGAAAACTCAAATTATTAAGACACTAAGTTAAATCAATGAGCCTTAGTGCCTCACAGTTGATCCTAGTGCCTTATTTTGTCAATTTTTTCTTTCAAGGCATTAAATTAATTTTTGTCTTTCAATTTATTTAAGATACTAAATTATATCAATTGATTTAGTACCTAAGATTGATCCTAGTGCCGAATTTTGCCTCTCAAATTATTAAGATACTAAATTAAATCAATTGACGTTAGTACTCTACAATTGATCTTAATGTCTTATTTTGTAAAATTTTCCTTTCGAGACATTAAATTAAATTTTGTCTCTCAAATTATTTAGGGAACTAAATTAAATCAATTGGCCAAAGTACCCTATTTAATGCATTAAGTCAAACTAATCAACTTTAGTGCCTATAAATTTGTCTTTCAACCTACCAAATCAAAATTAATTGACCTAGTGCCTAAATTTGTCTTTTTAGGCACCAAATTAAATAATCGGCTTTAGTGCATAAAATTACTTTTAATGTAATAAATCAACTTCAGTGGCCTCAATGCCAAAATTTTACCTTTTAAGGCACCAAATTAAATTAATTAGATTTAGTGCCAAAAATTACCTTTTAAGACGTTAAATTAAACTGATTGGACTTAGTGCCCAAAATTTCCTTTTAAAGACTAAATCAAATTATTTGTCTTTGGCCTTCATACCCACATTATCTTTTGTGGTAATGAAAATTAAAGATGCAAATTAATTTAGATTTTTATGTTCGTCTTACCTTTTAAGTCATTATAAAAATATTAAATTAAATAATTGAATCAGTCTTCGAACTCATCTAAATTATTTTTACTTTTAGTGGCCAGACTCTATTGAGATGTAAATTTTCTCAAAATGTCTAACAGAATTGATATTGAAAAAAATTAGTAGTAGTACGTTTAAAACTATGTGTGACTTGATTCTAATGTAGATATGTAGAAAACCCTCCAAATGGTCTAGCTAGAAGAACTACAAAAATATATTATTCTGTGGAGTTTTTCCGTCAATTAAAATTCCACCAAATGAAAAAATTGATCTATTTCAAGTAACCCGTCAAAGATTCAAAACATGCTAAATTAAATGCCCGAAAATGAGAGAATTTTAATTAACATGAAATACGTAATGCTCGATCCCAGTAATGGATATGTTGGAAGCCTGAGTATATTACTTAGCTGCAACCTCAAAAATAAATATTATATAAATTTTCCTTATTCTCGTTTGTTTAATTGGAAGTCAAATTAATTAATTGACAATTAGAATCAAATGGCATTTTCCTAATATAAAGGAATGTATTTAATAAATTTAATATCTTCAATGAGTCTGACTCATATAAATAAAAATTTGCCCGAGTAAAGGGTACGAATAAGATCAAGTTGAGGAGAATTTGATTCGAAAAGATTAAATTTTTGCTTCACAATATATATATATATATATATATGAATGTGTAGTAGTGCATATACCATATATAGATATTAAAAATTATTTATAAAATCACAAATTCAACACTACTTATAAATCTAATTACATAGAAAAGTCTTATTAAATTACCTACCCTAGTAAGTGACATCCTATTAGTATATAGAAATATATATATGATTGCCTAACTCTACCTGTGCTAAGAGTAAGTCAGTAATGCATTTAATATACTTGTTGATCATAATAATGTTACACTAATGAGTTATATAGTTTGAGTATATAAATTAGACATTATATAAAACATATGTTTATTACAAGTTATACGAATCTTAGTATATGAACATCAGAACATGCATGTATAAATATATTATATATAGATATTTTAATCAATATTTAAGTATAAATAATTACCTACTCTAGTATCTATATGTATTAAAAAGAAATTAGTATTTTGTTTAATTAGTTATTGAAACAAAAGTAGTATTATATTAATAAGTTGTAAACTTATATTAAAGTATAAATTTATAAATTTTACATAATGTGAAGTATTACATTTATAACTCCAACAATTATACATAGAAAGAATATTTAAGTACTAAGAAAAGAAGAATATTATTAGTTATTAACGTATTTAATTATTAAGAATTAATAAAATTATGCCTTAGATATTATGTACACAAATAAATTAATATATTATTACAATATATGATAAAAATATTAAAACAAGTATAATTATTCAGCTTATTTGACCGATATTTGACTAGTAAAGTCAAGCGACTTCATCGACCGGTAAACTAGTCAAACCAATCAATCTATCGGTATTCAATTAGTAATTTGTCTTGGAAATTTAAGCGATGCTCGAGTCAAGGAGTCGCTTTGTTAATTGATTTCAAGTCAAAGTTGACTCAAAAGTCAAACAAGTGGAGTCAAATTCTTTTTTCTATTTAATTTGACTCGATAGTTTAACTTGACTGACTTTTGAAAAGCTTCCCTAATTATAGTATAAATGACAATCTAGGCACTTAGCACTTGAATATCATATTTATACGAAGGTCACTTGAGCCAGACACTTAGCCCTCAAACATCAGTAGCACAAGAGAATTCGGGTGTATAGGTATTCCGAGTATCTGGGTATCGGGTATTTGGATATTCAGATTTTCAAATATTCAAGTATTTGAGTAGTTGGGTACACAAGTACTCGAGTATCTGGATGTGTGGGAGTTCAAGTATTCAAGCCAGGTATCTAGTATTCTCTATCACAATTATCATTCAGGTCAGGTGTTCAATGCTCTAAACAAGCATATCACTTTGAGTCGAGCACTTCGTACCCTAACACGAACAATTAGCACCTTATGTACAGTTAATGATAATTTATATGAAGAACCCAATTTCAATCATATGGACTTATGAGTTAATGCCAAATGAACACTAATTCAATGTTCCATTTATCTGCACTTCCTGACAAGTCATGCAAGTAAACCGAATCTATGAGTTAACTGAACCTTGTGAGCTTGTGCGAAATGAATGCTCATGCAATGCTTTACTTACCTTATGTATTTAATCAAGTATACATTCATAGGTTATCCATTTCTACCCTACTTAAATCATCAACCATATACACTTAACTTGGTTTATAATTACTCCAAATTGCAATGCAAGAACATGAATAATCATTAATATTATGATCAATGTAACTCATATAATTTCATGCTCATATAACACCAAAGTAAATAAGTTCTTTCACGAGGTCTACTAGGTTTACATTAGGACATGAACAAGATAAGTACCAACGTAATTCCCTATAACTTTTATGCATTGGTCAAGTATGCACTCACAAATTATCTACGCCTGAAATGAAGAAACAACTACGTTGCAACACCGCAAAGCAATCATAATCACAACGGCCACGCTTGATATATTCATGAACTCAACTAACCATACTACCATAAGTAAATTAACCTATTTCTTACCTTTATTTAACAACATATATGTGTTACTTCCAGTAGTAGTATACCTCATATTTAATAGAAAGGTGTAAGAACTTCTTACCTTGTGATTGGCTATCAAGTACAAAATGGTCACAGAGCATCAAGAATAGACACTAATAAATATTTTTAGGAATGTCAAATTGACAGAAACATGCAAGGGCTATAACCACAGGTCCTCTCAATGCTGCATCCTCTATCTGCCATGAAAGCTCTTCTTGGAGGAGAAGGAGAAAAAAGATTATTCCAACTTAATACATTTCAAATGACAAATTTTAGTTGCTGCATCATTTTCCCACGACCCTAACACTATATATACCTCTTTTAAACTCATTTGGAGCATAGAAGACCCATTAGAAACCTACGAAGAGTGGCCTCGAGTAAAACTTAATTCTCTTAAATGGAAGGATTTTCTTAAATTAGAATTTCTCTCTCTTGCGGATTTAAATTCCAAGCCAATTATATTTAAACTTTAAAGTAGTAGTTTTTAGAAGCCTCAACTATGTTCTTTAAATTTAAACTTGCTAAGAACCATAAATTTTTGATAACTATGAAGTATCCCCATTAGACTTGAAAATAAAACTGCTCCTGTTTGAACCTAAGATTTGAAAATATTTAATTTGGTCCCCCCAACCAGGAATTCTCTATTCAAAATACTGATGGACGTTTGGTGGGGGACTAAAGTTATACATTTTTAGATTCTAAGAGACAAAAATTCATTTTAAATGTGTGGTACTAATAAAATAAACCCACATGTATGAGACAATAATTGTGCAATTTTCACTTCTTTAATTTCTATGTCTCATTTATGTTTATGGCAATTCTTATCTTGTTTGTGGTTTTATTTTTGTAAACATGAACTAACTTTTTCATGGGTTAAAGCTTAGTTATAATTTCAATTCCAATGGGTTTGGGCTGATTCTGGACTAATTTCTTGATTAGGACTGAATTAGTTGAGAATTTACTATTGGGTTTCATTTTTAATTAACGAAATTGATCACTTCTTAAATTAAATCTAGAGTGATTTGAACGACAAACGAAAGTTGAGTTATAATTTGCACTAGTTCATATTTGGTTGGGATTAGGATTAACTTAGAAATGAGAATTCCTTTTCCAATTGTTCTTTATAAATTTCCATAGAGTTATTATTATTATTATTATTTTTTAACAATTTTGGGTCACTAGAGAAATCAAGACTTGTTTTTTGACTAATTTGAACAAACCAATCGAACCAAAAAATTGGGAAAAGGTAATTGAGAAATAACCCTGAATGGGTTAGTCCTAGCTAGGCAGTAGGCTTAAAATGATCTAACGCTGCAATTGAGTAATTTGTGCCTTAACCCCTTTATTTCAATTGATAAATCCTAGTTTACCCTCTTATTAGTATTTTAGTGTTTCTAATTTTGTTTTTATAATTATTATTCACTTTTCAGTACTAAATTATTTGTTCATTGAGAAAATCTATTTTCAAAACAAAACCACACAATTGCATCATTTAAATAGTAAATTATCCTAATCGAAGTTTGGTAATTGTCTTAGGTGATTTTTGTGGGAACGAACATGCCCCTAATTATTCTACAAATGGATCCACATATTTGCACAATTCTCCTAACCTAGAATGCGTGCAAATAAGAGGTGTGCGAAAATCTTTTTGGAGTGTGTAAATATCATTCCATTTCATTTATCAAAACATATTCCCCAATTTTCATTTTATCTTCAATGTGTATGCCTTTTTCTCTATTATATTAAGTGTAACCATAACTTTTTTTCTGCTATCAACCCCCATCTAAAGATAATAAGGATTTAGTTAACTTTTTATAATAAAAAAAAAGAATTAAGATATATGTAATAAACAAGTTAATAATAGACGTCAATGTATAACTATTAAAAACAAAATTGTTATATCTTTTACATAAGTTAAAGGATAATTTCTAGAAACCCCCTCGGGTTTGCTCCAATATCACTCAGCTCCCCCTACTTTTGAAGATAACACTTAGCACCATTCTCTTGTCAGTGGAGCCTGATGATACAAACTTGAGGTGTTCTGGAGAGAGGGAGAGCGTTGTGTAAAGGTGGCCTTTTAGGCATGTATTGCTTAGTATTGGTGGTTTCATACTTATTGGAGGGTTCTTATATTTACATGTCATTACTAGGTATTTATAGGTTAAGATTCCTAACCTCGTGGATGGAACCTTTGACATCTATGGGGTTAGACCAAGATGGTCAGCCGACCGAACTATCCGACCATATACCTATATAGGAGTGTGTGTGTGTGTATATATATATATATATATATATTGTTGAACCCCAGTTATGTTAATCATGTTTTGATGATGACCAAATCATACTAATGGTTTGATAACAAGTGTGCAGAAAAATAGGTAGGTTCGGACGCAAATGATCGTCCGAACAAAACAACCACAAGACTTCACGGACGCAAATAACTGTCCGAGTGACAGAGTTTCGGACGATGGTAATCGTCCAACACAAAGAATTTGAAGCAAGCCTCGGACGAAGAATAGTGTCTGATCATATATTCCAGAAGACTTTGCTTCGATCGGACGCATGTTCGGAAGCATCCTCGGACGTCCGAACGAATACCCTCAGAGAACGGACGCAGTGTCGGAAGCAAAGGTTTAGCAGCAGCCGTCCTAACGGTCCAACGGCTAGTTTGTTCGGACGCACTCCTACTGCATCGGCCGTCCGGAAGGTCCAACGGCTAGTTTTTCAGTAAATAGAAAATAGCCATTGGGAAGTTGTTGAAAGCAGATATTTGGCAACTATAAATACCCCTAGGTCTGAATTAATGGAGAAGGAACTTCTACATTGATTACAAATAATTCTTGAGCTATTTGAGAGAAATAGTGGGTACAAGTGTTGTAATAGTGTAGGTAGTGTGAAAAGAGCTTAGAAGTGTAAGAGTTCTTCAAGTGTAAGAGTGGAGAGATAACAATTGTAACAAAGGGAGGTTGTAAGTGTAAAACTCTTGGCTCAACTAAAGGAAATTAGTGTGAGCAAGAGTGATCCTCATTTGTGTACAACAATCTGAGGTTATTGTCTCACCTACTTTGAAGAGACTTTTAGTGGCTAAACTTCAAGTTGTAAACTTGGTAGTAGCCTTGTAAGAAGCTCTTTGTAGTTGAAAGTTCCAAGCTTGAGAAGCTTGGGAGTTTGGTTTGATTCTCTTAATCTCAATATTCTTATTTGTTCTTTAAGCTTAAATTGTTGAATATCTATTGTATTCATTTGTGCTTAAGTTTTCATTTGGTGCATAAAGTTTGAATTTCTATTAAGCCCATAAAAGGATTGTTTTTAGATACAACCTAATTCACCAATCTCTTAGGTTGCTTTTGGGGCCAACATATATATATAGATATATATATATATATATATATATATATATATTAGTACTCAAGCTATTTTATGAAATTACCCTTATTGGGATAACAGGATATGTGTCATTATTCTATTGGTCAGACACTCTATGTATCATCAAGAAATCCCTTAGCTGGATCTTTACCATGGTCAGGTTCAGTCGAATCCTACATTCTTGTCCTTTTAATTGTTTAGCTCGGTTACTCTGAAGACCTTGATTACTTCCTTGTTCGAACATTCTTTCTTAAGTCCACATTAATAGAACTTGCTAATTTCCATTTGCATGAGTCCCCAGGTAGGAATTGTTTTTTTGTGTCTGCATCCTTCCCATTGTGATTTCACATCTCATAGGAGTATGCTTTAAGGCATTTTTGTCTTTAATTGTACTTTTAATATTTGACCATTTGCATCAGGTTAAACCCATACCCGATTATAAACATACAATCCCTAGTTGTTTTGATCAGGTGTTTTTCGTAGATGTTACTCTCCGTATTACCTACGGCTACTTTCTTCCCCAAGAAAGAGAGAAATTTTCTATATAAAAGAAATCCTTTTTAACCACTTCCAACTCTATGGCATCAAATCTAGAAGAGAATTCCGGTAAAGCTTCTTCTGAAAGTCCTGCCCCTAAGAAATTTTCTCTAGGTCATAGTATTTACTGATCTAGGAGAAAAGCAAACATTGCCCAGAGCCGCATTGCCTTTGACAACTCCCATATCCCTAAATCTAAAAAATCCAACTCAGACGGGTGCGGTTACTTTTAGTAAACAGCCCTCTTCTGCAGCAATTTGTCCGTTGCTGCCTATTTTTGCTATAGTTCCTTTGTAGCCTACCTTGTCTCAGGTTGCAACAATTTTACGCCATAAGAGAAAAAGTCTTTCTTCAGTTGTCTGTTAAGATTCTAAGAAGTCAATTGACCTTTCTTCTACGGAAGCCCCCACCAGCTTGCTTTTAGACCAGGTCACTAAACCAGGCCGACTAGTGTACAAATTAATCCGATCAGCCCATCTGGGCAAATTTGCTAGTCTAGTAGCCGATGATTCTACTCTCATGAAATATACTCCTTATTGGGCTATAATACAGACTGTCATTTGGATTATTTTAACACGATCCATAACTTCCTTCAAAGAAGGTGGAGTATTTGAAGAATTGTTCTAATGATGATCTATATGCACACATGACTTTGGGTAAAGCATCACTGCTATTTCAGGCATACTTTTCTTGATTCAACATTTGGTTAAGGCTCACAGGATTTCCAGTTCTACCAGCGTGAACATTATTGAGATGGCAAAAAAGCTTCAAGAATAGGATGCCAGAGTTTTGGCCACTTTTGAAGAGAAGATGAAGAGAGAAAGGGAATCTACTATAAGTGCTTTAAATGAAGAGTTCAAATGACATCATTCCTCTGAAGTAGAAGAGTTGAAAACATCCTTTGCTCGTGTTGAAATTAAGTCTTTTAAGTTTGAGGCCGAGAGGCTAAAGGCCTAACTTGATCACTGGGAGTTGAGAAGGCTGACTTAGAGTGTAAATTTCCCTTCCAAGGTGTGAACAATTTTCTATCGTCTGCTAGTTTGGAGAACGATCTGATGAGCCTTTGTCAGGATGAACACAGACTTGGATTCAAAGATGCTATAGAGTTTGTCAATGGACTGTTCCCTGATAATCAGTGGAATTTCCTAGCTACTAACTGCATGATCCCAGGACTTTGGTTACTAAGACCTTTGTGGAATTAATAGGGAAATTATTCAGTGTTGCCTAACTGAGCAAAATGTTATTCAGGGTGTTCTGCCTAGTCGCCCAGTTGAAGCCGCTAAGTCTCCTATCACGGAACAGGGACAAGTCTCTGAGGTAATTCAAATTTCTGATACGTTAAATATCTAGTTATAAAATTTATAAATACCTAACTCTACTATAAACTAAATAACATACCGCAAGTGTAAGGGTCAAATAGTATAAAGCGAAAGTAGGGGTTGAAATCCACAAAGATTTAGCAAGTACTGGTTATTTGGTTAGAATGCTATTTGAAGAATCAACGATAAGATAGAGAGAGTTAACTAAACTAGAATAATTTTAACTGATGAAAAAAATGGATTAGTGTTAGATTAGCCAATTCCCATATTAGATTATCCATTCATCAGTTCCTCTTATTATCATTCTAGTTCATTAGAATTGTTCAATTGTCAATTTACCATTTAATCTACTAAATTAGCAATCATCACCACATGGAATGTGTCATCCAACCTTAACCCACGACAAATTAGAACATGAATGAGAGAAATAATATAAAAGAGAACATTGAAAGGAAGTAAACTGGTTTAATCATTAATCTTGGAAGACTATAAAGAAAGCATAGGTTGAAGGTGAACAATTAAAGAATAATAAAACTAGATTAAATTGCATAATAAAAGTCTAATAAGGTTTAATAATGTTTCTCTAATAAAAAATCACAAGTTCTTGATCCAAGATTATCAATATTGGACCTTCTCTTCAACTCTTCTTGAAAAACAATTAAAACCCTAATCTAATTTGCAGCCCCGAAGGCGAAGAATAAATTAGAACATGATTTTGAGGTCCTAAAGACCCTTATTTATAGTTTTTAAAAGTTACAAAAGGTAAGGCTTTGAAAAAGTTTCGAAACGCAATAAAACGGATCTACAATGGACTTATACAACCCTAAAAACAATAAAAAATCATGAACCAGCCATCATAGCCTGACGCCACAGTCTTGCAAAACATACCCAAGGCAAGCTCCATTCTGCCCAAGTTTTCCTCAAGCTAGCAAATGACCTAATGAACTTGCTTTGGGCAAGTCCTTTGCCAGCACACGTAGTTTCATTGTTTTACCTCTAAAATTTTCGTTCAACGTCTGATTGATGCATCGTTTGTTGTTACACAATTCTAGAAAAAAAACACATAATAATATCTATAATATAACTCTAAAATTACAATTAAAGATTGAGAAAATTTTTAAACAAAAGACAAACAAGAACGCACGAAGAATACTAATTCTTGGAGAAATTCGATAAACAACCTAAACACAACCCTAAGCACATAGAAACATAAATATAAGTTAAATGACATCATATAAATACTAAAACACTATACTACACATATAAATACATAAAAATAGAAATGTACATAAAACATAAAAGCACCGAGATTAGTGCAAAAATAATGTAAAAAAGAATAGCAATAACCCTAATTTCTTAGGGTTATTAACCAAACTTTGGTTGGGATGCCTTTTTCATTTAGTATTCCTCTTCCTGATGTTGATCAGCCCTGAGTTGATAAGAATCAGGACCGATTTGGGAACGATCAGCTATAGGAACTAGGCACTGTACCAACCCCTGCAATAATATTATATTGTTTCTTTCATTATTCTATTATTTTATGAGTGTTTCTTTTTTGTATTCTGAACAATATAACAATTGGGATTGCATTAGTGCCTTGCAATAATTATCTTTATATCTCTCTTGGAAGGCCTGTATTTTGAATACTTTGAGTTTTGATGAAAACAAGTATTTGCTGAGCAAACACTATTCAGATGAGATTATGATAACTTAATGTTGTTGTTTGACCTTTGGATGTTCATCCTTCGTGAACCTTAGGCCAAGCATAAATATTTTTTAATTGCTTACTATTTTTTTTTTGAACTTTTCATGTTCGTTCGTTACGAACCTTGAGCCAGGTGTAGATAATTTCTGATTACTTGCTATCTTTGCCTGACGTCATTCTGTGCCTGATGTTCATCCCTTACGAACCTTGGGTCAATGATGAATGGTTTTTGATTATTTGCAAGCCTTAGGCAAAGTATAAGAAAACCTCTTGATTGATCCTTCGTTGCCAAACGACTTTTCTATTTTTTGAGGATTATTTTCTAGAATACACATTTTTATATGTCATTATCCACCAAATTCTTCTAGTGTCATTAATGCCAGTAGGCAAAACATCTTGGTAGTGGGATTTTCTTTGACTCTATCACTTCTCGTCCCATCCCTTTAATTTTTTTTTGGCTGTAAATAGCTGTGATTCTTATTTCAAAGCCTCAAGAATTTGATGGCTTTCTTTTTTGGCTATCATTGTAACCTTGATTCTCTTAGCATATTAATGCTTTGTTTATTTCAAAGCCTCAAGAATTTGATGGCTTTCGTTTTTGGCTATCATTGTAACCTTGATTCTCTTAGCATATTAATGCTTTCTTTGTTAGAAACAAGGATCCAAACTTTTTCCCAAAGTTCAGGGGCTTTAGTTAGCCCTCTGGGTGTTTGTTTCTAACTAAGGTGGCCTTGTTCGATGTTTGATTCTAATAAAGAGTGGAGTAGCTCAAAAAAAAGTGACAACACCTTGGGCTCCGAAGCTTGGCCCTTGGCTCTTGAGCTTGGGAGCTCTCTTTCATGTCTTTAGGCCCCACATATGTGATGATGTATTGGGGAAGGGAAATTTTGCTTATATAGTCTCCTTCCTACTCCATGTTTGACATGGTATTGGGTTGGTCTTTCCTCCACTCACCATTTTCTTTTTCATCTCTTCGCATATTTTTCTATCCTTGGCATCCTGGCCTTTGAACTTCTTTCTTTTTCTTTATTTCCTTTTCCAAGCCATCTTTAGTTGGCTGTTCAGGAGAACCTTTGCCAACTTGAAGATCTTCTGGCTTAGGAAAGAGCTTTTGCAGATCGAATCTTTGCTTACTAGAATGACCCTAAAGACTTCAAGCTTTGTAATAGCTTCAGTATCCCTTGAGATAAATTGTTCTTCTTGTAATCATTTGTTCTTTATTATGTTATCAATAAAATATTGCTTCTTTCTGTAACTTTCTGTGTTTCTTGCTTCTTATATTTTTATAAGCAAACAGTCCAAGATGGTTTGATTTCTTGTACTAATGCTACGTATTGTTATTTTGAAAACAGGGATGAACTAACCTTCCTCCCATGATATAACTGTATCTTAATGTTATTTGAGTCGATATCTTGACCTTTATTAATGCAACGGCACGTACCAAATCTTTTACATGTTGCCTGTACTTTTCATCTAAAGAACTTCTCAATAATCATTTAGTTTTGGGGAACTTCTTGAAGCATCCAGGTTAGTTCCAACCAAATCTATTTTTGTTAGTTTCGTTTGGTTTTTAAGAACCTCTTAAAGCATTTTGGCGGGTTCTAACTAAATCTATATCATTCTTTTCACATATTCTTTTTGTTTGTTTGTGGGGATTCTCTTAAGGAACTTCGACAAGCTCTAACCAAACCTGCATCATTCCTTTTTCCTTAATTGACCGGCAATTCATTCATTATGGCCAAACAGGCATCTTGTTCTCATTTAATGGAACCGAATTGTTTTTAATTTTACAAGAGCCATTTTATGGCCTTTGGTTTGATGAACGGCTTGATCCTTTACTTTTTCTATCAGATCTATTTTTTATCTGATCAAGAGTGATTTTGAATTGGATAGAGTTTCTTACATTTGAACAACTTTAAGTTGATTTAGAAGTTACCATAATTAGACCACGAAGAGTTGTGTCCTTGTAGTCACGTGCATTTAATATCACGCCTTTTCACCTATTTTCTGGCAGTTACTTTTTTTGGTTTTAGGTTTTCCAGCCTAAAGTGAGACTGAACTTTTGGACTTTAGCTAGCCCGATGAGGGATCTACTTCTTAAGGGATTTTTCCTTATCTTTATTCCTTTCATCTTTCTCATCTATTATCTCGTTCCATCAATTCTGACTTTGTTTTGAACAATTGACTTCTTTTTGTTTCCACTATATCTCTAAAGAACTTAACTTGATCTTTCTTGTCTTTGTTCAAATGGTCTCTATCTGTGGGACCAAGATTCTAAATTACAAGCTGCCAATTCTTAACACACTTATAGTTCTTCGGAACCTTTAAAGGTGTCTTGTACGGTGAAAGCTTTTCTCATGAAGGGAGACTCTGCTATTGGAAATTCAAAATAGTTAATCTTTTGAAGATCGTTTTTGGTATCCTAGGGAAGCGATTATATTCACCTTGAGATTTCCCTTCAGCTTCTCTTCGCAAATGATCGAGCTGATGCTCAACCTGATGGAATTGTGACCATATATGAAGATCAGCTAAATCTGGGCTTCGCTTTCTCATCCCTTCCTTCTTTCTTTTCATCTATCTATTTTTTGGGATTAGTATATCCCAATTATCTCCTAATGCAGTTAGGTTTTTAGTCTGTTTTTGTCTTTTGTGGAAACAATTGAGTATGACCCCCATTGTGGAAGCACGTAGGCATTTTATAAGTTAACCCCTTATGGAAGCTTGAATGCCATTTATGTTTCACTGCGTCAGCACTCTGTTTCTTTTGTTCAGAAATACCCTTCTTTAATTAAAGGGGAAAAAATTTCTTTTTTCTTTTTCAAGCTAAAGAACAAGGATGGAATTCAAACCAAAACGAAGACTCCTAAGAAATTGAAGTATTTGCATGGGTTTCCTTTGGGCATGGGGCCTTTCTTTGACTCGTTTGTGGAGAAGATTGAAAAATCCAAAGTTGAATTTAATTTTCAAGGAAGTCACAGCAAGATAGAACAAGGCTTACAGATTTGGAAAGATCTTGCACCGATGATGAGTCTTTCTCGTGGTTACAATTGTATTGGCCATTTTGTGTTTCCTACTAAACCCAAAAAGATAAAAGGTAGCCAGAAACTACCGATTGAGAAAATCATGGACAATGTTCCCTTTCAGTCTTTTGATCCCTTGAAGGTACAAAAGGGAAAATTTTTGCCTCTCCTGTTCAGCCGGATAGGGAGAGGATCAAGATCATTGAAGTTCGTGGCCTTCCTCCAAGCTGATCTCTTACTTAAAACTTGAAAATGTGAAGAGCATTGATCCCACTTCAGGGCTAGAGAAGAGAGTTTTGGATTCTTCCTCTCTCAAAGTTCCTGATTCCTACTCCAAGAAGGAAATAGGTGACTGAATTTAGGCTCACCTACCGTCTCTCGGGAGGTCAAGCCAGTGGCTAGAGGACATGGTTACTTTTGACACTCGCAATGCTTCAAGGAAGTTGAGCAATGATCAACTATAAGAAGATTTAACGATCAAATTCAAGCCCTAAGTTTTGTTTTTGTAATATTTTTTTATTATTATTGAGTATTCTCGTTTTTGCTTTCTTTGGTTTGAACAACTAAACACGAGCTCTTTGAACTTTAAGTACCATCCGTCTAGAGATAATATTCACATTTCAAACCAAAGAGAAGAGTTGGCCAAGCAAAAATCTCTGGTTCAATCCCTTTTTGCATCCTTAGCAGGAAAAGAAACTGCTTTAGCCAAACTCCAAGAAAATTATAACATTGAGATAATCGATCAGTTGGCCGAAAAAGTGAGCATTCCGAGAGCAACCGCTAAGGGGGCAAAAAGAGAATTGGAGAAATTTAGCAAGATCCTTCAAAAAAAAAAAAAAAAAAAAGCAGTTTACTACCAATGAGTTTAGTTCCAAGTAAAATGAACCTGCCCCTACCAGACCAATGTCTTTTCTCGAAAGAGTAAACTATTTTTAAGCTCAGAAGTTTTGAAGAAGGATTTAAAGCCGTTTTGCTAGTATGTTGGAAGGTTGAAGTTCAACAAGGCACCAGAAGAAGTTTAGGATAGATTTTCTAGCTTTTTCTTGAACTTTTCTTCCTTTGAATATTATGATGCTTCTATGACCACTAATCTGTTAACTGATCTAGATGACTCTGTGACGCCTCGTTCAGTTGAGAATTTACATGCTACAGTACTACCTATTCCCGAGGAGCCAAGTGATGTCTCTTGCTAAAGGAAAGGATAAATAGTCTGCCTATTATGTTAAATCCTTTTTTTTGTAACATAAAGACATGGCACTTTTTGAATTAAGACAACTCCTTGGCAATTTATGTCAAATACAAAAGCATTTGTGTCTTGTCTGAACATTGTATCTATCTTTCGATATCACTTAGTTTCCTAAGTAATATTGCTTTAAATTAATAATGTTCCAAGTTTGGGGAATAATTTTTCCTTCATGATCAGCTATCTTGTAAAATCCTGATAGATAAGCTTCCACAATTTGATAGGGTCCTTTCTTGTTGGCATTCGATTTTTTAGTACTACCAACTTGACTTATTTCATTTTGTCTAAGAACTAAATTGCCTGGCCAAATACTTTTATCATACCCTCATACTATAGTGCTTTGCCTTTTTTTTCTTAGAGTTGGCTTGTCAGATGGCAACTACCAATCTTTTTTCTTCTAAGAGATCAAGGTATGCCATTCATTCTTGATCAGCAATAGTCACCTCATGGTTTAGAATTCAGGATGTGTGTATTCAATATTTGTCGAGATCACATCTTCTGAACCATATACGAGACTACAAGGAAGTCATGTTGTTTGTAGCTCGTGAGGTTGCTCGGTAAGACCATAGTATGCTCAACAATTCCTCGATCTGAGTTTTGTCTTGATTCTCAAAAGAAATGCCTTGTTGGAAACTTCAGTTTGACCGTTGGCTTGCAGATGTCCCACAGAAGTAGTATGCAATTGAACCTCTAAGTCTTTGTAGACAGACTTGAATGGTTCTCCTACAAATTGCATTCTATTGTCTGAGATGAGCACACGAGGTATGACATAATGACAAACTATGTTTTTCCAGAAGAAAGTTTTATGGTTCTCGTAAAAATAGAATTTAGGGGTTCGGGTTTGATCCACTTGGAGAAGTAATCAATCGCTACGACTAAGAATTTGTATCCTCCCATTCCCTTAGAGAGGAAGCCCAGTATATCAATTCCCTATTTTTGAAATAGCCAAAACTGGCGATAGGATTAAGGTTAGTACCACGTTTCTTGGAATAGGCTCATGATCTAACACTTGTGACAACTAGAAAAAGACCAGTTGATGTGCATCATTGTGCATCGTTCGCCTGTAATACCCTATTAGAATAGCTTTTCTTGCCAAACTTCTAGCTTTAATGTGGCTCCCACAGATGGCTTCATATATTTCTTGGAGTACTTATTTGGCTTCCCCAAGAGTTAGGCATTAAAGCAAGGGGCTAATTAGGTTTTTTAGTGTAAGATCCCCTGAATCACTCCATATTTCATAGCCCGAATTTTGAGTCTCCGAATTTCTATTCTTTCTTCAGGGAGAATTCCTTCAAGAAAGTAGTCAAGTATCGATTTCATCCATCCCAAATCTTGATCAATGTCCATGATTTCATCTTAATCAATATTATTTGGGGTTGGATATCAACCAACACCTCCTTAGTCAAATGAGAGTAAATGATCGATGCTAATTTTACCAAAGCATCAGCATTGCTATTCTTTGCACGTGGGATTTTTATGAATTCTACCTCTTTAAAATTTTCTTTCAACTACCACACTTTTTCGAAGTACTCTTTGTAAAATCACCCCTCAACATTCGGAATTACCTAATATCTCATTAACTACCAAAAATGAGTTAGTATGAAACTTGACCCCTTGAATTCCCATCCTTTTAGCTAGCTTTAAGATGGTTATAATGGTCTCATATTCAATTTCATTGTTGGTGGCCTAGAAATCAAATCGGAGAGCAAAAGCATAACATTGTGCTTTTGGAGGTCAGATAATGATTCCGACACTGGATCCTAATACACATGAGCCTCCATCTACATGTAACTTGCAGACTACTTATCTTGTTCGGTCTTTGTTGAATCTTGAACCTGAAATATTTGACTAAGTTGTTGTGGTGGCACAGTGTTTTTCACGATGAAATCTGTCAACACCTGGGCTTTTATGGTCAACCTTGGTTTAAATGATATATATCTTGCTCTAAAAGCTCCACTGACCACTTAAGCATCGGCCCAGAAACATAAGGCTTTCCGAAACTATTTTTGAGAAGAAAATTGGTGTATACAACAATTTCGCTGTTCATGAAAATTAGGCCTTAATATCCGATCAACTATTACGAGAGAAAAGTCATTTTTCGATGCATGACTAATTTACCTTAGGCCCATGTAGGACTCTACTGATGAAATAAATAGGCTTTTGAATCTAATCTCTCTTAGCGATCAATGCTGCTCTTACTACTTTTTCCAAAACTGACAAATAAAGATGCATGGTTTTTCCTGCTTGAGGTGTATCAAAGGTAGGTAGGTCAGCCAGGTATTCCTTTAGTTTTTGAAATGATACTTAAAATTGTTATATCCATTTGAAGTCCATTGTTTTTTGAATTACCTAAAAGAACTACTATCCTTTTTCGGTCGACTTGGATGAGAATCTGTTCAATGCGGCCATCTTTCCAGTAAGACATTGTACTTCCTTGATTGATCTAGGAGATTTCATATGTGTAATAGCTTCTACTTTTCTTGGATTGTCTTCAATACCTCTTTCAGAGACAATAGAGCCCAAAATCTTGCCAGAAACAACTCCAAAGAAATGTACAAATATGTGGATTCAGTCTTATATTTTCTCATTGTCTCAAAGATTTCCCTTAAATCACTAATGGTAAATTCATGAGACCGACTTTTTACTATATTCATGAGACCTAATTTTTACCATTATATCATCGACGTACATCTTCATGTTCCTTCCTATTTGTTTCTTGAAGAGCTTATTGACCAGTCATTGATATGTTGCTCCTACATTCTTTAATCTAAAAGACATGGTTTGATAATAGTATATTCCTTTATCTGTGATAAAAGAAATTTTCTTCTCGACTTCCTTGCTAAGAAAGATTTGATGATACCCTTTGTAGGCATCCAAGAAGTATCATATTACAAAGCCTACTAATTAATCAACAATTATATCGATTCGAAGCAAAGGATAACTGTGCTTTGGATAGGCTTTATTCAGATTAGTGAAATCAATGCATATTCGCCAGTTGATATCAGACTTTCTTAAAAGTTTAGGATTAGATAACCAACAAGATACAAAACTTCTATATGATGATCCAAGCTGCTAGCAGTTTATCCACTTCAATATCGATGACCAAGCTATGCTTGGGACCAAAGAGCACTTTCATCTTTTTCACTAACTTTCATGCTTGGTTAATCCCTAATTTGTGCTCAATTACTTCTCGATGAATCCCGGATATGTCATGAGTGCACCAAGTGAAGAGATCTCTGTACTCATTTAGAAGTCTAAGCAGGTTATTTTTTAGTTCGACTGGCAAAGCAATGCAGATTCTTAGCTTGCGATCAGGTTAGAAAGGATTGAAGGTAATTTCAGCTATCGGGATTCTAGACTTTGGCTTGATTGCTTTTTCCTTTTCATTGCTTAATCCCAAGTTTTTAGTTGGAATACCTGAGCTTGACTCTTCTTCTTTTTCTTTTCCTTTGTTGTTCGAAGAATTTCAGTTGGTTTTTTGTTTCTAGAGTTTTGGCTCTAACTAATTGGCTTCGGAGAGGCATCATGTAGCATTCTCGAGCTTCATGTTGATTTCCCCATCACATTTTTTCCTCTAACCCATCATGCGTGGCAAATTCAATCCTCAGGTGATAAACCAAAAGTGAAATAATAAAGGCATATTGAGATGGTCGCCCCAATATCATGTTATAGGGTAAAGGCTTCTTGACCAATACAAAATTGATCATTTCAGTTTGGCATCTGGGTGACTCTTTTAGGGTCAAGGGTAGAGTGACCGTTCTCTTGCGCATAATTGAATCTCTTGTGAGTCCCACAAATGGATTACGAACAAGTCTTATATGTTCATTGTTGATGCCTATCTTTTCCCATGCATGCCAGTAAATGATGTCGGTCGAGCTTCCTCCATTAATGTATAGTTTATGGACCCTGAAATTTCCTACTTTGACATGGATTACCACTGAGTCGGCATGCGGGTACCGATCGGGTATTGGATCTTCAACTATGAAACTAATGCTAAGGTTAGCACAAGGCTTTTTTGGCAATATCTCACTAGGGGTATGAGTCTAGCATAATGCTTTCTGTCAGTTGGTTGAGTCTTCACCAGTCCCACCTCTAGTAATGGTGTTAATGATGTCTACTTTCAACTTGTTTTCCCATCCTTCCACCATGAACTCTTTAGCTCCTGTTATTATGTTGATTACTCCTGCAATATCATTATTGCCGGCAAGAGGTCCCCATTCATGAGTTCTTAGGTTATGATAATAAGGTCCATGTGGACTATTATCGTTATGAACTTTTTGGTCGTGTTGTCTGAATTGGTCGGATGCCCTAAGGATTTATCTTTGTAAGAATGCGTCCTTGATAGCTTGCTCAAAGCTGATTTTTAGATCGTTTCATTCTTCTGTGTCATGGCCATGATCTTCGTTGGCTTGCGGTCCATGATGATTGCTCTAATGATTTCGAGGCATGAAGTTTGGTTGATCATTTTTCTTGAATTTTTTGCTATTTTTCCTATTGGTAGCATCTTTTTGTCCCACATTTTAAGTTCTTACTAGGCTACTTTTTTTCTTTTGCTTCTTGGATCATAAATGCTCTCTTTCAGTTTAGTTTGATTCCTCACCTCGAATATGACTGTCAGCTCTTAAGAAGAGTTCATTAAAGGTTTTTTGAACCTTTGTAGCAAGGTTTGTGTTGAAGGAACTGGGTTTAACTCAACTCATAAAGGCGGCAATCATGATGGTTCATCAGCATCTCGAACTAGGACTACCTCGTCATGGAAACGACAATGTATTTCTTCAGAGATTCATCTAGTTTTAGTCTGATGTCATGAGGTGTGAAGGTTTCTTTTGAATAGTTTGTTTGCTCATGAAATGTCAACCAAACTTTCTAGCAAGGTCAGAGAAAGAATCGATAGAGTTAGAAGGTAACTCCTTAAACCATTTTTGAACTGATTCCCATAGTGTTGTAGCAAAGGGCTTGCAGCTAGCATCAAAATAATCGTATAGCTTTGAAACTGATAAGACATAATCTATATGGTCAGTAGGATTAGTGGTCCCTTTATAAGAATCTAGATCTAGCTATTTGAAGTTAAAAGCGATCACAGTCTGTTTCACATGAATGGTAGATGTGAACAGATCTCTGTCAATCAATGACAACTCTATTGGGTTAGTAGTATTTTTTCCTATAACTTCTTGAACTTTTGCTCTATTTTTGCCATAACCTCCTCTTTAGCTTGCTGCGGAGTCTTTACTGTATTTTCTTCTGATTTTTTGAGAAACATTGGGTTAAGACCTATCCTATCAAAAATAGAGCCTTGCTTTTGAGCTTGATACATATTAGGTTGTGGTTTCACGGAGTGATGGCGGCTGCTACTTGCAGTATCGTCTTGCTCTAGCAGTTTTTGGCCACCAAAGGAACGATCTTGGCCTTGCTTTAGTGTTTCCATGAATGTTTGAAAGGCTTTAAAGTTATTACAAAGAAATTGAAGCAATTCTTCTTGTGTTGGTCCTGTAGTCTATTCTGCAGATTCAGGAGTAGAATCTGGAGATATAGTTTCATGTGAGAATTGTGCAGTCTTGTTGCTTGCTTTTTTTCTCGTGTTTTCCCAGACTTATCACTTGTCTTTTGAAGAAGGGTTTCTTCAAAAGTCTTAAAGATTCATGCCTTCACAGTTTGTAGTGCAGTAAAGGAAGAAAAACTTTTTACAGGATGACTTTTTATTTGATTCCCACAAACAGTGTCATTTGATAAAACTTGAAGTGTTCTAGAGAGAGGAAGAGTTGTGTAAAGGTGGCCTTTTTGGCTTGTATTACCTAGTATGGGTGGTTTCATACTTATTGGAGGGTTTTTGTATTTACATGTCATTGGTAAGTATTTATAAGTTAAAGTTCAGGATCTCATAAATGGAATCTCTGAATCTATGGGGCCAGATCAAGGTGATCAGTTGACCGGACTATTCGATCATCTGCCTATATAGGTATATATATATATATCAGCACTCAAGGTATTTTACAAGGTTACCCTTAATGGGATTATAGGATACGTATTATTATTCTGTTGGACAAACACTCTATGTATCATCAGAGCCCATGATTTATAACTAAGCACGTTAAATGACAAATTTTATATCCTTGCTCCTTTTGATTTATTATAGAAACTACGCATAGAAATTATGGAAAAATCAGTCAAAAATTAAACTTAGCACCCCTAGCTCCCCCAACTTTTGAAAATAACACTAAGCACCCTTCTCTTGTCAGTGGGGCCCATGATTTGTAACTAAGCATGATAATGACTTCTATACCCTTGCTCTCTTTGGTTTATTATAGAAACTATGAAATGTTTAGAAATGACGGAAAAATCAGTCAAAAATTAAATAATAAGTAAATTTCATCTCAGCTCTTATTTACAAAACTGCCATAATTTATGGCGTCTTTTGTGCACCACAAACCAAGTTTTGCGGACACCATTGTATTACATGTAATCAGCCTTTGTGCAATATATTTCTTCTTCTATACTCCATTTTATAGCTAAGGAGAGGGTTGTTCGTTGGTAAAGAAAAAAAGCCGTGTTGGTTCGAAGAGGGAGAAGGAAGTGTGCTAAATTTATGGACTTGTATGCATGGTGTTTAACCAAACCTGTTAATGCTTTTCTTTACTGTTAATGCATGATGATGTTAAAAATGTGAACGTGTAGCTTTGGTGTTTGTTAAAACATGGAATAAGTCATTTTTAAGACTAGACGATGTTATTTATGCACATTATTTAATGATCAGGGGTATGAAACAAAGATATATTAGTGAATTTGTGATGTTCATGTCAAGATCATGTTTTTTTTTTTTTTTTTTTTAATGTGAAATCCATATTAGACAAAGAATGAAATTTTTTTTAAGTAGATCGGATTTATGGTAAGTGTCATGATCCCTTGGTCCAGATTCACAAATATTATCTTGAAAAAATTTATTTAGATGAGTCAAAATAATGTGAATGAAATTGAACCAAGCTCTCCATTGCACTTATTTTAGACACGTTCCACCTAAGAATATTTTTACAAAAAATGATCTTCCTCTCTTTGCTTTTAAATTGTCCTCCAGTTGCAGATGAGCAATTGTAATTGTAATATCAAATGAGACAGTTGACTGGCTGTTTTTAACCATTAATTGCACATTTATCCCTTGAACTTTCACTTTCTTTTTCTTTCATCCATTCTACTAAATTATATTGATCAACAAAAGGGCAATACTGAAATAAAATACCATCTCTCTTCTTGTTTATTTATTTAGTTATTTATTACTAATGCCTTTTGAAGTTGGGCTGATAGTGTTACTTTAAAATTGAAAATAGGAACTAAGCGTTATTTTTGAAATTTGAGGAAGTTAAGTGATATTATGGCAAACCTCAGAGGAGGTTTTTAAAATTATCTCTAAGTTAAAAATCTTTACAAAACCGTAACATAAGTTATACATTTATGCAAAATAATTGTATATAGTTGGATGGAGGGATCTAAATAGATTTGAATTTCAAATGTCTATTAAAATATTCAAACAATTTAAGGAAATTAGTTATAACTATGAAATCTGTCAATAAGTGAGAGAGATATTTTTATAGTTAAATGAATAAATTTAAAATTTATCCAAATTAGACATTTTCTATAATATTTCAAAACAACTCATTTAAATTTTTTTTTAATAGCATTCAAATCCCACAATCCAAACGGATACTGAATAAATTTTAACTTAAGAATCCATAAAATTGCATGCTAAAGATATTGTTTATTTTAATAAAACACTGCTAAAAAATTGTAAATTTCATTCGAATATTTGTTGAGACTTTTTTTCATAGGTAATAGCTACGGAATTTGCTGCGGATTTTACTTTTCTATTACTGAGACTAAATTCGTTGGTAAAACTCCCTCCATAAGGTAGAAATGTATTACCTGCGAATATTTGTTTTAGATATAGCCGTACGTAAATTATCTGCTGCTAATTCTGCAAGTAATATATAAAATAAATTGAAATGGTTCCATCAACAAATAATCTGCAGCAAAATTCGTAGGAAGTTTGCTGCAGATTTTGCTGTTAAATTTTGCTGTGAATGTAGTTGTAGATTTTTTATAACAATTTTTTTGCCTTTTATACAGTTGTTTTGCTACAGATTTTTGGCTGCGTAATTTTGCTGTGAATGTAGCTGTAGATTTTTTATAACAATTTTTTTGCCTTTTATACAGTTACATGGAGAATTAGCTGTGGATATTTGTACATGCGAAAATATTCGCAGCTAATTCCGCAGGAAAATTCCACAATAAATTAAAAGGTATAAACACAAAACCCACCCCTCTCTTCCTAGATTAAATCAGGAAAAAAACCCTCTTGCCTCTTTCCACCTATCTCCGCCATCTTCTACCACCATTCACCCGCCCCCTTGTTCCTATTTCCCTTTCTCCTTCCCGGTTTAGCTTGACCCTTCTTCATCTGCCGCCTTCTTACTATTTCCCTCTCTCTTTCCTGTCCCTTTCTTCCTTGTTTCTTTCTCTCCTCAAGCCTCCTCTTTCTTTCTCCTCTTCAAGCCGGCCGAGAACTACTTCCTCAAGCCGCCACCAATTGCAAGGTACTGTATTCCTATGTTTCCACTTTTTACAACAGTTTAATTTTTTTATTATCTGATTTTTTTTTTAATTTGCAACTGCTTGTTATCTATAATTTTTATAAGATTTTTATTTTGTTATTTTTCAGTTTTTTTTTCTAGCGATTTTTAGTTTTTTTTAAGATTTGCGGTTTTTTTTTTTTTTTTTTAAGGTGTAGATATGTAAGGCGCTTATGAATTGAAAAAAAAAAAAAAACTTTCTGCTACTTGTGAGCAATAACTTTTGCGTGAAAATTTGCTAAAAGATATGGTGATTTAGTACAGCATTAGGGTATGGAATTGTGCAATGCACATTCAAGGGGTTCTGTACTTCGTTCTTTGGAAGTTTTATATTCCATTTTATGTTTCTTTTGTAAAATAGGATGATAGTGTTTAATTTTGCATGCCGGAATTTAATGATAGCATGGGAAATAATGATAATATGATGCTAATTAAATCATGTTGTGGTGTTTCTTATTAAACATCAGTGTAAAAAATGATAGGTGCTTTTGTTCTCTGTGATTTTGTCCTTGTTGGAATCTGGATAATAACTCTTAAGACAGTTCTAGTAAAACAAGATAAATGCATTCAGTAAGAATTTTTGTAGCATAGCATTACTATGGTGCATTACAGATATTAAGGAGTTTTGCATGTCAGTTGAGAAGTCTTTAAATTCCATTTTGCTTTTACTATTGGCATATTATGATAGTCATTAGATTTGCAGTTTGCAAGTAAATGAAGTTGTTTTCTAAACTTTAATAAGTAGATTCTGAAAAGTATACTTGAGACTAATCGGTGCTCATGCCAATTTCTATTATAGAATTTTGCAGTTTGCTTAGTTAACTCTGTACACAAAAGTAGAAGCAAAAATTACAACTCAACAATATAACAATATGAGTATTTAATTGATCTATAACAAATATACAGGTAAATCATCTCGTTATTTAATTTAGGGAGTATATTTTCATGAAATTTTTACTTGATGACATTTTTACTTGTAAAAAGTTGTTCTTGTTGATGGGTTTTTGTAGATTATTGATTTATGGTTTGTATAGGTCTGGGGATAAGTTAAAGGTTTATCCGGATTTGAATGTTGTCTTGCACCATTTTAGGAAGTTGAACAGATTGAAAGAGCTTTCTAAGGTTTGAATTTTGTAAAATTTTGGTAGTTGTTATTATCATACAGAATTTGATTCTTAATGTTTTTAAACCTGTCAGTTTATGAGTAAAACTATCAATGATATTTCTATCCTAGTAGTGTTAATCTTTATCCTGAACTTTTTGGATGCCCTAAATTGTGTTCAACGAGTCACCTTTTGTGCTACATGTCAATTGTAAACATTGTATTCATTCTTCCAATTTCGTCCGTCATACATGTTTGTTATGCAAAATATAAATTACAAAGATTTAGATTACTTAAAACTGTTACCATGTGAACTGACTATGTCGAACTGACTATGTGAACTAACTATGTTAACTTCGTTCATTGCTTGAAATGATTACCAAGGTTCTCAGGCATAGTACAACGCGCCTGCTTGTGACCATGAATATAGATATGTGCTTGTAGCCATAAAGATGCTTGTGGAGAATATGCATGGGAGTTGATTTGGTCTATCATTGTGCTACACTTAAGCCTTATTTGATGACATTTTTAGTTAAACTTATATTGCTTTTTCTAATGTATATTTAGTTAATGGTAATATATGCTTTAGCAAGCGCAGTTTTAAGAAAATTTCCTTTTAACTTTAAGAAAATTTTGGTTTCCTGGATGAGTTACTACTTTCTTTCTTCTGTTGAAGTTGATTGTAATCTTCTCTTCTAATTTGAGCGGCATAATGCAGTTTATTCATTATTCTTTGCCAAGTTTTTGCTAATACTATTATCTCACTAATGAGCGGCATAATGCAGTTTATT
Source organism: Cinchona pubescens (assembly GCA_025175665.1). NCBI lineage: Eukaryota > Viridiplantae > Streptophyta > Magnoliopsida > Gentianales > Rubiaceae > Cinchona > Cinchona pubescens. The sequence goes on from JANKKI010000092.1 coordinate 185,416, forward strand.
CATTATTCTTTGCAAGTTTTTGCTAATATTATTACCCCACCAGTTAAAAGTCCCAGTTATGCTCCCCAACCAATGTATAGGTGGTTAGCTTTAAAAAATAAAATATAAATATGAAAGAGTAATGATTAGGATAAATATACGTAATTAAATAAAGGAACACATGAACACATACATATAAATTTGTCTTGTTAGATTAGTCAACTTACTATCTCATAAACTAAATTTTTACTATAATATGCATGTGGAAAATCTTCATGAAATTATATTCTTATATTTGTTTGGAAATTAATTGTTTAACATGAGACTAAGTAAGTCATTAGTTTGGTTAGGAAAAATGGAAATCCCGAAGCATCGAAGATAGATGTATAATAGGCTTCTTCCAAATCGCCGGGGATACATGGAAGACTTTTTGGAGGGTTTGGCTAGGTTTATAAATTTTGCTGGTCAACAACCAAAATATTTAACTGAGAGAGTTATTAGATGTCCATGTGGAAGTGCAAAAATGAGCGACATCATGTCCTTGATATGGTGAATGTTCATATTATGAGGGAAGGTTTTAAACCTGAATACTAGTATTGGACATCATATGGGAAGGAAGCACCTCGAATTAATTTATACTTTGATATGGATTCAGCCGATGGAAGGGGCAAACAAGTGGGCCTTCTACAGGCAGTTATGAACATATTAGTCAATAGATATCAGGGCATGGTATATGATGTTGCAGGGTTAGGATCTAGTCAAGAAGGTGAACAAAATATGGAGGAACCTCCAAATATGGATGCTGCTAGGTTCTATGATATGTTTAATCTAGCTCAAGAACCATTATGGCCTGTATATGAGACGTATTTGGTGTTGTTCCCAGCTATCAGGATAATGAGTTTAAAATCTAACTACAATATGCCCCATGGATGTTTTGATGGCATGGCACAACTAATGAATGAAGTTTGTCCCACTTTAAACAAGATTCTTTCTGATTTTTATAGCGCAAAGAAACTAGTAACAAGATTGGGTCTTACTAACCGAAAAATCGATTGCTGCATTAATAGATGCATGTTGTATTGGAAGCATGATAGGGACTTGAGGGAATGTAAGATCTGCCAAGAACCTTATTATAAAGAACATAGAGGGCATAAACATGATTGCAAAGAGGTGTCATGTAAAAAGATGCATTATTTGCCTCTTATTCCACATACTACAAATCCTGAGTTCAGCGCTTATATGCTTCGGAGACCACTGCAAGGCACATGAGGTGGCACCAGGAAAATCATAGGGGGAAAGGTGTATTGTGTCACCCATCCAATGGAGAAGCATGGAAAAATTTTGATCGCACCTATCCTCACTTTGCTGCTGAGCCTTGAAATGTCAAACTTAGTTTTGGTTCTAATGGGTTTACTTCCTTTTGCTAATCTGCAACACCGTATTCTTGCTGTCTCGTAATTTTTACTCCTTATAATGTTCCTCCTAAACTGTGCATGACTTTCCCTTTCATGTTCTTAACTATAATCATTCTAGGTCCACACAATCCAAAAGTAAAATTGATATGTATTTATAGCCACTTATAGATGAATTGCAACAATTGTGGAATGATGGTATCTCGACTTATGATGCCTATAAGAAACAAAACTTTGTAATGCGGGCGTCATTGATGTGGACAATTTGAGACTTCCCTACATATGGCATGTTATCAAGGTGGAGTACGGCAGACAAAAACTAGCATGCCCTATTTGTATGGAGCATTCAAAAGCGTTCTATTTGAAAAATGGGAGGAAAAATTCTTGGTTTGACTGTCATCGTCAAATTTTGAAACTTGATCATACTTTCAGAAGGAATACAAATGACTTTTTAAGAGGAAAGAAATAGCGTTCTATCTCTTCTCCGAGGTTGACTGGGGACCAACTATGGGAGAGAGTTCATTACCTTCCTAGGATAACTGACACTGGTCAGCAGGTCTGCTTTGCTGATTATGGTCAAACTCATAATTGGACAAAGAGAATAATATTTTGGGACTTGCCTTATTAGAAAAATAACCTCATTCGACACAATTTTGATGTCATGCACATTGAAAAGAACGTGTTTGACAATATGGTCCATACTGTTATGGACAACAAAGCTAAAACCAAAGACAATACACAATCAAGACTAGACTTGGCGGAGTATTGTCAGCGACCAGAGTTGCATTTGGAATAGCTTGCCAATGGGAATTGGAGGAATCCTCCAATGCCAAATTTTGTTTTACTCGAACCCAAAGGCATGATGTATGTGACTGGATATAGGGATTGAAAATACCAGATGGCTATGTGTCCAACATAGCCAGATGTGTGGATTTGAAAGAGGCAAAATTTTTTGGGATGAAAAGTCACAACTGTCATGTTATGGTGCAGTGTCTTCTTCCAATGGCATTCGATGCACTTCCTGATGGGATATTGAATCCAATTATAGAATTAAGCCAATTCTTTAGTGATTTGTGTGCAACAGTTTTACAAGAAGATCATTTACTAAGCATGGAAGAAAACATTTCTATCATATTATGCAAACTTGAGCACATCTTTCCACTATCATTCTTTGACTCAATGGAGCACTGCCAATTCATTAACCCTATGAAGCAAGGATTGGTGGCCCTGTCCAATATCGATGGATGTATCCGTTTGAAAGGTAACAAACTACTCATTAATTTATTGTCAAATTTGAAAACTATTCTTCATATGAATTATTTCACACTAGCCGATTACAACATTTTTTTCCAAAATTTAGTTTTTTCAACAAGATTAAAAAGATTGTGAAGAATAAAATTTATGTAGAAAGGTCTATATGTGAAGCATATTTGGCTCAAGAAATAGCGTATTTAGTTCTCATTACTTTGAGCCGCATGTCCTTTGTAGTAGACATAGAGTTCATCGTAATGATGATAGTGTTGACAATGATGAAAGACTCAACTCTTTCAGTCTTAAATTTTCCTGGGCATACGACTGGCAAGCGCACAACTCGATGGCTATGATAAAGAATTGCAAGCTTCCTAGTTACATGTTTTGTTAAATTGTGTGGAGGTTAAAGAATATATTGGGTAAGTAGTGCCCCTTTTAAGTATACAAATATGTTTTGTTGGATAAGACTCTTACCATATCAACAATTCTGGTGCAACATGTATGAGCATCAAGTGAGAAGTGTGTATAGTAATGTTGGCGAAGCTATTATTGGTCAACAAATTGAAGCTGACTTCTACAGTTGGTTCCGTTCAGATATAGAATATGTAAGTATTTAGATTCGATATTTGTAATGTATACAATATTGTCAGTGTATGTCCTACTAACAAGATAGACTTAATAGGTGACCAGTAACGCTGAACGCATATCATACAATCCTCATTTGCATTACCTGGCCTTAGAACCATTGAGAGTTGCAAAGTCATGGCCCATCATATTCATTAATGGCTATAAATTTCATACTACTGTATGGAGTGAAGGTAGAAAAATAGACAACAGTGGAGTGTGTGTTAGGGGCACGGGACAAGGCTCAGCTTGCAATGATTATTACAGTGTCCTCAAAGAAATTCTTGAATTGGAGTGGCTAGGATAGCCAATAAAGAATCTAATATTATTCAACTGTTAGTAGTTTGATACATCTCCACGTGGTGTGAAAGTACATGGGAAGTATGGAATTACTGAGGTGAAGAAAAATTGAAGATACACAATGTTTGACCCTTTTGTTTTGCTGCAATGGCAACACAAGTTTATTATTGCCCTTCACATCCTGGAAAGAAATTGATAAAATTAATTGGTGGGTAGTTATAAAAAATAAGCCAACTGCGGCTATGGATAACAAACAAGCAGAAACTGCTTATCAAGAGGATCAAGCTGTCATTTTCACATCATGATTGATGAAGACCCAATCTTAGGTGTGCATGTAATGAACACCATGGCGAAGAAGTTCATTTAGGTGGGAGGCAAGAAAAAGAAGAGAAAAATGAAGAAGAAGATGAAGAAGAAGGATAAGAAGAAGAAAAAGATGATGAAGAAGAAGAAGAAGAAGAAGAAGACGAAGACGAAGAACAGGAAGAATAGTAGATCTATAAGAAGAATAATTTTTGTATAAGAATAATAATTTTTGCATTTCTATTATTTTATGGTTTGAGCGTACATTTTGTTCATATTTTTTTTTCAAGACTGCTTATATTATTGCTATGTCTTGCATATCTATTATATTGTCAACAAAATAGATAAAGAGGCAAGGGAGGTTGTCCAATCTTTGGTCTAGCCTTTTCCTGCCAAAAAACATTTACTTGTTCGATTTAAAACTTAGTTTAAGAAGTAATTGATGTTTAAATGCTGATTTTTGTAATGCTATATAATATGGAGTCTTGGAATGTTGAGATTTTTGGTTAATTTTGTATTTATGTTGTTTTTTATAGGTACATAAACTATAATAATTCCTTAAGTTTTTTTGTTTTTGATGTTCTAATTTGAATCTTTCCAAATTTTTACCATAAAGAACCATTATCTCGTACATATTGCATTACTATTGTTTTATGATTGCATAACTAATGTTCATGTTATTTTTCAAGAATCCTTATATTATTGCTATGTGATTTTATATTACATTGTGATGTATTTTACTTGGTTTCATTGTTTGTTGTAGATGTCTGATGCAGGAGATAAAGGAGGAGCAAAAACCAAAAAGACTGGGAAGAAAAAAAAAGAGGAAGGATACAACAATAGCAGGCGTATCAGCCCAACTTCCTCTGCTGCCACGCTCCCAAGTATCACCACAGTGTCTTGAAACTCAACAAACAAATGCCCGCATTCCTGACTTAATCCCCATTGCTAACTTTCGTGCCATGTGTCAATCTAGTCCATCCACATCTCAGCAAAATCCTCAGGCTCAACCAATTCCTCAATCTCTCCTTCATTAGTCTCAGAGCAATCCCTTATTGATACCCTCTCCCGTTGGCGCCTTCATACAGCTACTAGTTCTTCTAGTATCATTGGAAATGATGCTAATGACACACTCATTTGGACAGCCCGATGGAGATGGATTAATATTATTTATGGTAAAAATAAAATTGTGACTCAATTGTTTGTACAAAGATAATGTATTGTATTAATCTTGTTTGGTTGTAACTAGGTTTTGGCCTCACAAACCAGCAATTGAGGGCATTGCTGCATGCATAAAGATCAAGTTTGAAGAAGGCAAACCCTCGTTAACGAAATTTTCTATAGCCACAAGAGACGTGTTTTGAGGAATTTCAGGTATTTTTGTCTATATTGTTTCAATGTATTCTAAATTGATTAGGTAATTCTATTTTTCATATCGGTATATGAAAACTTACTTTGAACGTTGTAGAAAAAAATTTAGATGGCCACCTAGGAACAATGCAGCAGTGCAAGAGAATTTTGAGAAAAGATGGGCAAGTAGGCCAGCCCAGATGCTACAAAAAGTCGAAGAGATGGTGAAAAACCATCTTGGATGGGGGATAGTGCATGGTCAGATTTGAATAAATATTGGCAGTCCCTACAGTTGAATCAAAAATCCGAGCAGAATAAGAAGAATCGGGACTCCAATATGGGTGCATCACTGCATACGGGCGGTTCTATATCGCATGGAGTGAATTTCAAGAAAATGGTAATACTAATTTACTTTTTGTAGTTCTAATACTTCATTATATTAAGTTGCCTTCATTATTGATGACTTGAAATATTTATTTGTTTTAATTACAGAAGGTTGAGAAGGGTGAAGACCCGCCATTCTCTGATTTGTATATCCGTACCCATAAAAAGAAGGAAGGAGAATTGGGTTCATCCAAGGGCCCAAGCTGCTTTTGTAAGTCATTAAGGCTTGATTACAATCCTTTTCTAATATGTCCTTTAATATTCTTGTTTCCAGAAAGTTGACCTTTTTTTGTATGATTTTTGCAGGAGAACTTTGAGAAGAAAAAGGCTAAAATATCTTCTCAAAGTACTGTTGAGAATGACAATATATCTGCCGATGGTTCTTAACACTCATAGCATCTGCCATCTGATTTGGATATTTGGTATGATGCCATGGGAGGAAAGAAGAAAGGCGGAGTTGCTTGCCTTGATTCTTTAGGTAGGACCATGAAGGGTTCCTCGTCCAGACCTTTACATCCACACGGCCTACCTAAGGATGTTGATGAGAGAAGCACAATCCACTCCCTTAGTGCTGAACTACAAACCCAACTGGAAAGGGAGAAACTGGAAAAGGAAGAAATGAAGAAAGAGCAAGCTTCACTACAAGTCCAACTGTCTAAAACGAGAAACCAGTTGAATATTTTGCACTTTTTAAGATGGAGCGGTTGGGCATTTTTCCTGGATCCTCTTGTCGCTAGCATTCCCCACCTCCTAATGTGGATGATGAGGATGATGTAGATGGTAGCTCGGATGATTAGACTATATTTGATTATTTATTTAGATAATTAATTTGTAATATTTGTATTTGTATTTGAATTTCTTTCTTACCTATGTACCTTGAGGTAAAATTGCTGGAATGTGACATAATGGTACAAAGGTAAGAAAAAACCAAACAACATTAACAAAAATTTACTAGAAAAATTATTTGGGGATTTTGTCGCTGAAATTATTTGCTGCGAAAATTATTTGGTGATTTTGCTGTCAAATTATATGCGGATATTTTTTACTTGCGGAATTTCCTACGGATATTACTTGCGGATTTTGTTGCGAAATATTTACATGGGGATTTTGTTGGGGATTTTGCTGCAGAAATTTACATGTGGATATTTTCCGCAACAAGATCCCCATTAAAAGTCCTTCTTAACGATTTCTTAACGGAATTGGAATATTACTATGGAATTAGACGTGAAAAATATCCGCACGTAAATTTTAGTAGCAAAAACTGCATCAAAATTAGCTACGGATTTTGTGATCCACAGCAAACAATTATCCATGGACTTTTTGCCCGCGAATTTTTTTTAGAGTCCAAATCTGCGGGAAGGCTTGTTACCTGCAGATTTTTGGATAAAAGCCGCAACAAAATATACAGGTAATTAATAGTTTTTTAGTAGTAAAATATCCCATACCATGCACTCTTTGTTTTTCTTTATTAAAAGTGTACAATACATAGAATTTTGGAAAATGAATAAGGAACGCATTTTGGACTAAACTTTTCTCTACAAGTAGAGAAGCGCATGCTGGATAAGCCATGTATACAAAGCATTACATAACATTTTATAATTAGACCAAATCAGCAAATTATTATTATTATTATTTTTATTCTTGGTTTCTGCAGATCTGTTGACACCCTTTGGGATGCATCTGAAGAAAGATGTTTCTCCAAAACTAATACGGTCGTCGCTAACCTGAAAGTATGTGGAAAAACATTTTTCCACTGCAAGAATGCTTAGTAAGAATGTCTGTTACCATGTTGAAATCTTTAAATGTGAATGAATATGTGATGCACATTCTTCTTGAAAAGAAATAGTCCTTCACCAAATTTAGACGCACAAGTTATTAATTGTGAAAGAATATGATACAAGTATAGGATAACATTGTAATATCAAATTTATTCAGAATATTGGGCACAAATTGTAAATTTTATCTTTTAGTTATATGTATAATCCTTACTCAAGTGCATTCCACCTCCGAACGTCCAACATCAAGAGTATTTATGAATTTTCCTTTCACAAATTCTATGGTTTGCATCGATTTCAAAAGTGCCTTCGTATTGAAAATTTTCAGGTACATGAAAACTAAAACTGGGTATTTCATTGACTAATGCTTAATTTGTAAATTTAAGAAATATTTCTTTCACGAAAATAGTCATTTTAATATGAACTAATTCTTTGATTTTGCACCCCTTAACTTCTACCTAATTCCCAACTGGCACCTCGAATTTTAATTTTGAATACTTTGCACCTCCAACTCTCAAATCTGTCCCACTTTTGTCATTTTTCTGACACCATTACCAAATTTAACTGATTTTTTTTTGTGTGCAATGGATTTAGCAAGATGTATAATAATAATAACATAATATTTTGGATTCAAAATCGAAGATTCCATTAAGTGTGATAATGGTGTTAAGAAAATGACTGAAACGGGATAGATGAGTTGAGGGTGCAAAGTGTCCAAATCTAAAAATAGGGGTGCAAAGTGGAGACCGGATTTAAGTTGAGGGACGTAAATGGAATTAGCCCGTTTAATCTAGATATAGTCCAGCTGGCAATGTTTTGCTAAACTGTTTTATGATTCTTTTTGCCCTAAAATATGGAAAAAGAAACTAAAATAAATAGTCTAAGATTTTATCGACCTTTCTCTGTGAAAAATCCCCTAATCTACAGAATGTACTATTTGACCAATAAATGATAAAATTTTAAAGAAGGGATATTTATCCATTTACATGACTAGATACCAAACACTTCCATAGAAAACTTAATCATCTCAATTGTTGAGTGACAATACCTCCCACGCAATATATCAAGTTTTAATTTTTATTGTTGCCATTGCTTCACTGCATTCCAGTTAGGAAGTCATGCAAATAATGTACTTTCAAAAAGTGAACCATATGAATCTAAAATAGTGTCTCCCAGCAATATTTACCATGACAACAAATTGGAATATACGGCCAGGTAATTCGTCTCACTAAAGTTTTAAATGGAATTCTGCAATACTACTTTTTTTCGTCGAAGTCAATATCATCATAAGGAATGTAAGGTCACGCCTCAAAACCACGGTGCCACATAAGGAGCAGTGTTGCCCCCACTGACTTCGCACATGCTCCCTTATTTGTAAAGGAAAATTTTTGAGATTTTAGAATTATTGTAGTAATTTTAATACATTTGCCCTAACTAATATTTTCGTTTTTAAATAAAGAATAGTTATAAGCCTATTATATTTACTTATGCCTTCTATTTAGAATACGAAATGTTCTTGGTTAATGAACCGTTGTATGATATATGCTGAAGTATATTGTTTTCAAAATTATATCATTTCTCTCAATTCCATTTAATTAATAGAAAAATATAGTAACATTTAATAAAATTTGAGATATTTTCACCATAATTCAATTGTTAGATACATAAGAGTATATTTGTGAAATACTATTATAATCTACAATAGTATAAATTATGTTATATACACTTGTGTTCTTATTATATGATACAAAAGGAATATCGGTATAAATATTATAATAACTTGTGTTCTTATTATATGATGCAATGAATTTTTCTCCATTGACAAAATTTTCCGGCTCCGCCCCTTTCGAAACCCTTATTTTCTTCTACTACTAAACCTCTATTTTAAGGGGGTGCGCTTGGTTTGTGCATTGGAAATGAAATTGCAATCAGTATTATTGACATAAAATTTTAGTATGGTTATTGATCAAAGGTATCATTGCAATAACTACTGTTTGGTAAAAGTTGTTTAAGAATGGATATCATATTAAATTTTGTATTTTTACTGTTTTTATTTTTTTTATTTTTTTCCTTATTCCTTCTCTTACTTCAACTCAACCCCACTCTAGCCACTGCCACAAGTAGTGACTTTTATTCATATAAGATACAAACTCAATTTGTCTTGTAAACTCAAATAGGATATGTTCTTAATTAGTAGCAACCCTTTATCTGTTAGTGGTGGAAAGAATATTTGTTTATGATTAAAGAATATAAGAAAAATAGAAGCACTTAAGAACAAGAATGACGATGACCGATGAAGAAATATAGAGCACAATACCCTATCAAACTAACAGATCAATTCAGGGGAAATAAAAGTAAAATAATGCTTCATCTACCTTTGTTCTCCTTCTTTGCAAGTCAAATTGTCATCCTCTTAAGGTTAATAAAATAGTAAGAACTTTAAAAAAAAAAAAGTGTTATCCTATACTTGGAGGGGATAGGAAAGGGTGTGAGTTTCTTGTGATACTTTTTGGTGTGACATTTGTGTGACACCACTTAAATGAGTAGCATGTGTTCTAGGGTAACATGTGTCACTCATCTAAGTGATGTCATACAAGTGTCACACCAAAAAGTGTCGCAAAAAACCCAAAGCCAATAGGAAAGGATGAAGAAATAAGAGTGAAATAATTTTATTTGACCTCTTCTTTTTCAAATTTTGGAATCAAATTTGGGATTCAACAAAAGCTCCTAATTTAGTTTGGTATTGAAAGTTGCTGAATTTTTGGGTTTCATTCCGAAATTTCAAAACCCATAGCCATACACCATGCAATACCAGTATGGAAATTACTCCAATTCCTCATTCCCATATCTTCTAAACACCCTAAATAAACTTTCCAGAAATAACAGCTTCAAGCGTGTCTTAGATAAAATGTATGCCTCATATGTAGGATAATTGACCACAGGAAACAAGAAAGCCATTGATACTTACGAGTCTAGGTCTGTATCAATTTGTGGTTTGAGATTTTGACCTTCGGACTCTCCTTTCATCTGACAGCAGCTTTGCGAACCTATAAAGCAAATGAAGAACTATTAAATAAATAAGTCCACCAAAATTCTAAATTTTGCATGCAGTCATTGTTACTATACTAGGTTAAAGGAGATCCTTTATTTTTTTATATATAAATATATTTTTATTACTTTCACGTCCTACCAGTGTGTTGATTGTACTTTTTTACTTATTCAGTAACAAGAATGTTTATGCTAATTTCCAACAATTTCTAATTAAAAAAGGAAAATCAAAGTTGAGAGTTCGTTTGTCGGCCTTGGAAATTAGGATAAGTGGCGTGTATAGTATAGGTAGTGTAATATTATTCCGAACCCAAATGTGATTTTTTTTTTTTTTTTTAAAATCAATCATCATTAAGCAACCCAAATGTGAAATTAATCTAACTTTATGCTATAATTTGTCACACCATTTATAAATTTGTTGAAGTACTAAAGAAATGTCATGTGATTGTATGGTTAATTGTATTTAGGGTTACTAGCACTAAACTCACTTGAACTACACCATTAATTGCACTTTGTCCCCTTCAACTTATTTTATAGGTACTTAACCCCTCCTTTTTTATATGATAGAACAAAAATACCCTTGCTAAGTAATTGTTTTTCTTTTTCTTTTTCCAACTATTTTTTTCCTTTTCCATTCCTTCCTTTTCCTTTTTTTTTTTTTTTTCTTTTTCTCCCTTTTCACTTGTTATTTGCTACTTCCGAAATTACACTATAAAGTACACCTAAAATAAAATTTTTTATTTTCTTTAACTAATTATTTATTTTGTTGTCTTTGTTTAAGAGGATATATATTTTGTATATTGATAAATTATTATTTTTATCTAAATTAAATTAAAAATTATGAAAACAAATGTAAACAAGTTGAGTTCATAATTAGTCAACTATGTTGAAAATAAAAAAGAAAATTAATCAACTAGTAATATTTTTATTTGTTTTATTTATATTGATAAATTATTAACCCTTATTTTTATTTTTATCTATTTATTTGGAATTTTAAACTAATATTTGATTTATTGAAACTATAATTTTCTTATATGTATTTAAATAATTTAATTATCATTTTAAATACACTTTGATGTAACTAACATATATTCTATTATAAAGAAATTGTAATGAATTTACAATGACAAAATTTATGAAACAAACGAGTTATAAAATATATCAAATTAAAAAATTTATATGTCTTTATTATACAAATAATAACAGCATAGGAAAAAACTAGCTATTGGTATAAGAAAAAGGAAAAAAATTCAACTAATTTTTTTTTTTTGGTAACTCATTTGTTTCTTTAAATTTTATTGTTGTAAATTGATTACCATTTTCATTATAATAGAATATACGTTAGTTACATCAAAGTATCTAAAATGTTAATTAAAATATTTAAATACATATAAAGAAATTAGAGTTTCAATAATTCAAAATTTTGTGTCTCAATAAATCAAATATTACTTTAAAAATTCAAATAAATAGATAAAAATAAAAATAAGGGGTAATAATTTATCTACGTAAAAATGAAAACAAATAAAAATATGAGTAGTTGATTAATTTGCTTATTTATTTTTACTATAATATGGCTAATTATAAATCTAACTTTTTATACATTTTTTTATAATTTAATTTTAGAAAAAATTCTGTCTTTATTAAAATAACAAATATATATTGTTATAATAAGAATTAAAAAACAAACAACGGCAACAAAATAAATAATTAGTTAAAGAAAAACTTTTATTTTAAATATACAAATATTTATAACAGAACGAAAGAAGTAGTTAATGGCAAGCAAGAAGGGAGAAAATCACAAAATAAAAGAACAAAAAGGAAGAAGGTGAAAAGGAAAAAAAAAATGTGAGAAAGAATAGTTGGAAATAGAAAAGGAAAAACAATTACTTAGCAATGATATTATTGTCCAATCATACAAAATGAGGGATTAAGTACCTATAAAATGAGTTGGAAGGGGCAAAGTACAACTAAATGTGTAGTTTAGGGGGTTTAGTGCTATTAAACCTTGTATTTATGAAAATAAATCAAAGTTCAATTTTGTGTGCGTGAAGTGTCAAAAATTAAAATTTATTTTCTACCTTTTCAGAGCCTCCTCGTTAGTATTGCCATTCTCAACTTCCTCAACTGCTCCTGTCAACAAATTCACTCTTGAAACTGGCTTTTTCAGCAAATTTGAACCAATTTTCCCGAGTTTTTCCATGTTTTCCATCGTCGCGACATCAACTGAGGCGCTTTCTCCTGTCAATGTGTCATCCTGCACGCAACTTTTAATGATTAGTGTAACGTTAATTATGATCTCTAGCCAATTGGTAGGTTAAAGTGTTGATTTTGAAAAGTGTCCGTATATGGTATACATATTTATGAAAAGCAGTTTGTGCTATCCAAAACTTTTGTTAAGGCAAAACTATCTTTTCAAGTTCTTGAAACTATATTTATGTGAGTTTCCTATACAACTTGGTGGATGACATTTAAGTGTTAGTGTAAAATACCATTAAGTAGGATCTCTATGTATATTTTAGCTAGTATAAAAAGAATCTAAAAAAAGAAAGGTAAAATGTTTTTTTTTTCTTTTAATATTACTGTTAGTACTACTTAGAAAAAAAAAAAAAAAGCCTCATCACTCCTACTTACCCTCTAGTGACTCGAATCCATGACTAATAGGTTATAAGAGAAACGTTTTATTATCTAAATTATACTTCGTTGTCTTACTATTAGTACTATGAGAAAGCTCCAATTAATAGCTTTTGTTGTTATCCTTTTGTGTTTTGTCAAAACTATGCCGTGGAGAAAGGCTTGTAACCCTTACTAGCTATTGTATATCATGTTCTAACGGATAAAAAAACAACAACAATAACCTGCTTAAAAAACAAAAATGATAAACAACTTGCATAACTTTAACTCTATTATTTTGTAACTAGTACATCCATTCTAATATATTTGTCACATTTTGACCAATGTGTTGTATGTTTCATCTATGAGAAGAAATTTAATTTCTAGTTCTTTGCTTAATAAAGTTACTATTAAACTTGTTTTTAAGGGTGATAAGATAGTTTTGACTAGGAATGGGACTTCGTAAAGGGTTTTTGCTGTGGGGTCTTATTTGTACTTGATGCTACTTGCAATGGAATGAATAAGAATGCTAATTTTTCTTATATTGTTGATTCTATCTATATGTAACATGCTAAATTAGAACATGTGAATGCTTATCCATAAGGAGAATGAAAATTCAAAATTGATTCCTAATCTGACTTATCATAAGCTCATAAAATGTGAAATTTGTGTGCAAGCTAAACATCATAAGAATCCCTTTAAATCCATTGAGAAGAAGAACTAATAGCCTTTTAGAATCAATTCATAGTGATCTTAGGGATTTTAAAAATAATACTAGTAAAGGTGGAAACAAATATTATATCACCTTCATTGACGATTACTCACAATACATTAAATTATATTGCCTTTAAATAAAAAAGATGAAGTTGAAGAAATATTTATTAAATTCAAAAATAAAGTTGAAAATCAACTAGAGAAAAAGATTAAAAGACATAGATCTGATAGAGGAGGTGAATATGATTCCAACATACTCAAGAATTTTTGTGAACAAAATAGAATAATTCATGGGACTATTTCACCTTACTCGCCTCAATCCAATAGGGTTGTAGAAAGAAAAAATAAGGCTCTTAAAAATATGATGAATGCAATGTTAATAAGTTCTGAATTACCTACTAACATATGGGGAGGCTATTATGTCTGCTTGTCATATTCTTAATAGAATACCTGACAAGAAAATTTTAAAGACACTTTATGAATTATGGAAAAGTTATATTCCTAATCTTGGAATATATCTCAAAGTATGGGGGTGTCTATCTAAGGTAGGAATGGTGAACTTTAAAAGGAATAAAATTGGGGCTAAAACGGTTGATAGTGCCTTCATTGAGTATGCACATCATAATGCTGCCTATAGGTAAGGATGTTCATTCCGACCAACCAACTTGAAGTATCCGTTGAACCGATCTCACCTAAATCAGAAAAGATGGTACCCAAATCATATTCTGAAACCAAATCAAGTAGAGGGTTGGGTCACTTAGGTTGAGGGTCGGGTACCAGATCACATTTTTGTGGCCCGTCGTATATCTTACTAGGCCCATTTCAGGGATAATTTTATAAATTTGGTTAATAGGGTTTCATCAGAAGTTAATACTTACTGGAGTTATTAGCAACCTCTCACCTCTTCTTCTTTAGTTCCTCGTATTCCCTTCCTCTTTCTCCTCAATCACCTCTAGATTTGCCCTTCCTTTTCCTGGCATCCTCATTCCTTACACTCTGTCTGTTGAGATGTATTTTGTGACTTAATTGTTGTTGCTACTTGCTAGTTTGTTGATATTGGGATGTAATGTTGGAATGTTTTTAAGACTTAGACTTACTATTATTGATTTAATTGTGAAATTAACTTACCTAACTATCATTATTTAAAATTTTCATGTTTTGTTGCTAGTGAGGGTTGGGTAACCGAACAACCCAACCCTTTTTTGTGGGTACCCTACCTACTGGGTACTCATTTTGTATTGATGGGGTAGAGGGTCAGAATTTTTTTACCCGGTCAGTGAGGGTCGGATACTTTTTTAACTCATAGTCCGGGTACCCGGTCTATGAACATCCCTAACTATAGGTTCTTGGTTTTAGAGTCTAATCATGTTTTGGAAACTAAAGATGTTGAATTTTTTGAGAATTTTTTCCCAATGAATAAAAATTCTGTAAAAACATTGTCTAGAGCAATTTAAGATTTATAAGAATATGATAACGAAGAAACTCAAGAATTGAGAAGAAGTAAAAGGGCAAGAGTGGAAACTAATTTTCGAGCCTGATTTTATAATTGCTTTTATTGCTGAAGAAGATCCAAAAACATATAAAAAGCCAATGATTTCAATTGATGCTAGTTTTTGAAGAGTTGTAGTTAAAAATGAATTTGAATCCATAATGAGTAATCACACTTGGGAATTGGTAGATTTACATGGGAGTGCAAACCCATTGGGTGTATGTGGGTATCTAGAAAGAAATTATTCTATACTAAAAGCTTGTTATGATGCTAATTGGGTGTCTAATAATGATGAGATTAACTCCACAAGTGGTTATATTTTTACACTTGTCGAAAGGTTCGGTTTTATGGAAATCATCTAAGCAAACATGTAATGCTAAATCTACTGTAGAATCTGAGTTTATTGCATTAGAATTGGCATGTTTAGAAGCAGAGTGGTTTCAAAATTTATTGATCGATATTCCTTTGTGGTAAATACCTGTGTCTTCTATTTTTTTGTATTGTGATTCATAGGCAGTGTTCGCTAGGCCCAAAAGCAAAATATAAACACAATGGAAAGATTCGACATATGCATTTGAGACACAATATTGTGAGACAACTCGTGAGCCATTTACTTTGTGAGATCTAAAAAGAATTTGGCTAATCCTTTGACTAAAGGACTGAACTGAAAGTTAGTCCAAGATACATAGAGGGGGGATGGCTCTTAGACCCATTGATGGAAATTGAATGTGATGGCAACCTAACCTATATTAGTAGAGTCCCATGAAATAGGTTCAATGGGTAATAATAAGTCACTAAGATATTTCATTTGCACTATCATATATGGTCTCTTTCTATAATGTAGATAGTGCTTACTATCTTTAAATTATGAGGGTTGAGTCGATAACGCTTAATGAGCTTATATCCTTTTAGGTGACATGTGGCAGTACACACTTGATAAGCTCATCTATATGAGTATAGAATGGAGGTCTTTTCCTATGAAACAAACGGGTTTGTCTCTAGAACACTCATGAATATCTAGGTAGAGTGAATGACTCAAAAGGTACCAAACCGTGTGAGAGTTTACAATGGATTGAAATCTGACATGTGCTCAATTGTAGAAGTATGCATTAAGGAAGAAGTTTCAAGACCTTGGTTACCTATCTTCCATACACTTCTTTGTTGAATGCACTAAGTGTGATTCAAATCCACAAGATATCGTCCTTTATGTGTTAGATTTTTTTATTCAGTACCAATTCTGTATTTTCAAGTCATGTAGGGGATTATTGGATTTTGCCTTTAAAATACACTTTGAATGAAATTTGATTTCTCTCTATTTTTGTTCCATTCTTTGTGCTAACCTTTTTCCCACATTGTAAACTAGTGATAGTTTTCTTCAATATATATGTGTTTAGTGTTTTGCCTTTGAACAACACTAGTTGGGAGACTGCACTATACATGGTTGGAGGTTTGGAGATTTTCATCAAACACACATGCAGGCGTGCCAGCCCAGCTCAGTGTGGTATGGTGCGTATGTGTAAGCCATTAGTGTTTTACACCTTATACAAATTTTTTCCTATTTTTTGGAGGTGAAATAAACAGATTTTTGTTTGTTCTTATCCGAATTTGTTTACCAATTTTGTGTAGAACTTTACTTGTTAATCTCTACTCAATTTTAGTGTTTACACTGGTTTGTATTCTGATACTTGTTTTTTCCTATCCTCTCTCCCAAGGCAGACGAAATTCTATCTGTTTAACGTGCCATACCTATTTTTTCTCTCAAGGCAATGTTGTGACTTCCAAACTATGGCCGAATTGATCACTACAAATAGAGGCCTTGAGGTCTTCTTTGAAATACACTAAAAAAGCTCTCTTCTTCTACTTTCTCTTATTTTCTCCCTTGATACTGAGTAGTCCTATGTTGAGTTTGAAAGCTTGCTTGCAAGTACATGCAACCGAGACTGCAGTTGAGTCTTGGAGAGTGACTGCCCGATGATCTCATTTACATCAGCAGATTTATATCCCATGAGGGGCGAAATCACTTTCAAGAACAGTGATTACATGTCTCGACAAATTTTGTTCTAATTTCAACTGTTGTTCTATACAGAATTTCCAACACACAATAATAACTGCAATATCCCAGGTCCTGATTGGCCCAACAACTATTGAGTGTAAACAACGCATTCAAAATATTTAAACCAACTTATTAGTAACTTATAACTTGTGATATAATAAATAATATAATATTCATTCCCATTTTCGTTGTAGGATGGTACGTCACACATGTTATGTTGGATTCATCAAGAAGATTATAATGAAGTGAGGTGGATAGACATGTCACCTGTACGTTATTTAAAAATTCTAATGTCTTTTTTATGGTTTAGTCATTAGTAAGCTAAAATATCATTCTGAGGCAACAGTAAGTTTGATACTTGTACTCCCAAGAAAGAAGGGGGCTTGGGACTTTTCAACCTAGAAACTTGGAATAATTTTAATTCTGAAATTGATCTAGAATATATATGCGCAACG
Source organism: Cinchona pubescens (assembly GCA_025175665.1). NCBI lineage: Eukaryota > Viridiplantae > Streptophyta > Magnoliopsida > Gentianales > Rubiaceae > Cinchona > Cinchona pubescens. The sequence continues at coordinate 203,163 of JANKKI010000092.1, forward strand.
ACACACTAGTTATAAGGCTGATGCATTGTGTTATGGTCCTCTGTATTCTTTTGTTGTGTTAAGGTGGCCTATGGATTGCTCTAGTAGTTGGAAAAAAATCTTCATATGAACTTGAGAACTGTTACTCAACCTTTTATTAAACAGATTATTGGTAATAGCTTGACAAAAAAAATTTATACGACAACTGCCACACTTTGCGACAATTTGTATAAAAGAAGTTTAGACAATCTTCTCTCTCCTATTTCTGCTACTAAAAATAATGATATATTGGAGAAATATTTTCAAGAGAGTGATAGAAAATGGCCAATGGGAAGGAAGTTGAATGCAGAAGTTAAAAGATTGCACGAGACTACTGTTGGGTTTTGGACATTCACATACATATTAATTGTGTAATATATGCTATCATAATTAATTGGCCCAATATAAAGTGATCTATTATAGTTTAAGATAAATGGGCCTAAGTCATCTAATTAGTAACTTTTATGTGTAGATACCCTAAAATCTTATTTCCTGTTTTATGATGGGCAAAACCTAACGGAATAAGGAAAGTATATCTATATATATATATAGGTTATGGTCCTTAAATTCTATATTTTTGTGTTACTTTTCTCATTATGACAACCCATCATCAGAAAAGTGAGAACCCTATTCTCTAAAATACATACATAGTAATTTGGAAGATCAATAACCACAATAATCAAGAATCAAATTCATAGGCTCAAGAATCACATCTGGATATTCAAGAATCACATCAATTCTTATGGATTCAGGTACGCTTTCGCATTTAGTATTTAATTTATATTCTTGATGATTAAAAATGAAGGATCCGAGTTATGATAACGTTGGTTGTCATGATATTAAAGTTAATTTGGTATTCCAACAAAAGTGGTATCAGAGCATCTTCATGTTGAATCATTGTGAAATCAGTTCTTTTTTTTCATTAACTAATTTATTATGTGATTTCATATGGATTTAGTTCTTGAATTCAACAAATTTTTATGTGATTTAATTTGTTGTATTTAAGAACAATTGTGGTTATATTACGAATTTAAAGTTTTGGGTCCAATAATTTTTATATTTATTCGGATTAAATTGTTGGATTCAAAATTTTGGTTTTTAAATGTCTTTTTTTTTTTTCCTTTTTGAATTTTTCTGGTATTAGAATTCAAAAAAAAAAAAAAAATTAAGGAACGGTCATGAACTTAGTTCATGACCAATATGAACTAAGTTCATGACCGTAAGGAATCGGATTATTGGTCATGAACTTAGTTCATGACCAATAAACTATTATGGTCAATTTCTTTTTTTTTTAAATATTTGGTAAAATAATTAAATTCAAATTTTGGTTAATTAATTAAGAATGTCTAATATTTAAAATTATATTGATTGACATAACATGCTATTAAAATAGCCCCTCTTGTGTAAGTCAATTTATTTTGAAATATTAAGATGATTGTGTATTTATAATTCATGCGGATATTTATCGACCCAAAGTAAGATTAATATTTGGCCGAATTATATATACACCTGTGGTAATAAATATGTGACAATTATTTGGTATTCCATGTGAATAATAAGTTAGTCCAAAGATAGACTTATTATTTGACAGGATTTATTGTCAATATTTGATTACTACAGAGAATTAACCAAAAGTACCACTTACAAATTAATATTTCTGTCCAAAGACTAAATATTAATGTTGTTTTAGGTATCTTGTGATGGGCCCTACCATTATTTGAATTTAATTTATTATTTAAGATTTGGAACTTATGTGAATATATTATTTTGTTCTATTTTCAGTTAATACATCTGCTTCTATAATATCTGCCAATATCAATTCCATCACTATGTTGAATGGAACCAATTTTAAGGAATGGAAAGAGAACGTAATGATCGTTCTTTGTTGAATGGATCTAGACCTTACGTTAAGGATTAAACAACCCACTCCTCTTACAGATAATAGTTCCGTAGAAGAAAAAAATGACTATGAGAAGTGGGATCGTTCAAATCGCATGAATCTTATGATTATGAATCGTGCAATTTCGGAAACATTCAGGGGCGATGTGTCTGAAAAGGCAACGGCCAAAGAGTTCCTTATGGAAATTGAAAAATATTTTGTAAAATACGATAAGGCAGAAACAAGTACGATTCTTATCGAATTTAATTTTAATGAGGTATAAAGGAAAAGGAAATATAAGGGACTACATCATAGAGATGTCTCATCTTACTTCAAAACTTAAGGCACTAAAGTTAGAGCTGTCTGAGGACTTGCTCGTACATTTGGTTTTGATCTCTCTTCCTACACAATTCAGTCAATTTAAGGTCAGTTATAACCGTCAAAAGGATAAATGGTCTCTAAATGAGCTCATTTCTCATTGTGTGCAAAAAGAGGAAAGATTGAAGCAAGAAAAGATTGAAAGTGCTCACTTGGTAAGTACCTTTAAGGACAAAAATAAGAAAAGGAAAAAGGAAAAAGAAGTTGTGGGTGGTCCACTTCAAAAGAAACAACAAAAGAAACAAACTGAGGAATTTGGTTGTTACTTTTGTAAGAATTCTGGACACCTGAAAAAGGACTATACCAAATATCACGCTTAGCGTGCAAAGAAATGTACACTTCTCGTTTTGGTTTGTTTTGAGGTTAATTTATCTTTAGTATTAGCTAGACACACTTGGTGGATAGACTCCGGTGCTACTACTTACATAAGTGTGTCCATGCAAGGTTGCCTGAATTGCCGAAAGCCGAATGATGTTGAAAGATTCATCTATGTGGGCGATGGCAAACCAGTTAAGTTGAAGCAATAGAGACTTTTAGGTTATTATTAAAAATTGGTTATTATTTGGATTTGAAAGAGATATATATTGTACCGTCGTTTAGATGAAATTTGGTTTCTATTTCTATTTTGGACAAATTCTATTACTTTTGTTCATTTAGAAATAGTCAGTTCAGTCTTTTTCTGAATCCAAATTTATTGGTACTGGTTGTTTGTCTTCTCATGATAATCTTTATTTAATTGAAACTATTGTTTCATATAATGAAACCTTGCATATAAGTTCACGTGGTACTAAACGCAAATTAATCAATGAGAATTCTGCTTCACTTTGGCATAAGCGTTTAGGTCATATATCTAAACAAAGAATAGAAAGACTTGTGTCAGATGGAATTCGCTTGATCCCCTTAATTTGTCAGACTTTTAAATATGCGTTAAGTGTATTAAGGGAAAACAAACAAACATAAAGAGATTAGGTGCCAATAGATCTTCGGACGTCTTAGAAGTAATACATACGGACATTTGCGGGCCATTCCCTACGCCTTCTTGGAATGCTCAACAATATTTTATTACATTCATAGACGATTTTTCTCGTTATGGCTACCTTTATCTAATTAATGAGAAGTCTAAGTCATTGGACATGTTCAACGCTTTTAAAGCTGAAGTTGAAAACCAACTTGGTAAAAGAATTAAGGCTGTCAGATCTGACCGTGGTGGTGAATACTATGGCAGATATGACGGATCAGGTGAACAACGTCCAGGACCATTTGCTAAATTCCTAGAAGAGTGTGGAATCGTCCCACAGTACACCATGCCGGGATCTCCTAGCATGAATGGTGTTGCTGAGAGACGAAACAGAATTTTAAAAGATATGGTGAGAAGTATGATTAGTCATACAACTAGCACTTTATCGGGTTCACTCTAGGGAGAGGCATTAAAAACTGCAGCTTATATCCTTAATAGAGTTCCAACTAAGGCAACGACCAAAACTCCCTATGAACTATGGACTGGTAAAAAGCCTAGTGTAAGGCATTTACATATTTGGGATTGTCCAGCTGAGGCAAGGCCTTATAGGCCAAATGAAAAGAAATTGGACTTGAAAACGGTCAGCACCTATTTTGTTGATTACTCTGAACGGTCTCGGGGGTACAAATTTTATGATCCCACATCCAGATCCTTCTTTGAGACGAGAAATACCCAGTTCTTTGAGGCTATTGAGTTTGGGGGGAGAGATAAAGTTAGAGACTTTGTCTTTGATGAGAAATCTATTTCCCTTCCTACAATTGTTATTGACAATGATCAGCCTTCTATTCCTGACATTGTTCAAGAAGCAATACCAGTACCACAAGCCAATGTTGAAAATCTTCCCCATCAAGAACAACACAAACAAACTCAACAATATCAAGAACAAATGCCCATTAAGGAGATCCACTAGAGAACGGAGAAGTGCGGTTTCGGATGATTACATCGTATTTCTCCAAGAACATGAGGATGGCATTGGATTGGTGGAAGATGATCCAATCAACTTTCATCAAGCCATGCATGGTGCTAATTCTCACAAATGGATTGATGCTATAAATGAGGAAATTAAATCCATGAAAGACAACGAAGTTTGGGTACTCGTCACACTACCCGAAGGTACGACGCCTATTGGTTGCAAATGGATATTTAAAACCAAAAGGGATTCGAAGGGTAATATGGAGAGATATAAGGCTCATCTTGTCGCAAAGGGTTTTACTCAAAAGGAAGGCATTGATTATAAAAAGAATTTCTCTCCAGTATCATCGAAAGACTCTTTCAGGGTAATAATGGCTTTGGTGGCACATTTTGAGCTTGAGTTACATCAAATGGATGTAAAGACTGCGTTTCTCAATGGTAACATTGATGAGACCATTTATATGATGCAACTAGAAAACTATTTGTATCCAAAGATGCAAAGAATATGGTCTGTAAATTAAAGAAATCCATCTATGGGCTCAAGCAAGCTTCTCGTCAATGGTATAACAAATTACATCAAATTATCATCTCGTTTGGTTTTGAGATGAATATGGTTGATGATTGTATATACCACAAGTTTAGTGGGAGTAAGTACATTTTTCTGGTTTTATATGTCGATGACATACTGCTTGCCAGTAATGATATAGGCTTATTGCACAAAACCAAGAGATTTCGATCACAGAAATTTGAGATGAAAGATCCTGGGGACACCTCTTTTGTATTAGGGATTCAAATACATCGAGATCGCTCTTGGGGTATTCTTGGATTATCGCAAAAGAAATTTATCGAGAAGGTACTTAAGAGATTTGGCATGCAAGATAGCAAATCAGGGGATAACCCTGTTGCTTTCTACAAATTCTGCCTCGCTCAGTGCCTTAAGAATGATTTTGAAAATAAGGAAATGCAAAATATTCCCTATACTTCGTTGCAGTAGGAAGTCTAATGTATGCTCAAGTTTGTATGCATCCAGATATTGCGTATATTGTTGGGATATTAGGCAGATATTTAAGCAATCCAGGTATGATTCATTGGATTGCAGCCAAAAGAGTCATGCGATATTTTCAGAGAACAAAACATTACATTCTCATATATAGGAGATCAGATAAATTAGAGATAATTGGGTATTCCGACTCTGATTTTGGTGGATGTTAAGACAGTCATATATCTACTTCGGGCTATATTTATTGGTTGCTAGTGGAGCTATCTCTTGGAAAAGTGTTAAACAAACACTCATAGCTCCTTCCACCATGGCAGCTGAATTTATAGCAAGTTATGAGGCATCCAATCATCGAATATGGTTGCAAAATTTGTCATAGGGCTGTGAATTGTGGATGGTATTGAAAGACCACTTAAGTTATTTTGTGACAATAAATTAGCAATATTATATTCTAACAATAATAGGAGTTCAACGAAGTCTAAACACATAGACATCAGTTAGTTCCTAGTTGTTAAAGAAAGAGTTCAGAGTGGTCAGGTGTCTATAGAGTATATTGATACGAACTCCATGATTGCGGATCCGCTTACTAAAGGATTACCACCTAAGGTCTTTCATGAGCACACTACTCATATGGGTGTCATATCTTTTGAGGATATTCAGGATTAGTGGGAGTTTGTATTCAGTTTATATACTTAAATCTTTCAAGACACATCTTATGTTTATGAATATTTTCTACAGAAATAAAGAATTCAGTTTTAGAAATAAAGTGTTCAGTTTAAGTTTCACTCTGACTTCAATTTCAGTTTGATCTCTATAAAGAATAAAGTTGGACCAGTTGAAAATAGGCATGTTTAAGATCACATTACATGTAATTTTCATGCTACACATCCATACTTGATCTATGTCATTTGGTTGTGTTGATGTACGTGACCAAGAATGGGTTTAGTTACGATTAATGTAACGAAAATCGTCTTGATCCTATATTGACATGATTAATGGATGATGATTGTTCGGAGATGACTATGGTCATGATAGCTAAAGGTTTTGAGCTCATAAGGTTTTATACAATAATATATATGTAGTCCAAGTGGGAGAATGTTGGGTTTTGGACATTCACATACATATTAATTGTGTAATATATGCTATCATAATTAATTGACCCAATATAAAGTGATCTATTATAGTTTAAGATAAATGGGCCTAAGTCATCTAATTAGTATGGGTTTTTACGAGTAGATACTCTCAAATCTTATTTCTTGTTTTATGATGGACAAAACCTAAGGGAATAAGGAGAGTATATATATAGGTTATGGTCTCTAAATTCTATGTTGTTGTGTTACTTTTCTTGACATCCCATTATCAGAAAAGTCAGAACCCTATTCTCTAAAATACATACATAGTAATTTGGAAGATTAATAACCACAATAATCAAGAATCAAATCCGTAGACTCAAGAATCACATCAATTCTTATGGATTCAGGTACGCTTTCGCATTTACTTTTAATTTATATTCTTGATGATTAAACATGAAGGATCCGGATTATGATAACGTTGGTTGTCATGATATTAAAATTAATTTGGTATTCCAGCAACTACTCCATGTTTGTTCTTGCCACTTACAGTACAAGAGGATCAGATAATTTAGAAACTAGCAACTCAGGCAGTTTCACAGTAAATTTTGTTATGACAGTTGTAAGGAATAGTTGACAAAATATTATTTGGTATAAGTTAATGTTGGTGAGAAGGTTCATGTGGTCAGATTTTCCTCTGTTGTGGATACTTAGCCGGAGAAAACTCAGAACTAAAGACAGGTTGAGTGGCAAGTAAGTCTAGTTTGTGTCCTGTGCAGTGCAGAAAATGAATCATAGGATCACTTGTTTTTATTGCAGGTTTTTAAAATCAAATTGGCACAAAATTCAGAATATATGCTTAGTTTACAGAGGGTACAACACTTGGCATGTGGAATTTAACTGGCATAGTGATAGCTAGAAGTCCAACTCCTTTGAACATAAAATTAGCTCAAAAGATTAGCTTTCATAGTGACAATTTATCAAATTTGGAAATTAGCAGTGTTTGTGCATTTTTCGGCCCCGATTTGTACCAAAAAGCAGTGAAAAAATGTTACTAAGTTAATTAAATATCTAATGGTGTTTTGCAAATAGAGAATAATAGCATCACAGACCTGATTTTTAAAGTTACAAACACTAATTATAACTCTAACGAGAAAGTTTTATTTTAGTGGATGAGTGTTTAAAAATTAATTATGAGATCTAAAATATAAAAATGAAAGATAAGTGTGTAGAAGAATATGTAATTTGTTCGAAAGTTATGTTTGTAATCTTCCTATAGTCGCGCAGGCCGAACTCTAGCCGACCTAACCCAATTCACATCCGTATCCTCAACTTTGTATAAAGACAAAATGCCCCTCCAACTTTCACCTTAGTTGCAAAATGCCCTTTAAATAATTTTAATAGGCATCTTGAACCCAACTAAGTAAAAATCTATCTCCATTAACCTTGATGATTAGAGTGACCACTGTACTTCCAATACATTAGCAAGGTGAAATGTCATTTTAGGTGAAAATTGCAGTTTATTCACTCAAGCTCTTTAATAAACACTTTACCTCCTCGCATATGTTTTTGCACAAAATTATCCCTTCTATTTTGACTACTTTTTTTTTTTCTTACTTTGCCTTGTATTTATTTTCTTTCTCTTGTTTCTCATTTTATTTTTTCTTATCCATTTTGGCACTGTTAAAAAATTATAACTTTTAATATTTTATTAACTATAACATCTAATTTTACATGCATCATATGATTCAATTTTTAAATTGAAATGCATTATAATAAAAAAATATATATTTATTGTAATATAGAATTTGTAAGAATTATCAATACTAAATTTAATGAATAAGCAATGTACAAAAAATAATCTCCAAAAATTAAAAAGTTTATTCTAAATATATAAATAAAATTGTGCATGCAGAACCCTTTAGTTGACATCTTTTGGCCAAATTTATTGTCTGATATGTTAGGTCAACCAGTTGTAATATTTTGCTACGCTTTATTATCCTTACGCAAGAAATAGAAAGTTCACTGTGAGTTCTCATTCTATAATTTTATGTGTATGTTAAGAGTCATTTTTTAAAATTTTTTGTTCTCAATGTTTTATTTTGTTTTAGTTGGTTTATTTGTAAAGTATATCATCAATAAATAATCACAAATTGTACACTGAAATAAAAATATGTTATTTGTAATATAAAGTTTATTTATTTTATAAATTAAATTATCTAGACACATAAAAATTGGAATTTATAATTAATGTATAACTAAAAGTAGCAAAATTATTTGAGTGATATGGGGATTATATAGACCTATCTTAGCCGTTATTAATTTTTTAAATTCGACCATTTGCCAAATAAAATTATTGGGGGCATTTTGCAATTATTGTAAAAGTTCACGGGGATATTTTGTTTTTAGCCTTAAGGATTATTTTGTCCAAATATTTTAAATGCTTGAAAAAACCTTTTTTTGAAATAGATGGAATTTGGTTGAGAGTGCAAAATATCTATTAAAATTATTGGAGGGGATATCTTGCAACTCGAAAGAAATTTGGTGGGTGCATTTGCTTTTATCCCCAACATAATTAATATGAGAAGTAGTAACATCACATATACAATATAATTTTCAAATTACAAGCATTAGTTTTAATTCTTAGGAAAAATTTTATTTTAATGCTTGAGGGTCTAAAAACTAGGGGTTAAAAAGTTACTGACGATGATCTTCTCTCTCTCTATATATATATAAGGTTTTGACTTAGGTAGGCTTGCACTAGATGAAACAAAAGTTTAGTCACCATATATGGAAAATTTTTGCTACTTACTCTGCATTGCAGAATAAATATTTCAAACTGTTAGATGATAATAATGGACCCTTCCTGCTTTCAGTTATCTCAACAGTTGTCATAACTACTCTATATGGCAAAGTGAGTAGTTATTTTTTGTTTCAGTCTACTAAAAACCAATTGTATTTTAAAACATTTTCTAGCCTTAAAATATAAAGCGTTAATTATACTTTAGCCTTTGAACTCACTCTCCAATTGCACTTTGCCCTCTAAAATGAAATAATATATAATTTACCCCTCCAAAATATTCCATGATATAAGTACATACAAAAGGTTTATCTGGGAATTTATGTTGACAAAAAAACCCTCCAAAAATTTTCAGACAAATTACTTATTCTCCATTTATTTCATTTTTAATGATTTCATATATTCTTTTTAATTTTTATTTGTTGATTATAAGAGAACTTCATAAATTGTCTTTCTTAATCAACTTATATATATTATTTTCTTTATTTGTAAACTTAAGTACACAAAGGCAAATTTTTACAACCATTTTAGTAAGTAAATATCTTTTATTTTAATTTTTTTTAAACCCTACCTCTTTTCCTCTATCATCTAGCTGACTCGAACTCATGACCAATAAATTATGGGGAAAGCATCTTACCACTTAAATTGCATTTCATTGTCATCTTTTATTTAAGTAACTTTGTGTATAGTAGGTTAGGTTAGAATGTTTGACAAAAACAAAGTATTTTCACAATTAATTATATAGTGACAAAGATATTCTTTGATAATATATATTTAGTAAAATATATTTTACTCACTAAATTTATATTAATATGTTTGGTTTTTGCTAAATGAAAATAAATATAAAATAATTGTAAAAATTCTCCTTTTTGTACTTAGTTTTCTAGATGAAGAAAATAATACATAAGTTGATCAAGGAAAATGTGATAATGCATGGAGTTTTATAGTTATGAAATAAAAAACATCAAAAGAATTTATGGAATAAGTAGAAATGAAATAAAAGAAACTAACTTTGTCCACAATTTTTAGAGGGTATTTTTGTCAAAATAAATTATTAAAGCATCTTTGTTAATAGCATGGAATCTTTCAATAGCGGTAAAATGTATATTATTTGGGTTCAGAAGACAAAGTGTAACTGAAGTATACGTTTAAGGGTATGAAGTGTAATTAATCCAAATATAAATGCAGTGAGGCAGTATAAAGAGCTACATTGTGTTCGGTTGGAGGGATTTGAGTTATACATTTACTTTGAAATCTTAATTTATAATAAATTATCCAAACATGTCAATTGATTTAATTGTAGATTTGAAATTCACCAACAACTGAGAATGTGATTTTAATGGTTAAATAAATAAATTTAAAATTCACATAAATATCATATCATTTCAAATCCATTCAATTCAAATTCATTCATTTTAAATCCTTATTTTAATTCAAATCCACCCAATTCAAATTCATTCATTTTAAATCCTTATTTCAATTCAAATCCACCCATCCAAACACAACACTAGAGTCATCAACAGAATGTTACGTACCTGAATACGAAGATAGTTGGCTTCGGAGTGAAGAGCTTGGAAAGCCACGGATACATGATAATCAACCATATCTTCACTTGCTTTAGCAAATATTTCCAGTAAAGGGGGCGTACTTCCGTTAAGCATCCACCCCAAAGGACCCCATTTGTTCACAACTTGACAGCGCTGTATTTCTTTTCGTTCTTCGATGTTCCTGAGCCCAACGAGATCACCAAAAAGCGACCATAATCCATTGGCCTCATTCGGGAGAAATCCGGATCTTTCTTGAACACTTGTTTCGTTACTTGGCTCATGGCAACTAAGGCCTGACCATTAAACAACATATAAAATGAGAACTTCCATAAACATTTTGAAATATTTTTGCCATAAAGAAGGAAAAGAGGACAAACCAAAAGCAAATTTTCCCTTGCGGATAAACAACGTATAAAATGAGAACTTCCACAAACATTTTGATGTATTTTTTTCCATAAAGAAGGAAAATAAAAAAAAGGACAAACCAAAATCAAAATCAAAATTTTCCTTGCGAATAAAAACATCGGTAATGACCTCTGAAACCGAAGTGCGAATTGTCCCTTTTCCCTTTACATTCTTTATTCTTTGGATTGAGGCAATTAGGATATCAATTTCACCCAAATTGTGCATCAAAAGCATGAATGCTGAATACATTAAAATATGGGTTAATTGCACTTTGCACCCCTAAACTATCTTGCTTTCGCACTTTACACCATAAAGTATCAATTTTATCAATCAACCACCTCTAATTTTTATTTTTTAGCACATTGCACCAATTACCCATATATCACTACTACCTTGCTCAACTTCCTCAAATTCTCAATCTTTTCCCTCAATACCGTACTAACACATAGTTATACACTCAACATTCACCAATTTTATTCTTTTATCTCTGGCCAAACTAATTAGAGATGTAGATGAACAACTTAAAATTTAACAGTTTTGCAAGCTATTTTATGATCATATTTTTCAAGTTGAGTTGGCAAGTTTAAATAATCGATTGCAAAATCTAAATGTCCAGAGAGAGAACTCCGATCCAGTTGTCCCCGAACTCATGAATTTCATTAACCCAAATTTGATACCAAACTTGGACCCGAATTCTTTTTCAAGAATCCAAGACTATTGTATCGGTGCACCTATATATGGTGTGTGAGTTATTAAAAATGGGATATTTCTAAAGTTTGGCAGATTAGTAGGGGTACATGGATCATTTTACTACCCATCTTTGAGTAATTGATATAATATACTAAAATTTAGAAGTTGAAAGTGGTTGATTGTCAAAATTGGTACTTTAAAGTGTAAAGTACAAAAGTAGAATAGTTTAAGGGTGCAAAGTGCAATTAACCCTTAAAAAATATTTAATTTGCGCCCTGTCCATTTTTTGTTTATATGATGAAATAATAATAAAGTAGTTTGTAAAAAAAATTATCGATTAGAGCACAAAGTGTGCACTCGGATTCTCAATGTGCATTATGAGAATCTGTAACAGTTCAGCAACAAATTTTAAAATTTTTTAACATTTTCCTTCACTCATACCATCAATTCCAACAAGAAAAGAGAGCAACATTGCAAGCATAAATTAATTATTGTAACTCATGTAAGAGATTTGAACAACAGATGCAAGTTACATAGTACAATATCAAACTAATCCACTCAAAAATATTCAATCTGTTAGTTTCCGCCTCAACTTAGACCAACCCAAACTCACAAGTCACAACATATATCTAAAAAAATGAAAAAAAATCATATTTCTCTAATTTATTTAACATTTTCCTTCACTCATACCATCAATTCCAACAACACTCATACCATCAATTTCAACAAGAAAAGAGAGCAACATCTAGATCTTATAAATTAACTATTGTAACTCATGTAAGAGATTTGAATAACAGATGCAAGTTACATAGTACAATATCAAACTTCATCTTGAAGAAAATCATTTGAGTGCATACATCCTTCTCCAAATTCTCATTGCTCCTCATTTCCATCCATCAAATTCAACTTCAATAGTCTCATTTTCTTTATGGAATTACAATGAATGATACCTATGAGCTCATCCTATTTCAATACTTATTTCTCTAAATTGGTCTTCTATTTTCTGTTTGGGTTTTTACCTTAATATTTTATTTTCTAGCCACTTTAATCTAAATGTTAACGAAATCCACTGAATTGATAGGTCAAGTTTTTAATGGTTTGACTAAATTGGAAAACAAAGAAAATATTAGGGTGTAAGGTGGTGAAAATTTTTGAAGATAATGTGAAAATCCTAATAAGTTGAGAGGAGTAAATTGGATTATAACGTAGTATATTACTTTATTCTTAAGTGCCAATCGCTTGTCATATTTGCTACACTTAGTGCGACAATACAAAATGGACATTTTTGTCATTTTCACTTGACATATACTTGAGTGGAGTACATGCAAATTTCTAATCAAAATCTAGGGTAATCAGAACCTTGATTCATGTGGGAAAGCATTATATATTCACGCATCAAATTTCGCAAGGTGTAGCATAATTTTCTCGCATGAAATAAAAATAAAACAAAATAAAATATTTCTTTCTTGAGCATAAATTTATATCTATATTAATACCGGATTATTTGCAGCTACACCACCATCAGTTAGGTTGAACTCCCAAACCTTTCCTTTGTCATCCTGATTTGTGAAGTAATGAGCAGGAAAAACGTTGGAGCTGCAGATGTGCTAATGCATATGTCAGACATCCGGGCATCCAGTACTGGGGAATCTTTGACCTGCATTAGTTTACTATATAAGACAGTTTCAACAGGAAAATATGAATAAGGAAAAACCGGAGGGTAAATGGTAACCAACATAACAAGTAACAAAGGTGGCAAGAATTAATTTTTCTGCAGGTAACACGTGTATTTATTTTAGGCAACACTCATTTTATATTAGTACTTATTTTTTTAGGGTTAATTTTTTATGTATTAACGGTGTAAAAAAAATTTTATACCTTCAAAGGTAAATCTATATCATAAGTGCATTTTTTGAATTTCAAATGTTATTTTTATAAATATGACATATATCCATATTCGATAGTAAAAAAAAATTTCTACACTGATAATAGATAAAAAAAATTAACCCATTTCCTTATAGTATTTTAGCATATCTAATCTTTATTATCAAAAAAATTCAAAAATTTCTTTACGCTACGTTTGGATGGAGGAGATTGAGAGTTCAAATCAAATCCATCATAAGTTCATCAAAACAAGTTAATGACTTTACTTGAAAATTTAAAAATTAAAATTCTTCAACAAAATGAGGGTGAGATTTTAATGATTAAATAAGTAAATTTCAAACTCATTCAAATTTTAATAATTTAATATTCATATATTTCAAATCTATCTTACAATCAAATTCACCGAACCAAACGCAGCCTTAAAGTAATTCCATTTTATACTTTTTAACTTGCATCCAATTTGGCCTTTGCACCCCAACTTTAATTTTGGATAATTTCCAAAATTAACGGAGTCAAGCTTCCATGTGTGGTTCAGACGAAGATGAAGAAAACTAATAGAAAAGAGTTATGGAGAGAGTACATTGAACAAAACTCCTAAGAAAGAGTTAAGGGAGTCAAAACTCCTATGAGTAATTGGAAACTCATATAAACTATATATATATATGTGCGTGCGCTTGGAGAGTAGAAAGAGACCTCGTATGATGAAAATGCATCATAATGACAGGCTGTAAAAACTTGACATCAAATGTTGGAATGACAACGTTGGTCAAGGTTTGGTGCAACCGAGTCTCGCCTAACTTTTCCCTTAGAAGTTTTTGAAGGTATTTTCCATCATATTTGGGACCTGGGATCAGATTCAACGCGGGTGCAATCGCTGATCCCAGTATACCACTGCAAACATATAACCATCATCTTAGTTAGTACACAATATTTTATACAATGTCAAGAAAATCGCATACTGAAAACTTAATTTCTTCTGTCCAAAGTAATTAATGTAACATATCAATGAGAGGCTTCGATCTCTACCCCTTTCGCTGGAAAATCTTGGGGCTATTCTCTATGTAAAATTGTTTGATATCTTTAGCAGCGTAGAGAGGACGATTTTTATCATCAGGTGCAGTTAACATGGCAGTTATAAGACCTCCAGTACTCGTTCCCGCAATAACATCAAAATAATCAGCAATTCTTGCATCTTCACCATCCAGCTCCTGAAATTCATATTGCACAGTGAGTTATACTCTATTTTAAATTGTTTTGATTTTATTTTTCCTGAAATATTACTAATGACTTGAACTTGAGCCTTTCAAATGTCAATTTTTATTGTCCCATACAAAACCTGACTTATTACAATTGTTCAATAATTGTCAATATAAATTACTTTTATAGTTGTGAATGACTGGCAACCAGCTCAGCTTGCCCAGTTGGCGTGGGGATCCCTTAGTCGTCCTCCGGCCAAAGTCGGTCGGAGGACTCATCTTTGGCAGAAAGGTTGCAGTATTTGACGGTATAATATTGTAGTTTAGTAGTTATTAGTTAGTGAAGTGGACAATGAAATGCAGTTTAAGTGATGTATTTTTTTTATAATTTATTGGTAAAAGTTCGAATTACTAAAAAGAGTTAAGAGAATATATTTTTTAAAATATGTCTTAGCTACTGTAAATTAATCTAGCTAGTTGTATTATTCATCCTACCATTTATGCACATATATATGATGTTGAATGCATAATTAAATCAATCCAGAAAACTAAAAAGGCTTATTTCACTTTTTATCTTCTGACTTGTATCATGTATTTATTTTTTAGACATACTTTATCTTACACTCTTAAATTTATTCATTTTAGTCAAATTTTAAATACTATTACTAAAGTTAACGATGTTCCAACAGTACACACCATATATCTAAAGTGAAACATTCGTTAAATTTTTTAATACTATAAGAAATTTGACCAAACTGGACAAATCTAAGAGTTAAGAATGCAATGTGTCCAAAATTTAGAAATCGGGGTACAAAGCGAGAATTGACCATAAATTATGGGGTGCAATGTGGAATTAGTCATAATTTTCATTTGGTGTAATATGGCCCTAAACCACATGGTATGGACTTACTTAGCATCCATTAACTTTGGTAACGACTGTAAACACAAATTTCAAATTAATTTAATAACAATGAAAATTGAGTAAATTAAAATTTATTTGTAATCAAAAAATTGAATACAATCTCTGTTTGCAGTGCTTATTGATTGAAAAAAAACCTATCCTTTAATTCTATTTCCTGAAAAATTTAATCTAAGGGTTAAAGAGTTTTGAGCTTGGATTAACACGATTTTTCAATCCTCCGGTTGGTTTGAAAATTGAAAATAATTTCTTTGCGACTTAAAAATCTGTTCTTTAATTAAAAGATTTTTGATCTTTTAAGAGAGGAAAAAATACAATTTAATGTATTTTTGGAAGGATGTTCTTCAATTAAAAGATTTTTTGGTCTTTTAAATTAAAGAATAGCAAACACAATTTAATATGTTTTTTTAGGAGGATGCTCGGAGAGTTTTTTTTGTAAGATCTCTATAGCTCTTTGTTTTTGATGTGTGAACTTTTGATGGGTGAATGCTTCTATTTATAGACAAATCATGGATCCTTTTAGATGAATTCAAACTCTTTTTGACCAATACGAATTCACCATATGTCAAAAATGACAATAATTGTTGAGTGTTCGATTTAATTACAAAGACATCATAGTTATCTCTAAGTTGTAGGATAATTTTTTAATTTCCCATAGGTTTTGTCTTTGTAATTGTATGTGAATTACCCATGGGTTTTGTCTTTGTAATTGTACGTGAACTGTAATTTTTTTAAGGCAATGGGATTTTTGCCATGTTTGAAAAATAACAACAACAGTTGAGTGTTGTAGTCAGACAACAAATTTATGAGATTTATTTATAATAATTATCCACGACTATTAATTTAGTCAGTTGATAATTATTAAAATTAGGAACTAATTATTTAGTAGAAAATTAAATTAGAATATAAATTATGCTTAATAAAATAACCAATTTTTGTATGCAATTATATCAACTAAAATTTATATTGTCATTAGCAAAATTTTAATATTTACACAAATACCTTGCTTCAAGTCTTAGCGGATACAAAGAGGTAAGTTTTGAAGTACTTTGCCACTTGAATTTCCAAAAATAGTAATCCTTTTTGGATTAGAGTTGAAGATTGGAAAATCCTACTATAATATGAAATATATAACAATGACTTGGTGGAATATCAAAGAGGATATGGATTTCTTATAATAGCCCTATAAATAAAAGCCCTTACGACACAAATTAGTCATTATTTTCCCATGACCATTTTTTTGTGGCCTCGATTACTGCTTCAATCAACTTCCTTCAGGTAAGAGACATTTTGTCTCCCTTTTTATTTTTTTTTATTTTTTAAATAAAAACTTCACGTATTGATTGCTTCAAGTTCATGAACCATGCACTTTGAATTGATTAACCCGCAAGTTCTTGCAATTTTTGTACCATGCATGCGTATAAGTGAAAGCTATCGTGCACCTTATATGAGTTGTGCTTTCAAAGTACTAATAGGAATGAATCATCTTGAATTCGTGGCATCTGCCAATGTTTTTTTTTTTTTTTTTCTTTGGCATGCGAATCCTATTTTTTAATAGAATCCTCCACTTTGACATGCAAAAATTTGTAGTTTTTTTTTTTAAAAAAAAAAAAAAAAAAAAACCTAACAAAACCTTAAAAGATTATTATGAAATATTTTAAATCAACTTTTGAAGGAAATTTTTTCGCCTAATCAACCTCAAAAGGTTATTAGAAAATTTATTCTTGATCTATCTTAAAAGGAAGATGTTTTCTTTTGTAGCACAATTTGACCTTAAAAGGTTAATAGAAAAATTTTGGGATCAACTCTAAAAAGGAAGATCTCTCTCTTTTTCTTTTTATTTATTTATTTTTATTTATTTTTGAACAACCATGAAAGGAAGAATTTTTTTTTTATTTTTTAAATCAACCTTAGAAAAGGAAGATCCTTTTTTTTTAATCAACCTTAGAAAGGAAGATCTCTCCTTTTTTTTTTCCCACCCTAATCGACCTTAAAAGGTTAATTAAGATTTTTTTTTGGATCAACCTTAAAAAGGAAGATCTTTTTTTTTTTTTTTTGGATCAACCTTAAAAGGAAGATCTTTTTCTTTTTCCTTTTTTGATTAACCTTAAAAGGAAGATCCTTTTTATTAAATTTTTTTTTTTATCAACATTAGAAGGAAGATTTTTTTTCCCCCCAACTATGGGATGCTTCCCTTTAGGGGCATCCCTTGTTTCCTATATCTTGATCAACCTTAGAAAAAGAAGATCTTTATTAATTTTTTTATCAATCTTAGAAAGGAAGATCTCTTTTTTTTTTTTTTTTTCAACCTAATCGTCCTTAAAAGGTTAATTAGGAATTTGTTTTTAGATCAACCTTGAAAAGGAAGATATTTTCTTTACCAACCTAATGAACCTTAAAAGGTTAATTAGGAATTTTTTGGATAACCCTTTGAAAGGAACATCTACTTTTTTTTTCAACCTAATCGACCTTAAAGGGTTAATTAGGAAATTTTTTGGATCAACTTTAGAAAAGAAGATCATCTTTTTTTTTTTTTGATCTACCTTAGAAAGGAGGATCATTATTTTTCTTAAATCTACACCTTAAATGTTAATTAGATTTTTTTTTTTTTAATCAACCTTAGAAAGGAAGATCATAATTTTTTTTTTTTGTTTTATCAACCTAAGAAAGAAAGATCATTTTTTGGATCAACTTGTCTTAGAAAAGAAGGATTTTTTTTTTTTAACCAAATTGACCTTAAAAGGTTAATTAGGAATATTTTTTTAGGATCAACTTTAAAAAGGAAGATCTTCTTTTTTTTTTTAACCTAATTATCTTGAAAAGGTTAACCTTAAAAGGTTAATTAGGAATTTTTGGGATCAACCTTAGAAAAAGATAATATATATATATATATATATATATATATATTTTGGATTAACCTTATAAAAGGAAGATCTTTTTTATACCTAGTTAACCTTAAACGATTAATTAAGAATTTTTTTTAATCAACCTTAGAAAAGAAGATCATTTTTTTATCAACCTTAAAATAGAAGATCATAACTTGTTTTCTAGCTGTTCATAGATCACACTCTTGCAGGCCTTAAACGGTTAATTAAGAATTTTTTTTTAATCAACCTTAGAAAGGAAGATCATTTTTTTATCAACTTTAAAATGGAAGATCATAATTTATTTTTTAACTTTTCGTAGTTTATACTCTTGCGGGCTAGGAGTTCATTTTTGTTTAACTTGGAATTTTGTTCCAAGCTACCTACGTACCTTTTGAAAAGGGATCAAGTTATAACATAGTTCAAATTTTTTTAATGGACAGTGGGCGCTGTTCACAGTTTTATAGCTCATGTCGGTCGAGAACATCTATTTAGTTACCAACTTAGACTTGGTGGAGTGTTTCAGCAATTTTCATCACATACTACACTATTGGTTGTTGGCATCCACAGTTTTAGCTCGTGCGGGTTAAGAGTATCCATTTGTCAATCACTTTGGATGAAGTGGAGTGTTTTAGCAATTTATCCACGTGCTACACTACTGTGGTGATTTTATTTTCTACTTACAAATAATACTATTTTAGAAAATTTCCATTAATGGGGCCAATTCAAAGTCCTTCTGCAACTATATATCTCATTTTGATATGAACTTATTTCTTGTTCTGTGAGTAGTTATGATAGTTTTCCGAATAGGAAGAACAATATCTTTTATTTGAAATGAGCAACATCTTACTATATTCTTATTAAAAGTTTTAGATAGACGCGCTTGATAACATTCTAACTTCTGTCGGATTTCAAGCCTTTTACCATCCAATGCCTCCAACTCTGCTAGACGCAGATGCGTATTTTCTTCAGTTCAAAGACATTCTTATATTGCTATCCATAGAGAAAGAATTTTTTTTCTCAATGGGCAAAATTGTCTCTACCCCATAAACCAAGGAGTATGATGTTGCTTGTGTAGGCATACAATAAGTTATTCGATGTGCCCGAAGAGCCTCTTCGACTCATTCATGTAAGTATCTTTTTGACTTAGCAACTACCTTTTTAATTAAGTTGGAAAGTGTCTTGTTAAATACTTCAACAAGTTCATTAGCTGGGGCATTGTACATTGAAGTCTTGTATTGCTTGAAGCCAAATTGTTCACAGAACTGATTCATCAATCTATTGTCAAAAGGTTTTCTATTGTTAGAAATAATGTATCGTGGAACTCCATATCTACAAATTACATTTGTTTTTATGAAGTTCGATTACATGTTCTTTTGTCATTCTGACTAATGGAATAGCCTCATCCCACTTTGAAAAATAATTTGTGGCAACAAGAATATAGAAATGCCCACGAGATGACAAAGGCAACGGACCAACTGTATCCAGCCCCCATACATCAAATGGCCATGACACTATCGTCAGATGTAAAAGTTTGAATGGCTGATGAAAAAAGTTTGTATGAAATTGCATATTCCATGCAATCTTTGACCATAATTGGCCCATAATAGCCCATTCTTTTGATGTGAAAATGTAGTCTTGGGCTAGATTGATAAGCTCCATAAATTTTAGAATGTGCTTCTTCAATCGCTTGAGTGCATTCTTCGTCCTCTAAGTAATGAACTGCGATAAAGTGGCCCTTTGTAGAAAACAAAGCCTAGAGATCATTTTTTTCACCTCAGTTCTATGTCGAGGATCTTTAGGTAGTTTTCCATCTCCCAAGTAATCAATTAGTGACTGACACCAATCATCTTTTGTTTCAGTTTCACATCAGATCGATATGATATTTGTATCATCCATCTGATTACTTGAAAACGAAGTTATTACCAAGCGGCAACAAATTGGAATCTCAGTTGTTTTATCTTTAAATAGGGCTAAAAATGCTGCTAGATTGGCAAGTGCATCAGCCATTTGATTTTCTTTTCTTGAGACATAACATAAAAGAAAACTGTCAAATTTATATAACGATTTGCATAATGGAAATATTGCAAGAGATCTTCATGTTTGACATCATATTCCCTTAAAAGTTGGTTAATGACCAACTTATAATGTCCATAAATTTCTAAATTTGTTATTTTCATTTTGACTGCTATCTTAAGTCCCATTATCAGAGTTTAATACTC
The DNA here is from genome assembly GCA_025175665.1 of Cinchona pubescens. Lineage (NCBI taxonomy): Eukaryota > Viridiplantae > Streptophyta > Magnoliopsida > Gentianales > Rubiaceae > Cinchona > Cinchona pubescens. The sequence goes on from JANKKI010000092.1 coordinate 223,962, forward strand.
AGCAATACTGTTAAAGCATAACTGGCTGAGTATAATTGTATATGGCAGGATTTGTCTTTCAGGAGAGACAAACACAATTCCTATCCTTGTCTCCATTAAAGAACATCATCCATGATAGAAGTATTTCGACAAAAAATATTTCTTCATCAGGAATATGCATCAGAAATCTCCCAAATAATAGGTGTTGGAAGATCTACTAAGAAGTTTGTCATGCTTGTCCTTTGACGGTTTCTTGTGGCACATAGATGATTTTATATTAATTGAAAATAATCAACCATCTTGGTAATATTCCAGTCAGAACGGGCTTTGACATTACAAATTTCATCGGGTCAATGCGTGGTATGAGACGCACTGTGTATACTTCAAAGTAGTGTGTCTGTTTTTTTAGTGCATAAAAGTTCGCGAAACACATATTTTCGATGGGCGAATATTTTAACTCAATTTGTGTGAGACTTTTGCTCAGATAAGACAGAGCTCTCTCTCTGCCTTCCTCGTTTTCTTGAGCAAGTGTGCACTAATGGACTTTTCTTATGCAACTATACAGAGAATTAATGGTTTGCCAATTATAGGTGCCCCCAACACTGGTTGATTTAAAAGATAATTTTTGATGCAATGAAATGCATTTTGGCAAGCTTGATTACATTAAAAGGAAGTACCTTTTTTCGAGTTGAAGTCAATTAAATGGTTGACACCACGCAGTAAGATTTGAAATGAATCTTCTAATAAATCAAGACTACCTTGCAAACTTCGTAATTCATGTAAATTCTTAGGCGGTGGCATTTTCTGAATTGCATTTATCTTGGATTGATCTATTTCAGTACCATGATGCGCCTCATAATGAAACTTGTGAACTTTGTTGCAAAACTCTACAAGGCACATTTAATAGTATTCATTTTTAATTGACATCATCTTAATCGATCAAAGACCATGCAAAGATCACATAAATGATCTTTTCTCAATTTTGATTTCATGACTAGATCATTGACGTATATTCTATATTCTTGTTCAACATATCATAAAAAATCATTTGCATGGCACATTGATAAGTAGCATCGGTATTCTTAACCTAAAAGGCATTATTTTGTAAAAATATATGCCCTTAGGTGTATGAAAATGTTGTGCATTCCTCATCTTTTGGTGACTTTCAAATTTGATTATAACTAGATAAGTCCAAATTAAACATCCATAAAGGACATGATTTCCTGTCCAATAGTAGCATCAACCATTATTTTAATTAACAACATAGAAAAATCATCCTTTGGACTTGCTTATTCAAGTCGCGAAAATTGACACAAATAGAAATTTGATCATTTTTCCTTCTCATAGGTATAATACTTGAAATCAATGTCGGATATTTTATTTATCCAATGAATCCTACCTTGTTGACTTTATTAATCTCTACTTCTACCTTAGGAATGAGATACCTCAACAAATATTAGGATTGCTCTACTGGGCTTACCCCATGTTTGATAACTAAGTGATGGATCGCTACCTTTGGGTTAAGTCCAAGCATTTCCTCGTATATCCATGCAAAAACATCTATATACTCATCTAAGAGTTGGACATACTTTATTTCTTCATCAGGATTTAAGGTTTTGCTAAAAAATATTGGCCTTGATTCTTCATGAGTTCACAAATTGATTTCCTTAAACTTGTCCACAGTAGCTTGTCTACCATCTTCAAGCTGTTGTGAAGAAGCATCTTGTTCCTTATCTTGAGTTTCACAACTCAAATCTTTTTCAAAAGTTATATGATAAGAAGCAGTTATTTCATCTTCTAAGTCAATTAGCTCATTTAGCAATATCTGTACGATAATACATCGCTTATGTGTCAAAAGTTCCTATTTTATGATTTGTCATTCTTGTTGTTTCTCTATTTGTGAAGGAACCTTTCCACGCACCTTTGTGTCATCGACGAAACTTTACAAAAAATGATCAACTAAATTGCAATTTTTTCTCAATCTACTAAATATAGACCTGCACTTCGATCGAATCTTTTGAGATTATTTTGACCCCTTAGCACCCAATCTACTGAAAACAGAAGAATGAGAATTTGGCATGCCTAAGTGATCAGAAACCAAGCAGAATGGTGGTTTATCTTTTGTCTCCTCATCATTTATTTCCTCCACGGTGATATATTGAGAAACTGCACTTGAATTTTTTTCTTTTCCCAAAATATACATGGGCTCAGAAGTGAGACAATCCAATTCCAGATTTTGACACAGGAACATAATGACCTTTTTTGGAACAACTAATTTTGCGTCATATTGAGGCCATGCTTTTTTTATCAATGCTTGTTTCTTCTCTTTCTTTGCTTTCTATCGTTACTTTGGATAAATCAAAACCGCACTTAGCTATAGTTTGTACGCATTTGGATCAAATCTGTCTTTTGTTTGCTGGTCAAGGAATGTATCTCCAACTGCTCTTACAAATGCTTTTACAGATGGTTTTACCCTTTCTTGCTGGTTGTTTTGACTAGAGACAATGTATGGCTTTCTTTTAGAACTTTGAAATCTACTTCTTTCCATTTTCTTGTTTCTTTGTTCCCATCTTTCGTTACAATATGTTTGACAAGTGAAGTTTCTCCATTTCTTCTTTGAGACTTGGGAACATACCGAAAGAACTTGGGAGTATCTCTTGCAGTTGAAAGCATCCTTTTTGAACATGAGACTTCCGGAAGTTTATCGGTTTTTGTGACAACTTGTTGAATTTATGCTTAAAGGAGTTGATTGTTTCTTATCATTCAATTAATCATTTTTTCTTTCAAATAATCAAAATCCTTGTAAATTTTTACATATGCAAAATGTATCTATCGCTTTGTTAAATGGCTTCATGTTTGCATCTACTTTGATAATAATGCCATTTTTATAGAATTTGAAGCATTGATGCAATGTCAAGGGTATAACTCTATTTTCATGTATCTAAGGTCTTCCTAACAGGAGACTGTATGATGTTTTTGCGTCAATCACATTAAACAATGTGGTTGCCTTCAACTCATCTATGATCAAATCAAAGTGAATCACACCTAAAACTCATTGTCCCCTTGGTTAAATCCTCGAATTATATGGTGGCTTTGAGTTAGGTCATCAATCGACATGCCTCACTTTTTTAATGTTGACTTAGGTATAATATTGATAGCAGACCCTCTATCAATAAGGATTCGATTTATTTTCTGTTCATTGATAAATCTAGAAACAACAAAGAGGGTGGTTGTGTGCTTTAGAACCTAGCAATAAATTTTCATCAAAAATGTAATGTAAACACAACATGTTGAATGAGAATCAAAACTATTCTAAATCTTTAAACTCAGTTGAGTACTTGTCGGGATCATCCAAGACTTGCATCAAAGCAGCTCGTTCTTCCTTTGACATTTGCATCATTTGGAACAAGTTGAATTTAGAAGACAGACTTTCTAAATCTATCTGAGCTATTTCAATTGTAGATGACATAAGACAAGTTTCTTTTCACAGTCAGTTTTTTCAATCACATTGTTACATGTGACTATTATGTCATCTTGTTTGTCCTCGCAAAAGTAATTCTTTGGAAAGAATTCTTTCAATGTGACAAGTGAACAAGGATTTTGTAAAACAACCTCTTCATTAAGTTTGTTCACTTTGGATGTCATTTTTGACAAGTTGTCCCTTTTTTAATGATGATTAGAAGTCCTTTTCATTCTCCATTTCTTTTGTTGTGGGTACAAAGGACGTATGGTATGTTTTTTTTTGGAAATACTTTCTCCTTGTGACCAATGTCCAACTATCATCTTCATCATCGTACTTCGCTTGTTTCTCCTCAGGTGTAATTTCAACATCATCATATGGAATATTTAGGAGAAGAGTAATAGGTTCAAAAGATCTAAATTGGATAACACTATGACTTGCCCCTAACTGTGTCCTTTTAGGCTAAGTTTTGGGGAAAGTACAAAAATTACTTTTTGCTGATTTAATAGAGGCCAACTTTGCCTGCACAACATACTCAAACTCAAGAACTATTCTTCTATCTAGAGTCAACTATAAAATTTTGTCTTTTAAGACAAAGCATTTTTCTGTAGGATGGCTAACAGTGTGATGATACTTGTAGTAGTTCCGATCATTGACGCACTTGACTTGTTCAGGGTGTTACATGGTGGTAATTCAATTAACTTTTTCTCCAGCAAATCATCCAACATTCCTAAGACATCAGAATCTAATAATAGATATTGCTTTTCTTAAATTTCTTTCAATGTAGACGCCTCTTAAGGTTTTGTTAAGAGATTTGCTAGGTTTTTCCTTCTTTTTTTTGCTGTTTAGCAATACTCTGGAAAGAGTTGTAGTCACAGCCAATGAATATTTTTCCCCTTCTTTGATAGGGACTTTGCCCCCTTTCTTTATCTCTTGCTGTTTTTTACGAGGGTCAAGAATAAGTAGCTCTTGATCTCTATGACTAATTTGTAAACTGTGAACTGTTGTTACTAACTTCTCAAAAGTTGGGGGTTGTATCCCTTGCCAGATATAATGAAGTTACCATTTCATGTCTTGGATACACATATCTGTAGTGGATGTCTCAGAAAGTTGATTCCTACAGTTAAAGCTAAGGGTCCTCTAATAGCTGATATGATCAACAATATGTTCATCTTTCTATTGATGAGCATTTGAGAGTTTAGTCATAGTGTCAGTTCTCTTGGTGCTGTAGATCTGGTTGAAAAATTCTTGTTCTAACTGCTCCTAATTATCAATTGAACTAGCTTCAAGATTAGTTTACCAGTCAAAGGCATTAATATTATACCTTTTAAGGAATGAACAAATTGTTTTACTAGCATATCCCCTTTAGAACTAGCATTACTGAAGGTATCGATGAAACAGGCAACATATTGGTTTGGTTTGCCTTTTTCATCAAATTATTGAAATTTGGGAGGCTAATATGCAATAGAAATTCTCATGTTGTCAATGCATTTGGTGTATGATCTTGTGTACATGAGGTTAGATTGTGATGGTCCTCCATACTGAGCATGAACAATGTTGGTGATCATGTCTTGTAGTTATTGCATAGATAGACTGGTGACCGAAACAGAATGCAATGCTTGATTACTTCCTTGGGGATTGCCAGTAATTTACATATTATTTTTATCTAATATAGGTGTTTTCCTTTCATCATGGTGAGAAGCAGTTGGATTTTTTGAAACATCACTTGCCCCTCCTCGAACTTCAAGCTTGCTCATGAGAGTTACAATTTGCAACTCATTTTGCTCTATCAAGTTGCACATTTTCTTCATTTCAGCAACCACACGTGCTTATTAGTTGTTCTTCCAATATTATAGCGTTAGTCATCATGACTAGCATCTTTATTGAAAAGTCAGAGTAAGTTGACTTAATAGATTCTAAATCTGAAAATTCTTGAAGTGAATCATACACTTCAAGAACATTGACATCTTTAGTGTCAGCAGACTTCACATTGACCACATATTATTTGTGGCTTTTAGTAGCAAGGGATATGGTCTTGCTGCAAGTGACTAGCCCTTCAAAGTGGCTTTCACTCTTAGCAGAAATTTGTTGAGTTTCTCTAGTTGCAAGGGATTTTGCCTTGCTTCCAGTAACTGGAGTTCCAGTGTGGCGGCTTTCACTACTTTTTGTAGAGCAACTTGGCTTTTCTTTGGAGCCATTGAGATGATAATTGTTAAATTTGTAGGAAAAATAGATGCGAGGCAGGGATGGTCTCATCGGGCGTGCTAAAAATTTGTAAACACAATTTTCAAATTAATTTAATAACAATAAAAATTTGAGCAACAAATTAAAATTTATTTGTTGATAATCAAAAAATTGAGTACAATCCCTGTTAACAGTTTCTTCATAGAAAAGAAACTTATCCTCTGATTCTATTTCCTGAATAAATAATCCAAGTGCTAAAGATCTTTGATCTTGGATTAACACGATTTCAATCCTCCGATTGGTTTGAAGATTGAAAAATAATTTTTTTGCGACTTGAAAGTCTGTTCTTCAATTAAAAGATTTTTAATCTTTAAAAGAAGGGTAAATACAGTTTAATATGTTTTCGGAAGGATATTTTTCAATTGCAAGATTTTTTTTGATCTACAAAAAGAAGAAAAAACACAATTTAATGTGTTTTTTAGGAGGATGCTTAGAGAGAATTTTGTAGGATCTCTATAGCTTTTTTGTTTTAGATGTGTGAATTTTTGACAGGTAAATGTCTCTATTTATAGACAAATCATAGGCCATTTTGGATGAGTTTAAGCTCCTTTTGACCAATAAGAATTCACCACATATAAAAAATGACAGCAATTGCTTAGAGACATCTGTTAGTTGTAGAATAATTCTTTAATTATCCATGAGAATTGTCTTTATAAGTATACGTGAATTGTAATTCTTTTTACCCAATGGGAATTTTGCAATGTGTGAAAAATAGCAGCAACAGTTGAGTGTTGTAGTCAAATACCAAATCTATGAGATTTATTTGTAATAATTATTCATGACCATTAATTTAGTCAACTGATAATTATTAAAATTAGCTACTAATTATTCAGTAGCAATTTTAATTAGAATATAAATTATATTAATTAAATAACCAATATTTGCAAGCTATTATACCAATGAAAATTTGTATTTTTATTAGTAAAATTTTAATGTTTACAACAATATTAAAAATTGGATTGAATTGGGATAAATATGAGAGTTCAAGGAGTAATATATCTAAAAAAATAAGTATATGGTGCAAAGTGAGAATCAAGTATAAATTCATAGGTCTAAAGTGGAATAAGAGCCAAAACTACAATATAATGTAACTATAGTGAAGCTATGAAGAAAGCAAATGAATATGGATTTCAAAATTGTAGAAACTAAATGCTGTTAAACTACGAAATATTTGATTAGTTTCATTTCTGAAAAATGAATTTGTTTCTTCGATGTATTGTGAGGTTCATCCTCCTTGTATCACAGCATTATTTTTGCCATCAACGAAATAAAAAATTTGCTCAAGAAAAAAAAAAAGCTGTTAAAAGTAAGCTGCATCACCTGAAGTTGGGATTCAAGGAAACCAAGAATAGTACCAGGGATGATGCCTCTGACACCGCCTCCATCAATACTAAGAATGGTTATTAGATTACCATTGGTTGGGGGCTGGTTTTGAACAATAGAAGACTGTGCTCCCTCCATTTCGACTTAGCTAATGACAATTGGCTCACCAAATGTGCAAACTTACAAAATAATCAAAAAATTTAGAACGTCTTGATCTGAATAACAAAGTAGTTATATATAGAGGACAAATAACTCCTTTTCTTTCTTTTTTTTTTTTTTTTTTTTTAAGTCAATAAACTTATTTTAAGTTGGTCTAAACCTTATATTTTATGTTACACATGGTAGGTGAAATAAAACACCATGTGAACTCGTTTATTCTGTTTGATCTTCATTTGATAAGCGGGAAATACTTGTAGCTGTAGGATGTAGACGACTTTACTACCTCCAATAATATTTTTAATGAATTATGGACAGTAGTTGTGAATGTTATTTCAAGGTTAGTAATATTGGCAGCTCTTTTGAGATGCATTATTCACTCATCTATTGCAAATTCTTCAAATTATTACTAATAAAGTCATGGGATAACACAGACACTTACCAATAAATAAAGAAAGGCGGAACATGATGCAACTATATCCACTTACTAAGCATGATATAGGAGTTACGACATAATTCCAAAAGTATTAAATATCACTTAAGTTTAAATTGTTTATTAGATTAATAATGGCTAATGATTTTGGCGTTCCATATTAAATTTTAGACACTCTACTTCTAATTTTTATTAACATAATGACCTAAACGCATTTTCCGATAGCCTTTTAGATTAGAAACTTCTCATGGCACATTTAGTGTAATCTAAGATTTTTTTTTTTAATTTTTTATGAGGTTCAACAAATTTTCACTTTTTGATTAAATCTAATACTATTTTTTTTCAAGCTACTAAGCTTTTTAAAGTAAAACAATTCTTTATTTAAAGAATAATATTTTTTATTATGAATTAGGTAAGAAATTTGTATATGGTAAATGTGTTTTCTTTAAGTTTTTATTTTAATTTTTTTGATTTTTTTTAATAAATTTTAACACTTTTTTTATTTGTGATTATATGTTTTAAAATTAAGAGACATATTCACGAGTTTATTAAATATGACTTTGATAGTTTTGATATTTAAATTATTTGGATATGGGTACATAGGTCATTTTAATAATGAAAAAATATATATGGAGTGCTTGAAGTAAAGTGCCAAAATGGATGCCCGGAATTAATCATGCATCATAATATCTTACATGGAGCTTTTGATAATTTTTCTTCAGAAAATGGCAACATGTTAAACGTTCAATTGGGATAGGTCTAATACCTTTAACTAATGCTAATAATTATCAATCTTTAATTGTTTCTCGGGGGCAGCGGATACAGAGGAGGAATTGCATGTGGCACGATCAGTTGATTTACCATAACAAACATGGAGACCTGAGAATTACAATATCTTCTGCTGCAATAATCTCTTCGAACATATAAGTGTGGTGATTTTCTTCTGAAGATAAATTGCTGGGAAAATGACCAAATAAATTCCTCACATTTAAAAAAAATTCTTTTTGCATCCTTCACATTTTAAAAGATTCAAATTGGTTCCTTAAATTTTCAACACATATTAATTTCGTCTCTCACATTTACGAAACATCTTTTTTTCGTCAATCACATTTAGAACGATGCAAATTTGTACCTTAAATTTTTAAAATGTATCAATCTTGTCCAACACCAAATTTCGATTAAATTTATGGCTAACAATCTACGAAAAAATTGATTTATTGTCTAAAATTGGTCGAAATAACTTGCGTTATGCTCTATCAAATATGCTTATGTTATTTAATTGCATAACTAAATTTTTGAAGTTTCAAAGTGAGATTTATTTTATTTTATTTTATAGTCTATGGATTTATCCTTTCTTTTGTTAATTTATTTACATAATTAGGATTTTTAAATGTCTACACAGTTTAATTAACATAGATTTATAATTTGGATTTTGGTAAGAATTCTCACATGAAAGGGGATTTGCTCATCTTTCTAACGAATCAAGATATCTTGATACTACTTTCAGTAACAATAACTTTACACATAAAAAAAGCATCAAAATTTGATTTTATATTGGGCCAAAATTGGTATGTTTTGAAATTATAATGGACAAAAACAGTACATTTAAAAATGGGAAGGATGAAATTTATACATTTTAAATGTGTGGGATGAAATTTGTGAATTTTAAAAATTTGAGGGATGAATTTGCATCGTTTAAAATGTGGATAATGAAATCCCTATTTTTTTTTTTCCAAATGTAAGGAATGTAGATTTGATCATTTTTCCTAAACTGTTATCACGGTAAATTATCATCATTTTTTGAGAGAATGTAAATTCTACTTTGTACCTTTAATTTTTTACCATTTTTCAAATTACAGCTCAAATTTTTTTTGGACAACTTTGCACTTTAATATTTTTTTCTTCCCATTTTAGTCTAATTGTTAAAAATTTCACTCAATTCAATAACTTTCACTAATTGTTAGATTGAAGTGTCAAGTAAAAAAATCAATAGAGTTCAAAGTGTCTAAAATAAATTTAAGATAAAATGCGGAATTAGTAACAATAGCCGAAAAAGCATAAACTTCGAAAAGTTTTAATTTTACCTTCATTCCAACCATCAATTCCATATGCAGCTACATCCCACCCATAAATTACATTGTCATCTAAAAAATTTTAAACAAATACATGTCAGCTATTTAGCACAAGATTCAACTTCATTTTGAAAAAAGATCATTTGCATGCATAACGCTCCAATCAAATAATCACTTATGTCATTTGGGGATCGAATAATCAAATTCAAGTACAATAGATCTCATTACTTTGATGGAACACCAATAGATGGTTGCTAAGTGTCTCCTTGTCCAATTAACTTAATTTTACAAATTGGCTTTCTATTTTTCTTTGGGTTAGTTCGTCTTTGTACTCCTCACTTGCTACCATTTACTGGAATTGCACCCCCAACTTTTATTTACCACTTTACACCCTTTTTTTTTTTTTTTCTTTTCTTGACACTTTAGTCCAATTATTGAAGAAACTACTCAATTGACGGAATCTTTCAATGGTTAGATTAAAGTGGAACGGAAAAAAAGTTGCAAAATGGTAACAACTTTAGGTGTTTAGTGGAATTTACCTTTTCGGAAAATTGAGAAAAACATTAATGTGCGGAATCCTTAACTGCCACTACGACCCGAATTATTAATTCGAAACAAACTGGTTACTAGTACTAAAAAACTTGTTCGAAAGATACACCTTAATCTTTAATTCCCAATTGTATGATTTCAACACGGGGAATGCATCTCGTTGGCACTTTAGATCAATAAACAGTCGTGACATATCGTGTTGGTTCAATAAATATTTCTAACTAAACATGAGGGATAAAAAAAATGACAAACACGAGGTTCACCTTCTGCTAGCCGGCTTGTCAGAATTATTCCCTCTCTTCATTTTTTCTTTTTTTTAAATTACGAGTAGATTTCTTATCAAAAGATAAGTTAGGCTGTTTGGACTTTTTTATTTATGGATGAAATACAGTGGAATCAGTCATCTGGGTCACTAATTCTATCATCATTTAGGGTTCGGTCATTGGGATGACAAACGATTCAATAATTAATCTAATGTTTGATTACTTTTAGTTTTAGACGTAAGATTAATTATTACACTTAACCGAACTTATCAATTGAGCAAGGGTAAATAATTCTATGGGGTGATGGTATTAATTGTCATGAATGACTCCTATATGGAATGCCAATGTTTTGGTCTAATTTACCCCTAACAAAAAAATATAAGCCTAGTGCATTCACATTGATGTAACAAAATCATTGTTTGGCCTTTTCATGTTTAACCTGAGTTCTTAGTCATTTTTCATAGTTTTTATTTTTTTATTTTTGTAATTTTGTGTTTCTCTCTTTCATTTTTTATTTTTGGATATTTATGTCTATGCACATTGCTTTAACTTTAGATAAATTAAAAAAACCTTGTTGATGCGTAAAAATTATAAGTCTTAGGGTAAAGTCCTAAGAAGTCCAAGCATATGATTCATCCAATGCAAAGGTCATAGTTGGCGTGCAGTACTTATGAACTATAGAACCTAAGACAAAAAACAAAAGCGGCGGGATTTTGTCCCCCAGAATAGGCTCCGATAATCAAGTTAGTTAGTTAGACAAGAGGAAATACTTTAGAACAATTGAAAGCAAAGAGTAACAAAAGCTAAGAGTAACAAATGAAGGTTTTATGAGTGTTGTGTTATATGCAAAAGTCAAAACAAACATTATGAATTGGCTATTTATAGTCGTCTTTGATGGGGTTGGATGCAAATTTGTTATGTGATTTATAGGATTGGAAATAATTATTCAGCCCACGAGATCCTTATTTATGTTGCTTGAGTTCATGTCTAAAATGATGCAAATGCCCTTGAAATTAGTTGACCATTTTGACTGCATTGTCACGTATCCACGAACAATTAGGTGGTACATTTATATGTCAGCACTTATTCCCTACTCTCAAGTCAAGTTTATTCAGATTGAGAGTAGTGCAGCAGTCTTCGACCTATTTCTTGGCTGGACCTAATAAGATTTTGACCAAAGCCAAATTTTGAACTTTATGTTTGAGAATCTTAAGTTGAGTTTAAGGTGTAAGCCGTAGGGTTGAGCTTGAGGTTGTCCCTTAGACTTAAACTTGAGTTTAAACCTTAGGCCTGTACTAGAGGTTGAGGTTGAGGTTGAGGTTGAAGTTGAAGGTTGAGGTTGAGGTTAGCACCCAACTCGACCACAGCACCCAACTCTACCATAGCACCCAACTCTACTATAGCACCGAACATGAATTTGACTCTGACTAGTCATGAACTTAACATTAGTTTAGGACAACCATTGGAGCCACTTGAGTTGTACTCGGTTGATGTTAGTATGAAGCTAGTTGTGCCAAGGAGCATGTCTTTGATAACTCAGTTGGTGTTTCAGAAATTGTGGTTAATTCTTGGAGAAATGAAAATATATACAAGTGCTTAGACCAAGGACATAAACCAATTGGATTTCGGAAAACTTTATTTATGGGTAGGCCTTTACTTGGGGGTTCTTCATCTTTCCAAAGGGTGAATTTGCATAGAACCAATGCCACCCAAATATTCACACTTGTACCGTGTCAAAAAGCACCAGTCTATGATGGCGTCTGAAATCGCTTTGTCCAAGTTGATTATGAGAGTGAATCTGAACGAAATAGCTCTAGCGAAGAAGCCATTAATGAAACTGAGCAAGATGATCTTTGGGAGGACCATATGGGTAAGCATGAGTAAGAAGGCACTAGTGAAAATGAGCAAGTTTTAGCGTTGGCGAGAAAAAGTCCTTGTTGAGCTTGATCCCACTCTTCTTTTAGGTTGACTTGCAAACTCATTTTTAGAATTTCTTTGCATGTCCTCTTTTTCCTTTAGTTATAGCTTGAGTATTACTTCTACTTTGGATTTAACTCTTTCCCTTGATCCTATAATGGAGGATACCATTCGTGACTGTGATTTGGAGCGAAGAAGTGCTAAGCATAGGGATTCATCTAAAGCATGCCGAAGGGTCTAGTATTAGGACTGAGGGTACCAAGAAATCTTCTAAAGTAACTCTTGCGCAGCCTACAGGTGGGAAGAAAGCCAAGGTCCTTTCTAAGCCTACTTAGCCACCTTCACCTCCAGTTGAGGCTCATACTCAGGTAGCAACTACTTCGGTGGTACTTGCTCCTTGTCCACCTCAGGTTCCCACTTTGGCTCTATCCAAGAGCTCATCCACTTGCGAGGTATATGTTCCTCGATGGAAGGTGTACCATGACTCTAGTTTGGAGGAAGTGATTCGGCCTTTGATAAAATCGCCTTAGCGTTGCCAAAGGATCGATAAGAGAGATCAGGGAAACCTTTGAGCTCCACTTGTGTCGCCAACACTGATAAGATGTATAAGCACATTGCTCAAATAAGTTGATCTTCTATTCTTTAAAAAATTTTCTTATCCTTTTGCTCATGTTTAGAACTAATATAGTTCTTCTTCGCTTTGGCATTAGATTGAAAATCTCTACTATCAATTGCATTGCACTCAAGAGCAACATTTAACCAAAATTTCAAAGTTGGAGAGCAAGCTCAAAGAGGAAATGATGGTGTAGGATAAGCATTTCAAGGCTTGGCATGCATCTTCTGAGCAATACAAGAAGAAACTTGATTAGATCACCAAGGTAAGGAATGAGATCAAGCAAATTCAAGAAACTCATAACGTAGAGATGAAGAAACTTCAAGTCTCATAAGGAAGAGCTTAGAATCATGGAGAAGAAGAATAAAGGCCCAGCAATATTTGACTTACTTGACTCCTAGGATTACAAGGATTCTCTTGGAGAGGCACTTGGTAGACTACCGTGCTAGCATTGAGTTTGAGAGTTTGGTACAGTGATAGTAGCATTGAATTTTTCAACACAGATTATGATCGGGTCTTGTCTTACATGAAGAAAAAGTATCTAGACTTTTGAATATTGATGACTTACTTTGAGGCAGGGCTCTTCCTACCCCCTTCATCCAAGTACATCAAGGGCTCTAACTAAGGATGGAGTAGTGCCCGTTAGAGTCAACACGAGAGACGCTACTTTGGAGGTTGTCGACGAAAATGGAGGAGTTTAGGTGAGCACTTTTGCCACACCAATACCTTAGCTTAGTGCTTAGCTTTGCTTTCTTCTTTTTTGGAAACTTTAGAGCTTGGATCCCTTATACATATGAACTTCTACTTTCGAATAGTATTAAGTTATTTACTTTCCTTTGCTTCACATGTTTCTTGGCTTTGAGTTGGGGTCTTGCCTTGTACCAACTTCACCTATGTTATGCTTTCCATCTATATCCAATGATATTATGTCTTTCCTTTGCTACTTCGTACTTTTGTTTGTATTCAACTATTCGTCTAAAGCCTTCACCCTCCTTAGATACTTAACATTTTTAAGTGACTAAGTTGTTTCATTGAGCCATTATCTTCATTCTCAAGTAAAATTTTATCATCCCTAGAAGGTAAGCCTTGATCTTAGAACCAAGCTTAAACAAGTAAGCCTCGGTCTTAGTACCAAACTCAAACTAAGTAGAAATCTTTCTCCCTCGGAAAGGTAGAGCCTTGTTCTTGGGACCCAACTTAGAATAGGTATAAAATTTTTGCCCTCGAAAGGAATTAACCTAGGTATAATTTTTTTGCCCTCAAAAGGGTAAGCTTAGGTACAAATCTTCTAGGTAAACCCTTAGTCTTGGGGCCAAACTTGATCTAGGCACAACTCTCCTAACTGGATTTGATTTCGCCCCCGTGGAGGTTATGGTTGCTTTTTTGAACATACTTAACCAAGGAACTTCTTTTCCAAGGTAAGTTCAACTTATTTCTGCCTCTGGAGAGATAACCACAGGCACACATCTCCTAGGCAAAGCCATAGTCTTGAGACAACACTTAGCTTAGGCACAACTCACCTAGGTGAATAATGTAAAACTTTCTCGTAGGAAGGCTTTGTTGTTTGCCCTCGGGAGGGTTATGGGTTATACTGACTCTGGAGTGCGGCATTTGATTTTGTTTTTCGAAGGAAGTAGATGATCCCAAGAAGTGAGATTTTTAAGCATCAAAAGGGTAAGCCTTACTCTTAGGAGTAAGACATAGCTTATAGAACCCTTCAATTGAGAAGACTTTGACTTACCCCGGGAAGGGTTTAGTGATCCTGGAGGATAAGATTTTTGAACCCTCGTAAGGATAAACCTCATTCTTAGGGTGAGACTTAGTTTGTAGAATCCTTCATTTGGGAAGACTTAGGCTTGACCTCGTAAAAGTATGGTGATTCCGAATGATGAAATTTTTGACCTTCGGAAAGGTGAGCCTTACTCTTGGGTGAAGACTTAGCTTGTAAAAGCCTTCACTTAGAAAGATTTAGGCTTGCCCCTGGAAGGGTGAGGAGATATCGGAATATGAGATTTTTGACCGTTAGAAGGGTGATCCTTACTTTTTGGAGTAAGGCTTAGTATGTAGAAGCCTTCACTTGAGAAGACTTGGACTTGCACTCGAAGAGGCGTGGTGAGCCCAGAGGACGAGATTTTTGATCCTTAGAAGGGTGAGATCCACTCTTGGAGTGAGACTTAACTTGTAAAAACCTTCATTTAACAAAACTTAGGCTTGTCCTTGGAGGGGCGTAGTGATCCCGAAGGATGAGATTTTTAACTCTCAGAAAGGTGAGCCTCATTCTTGGGGTAAGACTTAGCATGTGGAAGCCTTCACTTGGAAAGACTTAGCCTTGCCCTCAAAGAGGTGTGGTGATCTCAGAGTATAAGAATTTTGGCCCTTAGAAGTGTGCGTCTCACTCTTGGAGTGAGACTTATCTTGTAGAAGCCTTCATTTGAAAAGATACTTAGACTTGCCCTTAGAAGGGCATGGTGGTCCCAGAGGATGAGATTTTTGACTCTTGGAAGGGTAAGACTTAACTTGTGGAAGCCTTTAACTTGGGAAGATTTAGGCTTGCCCTCAAAAGGGTGTGGTGATCCCAGAGGATAAGATTTTTGACCCTCAGAAGGGTGAGCCTTACTCTTGGAGTGAGACTTATCTTGTAGAAGCTTTCACTTGAGAAGACTTAGGCTTGCCCCCCAGATGAGCGTGGTGATCCCAGAGGATGAGATTTCTAACCCTTGGAAGGATGAGTCTCACTCTTGGAGGAGACTTAGCTTGTGGAAGCCTTCACTTGAAAAGACTTAGTCTTGTCTCCAGAGGGGCTTGGTATTCCTGGAGGATGAGAATTTTAACCCTCGAAAGGGTGAGCCTCACTCTTCGAGTGAGACTTAGTTTGTAGAAGCCTTCACTTGGGAAGACTTAGTCTTACCCTAAAAAGGGTAAGGTGATCCTGGAGGATAAGATTTTGTCAACTGACCCTCAGAAAGGTAAGCCTCAATTTTTGGAGTAAGACTTAGATTGTAAGAATCCTTTAGTTGGAAGACTCAGCCTTGCCCTCAGAGGGGTGAGGTGATCCCGAAGGATGCTAGTTGAGCACAACACTTGGGGTCACGAGCAGTTGAGTACTCTATCCTGGAGGGTAAGACCAAGTAAGGGTTCTATCCTAGAAGGCTGAGTGACAACTCAATCCCAAAGGATGAGGATAAAATAGACTTGGCGTGCTCTCTTTAAAAGTTCCTTGGTATCCAGAGGATAGAACCAAAGAGATCTACCCTAGAGGATATGAGTAGTGGTGTTTTTCCTTTGAATAGGTGGGTGCTCCAGTTGTTGTCTGACGAGCATATCCTTCAACCTAACATTTTGTTGCCATAGCCTATGGATTTTTCATCCTTGTCCATAGCTTAGGGATTACAATCCCAAGATTCCACGGCCAGGGCTTTACTTTGGAGAATGTAAAAGGAGGGCTCAACTTTGAGTTAGGGCAAGAGCAAGAGAAAGTTCTACTCCTAAGGACAAAAAATAAGTGAGAACTCTACACTAGAGGACATGAGCCAGTGAGAACTCTACCTCAGAAGGCAGGAGTCGGGGTTCTTCTTATTGAATGAATTGATGCTCAAGCTATTGTCTAAAGAGCATATCCATCAACATAACATTCGGTTATCTTAACTAATGGATCTCTCCATCTTTGTCCATAGCTTGAGGATCAGGATCCTTAGTTGCCCCTCAAATCGATCAAGTACTTTAATTGATCGATTTGTCTGATGTTGGGAGGTGATTTGCCTTTGTCTTGGTTATTGCAGTGAGTATTGTGTGTGCTAGGTGCCATGATTTATGATGGCCTTTACTAAGATTTTCCATAAATGGCGCAAAATGTTGTTGCGTAAAAATTATAAGTCTTAGGGAAGAGTCCTAAGAAGTCCAAGAATATGATTCATCCAATGCAAAGGTAATAGTAAGCATGATGTACTCACTAGCTATAGTGACCTCAGACAAAAAACAAGAGTGGCAGGACTTTGTCCTCCAAAATAAGTTCCGATACTCAAGTTAGTACTCGAACAAGAGGAAATGCTTTAGAGCAATTGAAAGCTAAGAGTAGCAAATGAAGTTGCAAAAAGAGTTGTGTTATGTATGAAAGTGATAACAAACCTTGTGAATTGGCTATTCAGTAGTCTTTGATGGGTTTGGAAATAATTATTAGGCTAATGAGATCCTTATTTATCTTGCCGAGTTCATGTCAAAAATGACAAAAATGCCCTTGAAATTAGTTAACCATTTTGAATACATTGCCATGTATTCGCAAGCTATTAGGTGATACATTTATGTAACATCAAACCCTATTGTGATTTGTCTGATACTCATGTTACCCCATATTGTTTACGAACCTATCCCCTTGTAGTTTGTAGATTGATTTAAAGTGAAATATTTAAATATTCTTTTAAGTAAATGCTAGGAGACTTAAATAATTTGATTTAAAGTATTATTGTTTTTAGTCATTTAAAGTATCTAATCAATGCTAGTTATGTAATTTATTGTAAACCAGAACCCCTTCCTTCCCGCGAAGAGGGTTTGGTAGGTAGTGATGAGCTGCTAGGCATAGGGGTATATTTGACATTTTTCATAAATTCATACATTTTTGAACTTTTCATCTATTTTACAAAAAATTCAAACCATAAGGTGGCAAATTGTTGGTTTACAAACTATAGGGAAGACATCTAAACATTAATTAGTCAAATTACAATGGGTTCCTTATAATTTACTTTAACTTTTCATTTTCCTTCATCTTTCCCCTGTTTAAATAAGTTTCACCCAAATCACCAATTAATCATTTTCTCATCTCATCTTTTAATTTTGTTGTAATTTGTGCTTTATCTTCTTTTTTTTTTGCGTAAATTTCTCTACATGCATAAATGTAAGTGTCACCCAAATCCCCAACCAGTTATTCTTTTATTTATTATTTATTTTTGTAATGGGGCTTTTTCTCATTTGTTTTTGTTGTGGGTATATTTCTATGCACATGGAACAATGCAATTTTTTTTTTTTTGCTCTTCTCTCATTCAAACAAGTTTCTTCTATATCCCAAGTTAACCTTTTCTCATTTGATTTTATTTTATTTTTTGTAATTTGGACTTTTTTTTTTCCTTTTACTTTGTGATATGAAATTATTTAGTTCTTCATATTTATATTAGGGCAAATTCAACTTACACTTGTTATGGTTAGGTTCTATTTTGTATAACTCCCACATGAATTTAAAATGTCAAATTACACCCTTTTACTTTAGTTAAAATGGAAGATGGACGAAAATATACTCCTCTAAGGCAGCCATTGGTAACGGTCAATTATACCCTTACAAAGTTAGTAAAGAAAATTGTGCAGCATAGAATTGTAATTTTGATATTTTATATTTTATTCACTTATTTTATTTTTTTTCTTTTGTCATTTCTTCTTAGAAAAACTAGGAAACAACAAATGCACCCTTCTACCATGGCTGCAAAGTGATAACTCATAATAATAGATATAGTTATTTTGCCTCTAATAGATAGTGTTTTGATAGTATTTTTCCAAATTGAGTGTTTCTATGTGTGATTTTCTTTAATTTGATGTTATGTAATATTCTTAGACGCATTAGACTATTATTAGACTTTTAGTATTACTTTTATTCTATTTTTGTATATATTAATACTTATTAAATTTTGGTGTACTATTACAGGTCAAATTTGCAAATAGCCACAAGTTTGAAGAACCAAGAAGTCAAGGACCAAGTTGCAAAAAGAAAAGATTTCAAAACAAAGTATAAGACTATAGGGGTTCAAATTGCATGCAGTAACATTCTCAAAGAAGGAAATTCCATACTGTAGTCCCGAGGGTCAATCTCCTAAGTTCGAGCAAGATTTGAGCCGTGGTATGAAAATTGAAGAAGCAAAATGATACTACAGTCCGAAAGCATATTTCAGATATATAGGAAATTGGATAGTTTTGTAACAGCTGCGAAATTTGTAAATAAGACCACTTATTTCCTGAGAACAGTACACCAAAAATACATAATAGATAGTGTAGTAGTTAGTCTAATGTTCTCCCACACTATAGTCTCTTTAGAGGCAATTTATAAATATTGTATACGATAAAACCAACTTCTAACTCAAGGGACTGAGTCAGTCGAAAACTTCCTAAGGCTTCTTTCTTGCTTTTGAATTCTAAATTTCTAGTGAAGAATTCCATTCTGAGCAAGTTCAGGTGGTGAAAATAGTAATTGTAAAATAAAGCATATTCGACTCTCTTATTACGACCAATATAAACTCATGTTGGCTCTGGAATCTTTTCAACTAAATACTCTAGCAAACTCTCTATCTACAACTTAATGAACTTGAATAACAAGAAATTCAATTTAAATGGAAAGTATAATTAATGATAAGAAACTAATAAAAAGTACCACAACTCTAAATTAATGAAATTCTAAAACTAATTAAGAATTTCTAATGTCTATGGACTTTCATTTAATATGTCAAAAATACTACTTTAAATCAACCGTCTCATCTCAAGGAAAAGAGGTTCAGCACCAGCATGAGAAATAATCACCATTAAAATCATTGTGACATCCTCCAAATCTTTATTTGTCATAGTAGTCCACATTCTTGGATACATCAGTTCTTCATCTCTCACTTTTTCTTTGATTCAGAAAATTCATAAATGACAATTGGTATAAACTTTTTAAATATTGTAAATCAATCAGAACCAATAATTTTGATATGATGTTTTTTTTTTTTTTTAATCTTTATTTAACATCACAAAATAATATCAACAAGATCCCTCCTGTTAGGTCCCTATCCAACTAGGGGTAATATTTTTAATGTACTAATTGTCAACGAACCTCGTGGTCCCTCGTGGTCCAATTATCTAACGGTCAAGTACTCTCACAAATTTGTTTCTCTAATCTTAACAAATATCCTAGGACCAAAATTTAGGGTTTTAATACCACTTGTTATATAAAAAATAATAATAGAAGATTTATTTAAGATATACAAATATATGTGAATGAAGATTTTGGGATTATAGAATAAAACACATCCAACTCTGATATGGATGCTGATGTAAATTCATTGCAAAATTGCCTTCACTCTTTTTCAACTGAATACTCCGATAAACAATTTATGTATAACTTATCAACCTACAACAACAAGAATCCCAATTAAAATATGAAATATAATTATGATGGGAAACTAAAAAATAAAACGAAAATGCTAAATAGTAGAAAATTGCTTGAAGGATTTAAAATTTACCAAAAAAAATAATTTTAATCTACAAGAATAGAATTAAATCGATGAAGATTGAAATATAAAAAGCAAAAAGTACGGCCTAAGAAAAGCAAAACAATAGTGGTGCACAAGAAAAAAATTATATAGGCAGCAAAGCATTTTTTATTTCTTAATATCTTGGCTCACACATAATGGCGCAGCAATTCATAGTAATATATAGAAGAGATCAAGAAATGTGTGAAATAAAAATGTCACCATCCATCTGACAAACTTCTATACCAAGAAAATAAGACATTATAAGAATTCCAAATCTGTCATCAAACTGGCTAATCATAGCCACCTTGAATTCAAAAATTAATTTACAATTATTGCCTGTGAAAAATCAAATCATCCATATACCAGCATACAATAAGAACATCTCCGCTTGAATTGAATTTGATGTACAAAGTCTGCTCATATGGGCATCTTTGAAATCCTCTATACCAAGAAAATAAGACATTAATTCCAAATCTGTCATCTCAAACTGACTAATTATAACCTTCCTAAATTCAGAAATTAATTTGGAATTATTGCCTGTGGAAATCAAATCATCTACATACAAGCATACAAGCATACAATGAGAACATCTCTAGCTGGATTGAATTTAATGTACAAAGTATGGACATATAGGCATCTTTGAAATCCATGACTAACAAAATAAGAATCTATACGAGTGTACCAAGCCCTAGGAGATTGTTTCAACTTATATAATGCCTTCTTCAACTAGTACACTTTATTTTCCTGACCCCCTATCACATAACATACAGTTGCTGCTGCTCAACATATACCTTTTCTTCAAGAACATCATTCAAAAATGCAGATTTCACATCTATTTGATAAAATTTTCAACAATTATTGGTAGCAAGTGAGATAATCATTCTAATAGTGTCAAGTCTAGCAACAGGTGCAAAGATCTCAAAACAATCAATACCTGCCATTTGTTTGTAATCTTTGACAGCCAATCTCATTTTGAAGCAATCCACATCTCTAGTTGGTTTGAATTTGATCTTGTACACCCACTTGACTCTAATTGACTTTGAAGGTGAAAAAGTAGTCAACTCCCTCGTTCTATTTTTCTCAATGGCATGTGTCTCCTCATCTATAGCTTGAATCCAATAATCTTTTTTGACAACTTCCTCAAATGTAATTGGATCACAATTTGCAAATAATGCAAAATTAACAATATCTTCATCAGACACATTATTATGGTTAGTAATAACATAATCCTACAAACGAGCAGGCAACTCACGCTATCTTCATGGGCGATTGGATGACTCTGTTCTGCAACCTCATTGGGATAGGTTGCAGAACTGGCACATCTGACTGTGCACTAGAACTCCCTTACTCCACAATTGGAACAACGGTAGAGGTTTTCATGACAGCTCAGGATCCTTTTGGACAATCGCAAGCTCCCTACTCATCAAAAGTAATATTCCTACTAATAATCACTTTTCTTGTATAAGTAATAAATAATTTACACCCTTTTGTCTCATGATTGTACCCAAGAAGAATATATTTTTCTGTCTTGTTACCCAATTTCTTCCTCAAAACATCAACAACAAGAGCATAGACAAGACAACCAAATATTTTTAGGTGAGAAATACGTGGTTTCTTACCAGTCCAGGTCTCATATGAACTTTTCCCATAATTACATCTTGTAGGATATCTGTTTAACACATAAATAGCAAAGTGACGGCTTCTGCCCAAAAATCTTTAGACATATTCTTAGAATGCATCATGAACCTTACCATGTCCATTATTTTTCTCTCAACCGCACCATTTTGTTGAGGAGTACATACCTAGAAGTCAATTGATGTTTAATCCCATGTTTTTCCAAAAAGTCATCACACATAAGGAATTCAGTGTCCCTATCAGTTCTCAAAAGTTTAATGTAATAGTCCCTTTGTTTCTCCACATAATACTTGAACTTCATGAACCCATCACATGCATCAAATTTATTTTTAAAAAATACACCCAATTTTGTTTTGCTGAAGTCATCAATAAAGATGATAAAATACTTACTACCACTATTGGAAGGAACCTCCACTGAGCACAAATGTGAATGAATCAACTACAACGAATTTTTTGCCCTCCAAACCTTGTCTTTTGGAAAAAGATCTTTATGCTTCTTTTCTAAGATACAAGACTCGCACTGCTTGATAGAATAATTAATAAAAGTCAATCCAACAACCAAATTTTTCCTTGAAAGAAATTTCAAACTGCCAAAATTTAATTGCCCAAAATGCAAATGTATTGCAAAATATCATCAAAAGTCACGGAACTAGAGAAGGGTAAATCACCACAATTAAGAGAAAGAGATTACAAATGACTATAGTTCATATTTACCTTTTCAATTAGTCCTAATTTATCATTAGAAATAGTACTAACACCATGTTTAAATCGTAAATCATATTCTTTTTCTGATAACTGCTCCAAACTCAACAAATTATAATATAGACTTGGTACATGAAACACATTAGATATGAAATTGGATGACCCATCTTTCAGAGTAATACCAAATTTTCCCTTTCCTAAGATTATTTATTTTCATTATTTTCAAACTTCACATAAGGTCTAAAAAAATCATCAAAATAAAAAAATAAGTCATTTTTTTTACACATGTTATTACTTCAGCCGAATCAATAAACCATTTATTCTTTTTATTTTCTTCAGACTCAGAACAGGAAAAGAAAACAATATCTTATTTATCACCATTATTTTTAGCCACATTAGAATGCAGTTCTCTATCACAATTTTTATTATGTCATCATTCAACTTGATAATGTCCTGTTCTACTACAACAATAACATTGTAATTTTAGATCTATGAGCTCTTTGAAAATTATTATTTGACTGATTATTCTATCGCTCCATCCTAAAATTACCATTATTATTTCTTTGCTGGTAATTAAAATTATCTCTACCACCATGTCCTCTACCTCTAAAATTTTGACCTCTTTGATTTGTTTCAGCCAGATTCATCGTCTCATTCTTTTGTTTAGGTTGATCCATCTTGGCTTACTACGCCTCTTCAATTGTATTAGCTATCTGTTGACTCAGAGATATCTCATAAGTCACTAATTCACCCTCGAATTCATCAAATTGTCGCCTCAAGAATCATCTTTTTTTGTGTAAAACTTTATACTTAATGGTTGTAGGATTTTTTCGATAGCTTTAACTTTTTCAAGAGCCTCACCATTGATTCTCATATGATTGGAAAGATCATTAGTTATGCCAATACAATCTTTAACTGATTCAATTGGTTTCATCTGAACCAACTCGTATTGTCTCTCGAGCTATTGCAATTTGATTTTTCTCTTATTATGTCAACAGAACCGTGATTGGAAATTACTAAAATTGTCCAAGCCTCCTTCGCAGTTTTTACATTCATAATTTATTCAATACATGCAACTGGACTTTTATGTTGAGGTAATGACGTGCCTAGAAATTCAACTATCTATTTTTCTCCAACTCCTTAGTTGCTTCAGCTATCAATGTCTGTGCCTACATCGGGTTCTTCAAATCCTTGCTCAATAATACTCCATATTCCAATACAAGTGAAAAACAAAATCCTTCATTTATCTTTGCCAAGTCTCAAAATAATTTTTTCCATCAAAGAAAAAAAGAGGACAATCTTGTAAGATATAAGAACTATCCATGGAATTTTTCACTACAAGAAAAAATGGTTTTAACTTCACCCTTATGATGGCACTTTTTTGAAAGTGTGGTAATAGAAGGCTATCATGGAAGTTACAATAAAGCTTATAATTAAGTAATACATAAAATAAATATTTTTTAATAGATAAATATTAGGTATCAAATTAGACATTTACTCTTTTAAAGGCACTTAATTAGTGATGCCATATTAACTTATCCCATATGATAAAAGTAGCGTCAAAATCAGGCACTCTAAATTTTTATCGAAATTTAATACTTATTTGATATTGTATTTGAGTTTAAGTCCATGATTCCATATATTCCCAATCTTTCACAATTCCGAATAGAATTCTTCATTGTTTTCTTCACCACCTCTTCTCATCCACCCCTCCATCTTCCAATTCTCATCTGTCCCTCTATCTTCCAAGTCTTCTGATTTTTTTTAGCACAATCAATGAGAGTACAATTATAATTGCTTTTCTTCATTTATTGAATTTGGGTGGGCTCTTGCTTATGGATTTTTAATTAGATGAAAAATTCCAAATTCTTATATTTCTAGAAAAGTCTTTTCTTCTTCTTTATTACTCGACTTCTCCACCAATTCTTTTTTGAGTTTTTTCTTTTTTTACTCTCTCTCTATTTTTTTTTTTTGGCTGATTGATGTTACCTCCATTTTGAGGGTACTAACACTCCCACTTTGTCCTCTCCCTATTTTTGTTGGGTATGGTTTTATATTTATATTTTTGTTTCTAAAGTAATTCGGGATATGGGTTTTTGATCTCGTTATATTGGGTGTTGTTTTGGTCCTCAAGTTGAGAATTTTACCATAATTTCAATATAATTGCATGTAAAGTTC
This sequence comes from Cinchona pubescens, assembly GCA_025175665.1. Lineage (NCBI taxonomy): Eukaryota > Viridiplantae > Streptophyta > Magnoliopsida > Gentianales > Rubiaceae > Cinchona > Cinchona pubescens. The sequence goes on from JANKKI010000092.1 coordinate 248,751, forward strand.
TAATCTTTTGCAAAATTAAGTCAAATTGTGCTTGATTAATTATGATGAGAGGAATATTTTTCAGTTCTTGTTTTTGGGTTCTAAGCAAATTGGTTGAATTTGGTATAGTTTGCTTTGTTTTTCTTATTTTTCATTTTTTATTTTCATTTTTATTTGTTAAGGTAATTTGGGAGATAGGTTTTTGATCTTGTCGAATTGAGTGTTGATTTTGGTGCTCTTCTGATTTTTTCTTCAATTTCATTCTAATTGAATGGAAACTTATAATTTTTAGTTATTTGTTAACTTAAGTGTAATTATGATTGATTAATTATGTTGAATTGAAGTTTTTTGGTAGTTTTTTGTTGGGTTCTAAGAAAATTTGTCAAATTTAATTTTGTATAGTGATATACCAATAACTTAATTAATCTTTAAATAAAATGATTTAGCATGCAATCCTGAATTGGTAATGCATATATGCTTTGGCAATACAAACTCAAGAGCATAACTAATTTTTTCAATAAAACTCATGGTTTTTCCACTCGAGAATATCTTGGATAAGTTTCAATAAATCACAATAGACATTTTGCACTGGTTTTTTATACGAACAGTCTATTACTATTTTATTTTGAAATACATTGATTCCTTGGTTGTGGAAAACCTATATCTAAGCTTATGAGTTTTGACAAGAACAGAAACTATATCTAGGTTGTTTTGTTGTTTTTTCTTGCCATGAACATGCCAGTTGCCATAAACTAGAGTTACATAGGTTTGAAAGCAATAGTTATATTTTTTTTCTTCTGTTGAAGTCTCGATTACAAAATATGCTGGGGAAGGGTCTACATTGAATTGTTAGTTGATGCTCAATCTACCATAAGAAAGAAATGCATATAGAAAATGTAGATTTGGACTAGTTGGTATAAAGAGTAAATTTCTATTAAATTTCTTAGTTACTTGTTGAGTTTTTGGAATACACATTAGCACTTTCACGTGATGTTTAACACATCTAGATGTTAGTAATAGACCTGTATCTCTCACATCATTGTTGCTTGCATGTTTGAAAGTAGAGAAGAAAATCTTGTCTTAATTATATATCATAATTTGGATTAAATTTTTTCTTACTTGATTTTGAAATAAAATAAAGATTTTTGTATACTCAACTAGTACTTTCTTTTTATTTCCTTTTTGGTCTTTTGTTCACCTTTTTAGTGTCTGATTTAGTGACCCATTGAGTCCAGTTATTACAGGTAGATTTGAAAGAACTAATTAGGCCTTATTCATTGTGCACCATTTCCTACTTGCTTCTGTACAGTAGTCTTGTTTAGGACTTATATTTGGGCATACAACTGAAAGTTGCACTTTATGATATGCTTAACTGCTATGCAAACTTTTTACCATTTTTCACTTATGACTTCTAGTGTAAACAACATTGGAGCATGAAAAGTGTGGTTGATATTTTTTACCATTAATTTTTTTGTTGGTGTATACATTAATCTTATATTATATCATTTTCAATTGCAATATTTGTTCATTGCACCTTGAGAGAATGATTTCTTGTGCTCAACTTCTAGTTCTAACCTTAATATTTTTCTTAATTTCTACTTCTTTAGAATGTTTTCCATGTGTTCGGTCCCTGTATTCTATTGAACATCTTCTACAAAAGGTACTTTGCCTTAAAACTATGAACTCTATAATTATCTTTCGATATGCACATAGTCCTTCAATGGTCATTATTATATTTTTGTTTCATTTTTTTATGATTCACATGTCATGTATATGGCACTAGATATGGATTCCTGACTCATATAGTGTTAGTGAAATAACTAGTCTTCAAATTTGTATAGTAACTTTAAGAACACTTTGAAGATTTAGAATCATAACTGTTATGTAAGTTGGAGTGCTCTTAATGATTGAAATGTTTAAAGATGTTTTTGTTTTTTAAACTGATTTTTATTTTTGGGTTCAAATAAATTCTTAGAGCTAATAAGTAGATTCACTTCTCTTATTAGCTCATTGAAGCACCTCTATTTATAAGTACTATTATGGATAGAAGTTGGATGAATTTACCAAGATAAACCAAAGAATACAAGGACGGACTACAAATTTTCCTAGATTTTATATTTACTAATGTGAGCATGAATAGAAAGATCTTATGTCCATCCATTAGATGTGGGATAGGTGTTGATGCACGTGAACATTTGACTGTTGATAGATTTATCAATGGGTATACCGATTGGATAGCCCATGGAGAAATTGCGTACACTAATGCATCAACTTCTGATACATATAATGCTTCTCCTGGGATTTCAAATATGGCTAAGGATATGCAAAGTTTAATTAATGATGCTTTAGGAATTCCTCAACAAGTTGCCAACATGGATGATACAATAGTTGAATGATAGAGGGATAGAAAAGTTCCTAATAAAGAAGTTGAAAAATTTTACAAATTAATTGATGATTCTCAAAAAGAGTTATACCCTAGATGCAAAAAATTCTCAAAACTTGTATTCATTATTCGTTTGCTTCACTTAAAATATATAGGTAAATTGGGTAACAAGTATTTTGTTATGCTTCGTAGTTTGTTAAGAGAAGCATTCCTGGAAGCCATGAGTAAGTTACCTAAATCTTATCATGAAGTAGAAAAGTTGATAAAGCAAATAGGACTTGGTTATGAGAACATAGATGATTGCTGAAATGATTGCACTTTTTATTACGGTCCAGATAAAGAAAGAACTTGGTGTGAAAGATGTAAAGAACCTAGGTGGGTTACTTCAAAAAATGATCCAACTAGTGAGAAAAGAAAGATTGCACACAAGGTCTTGTTATATTTTCTAATAAAGCCTAGGTTGCAACGATTATTCATGTCTCTGAAAATTTCTTTGCATATGAAATGGCATTCTTCAAAGGTCAAACAAATGATGGTCATATGAGACATCTAGCAGATTCCCCAGCTTGGAAAACATTTGACCATAAGCATCCGGAGTTTGCTTAAGGTCCTCAGAATGTTAGATTAGGGTTGGCTTCAGATGGATTTAATCCATTCAACAATATAAGTGTGGCACATAGTACTTGGCTTGCAATCTTAGTGCCGTATAATCTACCACCATGGACGATAATGAACAATCATATTTTATGCTGTCTTTGTTGATACCTGGCCCATCTGCACCTAGAAATAACATCGGCATATGATTACAACCTCTTATTGTTGATTTAAAGGACTTATGGGAGGTTGGAGTGGAAACATATGATGCATCAAGCAAACAAAATTTGCAGTTGTATGCATCATTGTTGTGGACTATTAGTGATTTTCCAGGGTATGCAAATTTGTCAGGATGGAGCACTAAAGGCAAATTTGCATGCCCAATCTGTCAAAAATTTACACATTGATGATGGTTAAAACATAGTGGCAAACATCATATTGCTATATGGGTCATCGTAAGTATTTGCATTAGTAAACATGAGTTTCGAAAGAATGCTAAACTTTTTTATGGCACTGAAGAATATGGAAAACCACCACCACCACCACCACTATTAGGGAATATAGTTATGAATGAATTGAAAGATTTTAGATTTAAATTTGGAAAGCTAGTAAATGATAATCAAAAATTGCCATTTACTTGGAAGAAGAGGAGCATTTTCTTTGACTTGACATATTAGAAAGATAATGTGTTACATGTCAATCTTGATTTCATGTACATTGAGAAGAATGTTTGTGAATGTATTTGTGGTACATTGTTGGACATGGAAGGAAAGACTAAAGATAATCTCATGTCTTGTCTTGATTTACAAAATGGTGATAAGATTAGATATCCATCCTGTGATGAAGGAATCTAGAAGAGTTTGCTTGCGAGCAGGAACTTTTACATGGATAAGAAGAAGAAAACTACATTTTGCAAAGTCCTCGAAAAGGTGAAAGTTAGCCCAAACGGTTATGCAACTAATATTTCAAGGAGTGTGCAACTAAAACCACCTATGATTTGGGTCTTAAAAGACATGATTATCATATTTTAATGCAGCAATTGTTACCTTTAGCTCTAAGAAAAACTTTACCCAAATCCATGCACTCTTCTTTGATCAAATTTAGTGGATATTTTAGACAAGTTTCCTTTAAAGAAATATCTCCTCCTGATATGGTTTAGTTGGAGAAGGATATTGGTGTTATATTTTTCAGTTAGTAAAACACTTTTTCTCCATCATTTTTTGATGTGATGGTACATCTAACTATTTATTTGGCTACTGAAGTAAAATTAGTAGGCCTAGTTCATTATCATTGGATGTATCTTATTGAGAGGTAAAAATTTAATGTTGTTAATATTCTATAGTTGCTTCTTTTGAATTTTAAACTAAGTTTCAATATATACTATTCAACTAATATGACTTTCAATATTTATCACTTAAGGTACTTAGGTAAATTAAAATCCTTGATGTGTATGAAACAAAAGTAGGCTTGAAGGTTCTATTGTTGAAGGCTATTTGGCAGAAGAATGGTTGATATTTTGCTCATCATACATAGCTAACTATGTGGAAACAAAATTTAATCAAGCACGCAGGAATGAGGATAGGACTGAAAATACCATATCTAGATTGGATGTTTTCACTGTTGCGGGACGTCATTTGGGAAAAAGTGTTACTACTAAATTTGATGAGGAAATCTTGAGCAAAGCATCAGTATGTGCTGTTCAATTGTGAATATGTCAAGCTTTAATCTAGTAAGTGATAGTATAAATTCAAATATATGTTGTAGCCTTAAAAAGAGTTTGAACCTTGTATGGTGAATTACTATTACAAACTTGCAACAAACACTGTGCGAAGATTAAAAGGGATTATCCCCGTATTGGAAGGCATCAACTAGAGCATATTCAAAGCCAAACTTTTACAACTTGGTTTTCTGAAAATGTAAGTTATAATTTTGAAAGAATAAGTGAACTGCATCTATGAATATACACATTTAATGCGATTGATATCTCTAATAAATTGTAATTTTTTTCATTCTTTCATGGATCGAAGATTTGCAAATGCCAGAGGCAGATGCAATAGTAGAGGACTTAAAGAATCTTGCTAGGGGCCCAAACTTTATAGGGACACTGGTGAAATGCTATCGTAGGCATCCAAAATTAAACAACTCTCAAGAATTGTAATGTAGTAGTGGTGAGTCAAGTTCGTCCCATAGAAAACGGAGTTTATTCTTGTGCTAAACTAAAAAGGGGGATTTTTGAATGCTTTTGAACCAAAACCTAAAACAATAAATTAAATTGGAGAAAATTCAATTAAGAAAAATCTTGGTTTCGGTCATATCCACCATGGCACTTTCATTAGTCAATCATTGACAGACATGATGATCTACAAATCTTATTTTGATGATGACAAATTTGATTTAACCAATTAACCTGAGCTGTGCAGGTCTGCTAGTATATTTGCCTTAAGTAGGGCTTTCGGATGAAGTACACCGTCCTAAAGATCCATACTGTCTCCAATATATTTCTCGGACACGTAAGCTCGTCCGAACAAGATTACCTCAGACGCAATTCACTATCCGAACAATCAGACAGAGAGCAAGATTTTGGAGCATCTACAATGGACGCACAACCCCGTTTGAAGAAATTTTTCACGAATGAATTTCTCCGTCCAGAAGAGAAAGGCAGAATCAAGAGTTTTAAAGCACTTGCAACGGACGCATCCAATCGTCTGAAAGAAGCTTATATTGGACAAAGCTGACTATTCGAAAAAAAATATTCTCTGTTAAGCATCAAATCTTTTTGACACGATACACCATCTGATGTGTGAACCTTTCAAATGTACCTGGCTCGGACGATGGAGCGGACGCAAGTTCGGCTGTCCGAACGGTATCCTCTACTCGCTAATATTTATGATCGGACGTTGGTCGGACGCATAACAATAACATCGGACGTCCGAAACCTATAACGGCTAGTTTTTGAACATTTATTATTGAGCTGTTAGGAGGTGGTTGGAACTCCATTACATATTGCACCTATAAATACAAACTCTGATTATAATGTAAGTATGTACTTACACATTGAATATAAGCAAGAAGAAAAGCCATTTGGGTGCAAATTAGCTCTTGAGCAATATTGTATTAGTGTGTATTTAAGAGTGCCATTCAAAAGTATTAAGTGAAGTGATAATCTTGCACAAAAGTAAGGTTCAGAATAAAATCCTTGGGTCAACTAAAGAGAATTAGTGTGAGAAAGGATTATCCTACTTTGTGTACATTTGGGATTATTGTCTTACCAAATTGGAAGGAACACCTTAGTGGATTACTACTCCAAGCTTGCTAGCTAGGGAATGTGTTTGTTTAATCTCTCTCTCAATTTATTCTATTCAATTTATACTTATTTGCTTATCTTTTTATCATCTTACTTGTCAAGTGTAAGAAATTTGAATTGAGCATTGTTTGCAAAAAAAATTTTTAGAAACCTAATTTACCCCCCTCTTAGCTTGCTTTGGGACCAACAATTGGTATCAGAGCTATTGGTTTCTTTCATGTGCTTAAATTGCTTTTGAGTAAAGATCTATTATGGCAACTAATAATGCTTTATTTTTTGAGGGTCAATCTATCACTAGACCTCCTATGTTTAATGGGGTAAACTTTATTAGTTGGAAAGATAGAATGAAAATATTCTTGCAATCCATTGATATTGACTTGTGGTATGTTGTAAATGAAGGTCCTTTTGAAGCTACCATCATTGATGATCATACAAATAGAAGAAGAGAAAAGACAAGGGATGAGCTCACTCCGTAAGACATGGCAAATTTGACCTTAAATACGAAGGCTATGAATGTGCTATACAATGCCTTGGATGCTAATGAATCAACTCATGTCAAAGGATGCATTTCAGCTAAAGAAATTTGGGACAAATTGAAAGAAATTCATGAAGGGAGCGATGATGCTCGAGAGCAAAGAAATCCTTACTTGTTGCCAAGTATGAGTCCTTCAAGATGGAACCACATGAAAATATTGGTAAAATATGCATTGTAGGTTCAATTACATTATTAAGGATCTTGAAGCCTTGGGTAAGGAGTATTCTTTCGGTGAAAAGAATAGAAAAATCTTGAATGCTCTATCCAAAGAATGGGAGGCCAAAATGATCGCTATAGAGGAAGCAAAGAATTTAATCTCCGTGCCTATTGAGTCATTGATTAACTCTCTTGCGTCTTATGAATTAAAGCTTAAGGCTAAAGTGGTGGATGATGAAGAAGCAAGAACAAAAAGGAGCATTGCATTAAAGACTTCTCACGAAGAAGATGAAAATGGCTCCATCAATCTAGAAGATGAAGATCTTGATGAAGGAGAACTTGCACTCATCACCAAAGGATTTCTCAAACACTACATTACCCCACACTTAGCCTTTGATCGTCCTCGATCAACCATAAATTAGAACATTTAATCTTAACACATTCTACTCAACATATTCCTTCAAATATCAACATAATAATCAATAATCAATCCAACAATCAAAGTAGTCAAAGAACACCAAGAGCTCAAATGCTAATAGAAACCAAAACATGAAATTCGTGTGTATGTGTGTATAGCCATTCGAAAATTTAGATTTGAAAATATCTAGATTAAATCAAGAAGACCCTCAAATTTTTTTCTAAACACCCCATAGCTCACTCTTCTTACACCCCTCCACCAATCTAAACAACCGATTTATCTAAATTTAGGTAGGACTTTCAATTCAAAAAATAGGTTAGGATATTTGTTAGCCAATGAAAGTAGAGGATATAGAAAATAAGAACAAGAGCTTTATAGTAATGACGGCCACACATTAAAATAAAACTTCTCTTCACATGCGGAATATCAAACATCCACAACCCCACACTTGAGTAACAAACACCCATGAAGAATTCAGAACAACCAAACATGCCAACCTCCCTCGGACATATATATATTACGTAGTGATTTTAGTTTTATGTCCGCTCACAGTACGGGTACCAGTGGTAGGCACTACCCGCAACACATAAACACGCAGGTATCAGATCAGTGATGGGCACTACCTGCAAATACAGGTACCAGTGATAGGCACTACCTGTAAATATCAAAACATACAGGTACAAGTGATGGGCACTAACTGTAAATATCAAAACACGCAGGTACCAGTGATGGGCACTACCTGCATATTCATAAACTTCCATATTCATTTTTTTTCAACAATTTTTTTCCAAATACCCCATTTCGTAACAAAGATGTACATCACTCACTTCTCACAAACTTTCACCTTTATATCCCCTTATACAATCTAGATGTGTATAACCATAAAGCTCTTAAAGGGTATAATTTAGGATAAAACAATGAAAAGAACATTAAACTCAATAAGGGTAGGTAAATTGAGTTTATGTGAAAGAAGGTGAATGATGTTTCTTTTCACAAGAATAAGGCTCAAATAAGGTACTTAGAAATAAATTGTTAAAATGGTTGGCGAGAAAGGCTCAACAAACGAAAAAGGCACTACCTTCATATTTAAATTAAGTCAGGTCATCTAAGAATTAGCTTCGAAAGGACCTCAAGATGTAATAAAGCAAGTTTTTGGGATGCAACATAATTGAATCTACATAAATTTCTCTAAACATCCCAAATCAAAAATTAAAGTATGACTTCGTGCTCAAAAGTCTTCAAAAATCATGAACGGAAAATATTAACACCAACTACTCATATAATGGAGAAAAATGGAGAAAATACGTTAAGCAAAAATTCTTGAAATTTGTCAAAAAATGGTCAATTAATTCACAAAAGTTTCAAAATTTTTGACAAGATCTCATATCAAAGAAAAAGTTAAAATATATTGCAGCAAAATCGAGTAAAATATCCCAAACACTTAAAAATCCAAATAGCTTCCACCCCACACTTAAAAATAAGCATTGTCCTCAATGCAAAAATAAAAGCATAAAATGGGAAAAAGAAAAGCTTCTCTGGATTTAATTCGCATTTGGAGCAGTATCTGCTATAAATAACCCCTTGTTGCGAATGAAAGCTGGAGAACACTAAACAAAATAGAACAAAACAAATAAATAAGCTTCCCTTGAGATAATAATAAGAACAAGAATATTGTAGAAAATAATCCTACAATAATCAAGAAAACTTATTCCCTTAAGGGAATACAGAACCAAAATAAAGAAAAGAAACCTAACAAAAATGAAGTTAACCAACTAAAAGGAAACCTAACCAACGAAAATAAATGTCTAATAAAAAAAAACAAAGAAAATTGTCTAGGAAATCAATGCAATAACTATCAAAGAAAACGGCCCAACAAATAGGGCATAAAAACTCAAGGCGCATGGGGCCCCAAATCCTGCAGGAAAGAAGGAAAAGGCGGAAATGTCGACGGGTCCTCTCCTCGCTCCCTTTCAAATGACCATTTTATCAGCTTAACTTATCAATTAAGTCGGTTTCCTGCACTAACAACATAATAAAACTAAGCTAACACTAAAAATAAAATAAACAAAAGTAAAACTTCAAAAACAAATAAACGGAATAACATGTAAATGAACATGGGTTGCCTCCCATGCAGCGCCTTTGTTTACGCTCTGTCATTGGCTCGACTTTGAACAAGATGGTTAGAATAACCATCTCTATACCAGAGAAAAGATAGCTCAATAATTGTTAGCGATCGTGCATAGGTGATCTCCTTGTAATTGCTCGACATATACTTATTCTCAATCTCCTTCTTGACTCCATCAGTTAAAAACTCAACTCTGACCCCATTGTCATTTATGTAAACCAACTTAATCCCTTCCTCATGGTCCTTGGGAGACTCGAAGATATTGAACACTTTACAAGCCACTTCATAGTCTTCAACTTTTAAGATCGATCCATAAGAGAATGTGGGGTATAATGGCACCACAATACAATCCCTATTAACAACCAAGTGGGTATCTTTCACAGTAGTTAGAATCTCTCGTGTTTTTTCCACAGGTAAGCCTAAAATCTTGATTGGCTCTTGCTCTGGAAGGTCTTGAGGCATTGACATTGGAGGCAATGAACTAGAGTCACCCTAAATAGGATTGTCGTCTACTAATCCCATCTCTAGTCTCTCGCTCATTTTCTTCGTCTTCTCCACTCTCAATCACTTGAGATTCTAGTCTACTTATGGAAGAATTCAGTTGACGTAGCTGATCCTCCAAACTTTACAGACTAGCTCTTGTTTTCTGTTGAAATTGCAAAGTATTGACTTCTAAAGAATAAATTAAATCTTCCAAAGGCTTACCAGTTTGGGTGTAAGGTTGTTGTGACAAAACTGGATGTATACACGGAAGATCTTGTGATGAATACCAAATTCAGGAAATCCATCCATCCTTAATGGTATTGATACATGTAGGAATCATACCAAGGTTGTGGTGGTAATTTCTTGACAATGAAATTGGAACAATAAAGCTCATGCAAACTGGTATCCATGATAGAGATAAAAAAGAAATCAAGTAATAAGTCTACACTACTAAATTAAAAAAAAAAAAATCAAGCACAAAAATAAATCAAACCGTTCCCCGGCAACGGCGCCAAAATTTTGGTGTGCACAAATAATATGCTACTGTCGAGTTTGCAATGCCGTCATAAGCACCCAAAATTAACAACTCTAATGTGGTAGTGGTGAGTCGAGTTCATCCCATAGAGAACAGGGATTTATTTTTGTGCTATTGAATCAAAGGGGGGTTTTGAATGCTTTTTAACTAAAATTAAGACAACAAAATAACTGAAGAGAATTCAATTAAGAAAAGATCTTGGTTTTGGTCATATCCACCATGGCATTTCACTAGTTGATCATGGACACACAAAATAATTCAATTCTATATCAAGCACTAATTGAAGAATTAAACCGAACGAATACCAATTCAAAGTTGATTCTTATTCTTTCTAAAGTTGGTTAATTTTCAACACGCGATCCAATTAACCCTAAATATTAAATTAACCTAGACATGCGCCAAAGATCAATTAATAGAAGCATTAAAATCAACAAGAACAATTAGGCTAATTAAAAATAAACACACGCGGTTATGCCAATTAGATGATTAATTTTCCTAAATTCAATAACACAAATCCAGTACAAATTATCAAACTTAGTTACTTCATAGATTGAATTAAGCACATGCGGTTAAAACAATCTAGCAGTAGATTAATTCCAATAACTTAATATTCTGCAGCAATAATAAGCTAAAAGGAACAATCATAAAATTAATCGCAGAAAAAAAATGAATACTTGAGATAAATTGAATAAATTCAAGCACAAGAAGTCTCACAACTTTGTAGAATTGACCATGGCTTCAAGTCCCTTGACCAAGAAAAGAGTTTAGGCACAAAGTGCCATGAAAGAATAAAGAGGAATTTCTATACTAAAAACCCTAGCCAACAAGAAAATAAAAGTGTCGATCCCTTTTTCTCACCCTACTTGGGGTATTTATAATGAGTATTTAGGGTTACAAATAATGCCTACAGATAATAACATAAAATCGGGTGAAAAAGAGTCCAACCGACCGAAGAAATCTATCACAAAACTCAAATACATGTTACTGCTGCTCTCCGCGCACATGCGCTGAGGTCCTAGCGCGCATGTGGCGCACGAGGCAGTAAGTTCCAGGCGTGTTTTGTATGCTGCGCACACGCGCAAAGATCCTACTGCGCATGTGCGCGCGAGCTGCTTCTCGAATTGAAGCTTCTGGACGCAGCGCACATGCACTGCACAGCTCCAGCGCATGTGCACTGGCTTCCTCAATTGTGCTCTACATTCGGCTTCGATTTTCTCTTTGATGCTTCCGTTATTTGAAAAAGTGTAAAACATGAAAGTTGTATAACTATCCCTTAGCTCCCCAATGCATCTTGAATCACCTCAATCGGAGCTTGGGATCGAAAGTTATTTTTGAAATACAAAACAGTGTCTGGAATAACTTCGTACTCGTGCATGTCTCGTACTAAACATTTTCTTTCATCGTTTTTCCTCCTTTTCAACTCTTTTTCACTGTAACCCTACAAAAACTGAGAATAACCAAATTAAGCTCAATAATAACTCAAATCTTGCTTAAAACACATAAAAACGTGATAATTGACACGTAAAATATAGTATCAACTATGAAGTTATCATACATCAATAAATTGAGAATGAGAAGAGGTAGAGCTATCAACTCAAATAATTTCAAAGGGAAGACAAGGCTAGAAATGAAAAAGCAAAATGAAAAGTTCTTTGAATGTGGTCAACCTGGACACTTTGCAAATGAGTGTCCTTCCAAGAAGAAAAAAGAAGGAAGAAAGCCCTGCTTCAACAATTTCCAAATCACATGGGATGATTGCAATTCCGAAGGAGAACTGGAAGAAGAAATAGAATTAGCACAAATGGCCTTTATGGCTATTGGTGATAATGAGGTAACAACTACTTATGATTCTAATGATGAAAATGATAATGATGATGATCTTGAAGTTTTCATTTTAAAATTGCATGATAGCTTGAAAGAATCATATGCTAGAAATAAGGAGTAGTTAGAAAAGTAAATGCTTTATTTTATGCTAACTCCAAACTTGTGAATGAAAATAATAGGTCATCACAAGAAAATAGTGATTTGAAGAAAAGAGTTATGCATGTGAAAACAAAGATCAAGGAAGAACAAGACTTCTTGACTAAAAGAATGGAAGATCTTGATGTTCTTTTGCATGCAAAAATGAGAAAATATAATTGATATGAAAAATAATAGAAATATGTTGATCAACAAGAACTTTGTCACTTTTAGAAGAAATGATTTATACTTTGTAAAATCAAAATCTTCCTTATATGGAAATAAAAATATTATTTGCAATTATTTCCAACAATACAGATATGTGAAAAATAATTGTTATGTCAAGAGGAATGAAAAACTTGGAATAAATTCCGTATGGATTTGTAGCCAATTTACTAACTCTTATGGACCCAAGAAAATATGGGTACCAAAAATTATTACCTAAATTCTTGTGTAGGTAATGAACATCACCAACAATGCAAAATGGTTCATAGATAGTGGGTGCTCATGACATATGACCGGTGATGCATCTCTCTTCACCAATCTCAAGTCAAAAAAATAGTAGAAAGATAACTTTTGGGGATTTATAACATGAAAGCAAAATCAAATGGCCTTGGTGATATAGGTAAAAATGGTGAGACCTTGAATAAAAATGTGCTTCTTGTTGATAATTTGAATTACAATCTATTAAGTGTGAGTCAACTATGTGATAAAAACCTATATGTGTTATTTACCAAACATGAATGTCTAATTCTTGATAAAAATTGTGTTTTTTTATTTAAAGGTACTAGGCACAATGATGTTTATGTGATTTATCTTGACAATATTGGAAGTAGCAATGTAAAATGTCTAATCGCTTCTATAGATGATCCTTGGCTTTGGCATAGAAGGGTTAGTCACTTCAACATGGATTAAATTGAAAACCTTGCCATGAAAGAATTGGTAAGAGGCTTACCAAAATTGAAGTTTTTGAAAAACAAATTTTGTGATGCGTGCCAATTTGGTAAACAAGTTAAAGTGTCTTTCAAACCAAAAAATTGTGTGTCTACTTCTAAACCCTTAGAATTATTACATTTGGACTTGTTTGGTAGACCAACTCAACATGCTAGTCTTGGTGGCAATAAATATGGGTTTGTGATTGTTGATGACTATTCTAGGTATACTTGGGTACTATTTCTTGTTAAAACAAATGAAGCCTTTGAAAATTTTGTTCTATTGTTTTTCAAAATACAAAATTTGTTAAACTTAAAATCATTCGTTTGAGAATTGACAATGGGACTGAATTTAAATTTGGAGGTTTTCTCGAATTTTATAATCACAATGGTATTTTGCATGAATTTTCCATGGTTAGAGTGCCTCAACAAAATGGTGTGGTTGAAAGGAAAAATAGAACACTTCATGAGGCCGCTAGAACCATGATTAGTGAATGTGATTTACCAAAATATTTTTGGACCGAAGCCATTAACACAGCTTGTTATGTTATGAATCGAGTTCTTTTCAGGCCTATTTTAAACAAAACACCTTATGAACTCTTGTTTTGTAAAAAACCCATTGTGAGCTATTTCAATGTTTTTGGTTGTAAATGCTTTATTTTAACAAAAATCAAAGAAAATCTTGGAAAATTTGACAAGAAATCGGATGAAAGAATTTTTCTTGGATATTCTTGTGACAAGAAAGCATACCGAGTATACAATAGAAGAACTCTTTTAATTGAAGAAGTTGTGCATGTTATGTTTGATGAAACTAATGATATTATTTCAAAGAATGTGTGTGAAGATGAAGATGTAGGTATACAAAAGGATCTTGAGAAGCTTAGTATACATGAAGAACATCAAGAGATCTTGACAAACAATGAAGAGAACACTCATTACTTAGATGAAGAAGGAGAAAAGAATGAAGATATCCCAAAGGATCTCCCAAGATCATGGAGATTTGTCTCTAGTCACCCTCAATATTTGATCATAGGTGATCCATCCAATGGGATAAAAACTCGTTCTCATAAACCTTTAAATAATAATTGTCCTTTACTTTCTCATATTGAACCTAAACGTATGGATGATGCATTGAATGATGAATCTCGAGTTTTTTCTATGCAAGCAATTGTATAACATGTAGGAACTTAACCAATTTGAGAAAAACAATGTATGGACTTTGGTTGAAAGACCCTCCATTCATCCCGTAATAGGAACAAAATGGGTTTTTAGAAATAAATTAAATGATAAAGGTGAGATTATTAGAAACAAAGTTAGACTTGTTGCTCAAGAAGAAGGTATTGACTTTGATGAAACCTTTGCACCCGTTGCTCGTTTGGAATCTATTCGCATGTTTCTTGCATATGCATGTTTTAACAATTTCAAATTATTTCAAATGGATGTCAAAAGAACCTTTTTATATGGCTTCATTGATCAAGAAGTTTTTGTTGAACAACCCCCTCCTCCACCCCCCCGATTTTGAAAATAAAGATTTGCCAAATCATGTTTTTAAGTTATCAAAAGCTTTTTATGGGTTAAAACAAGCTCCTAGAACTTGGTATGAAATATTAAGTGGTTTCTTGATCGAAAATGGTTTTAAAAGGGGTGTTATTGATACTACTCTTTTCTCCAAAACTAGTTTTGTTTGGATTTGTTAGTTGTTCAAATTTATGTTGATGATATTATTTTTGGAGCAACTAATGAAAGTCTGTGCAAGGATTTTTCCTATCTAATGCAAAAAGAGTTTGAGATGAGTATGATGGGAGAATTACAATTCTTTCTTGGACTTCAAGTTCACCAAACAAAAGAAGGAACTTTTGTCACCCAAATCAAGTACACAAAGGAGCTACACAAGCGCTTTGGGATGGAGGATTGCAAACAAGTTGGAACACTAATGTGCACCTCAACCAAGCTTGACAAAGATGAAGAAGGTAATAGTGTTGTTGAAAAATACTATAGAGGTATGATCGGAAGCCTACTTTACTTAACAGCTAGCAGACCGGATATTATGTTTGCTGTTTGTCTGTGTGTTAGATTTCAATCTTGTCCTAAAGAATCACACTTGATTGTAGTAAAAAGAATTTTTAGATACTTAAAAGGTACAATGGGTTTTGGTCTTTGGTATCCAAAATCCTCCACTTTTGATTTAATGTAGTTTTTCTGATACTGACTTTGATGGTTGTAAAATTGATAGAAAAAGTACTAGTGGTATGTGTCACTTCTTGGGTAATTGTCTGGTGTCCTGGTTTAGCAAGAAGCAAAATTCTATTTCCCTTTCTACAGCAAAAGCCGAATATATTGCTGCTGGAAACTGTTGTGCTCAACTTCTGTGGATGAAACATACATTAAAAGACTTTGGTGCTATTTTTGATTGTGTGCCTACAAGATGTGATAACACTAGTGCAATTAATCTCAGAAAAAATCCTGTCATGCATTCTAGAACCAAACACATTGATGGCAAGAACTATTTTATTAGAGATCTTCTGTGCAAAATGAAAATTTGTGTTGAATTTGTTGTACAAAAGATCAACTTGCTGATATTTTTACCAAACCTTTGGGTCTAGATTGTTTTGAATTTCTTAGAACTCGTTTGAGCATCATTAATTTCGAATATGTACAAATTATGCGTTCGGACACATATGATGATATGATCGTCTGAACTACACTCTTTCATATTTGGGTCTATCGGACATACCCAAACGCCCGAAATTCTCTCTTTTGTCTCGGACGGTTATAATCGTCCGAATTCTCCTTCTCATTTTTCCAACTCTCTGGAATTTCTAACGGACGTTTATCACCGTCTGCCACTTCTTCGGACACACAGCATAGACCTCCGGTCGTCCGTACATCTTCGTTTGGATGCACGATCGAATGCATATGAATCGTTTGGACATCCGAACGATTATTCTACTCGCTTAAATCCCTTAATTTTCTTTCTTTTGGACAGTTACCATCCACCGAACCCTAGTTTTGGCGACTCAAGCCCTTCTCAAAATTCTCTCAATCTATCCCTTCTCCTTTAGAATTGGTTAAGGAATTTCTATTCCAAAACCCTTACCCATCTAAATTGAACCTCATTTCACCATTCTACCATCTCATTTCTTGCAATTTCCCAAAAATTTTTTCAAACTCACTTTTCCCTCTTTTTCTTCTTTTTCAACTTCACAATGGTACGATCATCCGTGGAGGATCCTCAACTGCTTCCAAAAGCAGAAAATTGAAGGGCAAGGCTCCGGTGCAAGGACAATTATCCACAAATCCTCAATCTACCCCCAATCCTTCTCTACCTACATTTATTGATGCCAAGGCATCGGAGAAGTATACCTCACTTCTTAGCAAATCAATCATTGTTCAACGACCTGTTTCTCACAGTCTTTTTGATGAATTGAATTAGTCTTTTGTTAATACATGCTTTGAAAATCAACCTTGGGGTAAATTAGTACACTAAGACTTGCCCGTGTATCATGATATGGTATTACAGTTTGCTGCTAATCTTAGAAAGGGCTCAACTGTTCGTACATTAGTCTCTGTGTCAATCATGTGAATCTTGAGATTTCTTCGAATGTTATCAATTCTATTTTCGAATGTGAAGTTGCCTCTCCTAATGACATTTCCTATTTCTTCTATTTGGATAAATTGCCTGCCTTAGATACTCGTTTCGATATTGACGAGGTCCAACAGATTTTTTTTAACATCAATTTTAAATAGGATTCGGAAGCCAAAACTACACTGCTTATACCTGAACACAACATCTTATATACATTAGTCACTAATTTACTGTTTTCAGACTGATGGGCATCACACTGAACTTGGTAAAATGTAGTTGTATTTATTTTACTGTGCTTTTAAAAGTATCCCACTTGACTTTGACTATCTCTTTTGCTATCTATGGGAGTTATTTCTAACTGATACACGCAGAAACAATCTTTTTGGCAAATTTCTCACTAAAGTTTTTCATCACTTTGATATCCCCTTCACTGGCAAAAAATAATTTCCCCCTTATTTAAATAAATCATACATTGAATGCAAGGGTTTAAGGTTTTTTAATGATCAATGGTTTACCAAGGCTGCCTATGAACTTGAAAAGTCCAAATCTCAGGCTTCCACCTCCGGCCTTACACCTCCTCATTTCCCTCCTCCTCAACCATCCTCTTTCACACCTCTACTATTGTCTGATCCCCACCCTTCATCTTCTGTTGGACTTCTAGCTATAATGGGACCCTCCTATGCATCCTTGTTACTTCCTTGAGTAATCAAATAAGCACCTTCCAACGTCGCACCACTCAGAAGCTAAAAGGGCTTGAGATCAGACAAACCATTCTTCAAGAAGCATTCAATTTAGGATTCTCTGCCTCAGTTCAGGTTCAGTTTGCTAATATCCAGTCATAATATATTCTTGACTCTTTCTCTGACAGTGATGACAGTACCAATAACGACGATGATCGTTCTGAGCTTGAAAATCGTGAGGTACCAAATTGGTACTGCAATCCTGCTAAATCTACTGCTACTAGTGCTGATGATGATGATGACGAAGACGTTGACGACACATTCAACTACATCATGCAACACCGAGATCCTGATGATCACGACGGTGAGGCTATCGATGTTGATGCCCCCACCAAGAAACGCAAACTTGAAGAATGCTCCTAGAAGAAAAATGACTCCACTTAGATTGATAAATTGATAGATTTTTCTCTTTTATGCTTTTCTTATAGTGGATTGTGAGACTTCCCTAAGTTGTAATTATTGACTTCTCTCTAAGTTGTAATTGATTGACTTTTGTGGATTGATATTGCCTGCATTAGGGGGAGCATACTCTTAGGGGGAGTAAGTGAGCCTGCATTAGAGGGAGCTTATTTCCCTTTGATGATGCCAAAAGGAGGAGTAAGTGTGCCACTTGCATTGATTATGGCTAATTATATTGTGTAAACTTGGTTATTGCAAGTTATTTTACCTCATGGTTTGTCATCATCAAAAAGGGAGAGATTGATGATCTACAAATCTTATTTTGATGATAACAAATGCGGTTTAACCAATTAACTTGAGCTGTCCAGGACTGCTAGTATATTTTCCTGAAGCAGGGCTTTCGGATGAGGTACACTGTCCGAACAGCACTATATTTCTTGGACGCACTAGCTCGTCCGAACAAGATTACCTCAGATGCAATTCACTATCCGAACGATTAGATAGAGAGCAAGATTTTGAAGCATCTACAGCGGACGCACAAGCCCATCGTGCTTGTAGAAGGAATTTTTCTCAGACGAATTTCTCCGTCTGAAAGAGTAAGGCAGAATCAAGAGTTTTAAACCACTTGCAACGGACGCATCCAACCCTCCAAAAGAAGCTTACATCGGATGAAGCTACTGTCCAAAAGAAAACATTCTCATTTCAGCATCAAACCTTTCAGACATGATAAAAATACCTGGTTCGCATGATGGAACGGATGCAAGTTCAGCTGTCTGAACGGTATACTCTACTCGTTGATATTTAAGATCAGACGTTGGTCGGACACATAACAATAACATCGGATGTCCAAAACCTATAACGGCTAGTTTTTAAACATTTATTATTGAGCTGTTAGGAGGTGGTTAGAACCCAATTTATTGCACTTATAAATACCAACTCTAATTATAATGTAAATATGTACTTACACATTGAATACAAGCAAGAAAAAAAGTAATTTGAGTACAAATTAGCTCTTTAGCAATATTGTATTAGTGTGTATTTAAGAGAGCCATTCAAAAGTATTAGGTAGTGAAGTGATAATCTTGTACAAAAGTGAGGTTCTGAGTAAAATCCTTGGCTCAACTAAAGGGAATTAGTGTGAGCAAGGATTATCCTACTTTGTGTATATTTGAGATTATAGTCTTACCAAATTTGAAGGAGTACCTTAGTGGATTATTACTCCAAGCTTGCTAGCTTGGGAGTGTTGTTTGTTTAATTTCTCTCTCAATTTATTCTATTTATTTTATACTTATTTTCTTATATTTTTATCATCTTACTTGTCAAGTCTAAGAAATTTGAGTTGAGCATTGTTTGCAAAACAAATTTTAAAAACCTAATTCATTTCACCTCTTAGGTTGCGTTGGGACCAACAACACAGGATAATTCAATTTCCATGTCAAGTACTAATTGAAAAATTAACCCGAATTCCAATTCAAGGTTGATTCTTATTTCTACCTAAAGTTGGTTAATTTTCAACATCCAATCTAATTAACCCTAACTATTAATTCAATCCAAACACGTGCCAAAGATTAATTAACAGAATCATTAAAATCAACAAGAACAATTAGGCTAATTAAATATAAACACACGCTGTTATGCCAATTAGTTGATTAATTTTTTCCTAAATTCAATAACACTAATTCAATAATTATCAAACTTAGTTGCTTCAATGATTGAATTAAGCACATGCAATTAAAGCAATCTAGCTATAGATTAATTCCAATAACTCAATTATTGTGTAACAATAACAAGTTAAAAAGAACAATCATAAAATTAATTACAGAAAAATAATCAATACTTGATATAAAATTGAATAAATTCAAGCACAAGAAGTCTCACAACATAGTAGAATTGACCACGGCTTCAAATTCCTCGACCAAGAAAAGGGTTTAGGCACACAGTGCTATGAAAGAATCAACAATAATTTTTCTGCTAAAAATCCTAGATAAAACTAGAAAATAAAGTGTCGATGCTTTTCTCTCACCCCACATGGGGTATTTATAATGAGTACTTAGGGTTACAATTGTGGTACAACGTCACATCTAGACTACTGATAAGAACGTGAAATCGGCTGAAAAAGAGTCCAAACAGGTGAAGAGATTTGCCAAAAATCCAAAAATATGAAATACTATTGTTTCGGGCGCACATGCACTGCCTATTTTGGATGCATGTGCTCCCTAGGCAGATTTGGAAATTCATCCTCTGGACTCAGCACACATGCGCTGCATGTGCTGGACCATTACTTTTGATTTTGATTTTGACCTTAATGCAGACCGAATTTTGCAAAAATTAAAACATGAAAGTTGTAGCTCTATGTCTTAGCTTTCAAAAATATCTAAAATTACCTCAATTGAAGCTCATATAAGAAAGTTATGTTCAATCTATCAAACTATATCAGAATCGCTCCTCGCAGGTATACATTTTTCAACTTTGAAATTTTGAACAAGATGCTTATAGAATCCTGGAAAACTCAAAATATAAAAGTTGTAGAACTCTGCAATATCTTTTCAAATAATCCAAAATAATTTCAATCGGAGCTTGGACTCAAAAGTGGTGGTATGTTTGAAATACAAAATAGCATCTAAAATGGCTTCATACTCATACATGTTCCGCCCTTAGCATTTTCGTTCATCTTTTCCATCTTTTTCAACTCTTTTTCACTTTAACCCTGGAAAAACTAAGAATAACCAAATTAAATTCAATAACAACTCAAATCTTCTTTACAACACATAAAAATGTGGTAAATGACATATAAAATATAGCACAATTATGAACTTATCAAATTACGCCACATTTAGCCTTTGATCTTCCTTGAGCAAACGTAAAATTAAAACACTTAAGTACAACAAAATTTCCCTCAACATATTCCCTCAAATATCAACATAAATAATCAATAATCAATCCAGCAATTAGAGTAGTCTACAAACCAAAGAACTCAAATGCTAATAAAAAACCAAAACATGAAATGCGTGTGTATGTGTGTATAACCATTCAAAAACTTAGATTTGAAAATATCTAGATTAAATCATGAAGACGCTCAAAATTTTTTCTAAACACCCATCTAGCTCACTCTTCTTACCCTCCACTAATCTAGACAACTGATTTTATTTAAGTTCGGTAGGAATATTAGCTCGAACTATAGGTTAGGATATTTGTTAGCCAAAGAAAGGAGAGGATATAACAAATAAGAACAAGAGCTTTAGAGTAATAGCGGCCATAAATTAAAATAAAGCTTTTCTTCACATGCAGAATATCATACATCCACAGCTCCACACTTGAGTAACAAACACCCATGAAAAATCCCGAACAACCAAGCATGCCAACCTCTCTCAGACATAAATACATCACATCATCATTTTATTTTTTTATGTCTGCTCACAGTACGGGTACCAGTGATAGTAACACCAGCAACAAATAAACACGAAGATATCGGTGATGGGCACTACTTGTAAATACAGGTACCGGTGATAGGCACTACCTGTAAATATCAAAAACTCCCATTATTATTTTTCTCTTCAACAATTTTTTTCAATACCCCATTTTTCTCCATAAACGTACACCAAGCACGATTCTCACAAACTTCCACCCTTATATCCCTTTAATATATAATATGCACCATAAAACTCTTAAAAGGGAAAACTTAAGATAAAACAATGAAAAGAACATTAAACTCAATAAAGTAAATGAGTTTATGTGGAAGAATGTGAATGATATTTCTCTTCACAAGAATAAGACTCAAATAAGGTACTTAGAAATAAATTGTTAAAATGGTTGGCGAGAAAGGTTTAACAAAGGAAAAAGGCACTACCCTCATCCTCAACTAAATCAGATCGTCTAATAAATTCACTTAAAAAATGTAATAAAGTGAGTTTTTAGGATGCAACATAATTGAGTCTACATAAATTCCTCTAAATATCCCAAATCAAAAATTAATATGTGGCTTAGTGCTCAAAAGTCTTGAAAATCATGAATGGAAAATATTGTCATCGACTACTCATTCATGCATGATTCAATTAAAGATTTATTTTGCATAAAAATGGGAAAATACATTAAGCAAAAAAATTGAAATTTGCAGATTTAAAAATGGTCAAATAATCCACAAAAATTTTCACAAATTTTGACAAGATTTCCAATCAAAGGAAAAGTTAAAATATTGTAGCAAAATTGAGCAAAATACAGCAAACAACTTAGAAATCCAAATAACTCTCCCAAAAAAGAAGCATTGTCCTCAATGCAAAAATAAAACCTGTCTCTTATACAGATAAGCTTATCTGGATTTATTCATGTTTGGAGCAGTATTCCCTATAAATATCCCCTTGTTGCGAATGAAAGTTTGAGTAACACTAAACAAAACAGAACAAAACAAATAATTCCCCTGAGAAAATAAGAAAAACAAGAATATTGTCGAAAAGAATCTTACAATAATCAAGAAAAAACTTACTCCCTTATGGGAATACACGACCAAAAAAATAACGAAAATACCATGACGAAAATAAAACCTAGCTAAAAGAAAACTACAAAAATGCTAATAAAGTAGCAACGAAAATTGTCTAGGAAATCAACTGCCATAAATATCAGCTAGATATTAGCGAGATTGGAAAGAAAATGGCCCAACATATAGGGCATAAAAAGCTCAAGGAGCATGGGGCCCCAAATCATGCGGGAAAGGAGGAAAAGGTGAAAATGTGGAAGGATCCTCTCCCCGCTCTCTAGCCATCTGATGAGCTTCCATGGTCTGCTCCCAGGTAAATTGGTATTGCATAAATGAAGCAAAACGTTGGCTCATCCCCTGTTACTCTGCTAGGATTTGATATAGGAGCTCCTGAGTCCGCTGTGGGAAAGGTACCGGGTCATCGTCTGAATCATCAGCCTCATCTATGTGAGAAGTAGAGGCTTGAGATCGAGTGCGTTTAATCAGAGCTCTTATACCCTCCATTGCAATCAACTGTCTAGGCTTCAATTTTTCTTTGGAAGGATCAATCACCACACCACTTTCCAAACACAGAGCCATAATCAGATGGGAAAACCATAAACCCGGTTGCTTATTAGTAGTGGAGTAGCAAATTCGTTGGCGTATAAGCTAACCGACATCTATGGCTTTCTTAGTAGCGAATGCAATACAAAAGTTTGGCCCTTCCCATAGTACGTGGGCAAAATGGTTTACCAGAAGAAAACAGCCACAAAGAAAATTAAACCAGACAAACCAAGCTGGCTTAAGTTTATTAGCGTTGAAATGCCGAGCCAAGGTGCCGTCCGTCGTATAAGTCCATTCCACGTCCCCATCGCAATGAACACTTGTGATTTGTTGTAGCTCTATATTGGCATTACGGGTGTCAGGCCATTCATCGTTACAAATGCGATTGACCTTCAAAACTCCGTTGATTTCATTGGCAGAGACAGACACGTCTTTTCCCCGTACATATACTTTGGTGGAGCTATAATGATCAAAATTAGAATAAAATTCACGCACCACCAGGATGACGGCATATATGAAGGTTGAGGTGAAAAGCTCCCATCCATGATTATTAATGGTTAACTTGATTTATGACACCCCTGCCAATGGAACTAGTGTGCCCCTTTCCTTAATTACAGCCCGTTTCAAAATATCACTCTTGTTATTATTTTTGTTGGGCACTTGCAGTCAAAACATAATCAACAGCCAGGAGGATATATGAATAACCAAATGAAACAGGAAAATGTCCCATGAAATCAATGCCCCAAATATCAAATATTTCGCAGAATTATATCGGGTTTTGAGAGATTTCATTCTTTTGGAAATGTTACTTATCCTTTGACAATTATCACACGAATGACAAAATAGGTAAGAGTCGCGAAATATGCTGGGCCAATAAAATCTACACTCTAATACCTTCATTGATGTTCTTTTGGCTCCAAAATGTCCTCCACAAGCATACGTATGGCAAAATGCTAAAATTGAATTAATTTCACCATCATTGACACATCTTCTTATTACTTGATCGGCGTAATGTTTCCACAAATAGGACTCATCCCGCACATAATATTTGGCATCACTTTTGATCTTCTCTTTTGCTGCCCTAGACAAACCATGAGGTAATCTATTAGTAACTAAGAAATTAACAATATTTGCATAATAGAGTAAACACATTGCCTTTACTGAGCATAATTGTTCATCAGAAAATCTTTCTTGTATCTCCAGTTCACCCCCCACATGTGGTAGTCAACTTAAATGGTCTGCCACTTTATTTTTCATACCATTTTTGTCTTTGATTTCCAAGTCGAATTCGCTCAAGCGGAGTATCCATCATATCAACCTTGGTTTTGACTCCCGTTTCGTCATTAAATAGTGTAAAGCTGCATTATCAGAATACACAATCATCGTAGTACCAATTAGATAAGAACGAAATTTCTCTATAGCAAAAACAACAGCCAAAAGTTCCTTTTCAGTGGTTGTGTAGTTTTTTTGCACATCATTTAGGGTCATGGAAGCATAATAAATCGCATGAGGCGCCCTTCCAACACGTTGCCCCAAAACTGTGCCCACTACAGAGTCACTTGCATCGCACATTATCTCAAATAGTAGACTCCAATTGGGTGGTTGGATTATTGGAGTTGACACGAGAAATTGTTTCAATTTGTCAAATGCCGCGCTTGCACTCATCACCAAACTCAAATTCCATATCTTTTTGCAATAATTTGCATAAAGGTGCCGATGTTTTGGAGAAGTCCTTGATGAACCTTCGGTTAAAACCTGCATGAAAAGCACGAACTTCCGCACCTTGGTGGGATACGGTAATGATTGAATTATGCCAATTTTTGCTTGGTCAACCTCAATCCCCTTAGATGACACCACATGACCTAACACTATACCTTGTTGAACCATGAAATGACATTTTTCAGAGTTTAAAACGAGATTAGTTTCTATGCACATCTGTAGTATTAATGTGAGATTATGCAAGCATTGATAAAAAAAAATCTCCATAAACGGTGAAATCATCCATGAATACCTCGATATAGTGTTCTATAAAATTAGAAAATAAGCTAACCATACACCTCTGAAAAGTAGCAGGGGCATTACACAACCCAAATGGTATTCGACGGTAAGCAAATGTTCCAAATGGGCATGTAAATGTTGTCTTCTCTTGATCTTTGGGATCGAAAGGCAACAGTGATTTGGAAGTATCCTGAGTAACCATCAAGAAAACAATAATAAGCACGACCTTATACACCTTTCAGGCATTTGATGAATAAAAAGTAAAGGGAAGTGATCTTTGCGAGTAAGAGAATTAAGCTTTCGATAATCTATACAAACCCGCCACTCATTTTGTATACAGGTGGGCACCATTTTGTTTTCTTGATTTTTTATCACAATTATTCCCGTCTTCTTAGGGACTAATTGTACCAGACTAACCCATTTCCTATCTAAAGTTAGATAAATTATCCCCACTTCAAGAAGTTTGAGTATTTCTTGTTTAACCACTTCCATTAGCTTCGAGTTTAGCCTTCTTTGTGGTTAACGAGTAGGCTTAACTCCATCCTTGAGTAGTATACGATGCATACATGTCGATGGGATAATTCCCTTTATATCTACAATGGTCCACCCAATTGTTGTCTTGTGCTCCCTTAGAACTTTTAGCAAACATTGTTCTTGGTCAGTGGCTAGATCATTATTAGCGACTGTCACTGGATGAGTTTTTCCATCACCTAA
Source organism: Cinchona pubescens (assembly GCA_025175665.1). Classification (NCBI taxonomy): domain Eukaryota; kingdom Viridiplantae; phylum Streptophyta; class Magnoliopsida; order Gentianales; family Rubiaceae; genus Cinchona; species Cinchona pubescens. Next base: position 274,605 of record JANKKI010000092.1, read on the forward strand.
AAACATATATTTGAGGTGACTTGGAAGAGGCTTTAGTTCTGACTCAGTTGCTTGCAAAATAGAAGACAAAATTGTTTCATTAGGGATCTTCGATGTCACATAAGATAACTTACCAAATTACGATTGTTCAACATCACTTTCCGCTTGCTCATCTCTGTCTCCTTCAAACACTTCTTCAAACATGTCATGTACTATCGACTCAATAACATCAACAAAAAAATATAATTATCCTTAGTTGGATACTTCATGGCCGCATAGATATTATGTTGAAAGAATTTGTCATCAAATTCCATTGTCAAAATTCCAGTATCCACATCTATCTTAGTTTTAGATGTTTTCAAAAATAGTCTTCCTAATAAAATGGGGGCAGACTCATCATTGTTCTCCATGTCAAGTACATAAAAATCAGCTGGGAAAATTAATTCATTGACTTGGACTAAAATATCTTCAACTATACCCTTAGGTAAAGCCATAAGCCATTGATCTATCTGCTAACTGGATAATAGTACTAGTTTCAAGTAAATGTCTTATATGTAAGGATTTATAAACTGAATAAAGCATAACATTTATAGAAGCTCCTAAATCCAACATGGCCTCCTTAATTCTAGTATTTTTTATTGAACACGAAATTGTACACATACCTGGATCTTTGCATTTCATTGGAAGATTCTGTTGGTTAAGCATGGCTGATACATTTTTACCCAACATGATCTTCTCAGCCTTCTTTTGTTTTCGCTTCCTTTTAAGTGTACATAATTCTTTCAAAAATTTAGCATAACGACGAATTTGTTTAACAGTATCCAACAATGGAATGGTTACCTCACATTTGCAAAAAGTTTTATATAAGTCTCTATTGGGGTCCTTCTTCGCAAATTCCTTAAATGCATCAGAAAATTGTGGGTCAGGTATTATTCTAGCCACTGAGTTGACTTACCAATTTTTTCATCTTTTTGAACGGGACAGATTTCTTTCTCCACTTCTCGCGATTTCCCTCTCCTTGGCCTTATTTTGTTCAAGAACTACTTTAGTTGGCACCTCAACCTCCTTGCCACTTTTCAACACAATTGCACTAGCATTAACTTTAGGGTTAATAACTGTTTAAGAAGGCCACTTTCTAGAACTTTGTGATTCCAATCGACTGATTACAGTCGCCATTTGTCCTATTTGGTGCTGCAACTACTGAATACTGGCCTTGGTATCTTGTTGAAATTGCATAGTATTAGCCGTTAAAGTATTCAGTATCTTTTCCAAAGACTTACCAAACTGATTATTCATATTAGTTTGTTATCTTTGAGCAAATGGTGGCCTGTATGGTTGGAAATTCTACCAATTTTGTTGATGCTGAGGTTGTGCTAAATTCCCATGTCTCAAATTAGGATGATTCCCCTATCCAGGATCATCCGTGTTAGAATAGGGATCTTAATTTGGTCGTGGTTGCCCTGGACATCCTCCTGCTACATTTACTTGCTCTTGGGATTCCTCTTGTAGTTTGAACTGACATGTAGGACACATATCTGTTGAGTGCCCCTCATTTGAGCAAATGCCTCAAGGTTGTGCCGTCTGTGCTGTTCCTGAAGCCAATTGTCGTACAAAAAAAGTTAGACTAGTCATTTGTTGTTCTAAAGATGAAACATTTACAGCGTTCACACATTTGAGAGATTGATCACGTCGTGTCCCAAACTTTTGAGAATGCGCAGCTATATTCGATATAAGCTCACGAGCAGCGTCTATGGTCAAATTATCCAACGCCCCTCCACTCGTGGCGTTGACCATATTCCTTTTATTCAGCAACAAACCTTCATTAAAATATTGGATTAATAAGGAGTTAATTATCTAATGGTGAGGACAGTTTGCACACAATTTCTTGAAGCGCTCCCAGTACTCATACAATGACTCGCCATTGAAATGCCTTATGCCACAAATTTTCCTTCGAATATTCGCAGTTGGAGAGGTTGGAAAATATTTAGCCAAGAATAGTTTGTTCATCTGCTCCCAAGTTGTACTCATACTGCCTGAAGGTAAATCGAACAACCAATCCTTCGCCACATCCTTAAGCGAGAGCGGGAATGCTTTCAATTTAATATGCTCATCTGACACTCCAGTGGGTCTCATACTTGTGCAAACTACATGGAACTCCTTAAGATGCTTGTTTGGATCTTCTCTTGGCAATCCATGAAAAGAAGGTAATAGATGGATTAAACCAGATTTTAATTCAGATGTGACATTTGCATCTAATTCAAGATATGTAATGCATAAAGGTTGTTGGTTTAAAGTGGGCGTTGCTAATTCTCTCAAAGTTCGTTGCGCCATTTTTGTCTCTTCTTGTTGTTCCTTATCACTTGCAAAGATAAAATTAAACAACTGTTCCTCCCCTTACTGTCTCTCTTTTAGTTCTTTTCCCAATTTCCGTAACGTTCTCTGTATTTTTGGATTAATTTGAAATTCAACTTGTCTAGTAGATCACATCACTGGCATACACAATTAATAGAAGAATAATAATAAAAAGATGAAAAGAAAAGAAAAACTAAAATAAATAGCACAAAAATAATTCAAACCGTTCCACAACAACGGTGCCAAAATTTTGGTGAAATGTTGTCGTAGGCACTCAAAATTAAACAACTCTCAAGAATTATAATGTAGTAGTGGTGAGTCAAGTTCGTCCCACAGAAAACGGAGTTTATTATTATTCTAGACTAAAAAAATGGGGGTTTTGAATACTTTTGAACTAAAAACTAAAACAATAAATTAAATTGGAGAAAATTCAATTAAGAAAAATCCTGGTTTTGGTCATATCCACCATGGCAATTTCATTAGTCTATCATTAACACACAAGATAATTCAATTTTCATATCAAGCACTAATTGAAGAATTAACCCGAATACCAATTCAAATTTGATTCTTATTCTTTCTAAAGTTGGTTAATTTTCAACACGCGATCCAATTAACCTTAACTATTAATTTAATCCAGACATGCGCCAAAAATTAATTAATAGAAGCATTAAAATCAACAAGAACAATTAGTCTAAGTAAACATAAACACACGCGGTTATGCAAATTAGTTGATTAATTTCCCTAAATTCAATAACACTAATAGAGTAATTATCAAACTTAGTTGCTTCACAGATTAAATTAAGTACACGCGGTTAAAACAATATAGCTATGGATTAATTCCAATAACTCAATTATTCTACAGCAATGACAAGTTAGAAAGAAAAATCATAAAATTAATTGCAGAAACATAATCAATACTTGATATAAAATTGAATAAATTCAAGCACAAGAAGTCTCACAACATAGTAGAATTGACCATGGCTTCAAATCCCTCGACCAAGAAAAGGGTTTAGGCACAAAGTGCCATGAATCAAAAAAAAAATTTCTACTGAAAACTATAGATAAAACTAGAAAATAAAGTGTATATACTTTTCTCTCACCCTACATGGGGTACTTATAATTAGTACTTAGGGTTAAAATTGAGGTCTATGGATAATAACGTAAAATCAACTGAAAAGGAGTTAATGTCAACCGGGAGAAGAGACTTGCCAAAAATCCAAAAATACACAATACTGCTGTTTCGGGTGCACATGCACTGCCTATTTTGGGCGCATGTGCGCCCTAGGCAGAGCTAGAAATTCTTCATCTGGACTCAGCGCACATGGGCTGCACATCCCCAACGTATGTGCGCTGGACCATCACTTTGATGCAGACCGAATTTGGCAAAACCTAAAACATGAAAGTTGTAGCTCTATGTCTTAGCTTTCAAAAACATCTCAAATCACCTCAATTGAAGCTCAGACAAGAAGTTATGTTCAATCTACTAAACTATGTCAGAATCACTCCTTGTAGGTACACATTTTCCAACTTTGCAATTTTTAACAAGATGCCAATAGAATCCAGGAAAACTAAAAACATAAAAGTTGTAGAAATCTACAACTTCTTTCTGAATCATCCAAAATAATTTCAATCCGAGCTTGGACTCGAAAGTTAGGCTTGAAATACGAAACTGCATCCAAATGGCTTCATACTCATGGACTGTTCCGCCCTTAGCATTTTCTTTCATCTTTTCCATGTTTTTCAGCTCTTTTTCACTTTAACCCTACAAGAACTAAGAATAACCAAATTAAACTCAATAATAACTCAAATCTTGTTTACAACACATAAAAACGTGGTAAATGACATATAAAATATAACACAATTATGAACTTTTCAGACACAATATGAAAAATGCATTGAAAATGGTTTTAGATTTCACACCAAAGAATTGGAACGTAAAAGAAAAACTAAAAATTGCAGGGTCATTGTTAAGGCAACGACTACAAGCTTTTCAAGTACAAGGGATCAGAATCTTATCCCAAGTGATCTTGTGTATGACAGAGTTATGAAAAATGTCATTGAGTTAGATGATTGAGGTGGTCGCAGGGTTGTTTTGCTTGAATGTGATTGGATATCATAGGGGAAAAGATTGAAACAAGATACTGACGGATTCACATTAGCTATTTTACAAATGTGAAATGTCACAATGATCCCTTTATTATCTTATTGGCATCCCAAGCAGCACAAGTATTCTATGTAGAAGACCCAACTGAGAATGAATAGCATGTTGTGAGCAATACAGATGCTAGAGCTGAGTATAAAATGCAACCTGTTGTTGATGTTGAGACATACTTGTAAAGCACGACTTGCAATCCTCTAGTTCACAATGAAAATAAAGAAATTGTTGGGTTCGTGAGGGTGTTCAAGGAATTGAAGTTGACATTACACCTTGATAGTCATGTTTTATCTCTAAATTAGGAATCCATTTTTATTTATTATGATGTTTCAAAATAAATAAAGAACCCACTTATTTATTATGATGTTTCAAAAGTAAATAAAATTGTTAGTGAAAATTTGTTTATTTTAGTTTTTTCGTATTTATTTTTGTACTTTGTATAAATACTTCATTTGCAAAATCTATACACTTGAAATGTGATGGTACAATTCTATGTAGTATTTGTGAATTTTTTTTTCTAAAATCCTTTTTTTACAGTTATGGGTCGTAAAAATTGAATACCTGGCAATAGGCGAAATGTCAATGGACTTTGCGATGAGACAATTAAGCAACCCACTAATGACATTACAAATGGTGAGGATGAAGAACTTGCACATGAGCAAAGTAACACACAACAAGGTTAGAGTTTAGGTATTATGACATGATATTCTTAACCTGTTGCATAGAAGCAGATTATTTTATTGTGGTGAAAATTGATGTTACATTTGACTTTTTAGATAATCTGAATTATGGAACTTAAAATACAATGAAAGAAAAAAGAATATCCTAAATGACTTTGTATTGGTAGATGGATTTGTTTAAGGTTTACTTTAAGAATTGTTTTGTTTTGAAGTACTGTTGTGTTTGAAGTAACACTAGAAGAAAGTTTTTTCATATGTTCCTCTCAATTTTTCTCTGATTACTCTTTCTTTAGATTTGTGACCTGAACTACCAAATCATTATAATCAAGAAGGCTTGGATGAACATGGGTAATTGGAGATTTGGGATTTTCTTCTCTAGCTTTCAATGACTTCTTTATTTGTATATTTTTTTTCTAATTTTTTCCATTTATGGCTCGTAGAACTCAATGCAACAAGTGTAGTATCAATGGACTTTGAGATGATATAAATGAACAACCCACAATTGAAATTACCAATGGTGAGGATGAAGAACTTACACTCGAGCAAAGTAACACACAACAAGGTTGAAGTTCGAGTACTGTAACATTATATTCTTAACATATTACATTGAACTATATTATTTCATTGTGGTGCAATTGATGTTACAATTCACTTTTTATGCAATCTGAATTCTAGAACTTAAAACACAAGGAAAAGAAAAAAGAATATCCTAAATGACTTTGTATGGTAGTTGGATTCATTTTGAAGGTTCACTTTCAGAATTGTTACGTCTTGAAGTACTATTGTGTTTTGAAGTAACAATAAAAAAATAAAAAATAAAAACATTTTATATATTCCTCTCAATCTTTCTCCAAGCACTCTTTCTTTAGGTTTGTGAATTGGACTACCAAATTCGTCATAATTAGGAAGGCTTGGATGAATATGGGTAATTGGAGATTTGAGCTTTTCTTTTCTGGAATTGAGTGATTTCTTTATTTGTATTTTTTTCCAATTTTTTTTCAGTTGTGGCTCATAAAACTCGAGGCAGTGGGCGAATTATCAATGGACTTCGAGATGAGACAAATGAGCAACCCACAATTGAAACTACAAATGGTGAGGATGAAGAACTTGCACTTGAGCAAAGTAACACACAACAAGATTGGAGTTCGGGTATTGTAACATTATATTCTTAACCTATTACATTGAACTATATTATTTCATTGTGGTTTAAGTTGATGTTACATTTGACTTTTTATATAATCAAATTTTGATATTTGATATACAAGGAATAGATAAAAGAATATCCTAAATGGCGTTGTAGTGGTAGTTGAATTTGTTTTGAAGGTTCACTTTAAGAATTGTTGCATTTTAAGAAATGAATATAAGGAGCCAACGATTTTTTAATTTTTAATGTTTATTCTATTGCTTTTTTAATGTAATCTCTAAGATGGGTTTCGGATCTTATTAAATTGGGTATTGATTTTAGTCCTCAAGTTTTTTTTTTACTTCAATTTTAGTTTAATTGGAAGTACAGTTGTAATCTTTAGTTAATTATTTATTAACGTAAGTGTAATTTTGCTTGATTAATTATTTTAAGTTGATTTTTTTAGTTGTTGTTTGTGGGTTTCAAGGAAATTGGTCAAATTTTGTTTACTTTACTTTGGTGGTTTCTTATTGTTTTTAGTTGCCGGAGAAATAGATTGAATTTTTTTAAATTGCTTTTCATGATATGAAGTTGTGGTTTTAATTAATTCATGTGGCAGTGAATAATGATGTACCAATAACTTAATTAATTTTTAAAGTAAATGATTTAGTAGGCAATCCTAAATTGGTAATGCATATCTATTTTCAAAGTTTCAAATGGAGAGTATCACTAATTTTTTCCAATAAAAACATAGTTTTTCCACTTAAGAATATCTTGGATAGATTTTCATACGTAATCATAATAGACATTTTGCAGATAGCCTATTACTTTACTAGTTTATGTTGGAAATCTTCCACAATAGGTACTTTGTCATCTAATTCAGCACTATAAACTTTATTTGTATATGTTATGTTCTAGAAGTCCTTCATTATTATATTTTTTTTGTTTCACTCTCTTTATAATTTACATGTCATTCTCTAGGGAACTAGATACGAATTCTTGAGTCATTTTTAGTGATCTGAATGAATTAGAATGAAATCATAGTAGGCATTCCATTGTAATTATGCAAATGGTCAATTGGCTTAACCATTTTACTTTAACTTAATGCTTTTATTGAGTTGTTTTTACTTATGAGTTTTATATTGTATACGAAAAATCTATTTTTTTGTTCACAAAACTTTGATCCAATAGTCTCAATATGTCAATTGTGATAGTGAATATATAGCTTGTTATTTGGCAAATCAACTTTTTTGGTCTTATATGTAAGCTAGTAGCCTTGAAAACTACAAGACCACTTTGAAAATGTAGAATTTTCAATATCTGGATCATTAAATACTTTGGTCTTTAGTATGTTGAGGTAGTAGATTTGAAATGTCAAGAGCACCTTAAAAATTTAGAAAATCAAAACTTTTATGTTGGACATTTATGCATTTTAGTTTCATTATCCTATTTTATCCTTTCGTTGTACATTTTTGCCTCCTTGTTAAATCTAAACATTTGCAATGTGGTGGTGGTAATTTTATATTGTATCTGTATGTTTTCTAACATTTTTTATTTTTCAATTATGGCTCGTAAAAGACAAGGAAACCAAAGTTACAATCGACTTCGAGATGAAATAATTGAGCAACCCACTAATGAAACTACAACACGATTGCAGCACTTGTACATGGGCAAAGTAACATACAACAAGGTTGAAAAGCAGGTATGATGCTAGGTAACAAATGTTGCTTAACATTATTGAATGCCCAATATTTAATGTGTACTTTGTAATTACCTGATTTAATGTGTACCACAACTTAGTGATTACCTAATTTAATGTGTACTTAGTAATTACCTCGATTAGTTCGTATGCTTTTCAATGTGGCATACATCCAACATCTAATGACTTCCAATTAAGGGAATTAACTACTGCAAAAAAATGGAAGATATGTAAATTGTTCGAGAAGTCATATCCATCTCCATAGACAATGCTAAAGAATTACAACTACAGAGAGTTAGAAACAATTCAGATTCATAAAATACAGTTGTACAAATATCAACCCTTTTATCCTTGCTTTTGGTGTTTCATTGCCGTATTTTGACCTTGACATATTAAAAAAGTTATTTACTTGATATTTATTGTTGCAGACAAAAGAAAAAAGAAAGAGAGAAAGAAAGAGAAAAAAAAAAAACAAGCAGAGTAACCCACAGTAAAATGGTAATGCTAATATACCTAATATTTTTGGGATGAATTTTAATTTTTCTTTTGGTCCCTGTAGGTAGTTCAAACGGGGTGAATGACAATGAACAGAGAACTCGAGGTTCCTATTTATATGAAATTTATTTGGGGTAGACCTGGTACCCAGAAGCTAATTAAGGTTGAATTTGACAATTTGGGGTCGCCTATAGGAGAAAATGAATCTACATATTCTGAGTTTTTGGGTAGTTTAGCTATAATTGGTAAGTATTGCCCAATTGATATTGAAGATTAGAATAAGGTGCCCAAAACTCATAAGAGAGAGATGTTAGACGTTATAAAGGTAAAATTTTTTAGTACTTCTTTCTTTAAATGTGTGAGTATATTTTTGATCTTCTAATTATTCTAACAATATTACAGGAACGTTTTGAAATCCCTCTTGGAACAAAAAGTTACTCTTTGCATGCTATTAGCAAACTTAGGAGAGATTGGAAATCTAAACTAAAAACAAAATATTATGATCCTAATTTTCCAATAGAAGATCTCATATATAATAGGGATGAGAGAGTTTTGGAAGATCAATGGGTACGACTTATTGCTTATTGGAAAACAGATGCTGCAAAGGTATAACTCTTAGTTTTTCCTTCTATCTTTGGCGACTACAATTTTTTTATATTATTTAATATCTAAATCTTGTATATTAATTGTCATTTCATAAACTTAGTGAAAGAAATAAGAAAGCTAGAACATGCAAGCTTATGAATCAAACAACTAGAAAGAGATCATTTACTCAAATGCGGCAAAAAATGGTAATAGATCTTGATTTTTAATTAACTCTAAATTTATAATCTTTACATCCTTAAACTAAAACACTGTATTAGACAAAGGAAAAAAGGTGTCCTTCATCCCGAGTTGCAATGTTCAACAAATGCTATATTCATGCAAATGGAAATCTGTCAGCAAGGAAGTAGCTAATAAGATAGTAAATTCTGTGTAAATTGAAGTTTTATTTACTTTTTTATCATTTATATTTAAGATTACTAATCAATTATTGTTTTACCTTACGAATATAGGATAAAATGAAAGGTCGAGCACAACAACTTCCAATTGGTTTAGAAGATCCAGCTGGAACATACGATCTGTATATTTACCCAAGTGGTTGGCCAAGACACATCTGGACATGTGAGAATGTTCGGTAAAGGTGTTAGTCGAATAGATCTATGGGGTGATGTTCCTTATAAAAAGACATGTTGGCGGATAGTTATGGAGTAGAATTCAACTATGTTTCAAATTAAGTAGCAAGGTAAAAACATTCGCAGGTTAGAAGCAATTATTCAAAGCAAAAAAGAGGCAACAATTTACCTAGTGATTCAAGACGTCATTCATCATCATCTAACAATTTCTCAACCCCAACTCTAGCAAATGGATCTCTTCGGGCAAGATAGATTTTTCGTATTAAATTACAGTTCATGCTACTTGTACGGATAAACTTTATTACATTATACTTCATAGGTTGTGTTGTTATCACGTAGTGATTGTTTATGCAATGCTTCACTTAATGTGATTTTGTAAGAGAAACTTTGGTTTTGGGTACTTATTAGACTAGTTTGGCGACGTTACTTTTCGGTTTTGGTACTTTCTTAGAAATGAGTCTTGAAATGGGATTTTTCTATTCATGCATTTTGAATGAATAAATATGCAGATTAGAACTTGGTTTGTAGCTTATTATATCTTTTGTCTTTCATTCCCCTAGAGAACGAGTGAAAAAAAAAAAAGAACCTTATCTTTTCATAGCTGTTTAAGTACAGGCATTGTTGCAATTGTAGTTGCATTGCAGTGAGGAATATTTTTTGATTTTTCTGCTCAATGGATCATTTTAATGTTTACCTTTTAACAAGTGAATATTCGGTGAATCTTTTATGCCTATTAAGGACTAATTTTTTTTTTCTACTTGTATGGTTATTTTTTATTATTTTAACTTTTAACGTGTAAAGTAAGATTAATCTAATAAATGTGGATCATTTTATGTCAACGTCTTATGCTTTTATTATGTCATATGCTTTTATGTTAACATCTTATGCTCAATAAAAGTAGTTCTTCTCATGAAAATGCCTCAATAAGGACTATTTTATTCATCAATAGTTTGCTTATAGTAGTCGTATTTCTTCACTTGACTTTAGATGAGTTAGACATAATGAGGTGAGAATTAAAAGTGATTGTCAATAAATTTATCTTATTACTCTTGTAAAAGTTCATGGTTTTAGAATTGTCACATCACATCTATGTGTTGGACATTTTTATTTAACTCATGGTTTACTATACAGTTGTATTGGGATAGTTGAGATTATTAATTAAGATGCAAAAGCACTAAATCATACATGTCCCTTGGGTCTATGTAATTAGAATACTTGACCACTTAACTAAACTTTATCCATTTACTATCTACTCGTGATTCTTAACTTTTAAAATGTGTGGCTTCCAGTTCTTCTACTTCTTCCAAGAAAGTGATTCTTAGGAGTAAGTTTAGTTTTAGATGTAATAGGTTCATCAAAATGTAAACTTTCTTCCTTTCATATTAGGATTAAATGGAATTAGTTATTAATATTTATTTGTGTTCTTAAGTTGATTATATCTTTCATAGCAACATTAATGTAATTTATACAATGAATTTCTCTATGATAATATCTAAACTTTTTCTACTTTGGCCCTATGCATTGGAATGTGAATTATTTAATCTGATATTGTACATTGCGTATCTGATTTTGTTTTCAATATGAGATTGAAGTTCTATAGCCTGAATTTTTAAAATGAGGCAATGATGACTAGTCCACATTATACAAGATTTAAAAGTCTGAGCATCCTTTAGGATATTGTTATTGCAGATCATGAAATGCGATTAATTTTCAGGTTATATTTTTTTCTCACATTTTCTATCCAAAATCTAATTCATCAAAACTAGTTATGCATTTATTTTGTAATATATATTACTTGATGCTATTGGAACTCATTTATACTTAACTTTTAACGTTGATGACTGCGATTGATTAATCATCCTTCCAGGCAGGACGATTTGTTTCACTCAAAAGTTTGTTTGATTCAGTAAAAATTGTGGCAAAAGGAAATATTTATAGTATGGATCCATCCAAGGAAGTGGGAAGACAAATATAGAATGGGATCAAACTGATGTGAAATAAATGTCAAAGTCGTATTAGAACTAGAAGAACAATTAATTAGGCCTCATGATCTTTATCAAACGATGCAAGATACACTTGGTGGGACAATTGCTTGGCCTTGTCATTTGGTATACTACATCAACCTGTTCTATGCTAGTGGTTAGTCATATATATTTTTGTAGTTTCAAATGGTTATTAATTAAGCAGGTTTTGTTCACATACAGGTCATTGTTGATGAAGATTGATGGAAGTGATATTTGCTCGGACAAACATTGGAGTTTCACTTATGGAATGAAATGTGTTTAGGAGTTGCCAAGTTTGACGTGCTTTTAGTTTCTATACATCTTATTTGCACTTTAACAGACTTTGGGACAATTATTGAAAATGTGTTTTTTTTTTTTCTTTTTTTTTTCTAGTAACAACTTCAGAGTTAATTATGTCGATATGAATAATTTTGGTTGTCTTGGACGTACAACTTTAAATAAATATTTCTTAATGATACCCTTGTTGCTAGAGTTTTTCTCGTAAACTCTTTTGTTATTGAATTTTTTAATTGGAGTTATTCGATTACATGTTAGGATTATCATTTTTATTTATAGTGCAATCTTGAAATTTCTAGCCTTGAAATGAAAATTTTACTTGCAACTGAAATTGCCAAATTTAGCATTAATATTGGCACTTCCAAATCCCTCCAAGTGCACTAGAAATCCCTGAAGGCAAGGTGCCGTAAAAAGCTTTAATGGCACTGGTATGTGTTGTAACATCTTGTGTTTGGCAACATCAAGAAATGTCCTAAAACATACTACAAACGACACCAAAAAATGTTTTAATAGGGACCTATTGTAGCACTTACATGTGTTGAAAAAAGAGTCTATTATGGCAACTAGAGATGCGAGAAATAAGTACCTATTTTTTGGTATTTTTAAGTGCCAGGAATAGGGACTATTTTGGCACTTAAACGAGTCAGAATATATTTAAAATCATATAGTTGTTAGTACTTCTCCGGGCTACTCCGAAATGCCATCATACCAAGTAATGCTGGTAGATAAGATGTCGAGATAGTTTTACATAGTCCACATCTTTAAGTGCCAGTCAACTTTTGTCGATATCAGAATACACGTCACTTTTTGTGGAATGTCAGGATAAGATAAGTAGCAAGATATGCATTTAAAAGTGCCATTTTTTCTTGTAGTATTTTATTTATCTTCAGGATCTCACAAATTTCTTTGACACTACTTTGTAGGATTTAAAATCCACCAAAAAATAATTTAACCCACAAGAATAGAATTAAATCGATGAAGATTGAAATAGAAAAAACGAAAAGTGACGGCCTAAGTAAAGCAAAAAAGTAGCTGTGAAAAAGGCAAAAAATAATATAGGCAGCAAAGCAATTTTTATTTCGTAATATCTTGGGTCACACATAATGGTGCAGCAATTCATGGTAATATATAGAAGAGACACAAGGAAAATTCGCCAATTCCCAAAACCAAATAGGACTCTTAAACCGACCAAACTATTGCTGTCTAGAACTGCAAAAACTAATACACCACATAGGCTAGGATCCTACGTGGTAAGACCTCAAAAACAATCACTCTAATAACCAATAACATCTTAACACCTAATAACAATAAACTTGGTTTAAAGTCTACACTACCAAAAACTTATTGTAAAAAAATTCAAAAACTAATAAGGGAACTTCTAATATTTATGGAGTATGATTTAATATGTCAACAGAAAGCAAGAGCCATAGAGGAAGCAATGATCATCAATAATGGTTATCTTTAAAGAATAATTATAAGGGATCGTGACCATGCTGTATTCAACTGGTTTATGTTTCAATGCAACACTAAGACAAGGCTCGTGCTTCCAATTTGTCCTGCAGCTAAAACTAGCTAATGTGTGCAACTACGAATTTCCTCCTTAGCGATTGAGCAGAAATTGCGACAAAAAGCTAGTCCAAGCGTATAGCTACCGAAAACTTGAGAAACCAAAACTTTTTATGACCCACCCGTGTTTGTTAATACTAATAATGTGGTGATATAAAACTCCTTGGCGTTATGGTTGTGAATATGTCTTAACTAGCTAAAAAGGAAACAGAAGTGTTGCAATCCGGAATACATTAATGTGGTAATATAATATATATGTGGCATTCTTGTAGAAGAAAACGATAAGATATGAAGTAATACATTAATTCTAAGTATCAATCTGTAGTTGGAACTATGACATCTATTGATTTTGATACACAAAATCTGTGAAATTTTTTTCAAATGGACTGGAAACAAGATAAGACTATAGAAAAAAAAATTAATACCCACGCCAGTTTAATTTAACTCCTTGTTCTATAGTGTGATTTTGATCCTCGCAATCTCCTTTCTTCCGACAGTAATTTTGCAAACCTATAAAACATTAATCGGGAAAAATAATAATTACCTCAAGATATAAACAAACACTTATTTCATTTTACCTCAATTTATACTTGATTCTCACTTTGCATCATAAACTTTAATTTTGAACACTTTGCACCCTGAACTGAATCAAATTCATCCCACTTCAACCCTTTTTTTAATGCCGTCTAAAAGATTAACTGAAATTTTCTATATATAGGACAAATTTAGCAGGATGTACAACAATATTTTTTACATACAAAAACAAATATTCCATTAATTTTTTTTAAGATTATTAAAAAATAGACTAAAGTGAGACAAAGTTAAGTGTTGGGGGTACAAAATATCCAAAATAAAAATTCAGGAGCAAAGTGAGAATTAAATATAAATTGAGGAGTGCAAAATGAAATTAGTCCTATAAACAAACAAGGAATATATAAGCAATTTTGAAAATCTATAAATTTACTTTTGCTTCGAGTATGTCAAGCCAAAAGATAATTATTAAAATATGACTAAATCTTGACTACTCATCATGTAATGCAAAATGAATATGATAATCATTGACATGATTCAAAAGTAAGGGTCCTATTCTTTTCAATCATCTAACAGTTAATAAACTCACTTTGCATTACGAAACAAGCAGTAAAGAATTTAGATTTCTTAAAACAGATAAGTATTGCCAAGTCATTTTACTTTTTGAGGGCATCTGCATTAGTGCCACCATTCTCAATAGGCTCGGATAATCCTGTCATCAAATTCACCCTTGAAACCCTTTTGCTGAGCAAACTTTCACCGATTTCCACCAGTTTTTCTAGGTTATCTTTGGTGGTTTGATCAGATGAGGAGCTACTTCCGGTTAAGTCGTCATCCTGCAGGCAACAATATATTTAAAAGTTGTAAAGATAACGTGGCCTGATTCAACTTTACATGCTTAACGTCTCGTGTCCTTCCACTTCACAAACTTAGGGTGCTTGTTTTTTAGGTAAGAGGGTTAGGAATAAAAATCAAATTTAATAATATCCATTTATAGTGTTTAGTTAAACATCATTAAAATTAGAGTAAAATATATTTTTAGTCTCTAATATTTGAGATATTACATAAATTGGTCCCCAAAGTTTCTACCAAAACAAATTTAGTCTCCAAACTTTCAAAATTTGAATAAAATTAAGACAATTAATGAAAAATTAGAATTTTTAATAGAAACAGGCAATGTGCTGGTCACATGGCTATTAAGTAAATGCTCAAAAAATTAAAAACTATATATAAAAGCAAAAACCTTAAAAAATCAGAAATAAAAACTTGAAAACCACATTTAAAATTTAACTCTCATATTAACCCAAAAATATCTTGTTTGAATCATTTTCTCAACTTTAATCCAAAAGTCCTCTTTTCTCTTTAACCCAAGAAGAATCCTAATCCTTCAATCCCTTTTATCTCTTTGTCTTCCTTGAAAACAATCATAAATTTCTTCATTTCCTTCGAAGTTTGTGGAGAATTGACTGCATGGGATGAGATTGAGGTTAGCAGGATACTATTCAAAGGAAATGAAAGGAATTTATGATCGTCTTCAAAGAAGACAAAGTGACAAAAGGAATTGAAGGATTATGGTTTTTCTTGGGTTAAAGAGAAAAGAGAACTTTTGGGTTAAAGTAAAGAAAATTATTCATATAACTAGACTGATATTTTTATGTTAAAATAGAGTTTAATATTAAACGTGATTTTCAAGTTTTTATTTATGATTTTTTAAGATTTTTTGCTTTTGTCTACATTTTTTTTTTTTTTGGCCATTTACTTAATGGCGACATGGCTAACACATGTCCTGTTTCTATTAGAAATTTTAATTTTTCATTAATTGTCCTAACTTTATTTAAATCCTGAAACTTTGAAGACTAAATCTGTTTTGATGGAAATTTTGGGGACTAATTTATGTATTATCCTGAACAATGGCGACTAAAAATACATTTTACTCTTAAAATTATTCTCTAAGGATGAAATTTTTTAAAAATACACCATTCCATTCTCACTATAAATTGGGTTTCAAACTAATTAATATATAATGATGTTTTCGGTTACAAAGTAAGGAAAAATAACAGAATCTTGTACCGAAAATAAAGTTTATAATTATTATTCTTCTCCCAATTCTCAAATGCAAACCAAATATTTCCTTAAATTTCAACGTTTGTGGCCATAAAGACAATAATGTTCATAGTGTAAATCATCCCAGTTTCTAATGGATGTAGACGAATTGAAAGAAATTTTGCAAGTGTACAAGACCAAAACAAGTCTTGAGCCACGAATACAGCACGTCAACTAGCCAGAATTTATGAGCTTACATTTTTTCTTCACGAGGAGGTGGGCAAACTTCAAAGTTAATCAATTGTAAATACATGTCATTATTTAGCAATCGGGTTAATTCCTTGTGCCTAAACTCGAAATAAAAATGAAGATGTAATAAATGTAAGAAATTTTATAGTTCATTTTTTTGTTCTTTCAATACTTGTATAATATAACTTTTAAAGCAGGGACAGATATGTGAGATAAAACTTGAGGGGCAAGACCATAACGTGGATAGGATTTCGATTAAGGGGGCAAAAATAGAAATAGATTTAATAATTTGAACATGACATGAAAAATAGTGAGTCAAGCTATAAACATGTGACAAGTTTAAGTTGTCAGCTAGTTCACAAAAAAATAACAGGTTACACTTGAGATTTACTCAAGTTTAATACTAAAGTGGGCTTGAAACAAGAGAGGAAGAAGTGTTATTTTCCTTCTTTGACACTCATTTTTATTACCATCCCACATGATGTCTAAAATATAACAGGATATGTCACAAATTAGGTAGATATTTATTCACATTGTTGTATTTTTTTTTTTTTAAATTACACTTGTCAAGTTTTGGAAGAGTAGTAATTTTTACATGGTCATAGCACAATTTAATGTATACCAACAATGGACCTCCTTATAAGAAATAAAAACTTTCTCAACTACAATTCTTTTTAGAGCCACTATGTGAATTTTCCTAGTTTTTATTTAGAGAAAAATACTTACATAGTTGCATTTAAAAATTAAAAATATTTCAATTAATAACTATGAAAAGTACCATGGAGTTTTATAAAAATAAAGACAAACTACGATTTCTTTTTTAATGACACTTCTAGTTTTTATAACAAAAAATAAATAAATAAATCACCTAATCCTTTTTACTAACAATATCTTTAAAAAAAAAACAAATAATTTCTCCATTAAAAATTTTTTATTTCCAGAATTTAAATCATAGATTAGTTTGTATAACTAGAAATTACGTATCTTTTTAAAGGAAATTGGAAATTTGGGCAAACAATCTTGAAACATAATATTTAAATATACTTAGATGAAAAAACTTCATAAAAGATTGGGATCAAGGGAGGCAATAGTAAAAGACTAACAAAAGTGAATGAGGGAAGGGGCAAGATAGAAGTTATGATAAAATATCTCAAAATTTTAAGGGTAAAATAAAATTTTCAAAAACTTTGGGGATGGTTGCCCTTTCCCGCCCCGTATTTTCCTCCGCCCCAAGGCAAGATTAAATAGCCAAATATTTGGGTACTATTTTATACTTTTTAGTACAAATTTTAGGAGGTCAAAATATAATTTTTACAAATATGTAATTGAAATTTTAAATTTTTAAGGGGATAAATGCAATTAAGGAGATAAATCCTCTAAACAGAAAACACTTGGTATTATACGGTACAAAATTTAAAGTACAATAAAATAATTCTTGAATAAAAATATAGAATTCTCCTAAAATTTATAATGAAATACTAGAAAGTTATTCTACCTGAATACGAAGATAATTATCTTCCGAATGAAGAGCTTGGAAAACAACAGATAAATGGTAGTCAACCATATCTGCACTTGCTTGAAGGAATATATCAACTAAAGGATTGGAACTTCCTTGAAGCAACCAACCAAAAATGCCCCATTTGCTTGCCATTTGGGCATTGTATTTCTCTTCTCCCTTCGCAGATCCAGCGCCAATTGAGATTACTAGAAGTCTACCATAGTCCATTGGTTTGATAGGCAAGAAATCTGGATCGTTTCGGAACACTTGTCTTGTTACTTGGCTTATGGCAACAAGAGCCTAGTAATTGATCAAAACAAATATTATTAATTAAGCACTAGATAACCAACAGCCCATTGGGCTGTTAACCAATAGAAGCATGTTAAGTCATCTTCTTGGGGTTGGAGATCCAGGAATCAAATCTTGACACCTATAGTCAAAGCAGTCAGCAACAGCCATCAAGAAAGGAGTCTCAACAGAGAGAAAGAAGTATTCAACCACCAAGCAAATAGTAGATTATGAGTAGGGTAGGTAGTATATGTTAAAACAATTAGCAAAAGTCATCAAAGAAGGAATCTCAACAAAGAGAAAGAAGCAAGCAAGTAGTAGATAGTGAGTAGAGTGCAAGTGGTAGATTGTGAGTAGAGTCTGAACATAGAGAAAGAAAGGAGTCTCAACAAAGAGAAAGAAGCATTCAAGCTGCAAGTAGTAGATTGAGTAGAGTCTCAATAGAGAAAGAAACATTCAAGAAGCAAGCAAGTAGTAAATTTTGAGTAGGGTAGGTAATATGTGTTTATAGTCTCACTATTTATGAGTTTAGTTTTACTGAAATGCTAGTATTGTGAGTAGGGTAGGTAGTATAGGTTAAAGCAGTCAGCAACAGTCATTAAGGAACATTAGAGGAAGGAGTCTCACCAGAGGGAAAAAAAGTATTCAAACAACAACCAAGTAGTAGATTGTGAGTAGGGTAGGTAATATAAGTTTATACTCCTATTATATATGAGTTTAGTGCTAACTAAATGTTAGCATTTATCCCACCATGTGCGGATCTTGTTTGCTTCTATTCATTCCCATAACTGTGAGCGCATGTAAATATTATCAAAAAAAAATTTAAAAATTAAGCGCTAAATAATTGTCTTCCAAGTTTGAGTTTGTTAAGTTGCCACCATATTATTCTTCTCAAAGCATCCCATTGCAGTTATTCGGTTAATTGACATTTTTGGTTAAACGTGCTTTTATGCATTTGCAATGTTTATTTCCTATCTAAAATATTAGATAGAAAACATAAAAATTAAATATATATATATATATATATAATACTATGACAAGGACTTTAATTATGAGTCAATAAAAACCAGCTTATTACTGGATAAATATATGTAGCCAAAGAAATAAAAGTTGACAAAATTCAAAATAAGAATAGAGGTAAATAGAATATGTTGGAGATTTTTATGTAGACCGGTCAATGAATCTCTTGATCCTAAATCAGACCTATCAATGCAAGTAATCTGGCTATGATGTAGTTGATAGGCAACTAATGGATACATGAGATAATGTATACTATATACAAAGGGGAGGGTTAGTTTTGGTGTATGTCATTATTTAAATTTTTTTTTTTTACTTTTTATAATTTTTTGTTAACATTTCTACCGCCTATAATTTTTCTTTTGAAAATTTGTACAATTTTTTTTTAAAGTCACACCTATAAAATATGCCTTTCTCACTAGTACTATATAACCAATCCATTTTAGAATTTCTCCACAACATAGTGACTAAGTGATCACAACCATACCGGATTATTTGCTGCCACACCACCATCAATGAGATTGAACTCCCAAGTATTTCCTTTATCATCATGATTT
Organism: Cinchona pubescens; assembly: GCA_025175665.1. Taxonomy (NCBI): domain Eukaryota; kingdom Viridiplantae; phylum Streptophyta; class Magnoliopsida; order Gentianales; family Rubiaceae; genus Cinchona; species Cinchona pubescens. The sequence continues at coordinate 294,312 of JANKKI010000092.1, forward strand.
GTGAACTGATGCGCAGGGAAAAAAGTTGGAGCTGCAGAGGTGCTAATGCATATATCGACAAAAGAGCATCCAATAATGGTGAATCTTTAACCTGCATTAAAATGAAAATATTAAATTAGTGAAATAAGAACTGATTAAACCTAGCAGAACTAGTATTTACTCAAAAGTTCATCATGGACAATTACAACAGCATTCACTAATTAGAGCCTCATAGACTTCGCGATCTTAATCATCATTAAATCATAAATTATTTTATGCGAGTCCTTTAGTAATGAATCTAAATGCATGAAATCTAAAAAATTTATCAATTAACTCATCCAATTTTCAAATTTTAGCTAGAGAAAAGCCGCACAAGCCATTAGAGTTTAGGTCGGACTTTTCATCTTAATTATTATTATTATTATTAAACAAATGGGAGTTGTTTTAAAACCCAGATTTTTCCTAAGAAAAAAAATAGGATAATAACAATAGTACTAGACAATATCTATAAATTAACTAAGGAAATTCAGTTGGAATTGGATTACTTGTCATGGTTGGATAATAATTGCTTGAAGAAAATCTATCTCTTATATGAACCTGTTTTATGATACTATGTCGTATCCTAAATCAACTACATCACTTAATCACATCACTTAGGTTGGTAATGTGATTGATTCCAGGGAGTCCATATACTATTGTATAAATTGGGTCCACATAAAAACTCCAGTTTTGCTTGTTATGGTGAGTTCACATTAGATGACCAAGTCCTTATCAATATTAGTATTCTTATTTGTTCTATATTACCTAATCTAGATCTATTTTGTATATAAAACACTTTCACTTTGTTTACAAACCTTTTGCTAATTTCATTCTAATTTGCGTAATTAATTATTAAATTTTTAGCCAACTAAAGTAATCAAATTGTATCACAATTGGAAAAAATTACTAGGGGTTGAGAACGTTTAGGACTAAATTTACATAAATCGAAGGCCACACCTAGAGACCTTATCTCTTTTGCTGAAAATTTCTACAGCATTCATAGAGGCTTTAGAGGGTAGAAATCAAGAGAGCTACACAATTTCATGGACCTTTCGATATAATTTCTAAACCTTTAATCTATTTCGATTATTCCATTTTCGTGATTTAAAGACTATCATGCCTAAGGTATTTTTATTGGAATTCTTATGATTAATTCATAAGTTTTGGTGGTTATTATTTGTTTAGAAAGTTGAAAATTCTTTTTGATTAAAAGGAATAATTTAGAAAAAATATATTTACTTTTATAGAAATTATTTCTAGGTTAGAAAAATTACAATGGTATTCAGTTTATTTTGTAGAGGTTTTTAAATAAACAAAGAAGGAATCAATTATTTTGAAAAACTCTAATGATTTTCGAACAAAAATTATAAAAGAAAGATATTTCTTTTTTTCAGTGTGAAATATTTTAGATTTATGAGATAATATGTTATGGGTTATTAATGCTATATAATCAATCTTACTATTTAGAAATTTTTATGTAAATAATTACTATCTAGAATACCGTAATTTTCATACAAAAAGTAAAAAGATTATGTTTAGGAAATTTTGAGGTTCCAACTTGCAAAAAAGTTTTTGACCACTTTTTTCTGGAATTTTGGAAAATAAGTTTAGCAAATATTTTTTTGAAATTAGAAAATAAAGTTTTATTGTGTATTTTGATTGATAAATTATTTGAAAACCCTATTCTTCGTATGGAGTAATGGAAAAATTGATTTTTGTAAATATTATTTTATGAAATTCTTGAAGAATAATTTAATAAATATATTATGGAATTTTTGAAAAGATAATGTTATTGTATATTTTCAAATAATTATTTTAGAAAAAATAGTAAAGAAATATTGTTGGACAATTTTCAAAATAAGAAGAATTGCAATTTTACATAATTAGTATTTGTTATGTCTATTCAATTTATTGGATATGCCTATTTGCTAAGTCATGGTCAGATAAATAGATGTGTCTCATAATAAAGAGACATTTAAACATCTATAAATACATTGGCATGTGTGTGGTAGGCAAGATATATTATTCTTTCTATTCTTCTTATTTCTCCTAAAAAATCAGAATCTCTAGATATTATAACAAAGTTGTCAAAATTTTGAGTATTTATTAGATTGATTTCATTATTGCAAAATGCAATCAATCGCTATGCTTCATTGTATCATATAGGTTAATTTGCAACACTTGTTTTCACACCAAATATTGTATGGGCAAATTAAATTTTAAGGAAAGTAACAATGTAGCACAACTTAAAGCCATCTCGTGTTCCAACTATGCGTTATTACGGTACGCTTTTATATTTTTTGTTCATATTTGTTCTAACAAATATTTTTATCAATTAAACTAAGTAAAGTTCGAATATGTTACTAGTTTCTTTATTTTTGATATAAGTTAAAAGAAATTTTTTAAGACTCTATTTTTTGAAACTTTTGAAAAGAATTTGGTTTAATATTTTCTAAAAACCAGTTTTGGGAAAAGAAAAAAATAGATTTTATAAAATGAGTTAACTAAGTTTTGTATAAATATTTAGTTGGCATGATTCTTTACATACACAAAAGGGTAGAGTTCTGGATAAGTTAAGTAATACATATATGGATTTTTGATATATGAATTTAAGTGAAGACTTTTGGCTTCGGTTTTGTGAAAGCTTTGTCGAGGTTAGTGGTTATTACTATTTTGTGTTTTTTGAAAACTTTTTCTTGAAATTGACTTTTATGAAAAGTCTAAAAAAAAAAAAAAAACTCTTCGAAAAATAAATTTTCTAGAAAAGTATATTTTTGAAAAGCTATTTTTGTTATGAAACTTGGATTTTACATGACCATGATAATTTTTTTGAAATTTATGTACAATTATGTAATTGACACTTTCGAGCATTGTATTATTATTTCTTACGTGCATGTGCTTGGAATATTTACTTGATAATTAATAATTGACATGGTTATTAAAATAATCAAGAATAATGAGTTGGGACTATAGTTTCTATTTCTTTTTCTGATTTGGTTCAGATAAAATAACTTCTAGTATTTTGTTTTTTATTGAAAGTAAGTTTTCGCAAGACCCCTTAGCGGCCTCCCAAATAAGGTATAGGTTCTAGGCTAAGATATAATTTAATAAGCCAATGATAGTCTGTTTGTTTTACGAGCCTAATAATAATTCACGTTGTGAACTTTTTTATTTTGAACTTTTGATTCTGAAATATTGATTATGATTCTAATTCGGATTTCGAACTTTTGATTAAGTAATTATGATCTCTATGAAATATTTTCAGTAAACTTTTGGTGTAATGCCACTTGTTATGAATATGTATGTATGGTTTTGAGAAGATTTTTGAAAAGAAACTTCTTTCTATCATGTGGAATAAGTTCTGCTAAGTATGTATATATGTAACTTATTTGGTCCAACAAGGGTAGTGTTAACTGCTTATTGAACAGCTTGTCACTTACCCCTTTATAACATTTTTATAGAGATAGAGCTTTACAAGGACGATCATGTATTTGAGAACTTGAAGCATTCTGAGGATTAGGGTTTTCCCATTTAGAGAATGTTAGCATTATAGTTGATTAAGAATTGAAGTGTTGTATAGATATTTTGGATTTCGTTTGGATTGCCATAGCATTTGGGACGTGTAGATTATTTTAAATTGTTTAACTTGTACTTTGTTTCTCTCACATTGGAAACAAATTGTTGTGGGAAAGTTTGTTATGAAAATATTATTTAAGAAAGATAATTAAGTTTCTATTGGGATTTTGATCTCTTGTACCTTTGTGATAAGACTTGAGAGTCGTGGTGGATCTACTCTTAAGCTAGTGGGGGCACATACCCTCTACTAGCCAAAGGAAAATATCAATTTTATCTATGTAATTTTTTCTAAAATATATATATATATATATATATATATATATAATTTAAAAGGGGAAAATACAATTTTTGCCTTCAAAATTTGGGTCATGGTCCATCTTGATTGCCAAAATTTCAAGCGAAACACATATAGTTTTCATACGTCTTAATTTATACCAATTTAGGACAAATTTGAAAAATCATTAATTATAAACAGAAAAAGCACGAGACCATTAAATCTCGAGTTCTAAACGTTAAATCTCATACTTTTTAATTTATACCATAATTTAATCCTAAAACTTTTTAATTTCTACTAATTTATTACAAATTTAAAATTTCGGTAAATTACAGACGAAAAAAGTCACGTGCAATGTAGTGACTGTTAAATCTAACCTGAGTTATAACATCTCCTAACTGATTTTAGCCCATATAACCTGGTTTTGAAAAAGTTATATCGAAAGAAAGGATAATACTAATACAATAATAATTCACCAACTAATAAAAATAATAATTTAATTCAAGTGTTTATGGTTGAGGCACATTAATTAATACTCTTTAGGAGAGATACATCTATTACTGTACTAGGTTGATGTAGACTTCCTTCTCTAAAATACAATGGTCTAGGAGTAAGTTTGATATAGCCAAAGACATGATCCGATATTGCTCTTATACTCAATTATTTACTATATAGTTAGTAAGTATAGTTTATTATAATAGTTATAATAATATGGAGTTTAATTACAGGGGAAGAAGTAATGTACTAATATGTACTGTATCATATGTGTTTATTAGTAATAATGTGTTGAAGAAGATTCTTATTTATACAAGTTTTAGACAATAGAAAATACTTATTGGAGGTGAGAAATTTTAACGTTACTTTTTTACCATTACATTCCTTAATATTTTAATATAGGTTAACGTAGTTATGTAGTTATTATCTCCTGATTTTGTGAGTTTGTTTTGTTTAGGAGTGTATCTTAAGTGGGTTGGCTCCACAAGAGTCCCACTCATAAATAAATTTTTAATTATAATTAATTCCTTTTAAGAAATTAGATTTTAGGACCTAGATTAAAATTCCTTATAAATCGGAGTGTTAATTTTGAAGAAAGTAGTGGTGATTCTAAAAATAAGAATACTGGTTCTGAACATAGAAATAGTGAATCTAATAATAGATGGCAGTGGGATGATGATGCTACAAATAATAATAATAACAATGAATATGATAATTCTGCATAATGGTCTTCCCTAACTAACCTGATTATATATGAATGATGATAAGGATAATGAAGTATTTCTTAATACACATTTAATATAGACAAGAATGTTAAATGGTTAGGCGTTGATAGTCAGAGAGAAAAGTGAAAATAGGGTTAAATGGATTAAAATCGGTTAGGAAGTGTTATAAACCAGGATAGATTTAATAGTCACATGCAATGTACATGACATTTTGCGTTTGTAATTGACAAAACTTTCAAATTTATCCTAAATGGGTGGAAATTGAAAAGTTTGAGGATTAAATGTGTTTTTTTTTAAAAACTTTGGAGACCAAAATAGATCATGATCCAAACTTTGATGGCAAAAATTACATTTTTTTTCAAGTTTGAAACTTCAGATTTAACGATCAAGTGGTTTGCACGTGACTTTTTCCATTTATAATTAACGAAATTTTCAAATTTGTCCTAAATTAGTAGAAATTGGAAAGTTTGAAGACTAAATGTGTTTTGCTTGAAATTTTGAGAATCAAGATAGACCATGACCCAAACTTTGAGGGATAAATTTGTATTTTTCCTAATTTATAAGTATGCCCTCACTAACAGGAAATAGACATAGAAAAATATTCACTTAGATGTTACGTTTTGCAAAAGTTTTGACTTTCCCCACTAATATGTAGAAAATCAATATGAAAACCGTAGTTCACTCGTGATTTTTTTATATAAAAAAATTCGTTTTTCAATGAAATGAATTGTTAAGCATTGACAGTTCCTTATATCCTCTAATGTTATTTATTAAATTCATATGTTTGGAAAATTCTATTTCTTGTTAAGGTACCATACCATTGTACTTTTAAAGCTTTTATTGTACACATTCAAAACATATGACATTATATTATCCAAATATTTAAAATGTAATGGTATAGTACCTTAACGGTTAATAAAATTTCTCATATATAGTACTTGCTATTATTTGCTTACATGAATATTTTATTATACAGTTTACGAAACTAAAAACAGAATATGTTATTTGTGCCCCTACTCAATTTTTTTCATGGATCTGCCCCTGCTTGAGGGTACAGCGACTGCCATACCAGTGCTAGTGTAGGCACAGAGCGTAGACTCATAAAGCATAAAATTTATTAATCATACACGAAAACATATAAAAAATTTATTGGTAAAATCACATCATTAGTCCTCCAACTATTTCATTAAAATCAAAATGGTCCCACAACTTTAATGTTAGCCGAATTAGTCCTTGAATCAAATATTTATATCCAATTTGATCCCTAAATGGTGGCTCCGCACAAAATATAAAATTTTTTAATTTTGAACATTGTGGACTAGGCGTCAAATCATCTTGTCCTATGATTTTTGTTTTTTAAATATCACATCATTTGTCCTCCAACTATTTCAGTAAAACCAAAATAGTGCCCTAACTTTTATTTTAGTCGAATTAGTCCTTGAACTAAATATTTGTATATAGTTTGATCCCTAAATGGCGACTCTACCCAAAATATAAAGTTTTATTAACTTTAATCAATGTTGATTTGGGACGTAATCATCAAATCATTTAATCCTATGATCGTTAGAAATGAAAATGCTGAGTGGTTTGATGATATATAATATGATTATTTTTACCAATAACAGATAACTTCGCTTTCAACTCTAATTCTAAAATCGATCCATGAAGTTCCTCTGCAAGATAATTATGTCCTTGTCATTGAGCTCACACCGCCAAAGCTGGAGGCTGAAGAGGAAATCGAGTAGCATATTGTGGGGAAGGTGTTGGTTATAGGTCGGATTTCAAAAATCTCATTGATATAGACGTATTTCAGATGGAATAAATGAAAACTATAAGAGAAGTCCGGCCACTAGAAGTGGAGAAGAAGAGAAACGGGAGCGACATAAAGTGGTAATAGTTGCGATGGAATGGTGGAGGCAGCGAAAAGGGAGAAAAGGTGATAGGGGAGGAAATGGTGGCGGTAATGGCGAAGGGGATGGGATTGAAAGGGATAGGAATTGGTGATAGTTCTGGCATATGGGTGGGGGCTGTAAGAAAAGAAAAACAAGGGATACGGAAGGCAGAGATGGTTGTAGCAGACATAGGGGAGTAGGAAGGCTTCATTGGTATAATTGGGGATAGAGGGATAGAGTTGGTGGTGCATTGGTGTAGGGAGAAAATAAGGACGATTTTAGGGTTTTAGTTTAAATGAAATGAAATTATTGAAAAAATAAATATAACATGGCAGTATGTTTTGATAGTGCATTAACAATGAAATAAAATCTCAAACACTTAACATCTAGACTATTATTAATCCATGTAAGATGTTTACCTTTTTATTGTAAAGTTTAAAATTATATTTAAAACTAAAAATCATAGGACTAGATGCTTTGGCAATTATGCCCCTATTCAATACCAGTCAAAATTCAAAAAATTTATATTTTGGATAGAGCCACCATTAAGGATCCAATTGGATGCAAATATTTAGTTCAGGGACTAATTCAACTAAAATTAAAGTTGGAGGACTATTTTGGTTTTAATAAAAATGTTGGATGACTAATGAGGTGATTTTTAAAAACAAAAATCATAAGAGCAGATGATTTGATGGTTATACTTCTAGTTAACACAGGTCAAAATACTTTAAAATTTTATATTTTGAGCGAAATTACCATTTACAGATCAAATTGGATACAAATATTTAATTTAGAGACTAATCTGACTAAAATTAAGATCACAAAACATTTTTCATTTTAACAAAATAGTTAGAGAACTAATAAGATAACATTCTTAAAATTTATTAGGGGTAGAGAGACAGACCTCATAAGAGGAAAAGACGGCAGGCTGTAAATACTTGATATCAAAAGTTGGAATGACAACGTTTGTCAAGGTTTGATGCAGCCGAGTTTCGCCTAATCCATCCCTCAAAATTTGTTGAAGGTACTTTCCGTCGTATTTTGGTCCTTGAATTAATTTCAGGCCGATTCCAATGGGTCCCAGTATGCTACTGCATTAGAGAAAAATAGTTAATCTATAAATCACAAAAAGAATGGAGGTTGCGTTTGGATGAATGTATTTAAATTGAAGTAAAGATTTAAAATGAATGGATTTGAATGTGTGTATTTGAATGACATGAAATTTAAGTTTATGTAAATTTTAAATTTACTCATTTAACCATCAAAATTATACTTTCATTTGTTAGTGAATTTAAAATTTACAATTAAATCAATTAAGTTGTTCTAATAACTTATTATATATTAAAATTTCAAATCAATCCGAACACAATGAGTTTCATTTGTTAGTGAATTTAAAATTTACAATTAAATCAATTAAGTTGTTCTAATAACTTATTATATATTTAAATTTCAAATCAATCCGAACACAATGAGAAACTATTTCCTACTTTACCTATTATCTAGACAAAATCATATCCTAACCAATTATGAGAAGATAATAGACCTCAACCAGATCCCGGCATTATAGTTTAGCTTAGCAAAGAAAACAATCAAATTAAGGAAATTAAAAAAAAAAAAAAAAAACGAAAAGACATTCTCTTTTGTCGTGTTTGGTTTTTATGGTAGGATTAATGATAAACAAAAGTGGAGAACTCATGAATTAATATAGTTATCTTTCAATCATTAATATAAAGGATTATTACTCTTTGATACATTGTTAATGTAAAATTATTTTACATTATCGGGTATTGATACATGTCACATGTATAAAAATGACATTTAAAATTTAAATAATATATATGTATCCTGTATATACACTTAGTGTAAAAAAAAAAAAAAATTCACATCGACGGTGTGTATAAAATTAACTCTAAAATACGTAGTTGAATTAGAAGTAGTAGAGGGCCTTTTCCGTTACCCTAAATTATTCGTAGCTTTAAAAGGAAAGAGTTATTTAAGGAATCCTCGTTTTTGTTTCCCTTGGCTTTTGTAAGTAGAGAAAAGCTGAATTGAGATTACTTTCGAAGACGATCGATTTTTTATCTTTTAAAAATTTGACAACAAAAATATGCTTTAAATTTTTCAAATAATTTTTTTTTAAAAAAATAAAATTTTTCATAATCATTCTTCAATTTACGTGTTTTAATATTTCGGTGAGAGGAAACTTGAAAAAAAATTGTTATATTTCCTTTTTTTTTTTTTCCTTTTACAAAAGTCCAATTTGAATCCAAACAGGTCTTCAGGACTACCTTTTCTGTGGGAAAATCTTAGGACCATTATCAAAATAAAATGGCTTGATATCTTTTGCAGTATACAGAGGACGATTTTTATCATTAGGCGCAGTCAACATGGTTGCAATAAGACCTCCTGTGCTTGATCCTGCAATAACATCAAAATAATCTGCAAGTCTTGCTTCTTCACCATCTAGCTCCTGCCATTAAAATTGCACCAGTTTTATATATGCTAATTTACTGAATTAAGAAGTAATAAATAAATTTCATTAGCCAATTTATAGTTTGCAGATAATACTCTCCTCGTCCAAAATTAAATATTTTAACATTATTTGATGTGGCACAAGTATTAAAAGGGGAGACAGTTGTAAGCAATAATTAAATAGTTCGTTAGAAATACGTGTCACGACATTAGTTAATTAAAACGTTTGGACTTACTGAGAATTGTGCGAGTCCACATTATTGGATGATAACCCATGCGGATTTTTTTATTATTTTTCTAAATTTCTGAAAAAAGATAATTAAAAGAATAACATATAATTGAGTTTTTAAAAGTTAGTAAAATATAATTGATTTCTTGAATATAAAATATATTTTATCTAAAAAAAATTCAATAACATAGTAAATTTTTAAATATTCGCAAGAAATATGATTTGGTTATAAAAGAGTGTATAAACCTAATAAAATTCAAAATCTTGACACAAGTTTTTTCTCGATTGTCTATGCCATCTAAGAAAAAAAAATTGATTGAATTTATTGTCTAATATTAATTAAATATCATATACCAATTCTAATATTTACTAACCAAATTATTTTATATGGTAAAAATTATTTGTAAACTAAAATTATCACTCATTTTTCTTCGTAAGGATCGATGTACAATTAAAATAAATGTCTTTTGTTTTTGGAAAACAAAAACTAAAATAAATATCTTGTGAAATAGTGCACAGGTTGAAATTGTCATTTCTAAAATAACATAATAAATTTTTAAATTTAAAAATAATTTACCTAAAAATTGATATGGTTATAAATCGGTGCATAAACCAAGTAAAATTCAAATTATTTTACCCAATTTTTTCCTCAATTGTCTATGCCACATAGGAAAACATAAAATTTTAATTGAATTTATTGTCTAATATTAACCAAAAATTAATATACCAATTCCAGTATTTACTAACAAAATTACCTTATGTGATTAAAAAAATAAATAATTCAAATAAAAAGATAAAAATTGTTAGAAGACTGAGAAATGGATACCCTTTCTTTTTCTTTTATTTGGTAAGAGATTAGTTGGTAATTACTTGAATAGAAAATGGGTGTATCTATGACTCTCTAATTCTCTTCATATAGATATGCCACATATGTACGAGAAAGCTCTTAATTGAAATAAGAGTTTATATATATATATATGAAATAAGAGTTTATATATATATATATATAATCCAAGAGTGGAAGTGTTTATTTTAGATTTTTACTATAATATTTCATATGCTATAGTGGTGGAGATGGACACGATCAAAAGATTAAAACTAAAGTACGTCAGAATGGACTGGTTCAACTCCGCAAACACCCAATTTATGCCCTATTTCCACTTTATTTGCTTTTAATTTTTATTTTGGATAATTTGTAGTCTAATTATCAAATTCGTCTCACATCAATTTAATTTTTGAACAATGTCACTAAAATTAATAAATTATTCACAAGTGCATCTAAAATGTTGTGACAAATTATTGTACATCCTATTGAATTTATTGTATATGCATAAAGATTTTGTTAAATTTGATGATGATATTAAAATTGGAATGAAATGGAATATATTTGATAGGTGGAATAGGGATGGCAATAGTTCGGGCCAAGTTAGGCTAAGCCTGCCTTGTACCATAGGGTCAAGTCAAGGTCTGGTTTTATTAGCCCGTGGCTCGCCCCGCCCACCCTACGAGACAAACCAAACTAGCACACCTACCAATGACGAGCTAGCCTGTTGATAGGATCAGTCAATAGTTTGTACCGGTCAACTCGTTGACTAGACCATATGTTTTAATTTTTTATAATTTTTTAACATTTAAAATAACCTATTTTTTCTAAATATTTATATATTTTTCTTCTTGGACTAATAGATGATGAGTTATAGTAGTAAAGCTTAAATTGGACTAATATATAATACCTTATAATATTAGTAGTAAATTGGACTAATTTATTATAAGAAGTACTATAACATTTATGTACTTTTCTCTTGGATTAATAAGTAATAATTTTGAATAAAAAAAAGAATATTTTGTGCTAATAAATATTAATTTTAAATAAAATTAAGAATTACTTAGTCTAATAACTTGAAATAGTAATATATAATCACTTGTGTTAATAAGTATTGAAAAATGAAGTACTAATTAGTAATGACTTCAAATAATAAGTAATAATTTGAAATAATAAGTAGTAACCTGGAATATTATGCAATAACATGATTTAATAACTAATAATTTATTTCTCTTAGTTATAACTTATATGATAAGTTGATTGAAAAATGTGTATTAATTAATAACAACTTCATATAATAGGCAATTATTTGGACCATTAAGTACTTATCTTTGAATTATAAGTAATAACTTAGACTATAACACACATATTGTCTCTCACATACATATACACACTCTCTATCACACATACACACATTATCTCTAGCACAGATACACACTCTCTTTGTACACACACATTTTCCCTCACACATATTTACATCATCCTTTAATTGTTTTTATTTTTCATACAGATATATGACAATAATTTATAATAAATTAACATATGTATGAAGTGAGGTATTTAATTCAGAAATTGAATTTAGTTGATTACCAAGTAGATATAACTTTATCAAGTCAACCATTAATACTTTTGTCACCTACAATTTAGAGTTCAAAATTCATAATTCAGAATTCAGTGTTAACAAACCCTAACTCACATAATTAGTGAGAAAACTATCCATACATTCCTTTCAGCTATTACCATTTAATCGTACTTAATTGCTATCTGCAAAGGTCAGTGTCTGAATCTGCAATAGGGGTATTCAAAATGAACTAAAAATCAGTCCATTTTGAACTGTAAATGAAGGGTACACGAACCGATTAAGTATACTGGTTCAAACAGTAGTTTGGATATCTAAAGGACTGGTTTAGATAGTGGTTCACATTTTCATAACTCAGCGAGTATCAAGATCGGTCCATATGTAGGGATATCTTTGTAATTTTACAAAATAAGACTTTATGCAAGGTTTTATTAATTTCTCTACTCTATTTCCATCTACAAGGGCATTTATGTAATTAGTAGTTGAAATTTTTTCTTTTATTGAAAAATTAATGAATAAAATAAGTATAAAATTACCGATTACCATGTTTCCGAACCGATTCTAGTAGGTAACCGACCGATTAACCTATTAATATGGATCGAATACGGTTCAATTTTTTCTTGAACCAAACTGATTCGAATATTCTATGAATATATAAATTGGGTAACCAATCCATGAGCACTCTTTAACTTGCAACCCTTACCTTGGAAGGGGAAAGGCATGAGGGCAGACCCCCACCCAACTGAACAATTTAAGATTTAAGTTAAGGGACGTTAAAATTATTTCAAATCGAACTGAGCATGAAAAAGCCATCAATTTTTTTACTAAAGGAATAAGTACATTTCAAATAATGATGTGCTGATTAATACGACATGGTGTGTAACAACTGGGGTTTATTGTAACACTTCTGCATCTTATTAATTATATTCTTAACTATTAATAATTTCTTAAAATCAAGTTAGTAACTTTTATGTACAATTCCAATATGTATTCCCATTTTCTCCATAAGGAACAACTACTTGACTCCCAATAAATAAATTAAATAAACAACAGATTCAAAGAAAACTAGAGAATCATTTTCAGCATCACTTGCAGCCTTATATACGTACCTGAAGTTGGGATTCAAGAAAAGCAAGAATAGTAGCAGGAATGAGACCTCGGATACCTCCTCCATCAATGCTGAGAATGGCCTGATTAGATTTCCACAATTTGGGGGCTGGTTTTGGACAAGGAAAGACTGTGTTCCCTCCATTTAAGAAGTTAGATCGAAACGAATATTGTCAAAGTACCTAATTTATTCGAGTATCAATCGAATTGATTATGATGGGACACTTCCATGTGAACAACAAACTATTTATACAGAGAACAAACGTTTTTGCCAGTCTAATAACGTAACCTTCAAATTCCAGTTGGTTCATTAATTTCTTCAATCATAAGGAACCTATAATCTATTGACATAAATTTTGATGACCCTTAATACTCGCGTCAAGGTGGAGATCCAATGCTATTTTTTATGCATAATGAAAAAATAAATAAATAACAGTTTGTGTGTCAGACACGGTATAGTTGGAAAGAATTATAATAGAATATAACATCCTTATTGGGAACTTGGGATAAAGGAAACATCGGGCGTGATCTCGCCTTCTATTTACTAATTAATCCTGGCGTTTTAATTGGTTCTTTGTAGTATTTCTGATCAACAGCACAATTTTCCAAGTAAATTTTGGTGGGCAAACTTTTTTAAGGAATTAGATGCGCCTGACTTTGAAAAAAAGAATATGTTAATATATGTGTGTATATATATATATATACACACATATACGCAAGTGATGAAGGTAACTAATAGAACATATTTTAATGTTTAAACTTATCTCATAATTTAATTAATAACAAATTTATGTTTTATTCATATACCTCTAATAATGGCCTTATTTTGAATGAGTCCATTAGGTAATGTTTAAATATTTATACACAAGAGTTGTGAATATGTGATACTTAATCTTTAATTATATTATTGAGAAAAAGACCAATTTAATCACATATCATTAGACTATCGATCAATTTAGTCTTTTATCTAACACAACAGAATAATTTAGTGCCTTATGTTTGAAAAAATTATCCAATCTAAGGCGTGTGACGGAAATCATGGACAAATTAATGGATCAAGCCAAGTGATAATCACGTGATTGTTAATTTAGTTGTTCACAATTTTTTTCACAAGTCTTAAATTAGTTAATTTTTTAGTGATGAAGGACCAAATTAGTCTTTTTGATAAATAAATGACCAAATTGGTTGATATCGTAAAGATAAGGGAACAAATTGATCTTTTTTCCTTACATCATTTATAAATATTTAAAGTTTCTAGTGGAGGCTACTCAATTGAGCACAGCTACCCTTAAAAGTTAGTATCGTGATTTTCCCTCAATGTGACATGAGTTGCTCACAAGTGAAGATGATCGAGTCTCATATCATTTCACATGAGTTATGAGGATGGATGCAATTGAAAAATTTAAAATAATGTGTTAAACTAGACCATAACTTACATTAGATCTCATGGGATTTTTACTTACTTGTCAATGATTCAATGTTGTCATCATGGTGTGGATTGGTCCTTTGATTTATAGAGTTAAGAATATCACATACTTAAATATATACTGTTAGTAGTATATAATATTGTACTCTTTTAAGGGTGGTAATAATAAACTAATTGGCATCATATAATTTAAACATAGAGAGGTTACATATCACGTAAGAATCCACTACTTTAAGTGAAAAAAAAAAAGAAGAGAGATTGTGAATCATATGATAATGTTGATCTTAACAAGAAAATCATTAGCCAAGGTAGTTGATGTATAAAGGAAACAGTTTCCTAGTTAAGTATACATGCTAAGATATACACAAATCATATAAGAAATCGTAGATTGCCTTAACAAGAAAACCATTTCCAAAATCGAGATTGATACCAAAATAGAAGGACTTCACGACATGCTAATTATGATATAAAGACTTATGATGAATTCCTCTCATTTGTATCTTATTACAAGCCGCAATATATTGCTAGACATCATTAGTAGACTACGATAGCAATTTGAGTGTTAGGAGTTAAAGTTTGCTAAAACTACTTTTAGGGTTTTTTTTTGTTGGTTAAGATAGAATGGACAAAACCCTCGACCAAGGTTTAATTGATAGTTTGGAGAATCTATTAATTCACCGAATACCTTTAATAAATGTTTTAAGAATTTTAGATTTTATTTTCGAAGAAGTTCTAATCAAATTAAAACTCTTAGACAAAACTCCAAATTTCTCTGGATGTTTATTGAGTCTTGTTCCTATATGATAGAAAAGAGGTACTTTGGTCATTATCAACTCATGGATATTTATCCCAATGTCATTAGGGTAATGAACCTATTTGATCGCACATACAAGGGCATGATGATTAATTGACTTTAAACTAAGACAAAAATGCAATAGCATGAGTTGCATAGTACGTATCTTATTGTATGTGATGCATAAGATACACTAATTAAACTTGGGGCTTAGGCCACCTTTAGAGATGAGATGATATGAGGCTGATCTAAAATAATTTGAAGTTTAATAATACATGCAAAAATATTTTGTATACGAATTATTTAACTTCTATCTTAAGGTATCGTATTTAAGTGTAGAGAATTGGGTTTAAAGTATGATTTTTTAAGGGATTAAATAACATCTACATAAACTGATCTAATTAATTTTAGAAATTTCATGATTAGTTATTAATAACTAAAAAATATGGTATTTACCCGAGGGGAAAAATTTAGGTTTTTAGTTCAACCATGTCAAATCGAGTTCAACTAAACCCTAATTTTCTTTAAGTGGTCTAAAAATACTTATACTAAATAACTTGTGTAATATATCTTAACACAAAACAGAAGAGGAGAAATTGTTTTCTCCCTATCTCTCTCTCAAATCATATTTCTCTCTCTCACTCTAGTATTCTGGGGTTAGGATTTTGGCCAAAGTGAACTTTTTCATTTGCTAGTTTAAATTGTTTGGAATATTCGCTAGCACAGGCATTAACAACTATCTGGAGGGGGAGTTAGTTTATCAAGTGCTCGTATAGACCATTAGAGACGTCATACGTTTGGTGTTCATCTTCTTTAGTTTGAGACTTCTTCAGTTTACTATAAAACTATGTTTTTTTAGATAAAAATTTCTTCTTGAGCTGTAAATCACATATACTAACCATAAAGTTTTATAGATCGATTGATGATATCATTTATATGATTGTTTTCGCTTTCAAGTATTAGTTTATTCCTGTATACTATAGAAACCTCATCCTTCACTTTAACCATTGCCGCATCTTGATCAGTAAGAATAGTCATTGGCTTTTCTTTTTCTTTTTCCTAAGGCGACACAAGAAAATATATCAAATAGCCATTCAAAACTCGAAGGAGACCCATCATATAACATTGTTGCACAAAAAAAAAATGATAGTTTGCTTGTGATGGTTCATACCAATAAACAATGCAAATAGACGATCTTCGCTATTTTTCCCGTAAGTCGTATCAAAATAAGCCACATCTCGAAAAATCAGCATAGTTAACATTAATGCTTGCATCAATCCAAAATATATTAGTTATCAAATCATCCTCATCAACTTGCATCGAATGAAAGAGATTAGTATCTGCTGACTGCATTCTCTATAAGTACTCAAATACTCCTTCAGTATCTCCTATTTTTCCAAAATCCCTTGTTTTCTTGAAATGCAAGTATTTCCTATAGTCTTGCAAAATAAATCACAACTTATCTCACCCACATGCTAGTTTTACCATAAGCTCACGAGATGCTTTTGGTGCAATACCTACGCTATTTGCCATATCAATTTTAATTGCATGAGCAACATATATTTTTCTACGTGCTTTATGCAAATGTGTTAACTTGAAAGATAAAGATTATGCTCTGGGATAAATTTATTGACTTGATATTTTCCAGTCTGTAAGTAGTTAATTTTCATTTTTGCTAGACATCCAAATTTGTTCTCGAACGATGGGCTTTCACAATAACATCTCATTTATATTACGTCACTTTGCCTTCAGCACTTGAAGAAAATGTCCAATCGGCCACTTTACTATTTTTTTTTCTTTGTGAAATTTACTTTTTCAGATGTGAAAACTAACTTCTTTTGCATCTGCTAAATGAAATCCATGAGGAGTTTCCTCTGTCTCAAATTCCATACCTACCTCAATTTAATTACTTCTTGAGGGATAGATGGGTGAATTATACTACTTCTCCATCCTGTTGAAAGTATCATGTTTATCATTTTTGTATCTTCTAAAATTTTTGTCATGTTCAAAGGTCAAAACATAGTCTTACTCTTTCTTCTTTTGTCTTTTAATCAAAACAAATAATACATTATTAAAAATTCAAAAATTAAAAGATATCAACAACTATCACTATCAACACATTATTTTTAAAAAGTTTGATTTGCGAAAAATAACAAAAATGGGATTGAGGGAGTAATATCTTTATAAATATTTGTAGGATTTAAAATCCCAAAATAAATTAACCCACAAGAAAGAAAAATAATGCAAAGAATGAACAAAAACCATGAATTAAAACCAAGAAACAGTAGCGGCAATGGGTAGAACACGAGCAGCAATTAGTCAAACTTCCATTTTTTTAAACTCATCGTAACAACAATATATATAGGAGTAGGGCATTGGCTTAAGAAAATAACAAGTAAATTGCTTTTACACAGGAGCAATTATACTATGCAACTATGACCACATACCAAATTATATAATCATTCGCAAACTAATAAGGGGTTAGACTCCTCTCAAGTACACTCAATGATCTATTATATTTAAATAATTAAAATTCATAAAAATTATCAAATTACATTAATAATTTTGTTTCGATGAGTAGACCAATATATTTTAAAATCAAATTTATTTATAAATGTTTTATCATTCAATTTATTCAAAATATTTGAACGGCGTAAAATGGGTCAAAATCAAGATAAACATTGAAACGTTTAGTCAAACGAAAAAAATTAATTTATTTATTTTCAAATTTTATTTATAACAAGTATATGTAATAAATTACATTATGACGGATATGATTTCTAAAAAATATTGTTTAGTATTATTTTTATAAGGTGTATTGGAGAAAAGTTTTCTCCAATTACTTGAGATGAACCCAACCCCAAAAGACAACTAGGTCCACTAAAAATAATAAAGACTCGATTTAATTTCTGCATTGGCTCCTTTAAATTAATGTGTCCAAACTTGAACGTGCCCAACATTTTCTTCAACTTTACAAATGACGCCAACTTCAGTGGCTTCATGTGTCAACTATTTGATTTTCAGTTTTGCAATAATCAATAGCCATCTCCTTGTCTTGCATTAACTCATGAATGAAGTAGAACTTGATGTCAATGTGTTTACTGTGCCCATGATAAATGGGATTCTTTATCAACTCAATAGCAAACTTGCTATCACAAAATATTTTTGTAAGACCTTCTTGCTAGTATTGTCGAAATCTAAGCATCCTTCGCAACTACTATGCTTGAATAGCACTACTTGCTGCTACCATATACTCTGCTTCAACTGCAGATAAAACTACCACTTTCTGCTTTTTTGAAGACCAAGAAAATACACTAGTACCCAAATAAAATGCATAACCCAAAATGCTTCTCTTTTGTATCATATCACCATTCCAATCGCTATCTGTATATCCAACAAGGCTGGAATTGAATAGTATCAATATATGAATAAAAAATGCTATTAGACTGTGTACCTTGGATGTATCTCAAATCCTCTTAGTTACTTGCAAATGAGATTGACGTGAGAACTCCATAAATCGGCTAATCAATTGGATTAGTAGATTATGTGTTAAACAGGAGTCCATAAATTGTCAAAATTTCATAAATCTCCATAAATGTATTTGGAAAATTGGTGTCAATTAGGGTTAGAAAAAGGCCCTAATTGGACAGTGATTAAACAAAACAAAACAAAAAAAAAGATCCTGTCAAAAAATATTTGGTGGTAGGATAAAAAAATTGGTTCAATTTTTGAATCGAGGAGCTTGGTCCAGTTTTATGTCATGGAGTCCAAGAAGCTAACAAGGGGACAATCTTTGCATCAAAAGTTTCTTTTTAAGTTTGTATATCATATTCATGATTTATTTGATAGATATGTGGTTAATGGTGAAATTTTTGGAGTTTTAAAAACTTATATCAATCATAATCCTAGTTATATGAGATATTGCATGTTATTATGATGGAGGATGCTGAATGAAAGATATATTAGGCAACGTAATTTATAGTAAATTTATTATCCACACTATGCATATTGTATGACTGAAAAAGAACGAAAAGAAAAAACAAGATTACTTTTTCAAATTATAATAAAATCTATGTTCAAATTTCTTTATAAAAAGCTTATTCGTCATTCTCATGTACCTCATATTTTTTGGAAAGATATTTATGATTTTATGATGGATATGAATTATCATTTTGATTATATATCAAATTTTAGTTTTGAATGGGAAGTAGATTTTGATAAAGACATGTATGTATATGATGAGAAAAATTGTGAAGATTTTGAATTGGTTGACAATTTTGAAGAAATATATGGTTTCTTACCAGTCCAAGGGTGTGTTTGATAAGACAAATCAATGCTTAAAATGAATACATTAAGAGATTTGTTATTTTTATTATGTTTGATAAATAAAATCTTATCCACTTAAAATTTTAAGTAGTGCTGAAACTGTATAACAAAGTTTTATAGAGATACAGTCCTAACTTAACGCTTAATACAAAACACGCTTAGCAGATAAACTTTAATGATTTTAACGCATGTTCCAAGATTGTCCCTATCCATTCCCTTTTCATCTCCAACTAAACAACTTCTTCCCTCACATACGCTCTCCTATAACGATATTCTTGATCCCATCCTTCCCAAATCCTTCCATATCTTGCACTTTAAATCCCCTCTACATAAAATCACTATCGGGAGTTTTCTATCACTACAAAGGTGCCAGTTCTTTTGTTTTCCAGTTAGTTAGGGTAATGCTCTAAGGATTGCTGCTGGTTGATTCAAGAAATCCCGTCTTCATATTGCTATTTTTTTGGAGCTATTATCCTTTTTATCAAGGCAATATATTGATGCTCGTCTTGGATATTTTTCTATTGACGTTTATGAACTTTTTGTTGGTTTTTATTATAATTATTTTTTATATATTTTTTTCAATTTTAATTTTCTTGCATTTTTTTAAGAAAAAATTTATAGACTCTTTATATTTAAATCAATTAATCAATCAAATAATAAAAACCCACAAGAAAAAAAATACAGTAAAGCATAATTTTTATTCTCAAAATTTTGGTAATGATATCACAAATGAGTTTGAAAAAAAAAACGCCACAAATGGAAAAATAGAAAACAGCTTACAAAACCAAAAATAGAATCTACACACATTTTGTGCAACTGACTTTCTGCTCATTGCCGCTATTCCGAAGTCATAAAAGCATGAGCTGGAATTCATTGACTTGTCAAGCGGTGTGAATTTAATAGAAATGCTGGTCTTTTTGTCTCTAATTTGTAACTACTTTCTCTGTCTCATAGTACTACTAATTGTTAAAGTTAGCTTGGAAATAATAAAGTGTATTTAAGAAATGATCGTATGACTGAAAAAAGGCTTTGGAACATTGAGAAATAATTCTATGTAACTAATATATATAAACTAGTATGCACCCACTAATTTACACAAGCCAAAGAGACGGAATTTTAGCATAACAAATATTTATAATTCTCTGTTTGAGTATAAATTGTTAATAGGTTATTATTTGGTCAATGTTGTCGTAGGCACCCAAAATTAAAGAAATCTCAATATTATTGTAGCGGTGGTGAATTTAGGTCATCCCACAGAGAATGGAGTATATTCTTGTGCTCAAAAGAAAAGGGGCCCGGGGGGGAGGGGTTTGAATGCTTTTAAATAAAAACTAAAACAATAAAGTAAACTGAAGGGAATTCAATTTAAGAAGAATCTTGGTTTTAGTCATATCCACCATGACAATTTCACTAGTCGATCCTTGACACCAAAGATAATTTAATTTCTATACCAAATACTAATTGAAGAATGAACCCAATTCTAATTCAATGTTGATTCTTATGGTTAATTTTCAAAATGCGATCCAATTAACTATAACTGTTAATTTAATAGAGACACACGCCAAAAATTAATTAATAGAAGCACTAAAATCAACAAGAATAATTAGGCTAATTAAACATAAACACACATGGTTATGCCAATTAGTTGATTACTATTTTCCCCAAATTCAATAACACTAATCGAGCAATTATCAAATTTAGTTGCTTCACAGATTGAATTAAGCACACGTAGTTAATACAATCTAGCAGTAGACTAATTCCAACAACTTAATTATTTTGCAGCAATAACAAGTTAAAAAGAACATTCAAAAAATTAATCACAGAAAAATAATCAATACTTGATATAAAAGTGAAAAAATTCAAGAACAAACAATCTCACAACATAGTAGAATTGACCATGACTTCAATTCCCTCGACCAAGAAAAAGGTTTTAGGCACTAAGTGCCATGAAAGAAGACCCAAGAATTTTCTCTGCTGAAAACCCTAGTTAAAATGAGAAAATAAAGTGCCCACTCCCTTCTAATCACCCTACATTGGGTATTTATAATGCATCCAAGGGTTACAATCATTGTCTAAGGAAAAGAACGTGAAATCGTATGAAAAAAAGTCCACCCAGGTGAAGAAATTAGCCGAGAATTAAAAAATCACGCAACGTCACTAGTTTTGGGCATACATGTGCTGCCTAACCTACAAGCTTGTGCGCTCAAGCATTTTCTGAAATTTTCCCTTCTAGACTCAGCGCACATGCACTGTACAACCCCAGCGCATGTGCGCTGAGTTTAATGTTGTACTTCACATTTGGTTTCGATTTTGACCTTGATACTTTTGGAATTTGGTAAAGTGTAAAATACGAAAGTTTTAGCTCTCTCTCTTAGCTTACGAACGCATCTTCAATCAGATTTATCGGATCTTTGACTCAAAAGTTATGCTTAAAATATGAAATAGTGTCCAGAATGGCAACATACTCGCGCATGTTCTGCCCTTAGCATTTCCTTTCATAGTTTTCAACCCATTTTCACTTTAACCTTACAAAAACTAAGAATAACCAAATTAAACTCAATAATAACTTAAATCTTGCTTACAACACATAAAGATATGGTAAATGACATATAAGACATAGCACAATCATGAACTTATCAAATTACCCCACACTTAGCCTTTATGATCGTCCTCGAGCAAACATAAAATTAAAACATTTAAGCATAACAAAATTCCACTCAACATATTCCTTCAAATATCTACATAAATAATCAATACTCAATCCACAAATCAGAGTAGTCTAACAACCCAAGAGCTCAAATGGTAATAAAAACCAAAACATAAAATTCGTGTGTGTGTGTAGCCATTCAAAAACTTAGATTTGAAAATATTTAGATTAAATCATGAAGACTCTCAAAATTTTTCTAAACACCTCATAACTCACTCTTCTTACACCCCCTCCGCTAATTTAAACAACCGATTCTATTTAAATTAAGTAAGACTTTTAGCTCAAACTATAGGTTAGGATATTAGTTAGCCAAAGAAGGGAGGAGGATATAACAAATAAGAACAAGAGCTTTATAATAACGGTGGCCACACATTAAAATAAAACTTCTCTTCATACACGATATATCATACAACCACAACCCCACACTTGACTAACAAACACCCATGAAAAATTCCGAACAATCTAGATACCTAATAATCATATAAGTTCCCCTTCCTCGAATTAGCCAAACATGCCAACATTTCTCGGACATATATATATCACATCATTAGTTTATTTTTTTTATGTCCGCTCACAGTACGAGTATCAGTGGTAGACACTACCCGTACCATATAAACACGCAGGTACCAGAGATGGGCACTACTTTCAAATACAGGTACCAGTTATAGACACTACCTGTAAATATCAAAAACTCCCATTATAATTTTTCATTATTCAATAATTTTTTCCAATACCCCATTTTGCTCCATAAATGTACACCACCTACTTCTCACAAGCTTCCACCCTTATATCTCCTTAACATACGATGTGCACCATAAAGCTCTTAAAGATAACTTAGGATAAAATAATTAAAAGAAATTTAAGCTCAATAAAGGTAGGTAAATTAAGTTTAAGTGAAAGAAAGAGAATGATGTTTCTCTTCACAAGAATAAGACTCAAACGAGGTACTTAGAAATAAATTGTTGAAATGGTCGTATATAATTAATGGCTAGAAAGGCTCAACAAACGAAAAAGGCACTACCTTCATTTTCAAACTAAATCAGGTCGTCTAAGAATTCGCTTCGAAAATGTAATAAAGTGAGTTTTTGGGATCTAACATAATTGAGTTTACATAAATTTCTTAAATATCCCAAATCAACAATTAATGTATGGCTTAGTGCTCAAAAATTTTGAAAATCATGAATAGAAAATATTAACACCGACTACTTATTCATGTATGGTTCAATTAAAGATTTATTATGCAGAAAAATGGCAAAAATACGTTAAGCAAAAATTTTCAAAATTTTTTTAAAAAAATTGTCAAATAATCCACCAAAATTTTCAAAAATTTTAGCCAGCTCTCAAATCAAAGAAAAAGTCCAAATATATTGTAGCAAAATTGAGCAAAATACACCAAAAAACTTAAAAATCCAAATAACTTCCCCACCCCACACTTAATAACAAGCATTGTCCTCAATGCATAAATAAAAAACATAAAATGGGAAAAAGAAAATCTACTTCTCTGGATTTAATTCGAATTTGGAGCAATATCCATTATAAATATCCCCTTGTCGCGAATGAAAACTAGAGTAACACTAAACAAAATAAATAATTACACTGAGACAATAAGAAAAACAAGAATATTGTAGAAAAGAATCCTACAATAATCAAGAAAAAAAAACTTACTCACTTAAGTGAATACACGACAGAAATAAACAAAAACACCATGATGAAATTTAAAACCTAGCTAAAAGGAAATTAACTAACTAAAATGTATAATAAAATAAAATAGAAACTAAAATTGTTTGAGAAATCAACTACCAAAATTAAAAGATAAAGAAAATGGCCCAAAACATAGGGCATGAAAAGCTCAAGGATCATGCGGCCCCAAATCCTGTGAGAAATGAGGAAAAGGTGGAAACGCCGATGGGTCCTTTCCCCGCTCCCTGGCCATCTGGCAAACCTCCATGGTCTGCTTCTAGGTATACTTATTGAATAAATGAATCAAAATGGTGACTCATCAGTATACCTGTTGCTCCGCTAGGATTTGTTGTAGAATATCTTCTTGAGTCTGCTGTGGCACAAGCACAGGCTCAGCTTCTGAATCAGCAACCTCATCTGCATGTGATATAGAGGCAGGGACCGAGTGCGTCTAATCGGATCTCTTATACCCTTCATTCAATTAACTTTTTAGGCTTCAATTTTTCCTCGGAAGGATCAATCACAACATCGCTTTCCAAACATAGTGCAATAATCAAATGGGGAAACCATAAGCTAGGTTGCTTATTGGTAGCAGAATAGCAAATCTGCTAGCGTATAAGGTGACCGACATTTATAGATTTCTCGGTAGCAATGTAATACAAGAGCTTTTCTTTCTCCATAGTGACATGTGCAAGATGGTTAACTGGAAGGAGGCGAGCACAGAGAAACTTAAACCAGAAAAACCAAGTTGGTTTAAGTGTATTAGCACTAAAATGCTGAACCACATTACCATCCACTGTATAGGTCCATTCAACGTCCTCATCACAAAGACACAAATACTTGTGATTTCTTGTAACTCTATGCTGGCATTTTGGGTGTCGGCCATTCATCATTACGTACTCGATTGACCTTCAAAACTCTATTAATCTCATTGGCAGAGACATCCACATCTTTTCCCCTTACATATACCTTCGTGTCGTTATAATGGGTAAAATTTACATAAAATTCACGCACCACCAGGATGACTGCTTCGATTGGAGTTGAGGTAAAGAGATCCCATCCACGATTGTGAATGGTTAACTTGATCTCAGGCACCCCCACCAATGGAACTTGAATGCCCCTTTCCTTGATTACAGCCCGTTTAGAGATATTATTATCGTATTTTTTTTGGGTTGTTGCAATTAAAAATCTCACACACCTAACTACCCTAGGCTGTTGAGACCTGGATGATGAGGATGCTCCGGCACTCTTGCCAATAGTTGTTTTCTTGCCCGTTCTTCCCATTCCTACA
This sequence comes from Cinchona pubescens, assembly GCA_025175665.1. NCBI lineage: Eukaryota > Viridiplantae > Streptophyta > Magnoliopsida > Gentianales > Rubiaceae > Cinchona > Cinchona pubescens. The sequence goes on from JANKKI010000092.1 coordinate 319,725, forward strand.
AAATATAAACAAGAATCTCATGACTCCCAAACAAATAAATTTGACACCCCACTGTACTTTAACAAAAGTCTACTCCCCAATTCATAAGCCCTACAATATACAAGAAAATTCAAGCAAAATAATGCCTAAAACTAAGGCTTCTATATATTCCAAGAACATTACTATGCATGAAAATTAACCAAAAAGATATCACGTGGCATAATTAATAGTCTAGGAATTAAAATCATGCACCAATGCTTTGTGTTTTAATATTTTGATTCATTGAGACAATTCATTGAACACATGGCATGCATAGATAAAGAGCAATTTTGTGTGTATGTAGTGAACATGAAATCCATCCTCAATCAACAATCCAAACATAAATCACTCCAATCACAAGTTTAAAGTTCAATCCATAATAGATTTAACCAGTTAAAGCATAAAAAAATCAAAGCATTCTTGATAATCAATTGAAACCCGTAAAGGAAAAATTGAAGGAATTAAATGAAATTCATACCTTGATACAGTTTTTCTTTGAAGAAGAAAGAGTTTGGGTGTGAATTTGATGAAGTAAGAGTAGTAGATTGGATGAAGAAACAGGAGTGGGGAAATTTGGCGTTTGAGAGAGTAAGAAATGGGTTGGAGAAGAGAAGAAAAGAGGTTTGTTTTGTGTTGTGTTTTATGACCGTGACAAAGGGTATGCGCCCTTTTAACTGGCCGCGCGCATGTGCGGGCGAAGCAGTGAGCATGGTTTCCATTCTCCCTCGTGCACATGCAAGGTTTATAGCGCGCATGTGCGCTCTAAGTAGAAACCAATTATTTCATACTTGACCTCTTGCACATGTGCGAGCAATGTACCGCGCATGTGCACGCTAAGAAAAAACAAAATTTTCAATTTTTCCAAAATTCCAGGAGTATGGATAGAGCACTTTTTAAAGCACAACTTTTCTACTCTAAATCACCAACACGACACAAAAAACCTTCAAAGGACCATTTCGTCATTTTATCTAATCCATGAAGTCGATTTCCCATCTAGCAACGAAATTAAAATATGTTGTCCTTTAAAACTAAAATAAACAAAAATAGTTTAAGTTGCAAAATTAAATAAACGTAATAGAATTTAAATAGACATGGGTTGTCTCCCATGGAGTGCCTTTGTTTACTGTCGTTGGCTCGACTTGATGCTCTTTCACTTCAAGTAACTCCCATGTTGAGGAGTCCAAGGATCTTCCATTTCACTGTTCTCATAAATAATGGATTCAATCTCCTTTGTTCCTTCAGGACTTGAACAAGTTGCACTTATTGTGGATTGCTAAGTTGACTTGAGATGATAACCTTCTCGTTATCTTTCAAAAATAATTATTTAAGGTGACTAGAAAGGTGGTTGTAATCCGAAATTGTTCCCTGCATAACAGATAGCATAAACTTATTGTTAGAAAGTGGTAACGCATTAGGATCTCTGTTACTTGTTTGCTGCAACAAGTTCTTATTCTTTCCCTCAAAATGTTCTTCATGGTTCACGTCCACCTCCCTATTGTTGGCATGTCCATGAGTTTCTTGTATTGGAGGCTTAAACACATCGATTTCAGAAACACGAGTTTAGTATGGTTAGGTGATTCAACATCATCATAAATGCTAAACTTAACACTTGTATCACGAAATTCCATACTAAGAGTGTCCTTAAGAATATCTATCTTAGTTTGAGAAGTAGCTAGAAATGGTCTTCCTAATAAAATAAGAGCACTAGAATCACCTTCTTTCATTTCTAGAACATAAAAATCAGCAAGACAAACTAGACTTCCTACTTGAACTAAGATATCCTTTACTATTCCTTTAGGATAGGCTAAAGATCTATCGGCCAGCTGAATTATCTTACCGGTCTTATTCAATGGTCCAATTTTTAATGCATCACAAACAGAATATGGCGTTACATTAATAGATGCACCTAAGTCCAGCATGGCTTTTTCAAATTGTGTATTTCCTATCTTACAAGGAATAGAGAATATACCTGGGTCCTTACGCTTTTCAGGTAGGGATTTTTGAATAATGGAGGATACATTACTCCCAACCTCTACCTTTTTACCATTCTTCATTTTTTGCTGTTATTTCTTTTGTGGGAACACAATTCATTCAAAAACTTAGCATGGCTAGGTATTTGTTTAATAGCATCTAATAAAGTGATATATACCTTGCACTTACAAAAGGTTTATTCAACTCCCTGTCGAGATCCTCTTTTAAAAATTCTTTCAATGCTTCGGGAAATGGGGGTTCGGGCTTATATTCTAACCTCACAGGAACACTTTCTTTTTCACTGCCACTGCCTTTCTTTTCACTCGGAACAACCTCTTTTTCAGCCTTGGCCTCATTCTTCTAGGGCTTAACATGTTCAGGAACCATATTGCAATGCACCTCAACCTCTCTACCACTCCTCAGCATAATTGCACTGGCCTTTTCTTTTGCATTGATGATAGTTTGAGATGTCAACTTTCCAGAACTCTGGGATTCTAATCGGCTGATTGTAGTCGCCATTTGTCCCATTTGGTGCTGCAACTACTAAATACTGGTCTTGGCATCCTGTAGAAATTGCACAGTATTAGCCATTAAAAGCATTTAACATCATTCCTCTCTAAAGATTTACCAGACTAACTAGCTTGTTGTATTTGAGCAAATGGGGGCCTGTATGGTTGGAAATTTTGCCGATTCTGTTGTGCTAGATTCGCATATCTCAAATTAGGATGATCCATCCATCCAAGATTATACGTGTTAGAGTAGGGATCATAATTTGTTCATGGTTGCCCCAGAAATCCTTCTATCGCATTTACTTTCTCTTGGGATTCCTCTTGTAATGTAGGACACATATCTGTTGAGTGTCCCTCATTTGAACAAATACCGTAGTGTTGTGCTGTCTATACAGTTCCTGAAGCCAATTGTCGTATAAAAGAAATCAAACTAGCCATTTGTTGTTCTAAAGATGAAACATTTACCTCGTTAACATGTTTGAGAGGTTGTTCATGTCATGTCCCAAACTTTAGAGAACACGCGGCCGTGTTTGATATAAGCTCACGAGCAGCGTCTATGGTCAAATTATCTAACGCCCATCCACTTACAGCGCGGCCACAGTGTTCAATATAAGCTCATGAGCAGCATCTATGGTCAAATTATCTAACGCCCATCCACTTGCAGCGTTGACCATGTTCCTTTCATTTGGAACAAACCTTCATGAAAATATTGAATTAATAGAGAGTCACTTATCTAATGATGTGGACAGCTTGCACAGTTTCTTGAAGCGCTCACAATACTCATACAAGGACTCATCATTGAAATGCCTTATGCCACAAATTTCTTTTTGGATATTCGCAGTCTGAGAGGCTGAAAAATATTTTGCCAAGAATAATCTGTTCATCTGCTCTTAGGTTGTGATGCTGCCCGAAAGTAAATCGAACAGCCAATCCTTTGCCTCATCCTTGAGCGAGAATGGAAGTGCTTTCTATTTAATATGTTCCTCTGACACTCCAGTGGATCTCATACTCGTGCAAACTACGTGAAACTCTATAAGATGCTTAGTTGGATTTTCACCTAGTAATCCATGAAAGGAAGGTAATAGATGAATTAGTCCAGATTTTAATTCATTCACAGTGTAACATTTGCATCTAATTTAGGATATGTAATGCACAAAGGTTGTTGATTTAAGGTGGGCACTGCTAATTCTCATAGTGTTCTTTGTGCCATGTTTGTCTCTTTGTGTTGTTCCTCATTACCAGAAAATATGAAATTGAACAGTTGATGAAATAACTACCGTTCCTTTAATTCTTTCACTAATTTGCATAGCATTCTCTGTATTTCCGAATCAAATTGAAATTCAACTTGTACAGTAGATCGAGTCACTAGCATACAAAATTAGTGGAAGAATAATAACAAAAGAAAAGAAAAGAAAAACTGAAATAAATAGCACTAAAATAATTCAAACTATTCTCCGGCAACGGAACCAAAATTTTGGTCAATACTGTCTTAGGCACCCAAAATTAAACAAATCTCAATATTAATGTAGCAGTGGTGAGTCTTGGTCATCCTACAAAGAACGAAATTTATTCTCGTGTTCAAAAGAAAAAGGGGGGTTTTTTTGAGTGAATTTAAAGACAAACATAAAACAATAAAGTAAACTAGATTGAATTTAATTTAAGAAGAATCTTGGTTTTGGTCATATCCAACATGACAATTTCACTAGTCAAACATTGACACCAAAGATAATTCAATTTCTATACCAAACACTGACCCGAATTCTAATTCAAAGTTGATTCTTATTTATTTCTAAAGTTGGTTAATTTTCAACATGCGACCCAATTAACTGTAACTGCTAATTTAATCCAGACACATTCCAAACATTAATTAATAGAAGCATTAAAATCAACAAGAACAATTAGGCTAATTAAATATAAACACATGTGCTTATGCCAATTAGTTGATTATTTTCCCTAAATTCAATAACACTAATCGAGCAATTATCAAACTTAGTTGCTTCACAGATTGAATTAAGCACACATAGTTAAAACAATCTAGCAGTAGACTAATTCCAATAACTTAATTATTTTGTAGCAATAACAAGTTAAAAAGAAAATTCATAAAATTAATCGCAAAAAAATTATCAATGTACTTGATATAAAAGTGGATAAATTCAAGAACAAACAGTCTCACAACATAGTAGAATTGACCATGACTTCAATTCCCTCGACTAAGAAAAATGGTTTAGGCACTGAGTGCCATGAAAGAAGACCCAAGAATTTTCTCTGCTGAAAACCCTAGTTAAAATGAGAAAATAAAGTGTCAACTCCCTTCTAATCACCCTACATTGGGTATTTATAATGCATCCAAGGTTTACAATCATTGTCTAAGGAAAAGAACGTGAAATCGTATAAAAAAGAGTCCACCCAGGTGAAGAAATCAGCTGAGAATTAAAAAATCACGCAACGTTACTGTTCGGGTACACATGCACTGCCTGACCTATGCACATGTGTGCTCGAACATGCTCTGAAATTATCCCTTCTGGACTCAACGCACATGCGCTGCACAAACCCAGTACATGTGCGTTGAGTTTAATGCTGCACTTCACTTTTAGCTTCGGATTTTACCTTTATTCTTTTGGAATTTGGAAAAGTGTAAAAGTAAGAATACAAAAGTTGTAATTCTCTCTCTTAGCTTTCCAACGCATCTTGAATCACATTGATCGGATCTTTGACTCAAACGTTATGCTTAAAATACGAAATAGTCTCTCGGATGGCTTAATACTCGCGCATATTCTGCCCTTAGCATTTCCTTTCATCTTTTCCATCTTTTTCAACTCTTTTTCACTTTAACCCTACAAAAACTAGGAATAACCAAATAAAGCTCAATAATAACTCAAATCTTTCTTACAACACATAAAAACGTGGTAAATGACATATAAGATATAGCACAATTATAAACTTATCATTATTATATAAAAAAACTAAAACAAAAATTAAATATGTTGCGATTGTAGTAGTATTTGTTTCCATTGTAATTTGAATTGCTATTAAGGACACAGGTATAAGAGGGAGCACATTTAACTACGTATGTTAAGTTGGATTGGAAAAATATTTTTATTTTTGAATTCGAACCTGGTAGCAATTTAGCATAGCTGGTGGGTATAGAGGTATAATTATGGGCATTACTGGTACTGTATGAAGTGACTGGATGGGCAGATGTCTTGCCTGTCAAATCTATCCAAGCCAACCCTCTTGATAGACTATAAATAAATAAAGTGATATATATAACTTTTATATCATTTTTTGGAAATAATTTGTTAATTATTTAATATTTAATCATTTTATTTCTTTTGAATCTTATATGATCTTTGTTTTAATTAAATTTTATGTGATATGTAGGGATGAAACCTTTACATACCGGTAAGATTACTAGGGCTAATTGTAAAGATCCTAATTTGTTGAAGCGGTTCATAGAATTATGTATGAAGAAAGCTAAGTCTAATAATTATAGTGGGAGTAGTTTAAAAAAAGAATGTTGGGAAAGAATTAGGTTAGTTTTAAAAGAGGAAAAATGGGTAATTTCGAAAAAAAATAGTTGAAGAATGAATGGAATTATTTAAAGACAAAATACACAATTTGGAAAAGGATGACAAGTATTATCGAGAATAGTCATTATGATCCAATAACCATTTATACCACAAATTGGAGCTCAGAGCAATGGGACGATTACATATAGGTAACTATTTTTAAGTGTTATTCGAGTTAACTAAAATTACTAACCTATATCTGACTATAATTAAGTATTTTATTACGGTGTTACAGAAAAATCCTAAAGCACAACAATCTCATTAAAAATCATTGGAATAGCAAAACAAGATGAAAGCAATGTTTGAGGAGTCATAGCAACTGGTAAAGATATATGGGGTCCATCTAAGGAAGGAATGCCAGAGGATGGTGTTGAATCTTGTGAAGAGATATATATCAATTTTGAATAAGAAAATCTTGAAATACCCTCCTTATCAACTAACAAATCAAAATCAAAACATGAAAATAAGCGTGAAGGCAAGCGTCCAAAGCAAAGTAGTAGTGAAAAATTTGTGGATCTTGATAATCAATTGGCTTCTGTTCTCAAGGTATTGGAAAAATCAGGTGGACCAAATATTGGAGATTGTAACAAAATTCTAAATGAGATGTTTTAGGAAAGGATGATCCACTGTATCTTGCTGCTGCTAGTCTTTTTTGTGAAAGTAAGGCCTATAGAGAATAATGGATTCAATTTGCAGCAAAATCTGAACAAGCTAAATTGGATTGGAAATCAATGAATGCAAAAAAGTTAGGCCTATTTTAAATTGTAGGATGTTTTATCTTTAAAATTTCAAATTTGTTTAGCTGACTCTTTCTTGATAACTTAGTATTTTTTTTTAATAACAATATTTTATATTGGTTAAGAAAAGTTATTGTTGTTTTTACATTTTTTTCCTAAGGCATTATGGTGAAAATTTTAATGGTTTTTTTTTAAATAATTTTCGTAACATGTATTTAATCTCAATTTTTGTAGATGTTAATTGAGGAGCAAAAACATATGCTAATAATTGTGTTAATAATACTAATAATGAAAAGAATGAAATTAAGACGTACAGGAAGAAGACCATATACATATTCTATATTGAGAGGGTATGATTATGCGAATGAAATTCTTGACAAATAATCCTTCACATTGTATAGAAATTTTATGAATGAGGAAAGAAGTTCCTTGAATTTATGCCTTCAGTTTCGAAATAGAAGTTGGTTAGAAAATAGTCATTTTGTTTTTGTTGAAGAAAAGATAGCAATGTTCCTCATGAATATAGGTCAACATGATACAAATCGTGTAATTAAGAGGAGATACAATCATTCGACTCAAACAGTGCATAAATATATCTATGAAGTGCTACGAGCTATGCCGAATTTTCTAAGGAAATGATTGTCTCAAATTTTAACGGAAATAATAATCCAAATCAACAACAACGAAGACATTTACAAATATTTCAAGTATTAATATTAATTTTATTTAAATTAAAATTGATTAAATAAGGTTGCTAATTCTATTGTTTTTGTTATCTTTCAAAAGGATGCATTAGGTGCGTTAGATGGAACTCTTATACCTACAGTTATACCTTTTGATGAACAAATACCATATCGGGGAAAAGGAAAAGGAAAGTGCATGCAAACCCCTTCATGTCATGTACTTGCTATTTGCGACTTCGATATGATTTTTATGTTTGTGTTGGTGGGTTGCGAAGGAGTGGCACATGATTCAAGAGTTTTAGCAAAAGCAATAAGAAATCCAACATACAATTTTCCAATTCCTCCGCCAGGTTCAATGCGTTTTACATTGTATTTTAAATTCAATGGCATATTTTTCTCTCAACATGCTTAAATCTGTTTTGTGCAGATAAATATTATTTGTGTGATGCAGCCTACCCACACACATGTGGATTTATGACACCATATCGAAATGTATGATATTGGTTGTCTGATTTTCGAAATAGTGCTCGTCCAAGAACAAAAGAAGAGCAATTTAATCAAGCATATGCAAGATTGAGAAATGTGATTGAACGTACTTTTGCAGTACTAAAAGCTCATTTTTCGATCCTTAAAACAATGGCACCATATCCATTTCCAGCGCAAAGAAATATGGTGATTGCATGTGTTGCCTTACATAATTATTTGCGAAGAACTTCGCAAATGATTTTTGGTTTCAACAATATGTAGATCATGACGCTGTAATAGAAAATGATCAGAACCTGAAAATGACTCGACAACCCAAGAATTAGGAGAACGATCTAGACAAGCAGATCAAGTGTTCATGCATAATCTACATGAACAAATTGCAGATCAACTTTCAAATTCTTAAATTAAAGTTAGATATTTAAGTTTTTTAGTTTTTTTTTTTATTTTAACAACAAATGTATATTGTACTTTATTTTATTTACTATGTAATTTTATTGTTCTATGCAATTAATTTTGTTAAATAACCACTTTTACTTGTTTATTGTCAATAATATTATTAATTAACTAAATTAAAATACAATTATGTTACATATTTAAGTAAAAAATTAAAGGAATGTCATAATTGTACAATTTGACTTATTAAACATTTAGCTACATGTATTTATCAAACAATATTAACAAATTCTGTATTTAGATTCAGACATTCAAAAGTTTCTTCTCATTGCTTAAAACTTCAGCTTTATTAAGTATTCAGATTTCAGAATTCAGTATTAAGTATTCAGATTTCAGAATTCAGTATTATCAAACAGGACCCAAGTCTCATATGGAGTTTGCCCATAATTATACCTTGTAGGACACTTATTTAACACATAAATAGCACAAGAAAAGGCTAATTAGGATTAATTGGATGACAAGGCAGAAATTTGTATTTTTCTTTGCTATAGCCATGTGACAAAGGGGTAAAAGTTGTTTATCAAGAAAGGTGATTGTTAGTAGGGATGCTACTTTTAATTAGCAGGTACTTGGAATTGGTCCAAAAGGATCCTAAATTATCATTAAGACCTCCAATCATTTTTGAAAGGGAGAATTGCAAATTCAGTCCCTTAAGTATTTTTAAAATCTCAAAGAAGTCCCTTAAGTAAGTTTTTAAACTTTGTCATCCCTCAAGTTTTTCTAGTATACCATATTGGTCCTTTGATTGAATTTTTTGGTAAAAACATAATACCGACACACAAGTATAGGGGTAAAATACGTTTGTCATCCCATATCTCCTTAGCCAGCATCTCAAACGCGTCCTATATCCACTGGAAGATTACATTTTATACTTGCAGGGTAAATCACCTAAAAAGTTGTCAACGTTGTGTATTAAAGTTATAAATGATCTTTCAATTTAAATTTTTTGATGTAGTTCCTCAACTAAATATTTGTAACTAATTTAGTCCTATTTGGCTGAACCACCCAAAGTATAAGTTTTTTCTTGAGTGGTGACTAAAAGTAGTGATCGGTGTGATTGTGAGGCACGATCTGAAAAAAACTTGTATTTTGGATGACATAGCCAAATGGAGACTAAATTAATACAAATATTTAGTTATGGGACTAAATCAGCTAATATTTAAGGTATGGGGCCATTTTAGTTTTATTGAAAAAGTTGAAGGCCTATTTATGTGATTTGCCCATCTCAGGGAGATATTATTTTTTAGGGGTTTGAGGGAGTCCTTAGGGTTGTGGACTAAGGCAGTGTTTTGAAACTCGGACCGGACTAGTCGGGTTTGATTGGTTAAATCGAGAATCGGACAGGGCTTAGATCCGAGTGAATATAATACCCACAAATAACAAAAATCTGGTCATACTCGGTCTAAACCTGTATAATATGCAAGAACCGGTTGACCCGAACAAAACCAGTTTTTGATTTCCTTCTCCCAAACCCACCATCATCATTCAACCAAACGCACCATTGATAATTCCAAAAAATATCCGATGCAAACCCCACAAATCCAAACAAAATTCATGCATCAAAATTCAGATTTTAACAATTTCCAATTTGCAGCAAATAGTTCAATATGTTTGGGAGATGAAGGGGGGGAAAGGGAGGTGGTGGTGTAGAAGCAGAATGAGCGAGAGATGAAGGGTGAGCTGGTCTTAGTGATGGGCAGGGAGAGGTTTAGCTGGAAGTGAACTAGAGGAAAGAAGGAGAAGAGGAGAAGAGGATGGCAGTGGTGGCGGTGGCGGCATAGGATGAGCTGAGATAGAGGAAGGAGGTGGAGAGGATATCATATGACGGCACAAGGAAAGGAAGGTGGTGGTGGCTGTGGAGAGGAGGAGGATGAAGGAAGAGGGGAGAGGGGATATGGGTGAACTGATGTTATCTGTTGCTTTCCCACTGTTAGGGTTTCTTATGCTTGCTTTTAAATGTTTAAAAAAAAAAAAAGATTAGCAAAATTGTAGCAGATGGGATTTGAACCCAAGAAGTAAAAATAGCAACTCATTTACGGGCTTGCTTTGCACCACTTGGGGTTTCCAAAATGCTTGCTACTGAAGCGTTGCTTTCTTTGATTATTATACTAAAATACTTGAACACCACAAAGAAATAATAAATAACTAAAGTAGACACTGAATCTTCTGACTTGGGTGGTCGAACTTGTTGAACCGGTTAGACTACGAACCGTTCACTCTTTCATTTCATTATCCGATCTGAGTTTAAAAATATTGGACTAAGGTAGGATGTGGAGGAAGAGTTGTGGTGTTTGAGTTTAACTAGGGAATTGGAGAGTTGTGAGCATTAGGATTGGGAAACAGTATCTGGGGTGATCGAGAACAAAAAACTAATGACCGCCTTTCTTCTGCTAGCGAAATACATTCAAGACTTCCTCTCACCAAGTTTAGTAACTAATTCATTTAACTCCCTCAAATTCTCCTGATTCTTTATTCTCCTTTACACAAAGGACGGCTCGCCATTTTTTCTTTTCTTCAACCTAGCAACTCTCGCTGGTCACACACGACCAGCACATACCACTCAACCCCCTCACCAGCCAAACCTTCATCATCATCTCTCCCTTCGCCTGATGGCTAGCACACAGATGCACAAATGGTGCTCACACTGCCATGCACACTGCGAGAATCACTCCGCTTTTGCTACAACTGGGTTGTCCCAAGTCAACCTCATTTTTTTTTTCTTTTTTTCCAATTATTTGCTTTTCGGTGTTCTATTGTGTTTGTTGTGAACTAAAGTTGAGCGTAAAAGCCGATTTTTGTATATTTAATGCCAAAATGGCAAAATGGTCGAGTGGAAACTAAATTTTTGCCTGAGAAATCACAAGATAACTAATTTGATACAATAAAAAAACATGAGGGATGAAAAACATTAAAAATAAACATAAGGGACATATTTGAGATTTTAAAAATACTTTTAAGGACTAATTTTGCAATTCGCCCTTTTTGAAATGGGATCCAAGGAACGGCAGATGGTACCAGGAGGTGTAAAATTTCATGGACAGTAGACTCCACTCTTAAACAAATATTCACTCTTTCATGTGAAAGACTCCATTTTCCAGCACACATTTCCGGAAGCAACCAAATTAGCAGATTTTAAGGTAAATTTGACATGCGACACAAAATGATCACAGAGATTTGAAGCATCAAATTTACCTTATCTTTTAAATGCAGTTGGGATTGGGTTGTGCCTATATTCAGCTTTGTAAGAAGTACTAATTTGGTTGTACACCATCCATTAATCAATAAATAAAACTTTTATTTGTTAAAAGAAAACAGGGTAAATTATTGTAAACCCACGAAATATGGTATAACTTTTTGATCCATAGCCACTATATCTATACTATATTAAAAAAATCATTATGATTTAGTGGTTTAGATTTTTATTTTGAAGTTACCCTTACAATAAAATTTAATACTTTGTTATATCTCCTGACTAAAATGCCTTTTTTATAATTGTTTAGGTTATTTATGTAAGTACTCCTCAAAGAGTAAAAGATGAAATAAAACCTATTTTTAAAACTTCATATTAGGAAATAAATTTGATAGAAGTAAATTTCCTAATATAAAACTAGAATTAGGAATGACTTTTAGAAATTAAAAAGTAGTATTAGGAATGAGTTTTAAAAATTGAAAAATAATAGGAAATAATTTTCTTTTTGGAATCAGTTTTTAGAACTCAAGTAATAATAAAAATATAATACTAGAATATTATGAATGTGTTTTAAAAATTAAAAATAGTATTAGGAATGAGATTTAAAAATATAAAAATAGTAGGAAATAAATATTCTTTTGGAATGACTATTTAGAAATCAAGTAATAATAAATAAAAAATTTGCTTGAAAAATAAATTTACATATTTCAGGCATAGTTTTGCACCCTTAATGAGAAAAAATCATAAAAAGGTACATGAAAAATAAAATTAACTTTTTGAGATTTCATATTTAGAATTGAATTGATTGAAGTAAATTTTCTCATAAAATAGGATATTAGAATAGAATTAGAAATTAAATATAAATATTAAATAAAGTTATTAAGAACTTAATTCAATAAAATTTGTTTATTAAAAGAATTACTCATATAACTATTATTAACATATATAGGTTGTTGATATAATTAGACAACATTTATATGTACTAATTAAAAAAACTAATAGTATATTAACAAGTCTTGAAGTTTCTAACGAAAATTCGTTTGACAAAAGAAAAAAAAAAGAATGAAAACAATGTTATTTTAAAGGGATAAATACCGTTTTGGCCCTTCAAACTAAACAAAAATCTTAATATGTCCTTTTAAATTTTAAAAAAAAAAAAAAAAATTTCTTAATTTGACTCTCCAAATTAAAAAAAATATTCGAGTTTTGTAATCAAATTGAAAGAGTCACAATTTAGACTCTAATTTAAAGAAAATGTTCCAATGTGGTCCCATGAATTGAAAGATTCTAAATTTGACCCTCCAATTAAAAATTTGTTTTAATTGGTCATCCAAATTGAAAATATATTTCGGTACAACAAAATACCATTAACCTTTTAAAAGCATATATTTTTAAAAAACATACTTCCAATCTTAATGATTACCATTAAAATAAGATTATATTGAAATGAATTTTTATATAGAATAGAGAGTTCTATCTAGTATCAATTTTTTAAAGATGAATTTTAAAAATTATACAAGTATGGCAAAAACATCTTTTTTAGAATTAGGAATTAAGTTAAATAATAGTAGGAATTATATTTTTAAAAAAATGTAGTAGGACTTATCACATATAAATCTTGTAGACTCCTCTAAGAGAATAATTTTAAAATCTTTTTCTATTTTGGATACAAGAAAGAACAAAACAGACATAAAATTACTTAAAAGTCCCAAGAACATTTAAATTTGAATTAACAAAGACATTATCCTTCATACATACTATCAACATCTTCACCTTCCTTCTCCCTCTTAAATTGTTGTGTTGTGTAATATTGAAAGAGATTTATTGTTTAGAATATGAACAAAAGAATTTGGCTTCTGTATAGTGTACTGAAAACAACAATAATGTAGAATATATTTTTCAATTATTGTTAAACTATTTGATTATTAGGATAGGGGAAGAAAATGTGATCTGCATCTTTTTTTCTTAAAAGATCATATTTCTTATCTTGCAATACTTACTTTACTTTTAGTTTCCTTTTTTATGTCCCTTCGGAGGACATCCAATAAAATTTGAGTTCCCTTTTCATGCATTGAATAATTAGTATCTATTTAATCCAAGTTATGCTTTGCTTATAGTCAAAATTAGTTTTTAAATTATATTTGTTTAAACTTCTCAATGTATAATTATTGTTTTCCTACAATCAAAACTATAGTAATTGTCTTTGAACTTGTACGCATCTAATATTAAATATTAGAAAGCGTATGAATTACACACTAAAAAATAGGGATATCAAATTATTTACTAATTAGATTTTAATTAAAGTGCACTTAATCTAATAAAACCTAGATACTGAATGAGTAATGTCATTTGACATCATATGGCTAATGTGCTTTAAGGTGTAAAGCATAGGGTTGTAGACCAAATCTATCAAAATATTTCTTTACAGGTTGATAGCTACCGCTACTATATGTTGTTGGTTTTATTCTATCAAATAAAATCTATAATATTGAATATCTACCTTTCTATTTACTACTATACAGATGGTAGTTTTAATATAATGAATTAATCTGTAAATTTCACTCACTAACTTGTCAAATGATAGAATATTCTTAAGTTCTTTTTTTTTCCAATCTTTGTTTCCTAAATTAGAAAATGTTGTTTAATATTTACACATGAATGGTTCCTTTAAGTTGGTTCCAAGAGAGTCAACTTTTATTTAGGGATTAAAAAATAATCAAATACTCTAATGTTTGATAAATCCAAAGTTCTCAAGATAGAACTTGAATAATTGAAGAGAATGAAGCGTTCCAATAACCTCCAGAAATTGTCAATATTTTCAAAATTACTCCTTTCTTTGATTACAAAACTTATTGAGTGGATGTAAAAATAAACTTTGATACTATTCCCATCATACACAGTGTTCTAGTTTGATAATCCATTAAATTTTTTCTATCTTTGAATTTGTACTGAGTATCAATGACCTCATTGTAGAATGCTATAATAATTCTCAAACAAGACAATGGACTTTTATTTTTAAAATTGTAAGCTAGACATATTCTTCATAGGATCCTAAATTAGTCTCTGCCAGTCACACGATTCGGATACAATTATTTAGTTTTTATGAAATTATTTGAACTATTAAATCAACTAGATCTCTTATATTCCCAACAAAGTATATATATCTAAATAAAATGTATAAGAATTTATCGATGAGCAAAATATTCCTCTAAACTCATGTGAAGAACAAAAAATTATTTAAATTAGTGAAACATAAAGCAAAAATTATATAAGCAAAAAATTAAGTGAACTAAAATAAATGAAATAGTTATTATCTCCAAACATGCTTTACTATTTAATTCATAACAATATCACACAATCAATATCTCTAAACGTGCAAAGCACTATTCCTATACTCGTGTTTTGGAAATGTACCTTAAACCCCCATGTAGTTTTGTCTCAAAAGGTAAAGTGGATGGTGATGTTTCAAAAATTTAAGCAGTTATGAAAAGATGATTGATAAAAGAGAGATAATATATAATGTCTTGGGGAATTCTCAATCTTTATTATTTGTGACTTGTTCTTGTTGATTTTTCTCACTGGAATTTACAAATGAAAGATAGCCCCTATTTATATTGGTTCCTTATACATGTTTACCAATCTCTTGGTCGACTTATTCAATTAAGTTACCGATCATTCGAGTAGTAAAAATAGTTTATTTACATAGGGGTTAGGTTGGTCAATCTGACCTACTCTATTGTCCGAGCTATTCTCTAAACTATAGATCAATTATCTGACCTACTTGCTTGATGATGCTTGGGATTAGCACATGACACATTTTTCTATAATGTTCTAGAGGTGCTTATGTGGCGATTTCATTAAGGGCAAATATGTAATTTCATTGTAAGTTCATCTAGTAGTTTAGTGCCTCAACCCCTCTCATGTAACTCTATAAATAGGGGGTTTGGGTGTAAGAATTGCTTTAAGAAAAAATCCACTTGTAAACTCTCTTCTACAAAATTCTTACTTCATCATTGCTCATCTTCAACCTCGTTAATCTGGATAGTTCTTAGAAGGTTAGTTCGACTTGACACGTTTCACCTCTGTATACCTAGTCGATTTTTGGTATCATTAGAAGTCCCCTCGATGGAGTTTGTATCGTAGATCGGTCTTTATCGATTAATCAAAAAGATTGTACTTTTTGGACATTTATTCTCATTATTTAATCATCACGTCTTTTGGACCGAAGAGAATCCCTATTAAATATTTGAATGACATCGTTTTCCTCCCTTTGGTAAATTCGTTTGAAAAGCACATCAAATAACTTTTTTGAATATTTACCTTTTGAAGTTTCTTCTTGAAAAAACCCTTTTCATTTCTCCCTTTGTTTCTTCAAAGAGTTCCCATGGCATCTGAGTCAAGACAAGGTTCCAGTGATAATATCCCAAATGGTGATGATTTTCATTTGGGAGATTTGATGTTGACTGAAAATCCCACCAACAAGGTAGTGAAGAGGATCCGTAGAGTGAAGAAAAATACTATCAATTAGTTGAATCTTGAAGAAGAAACGAAAGTTTCAGGTGGTTCTGGATTTGTAATTCCTGAACCTCAAACTGTAATCGAACCCAAACTAAGCCCCTAGAGGGAGGAAGAAACACAAGTAAACAGCAAAAAAAGAAAGGCTTCCAATTCTCCTGATCAGGATGATTGGACCATCCCAAAAACAAGATCCCAAAGTTTCCTGAATCTACTGGGGTGCGAAAGGACTTATATTCCTATTGTTTTGGTAGAATTCCTAAGTGATGATGAGGATGTGGTATTCCAAGTTTTTCTACAAAAGGAAAAGAACCTATAGAATCTACTAGTTTCTCTGCGAACCTCTCTATTTGCGATTGGCTGATCTCAGTAGAAGACCAGGTCGGTGGTTCAAATAAATTCTTGGATTATCTGTTTGTAACTTTTCCTCTAAAGGATACCCTTTATACTGAGGACTATTCAGATATGTAGAAGGATATCCGAGCTGCTACATATTGGTTCCTATCAAGTAGTCACGTTCGCAGCATCTTGTTAAGATAGGCAAAAAAATTACTACTATGGAGAAAGCAGCTGCAAAGATCAATTAAGGCATGACCAAGTAGATGGAAGAATTCAAGCAAGCCGAGCAAGACAAATATGCTAAAGAAAAGGCCGAGCTTGAAGATAAGTTGAACGGACAATATATGGAATTAGAATCGTCCCATTCAGTCGAGGTGACTAACATGAAAGAACTTTAGGAAATGAAGCAACTTTCTCAGAATCTTTTTTCCAGAACTACCAAACTAGAAGCTGCTCAGGGAGAGCTACAGAGGGTCAAAAATGAGCTCTTTCAAAGTCAAGCTTCAATTCAAGAGCTGAAAGATCAACTTCTTCTGCAAAGTGTTAATGCCTTCTTGGCATCCAAGGCCCTAAGTAATGACTTGGGGAAATTTTGCAAGATAGGTGCCAAAGTAGGATTTTGCAAAGTCTCAAATGATATTCGAGCTTGATTTCCTTCATTGGAGTTCAATAATGGCATCTTCTCTTACTTTAGTAGGATTGCTAACAAGCTGGGTATCTAGTTCAGAAAACCTATATCTATCTTTCTCATGGGACAGAGTGTTCTACCTGAAGAGATAATTGAAGTTATCGAAGAGGTAGAGGTAGAAGAGGAAGAAGAGAAAATTGGGCAGGATGTTGGAACTGGAGCTCCTGAGCAAGAAGTAAATATCTCAATCTATTGGCTTCAGTTGAAAATCAGCCTTGTGTTTATGTGTTCTCCTTTGAACTAGGTCTTTTTGGTATGGATCAGGATACTCTTACTGTTTTTGATTTTGATAATCAAGATATAATAAGAACTCCTTTTTTGGTTCAAATTCTTTCTGTAGAGTAAATTAAAGGATATCAACAAGAATAGCAAGGAGAATAGGCCTTTTGGTATTCCTTTTGCAAATCTTATAATATGAACTTATTTTCTGATTTGTTGTTTGTATTTTCGTTCTTTTAATCAGCCTCATTTGTCAAATAAAGACTTGTACTTTTTTATTTAGTACTTCTTTTCTAGATCAACTATTGTAATCTAGATCATCTCAATGTAATCAAACATTTGTTGAATAAAGACTTTTTCAATACGATCTACTTCTCACCAATAACTATTTCTAGATTATCAATATGAGATTCTTTCTAAGAAGTAAGATAATGTGATCTTCTTCTCAATAAGATAATTCAGAATGATCAAACATTTGCTGAATAACAACTTCAGATTTTTCTTAGGATCATCCATATCATGACCGAGCATTTTCTTGTAATATATTGGCTACTTAAAGCACTTTGGCAAGGCCGAAACTTAATATGTTTCATTAATTTCGGGACTTAGAGCCACTTAATACACTTAGGCAAGCTTGTCCTTATTTAGTTGAACTATTTAATGCTCTTCGATAGGTTGATCTTTACTCTTTTGATCATGAGGAGCCCACTAATAAAGATTTGTTGCTTGAACTTCAGTTTATATACCGTTGTCAGTTTATAAAAAGTTGTAACCCGTAATTTGTGAAAAGACGTGCCTATATTTGAGGCACATTTATTGTCAGGAAAGTAATTATAAGGTCGTGTCTTTTCAATTATTTGAAGAAATAGAAAAGTCACCCCAATTTCAAATTGCTTATAAATACGCTTTTATTGAGGATTCAAAAATTTTCTCCTTTTTTCATCTTTTGAATTCCTCGTACCTGTGCAGTATCTTTGTGAATTTTTAGGGTTTTTTCTTCTTTTAAAAAAACAAAAAAAAAAATCCTGAGCACTGATTTCCATTCTCCAAGTTTCCTCTTCAAATGGATTTCTTCATAAAAGAATTGGAATCTTTTGATATTGCTCCAATTAACATTGCACCAATGATAGAGGAAAAACTTGGTCAGATTTCACCATCTTCTCTTCCACCAAAGCATCCATTGGCTACAATTGATATCAAATCCATATTTCAAGTAAATGAAATCACTAGATTGAAGACCTCATACAATATTCCAGATACAGCTGTTACAAGAATCCCTGATGGGGAAAATCGTGCACATAATCTTCCTGAGGTCGGGTCTTCAATTCCCTGTATATGAGATCTTACTGTCCATATGCTCTTTCTTTGGGATTTGGTTTTCCCAACTAATGCCAAATTCTATCAGAATTGTCATTGCATACTATTTAATCTACCAGTATGTAAATCTGAAGGCATCTGCACACGACTTTAGGTGTTTTTACAAATTGATGTAATACAAGGAATTTGGCTTATATTATTTTACTGGTTGATCAAAAGAATTTGTATTGTTGTTGATATGTCGAGCTCTATCAAAAATTGGAAGTCAACCTTTTCTTTGCTGCTCAAGCTGACATGACCAAGATGAAGTCAAAATGGCCATTCTCCGAGCGAAATCTAATTCTCAATTCTAACCCCATGGGAGAGTTGGACGAAAAATCACTTGCAGGGATGAATAAGTTAAATCAAGCAAGATCGGCCATACATTTTAGTGGAAGAAATTCCACTATTGATCATAGTCTGTTGGTATGGGCTGATCTTGTTCAGGGTACTATTCTTCCAAAAGGGTTTAATGGAAGTAAGGACTTCTACTTGAAGTGTTTAAGTTTTCCGATCTATATCTTATTCGGCTAACCACGTTTATTTGTGAACAAAGGCCTACTGAAGCCAATGATATTTGGTTCTTTGGCTGATGATGCTAGCTCAACTGTTCCAACTCCTATTTAGATTGTAGACCAATTTGCACTGAGCAATGGAGCAACAGGAGGACCTTGTAGTTTAGTAACAGTGGCTCCGTAAAAGAAAAAACACCTGTTGTTGAAGCACCAAAGAAGAAGAGATCACTCTCACAACAACTGTAGAGTCAAGGAGCTTGATCCTACAATTCCTTCCCTAGCAACTCAACAAATAGAATAGGGATATCAATGGATGTTTTATATCGAAGTCCCACAGATAGCTGCAATTGATGATTCAGGAATTTAAACAGCTATGAAAAGATGATTGATAAAAGAGAAATAGTGTATAATGTCTTGGGGAATTCTCAATCTTTATTATTTGTGATTTTTTCTTGTTGATTTTTCTCACTTGAATTTACAAATGAAAGGTAACCCCTATTTATAGTGGTTCCTTATACATATTTGCTGATCTGTTGGTAGGCTTATTCAATTAAGTTACTCGATCATCCAAACAGTAGAAAATAGTTTATTTAAATAGTTAGTCTATCTGACTACTCTATTGTCCGAGCTATTCTCTAAACTGTAGATCAATTATCCGAGCTACTTGTTCATCTTCATCCTTGTTAATCTGATAGATAGTTCTGAGAAGGTTAGTTTGACTTCATACATATCAGCTCTGTGTACCTGGTCGGTTTTTGGTATCATCGATAGAAATCATCCAAATTAACGATATTTGAAAAACATGCATTCCAAAGCTAGTGTTTAATTAAAAATATAATTTTTAAGATAAATTACCATAAACTCTCATGTGATATGAATCTCAGACCCATCGCCCGTATGCTTTTGTAAATATAAGCTAAATCCCTATGTGCGAGTTGTTGCTTGAAAATTATTTCCCCTTCCAAAAAAATTAACATTTCATGTCCAAACTACACTTATTATTACTTGTATAAACCTATTCTCAAATTTGCTACACTTATCCATCATCTACAATAATAAAAAAAATACTTATCCTTCAGCTACAACCACCATCTACAACAAAAAGCACAGCTACAAGACTATACAAGGTATTTTTCTATATTTCATTTTTTCTTTTTTTTATAAATTAATATACAAATATTTAATTTCCATAATAAGCTAATGATGAAATAAAATCTTGTCATTTTATTTCATTACACAAATTGAAATCTAATATGCTTGAAAATAGGAAAAACTGAACTGCCTGAAGCTTTGATGTTAAATTATGTATAGGTTAAAAATGTAATTCCAACCAAAATCAGTGACTTTTAGATAATTTTTATCTATTTTACCATTCAGTCTATAACACATAAAGGATTAGAGTATATTTCCAAAACATGTACGGGGTTATGAGTTAGAAGGTCATACCACAAAATGTTTGTAATAATTTACCCTAATTTAAATATGGAGATAAGAACATAATTTCAACCAAAACTGCCAAATTGGATAATTTTGGTCCATTTTATAATTTAATCCAGACGAAATGGGGATTTAAAGTATATTTTTAAAATACATGAGAACTACGAGTATGAAGATATACCACATGCGGGTTTACAGTAATTTACCTAAAAAATTAACAATACACAATTGCATTATTCACAAATTTTATCCTGTATGGTGGCACACTTACAAAGTTAACTTTTTAATTTGCTAACCACTACTCATGAATTCTTAAAACTCAAAAAAAAAAAAAAAAAAAAAAGTAAACCATATTGACAATGTGAAGTGCGTTCACAGTTTATACACGGTTATTTTTGTGATCGATATACACGTTTTCATGATTAATCACCAATAGTTTAGGTACAAATTCAATAAAGACAATCTCGTTCAAAATCAACCCTACCATACAACTCCAAAAGATCCAATCGCAAACAAAGAGAACTTTTTTGAGCAAAAAATTAGACTAAAAAATTATACTTACTATAATTTTTAGCTAGACCATGTCTGTTGTAATTTATGCATAATAGATTTAATATGTAGCAAACCAATTTTCATAAATATCTAAGATCAATCTAGTCAAAGTCATGCCAACTTCATATGAGTACTGATGATTCAAATGAAACCATTCTATGAATTTGAAAGAACTGCACTAAGGTAATGTTTGGAATGCTATAAATAATTTTTGTTAGAACATATTTCTATTGAAAGCATTGTTTCATGGAAAATAATTATTTTCCCCATATTTTCAAGTATTTTGCAAAGAATTTCCTAATAACTAAAAATGTAACTTCACACAATTTTTCCTATGCTTGGTAAATTACTATCTTCACCAGAACCTCTAACCAACATTTATACCACCAATCCACGGCTGACAACCCCCACGGCCATCAATCCCCCAGACAACGGCTGCTCCTGTACTGCTTGTGAAAAGGAGAAGCAAGCCTCATATAACAACCAAAATATCTACTTTAACGAACACATGAAAATGGATAAAGATATTGAAGAAGGTAGGGCAAAAAGCAGAAGCAATATTTCAAAAATAATTATTCGCACTTGAAGTTCATCAAAAAGATTTTAAAGAAGAATTATTAAATAGTAAAAAATCAAAGTAACAGTAAATAAACAACGTTAATTAATAATTGTAATGCTTCTAATAAGCAATCCACTCTCAATTTGGGGAGAACAAATCGAACGAACAATTGTTTTGTGGAAAGAAGTGCTGAGGTAGCTGCCAATCACACCGTTGTTGGATATCGGGTCTAAAATAAAATTTTCAAATAGAGAAAACTATCAAATTGATAAGACAAATTTCTACTTTAATACAATTGTATTAATATTAAAGTAGTGACCTAGAACGATAATATTCACAAACAATACAACTCTTTCTTGAGCTTTTGGAGCTTTGCATCGTTGGTCTTTGCAAACAATGACGAAAGAGTATCCCACGCCTCCTTTGGTGTCTTGGCATCTTTGATCCACTGTAACAAGTCATCTTCTATAGCCATTGCCAGAGCATACATAGCTTTGCTGGCTTTAACTTTCTATTTCTTAAGTGGCTCTGTCTCTGTTAGCGGTGTTGTAACATATCCACCGACAATCTATGCACAAGTCTTGTACGAGTAGGTAAAACTTCATAAGAGTAATCCAAGAACTGTAGTTGTAGGAAATGATACTTAATTTATCAATGTTTCCAGCTGAGATAGAAACCTTCACCATAATCAACTTTTCTTTGCCTAAAACCACAACCTATGTGTGATATGAAAATTCAAAATACTTAACTATACTTCTGAAGAATCTCCTCTAGTATACTTGCAAATAAATATTCAACTACAACAGGTTCAGGACAAACTCGCTCTAATACTAGTTTGTTGGATATTGGGCCCAAAATAAAATTCTCAAATAGAGAAAATCATCAAATTGATAAGACAAATTTCTACTTTAATACAACTATATTAATATTAAAGTAGTGACCCATAATGATAACATTCACAAATAATACAACTCTTTATTTGAGTTAACACTGAAATTCTACTAAACACTGAGATAATCATTCAACTAAGAACTCTAAGTAAATAAGTTATAGTTTGATTATTAAACTCTCAAACTAGTAGTTGGACTTGGGATGCATTATAACTGAAGAAATGCAACCTATTTGTACGAGTAAGTTTCCTGAAAATGGATAGCAAATTTCCTTGTCTATTTCATGCTCAATCCACATGTGAAGATTCATTGGTATGTTTCACACTTAAATCTGAATTGAAATCCTTGACATCAAATTGTCAAAGTTTAACGCTAGAAATCATGCAAAGATTTTGCAACTAGCCATCCCTATGCCTATTACTACACTAGCAAATAAACACTCAAATAAATGCAACAAGACTTCTCCCAACTTTGTTGACTAAAGGCAGTGGTGCCTGCTTCCTCAATACTCCCCCTCAACACTGACTTTCCTTGTATTCATGCTAAGTAATTCTCGAAACTTTAACAGTTTGGAAGAAGTCAAACTCTTAGTGAATATGATAGCAAGTTGATCATCTATCTTGACATATTTTAAATCAACTTCACCCTCTAACACCTTTTCACGAACAAAGTGATAATGTACCTCAATGTGCTTTTTCCTTGCATAGAAAACTAGATTCTCTACCATGCGTATTACTAACTGATTGTCGCAGTTTATTTGAACCTGATTATCAATCGGTTGACACAAATCTTTCGTAAGTTACACTAAACACAATTGTGCTTTCCTGTGCAGCTAAGGTTGCTGCTCTATACTCTGCTTCTATACTTGACAGCGACACAATTGGTTGTCTCTTATTACACCATGAAATTGCCATCAATCCAAGGTTGAACACGTAACATGTGGTTGACCTTAGTATGTCATGTTCACCTACATAATTTGCATCACAAAATCCTACCACTTTATATTCTTCTCCTTTCTTGTAAAACAAACCATAATCAATGGCCCTTTTGTACATATCTAAGGATCCAACATACAACTTTCAAGTATTGCATATTTGGATTCTGTATGAATCGACTCACGACCCCAACTACATATGATATGTTATGTCTGGTCAAAGTGAGATAGATTAAACTACCTACCATTTGCCGGTACATGGTAGCATCTCCTAGGTCTTTACCCTCAGTAGAGCAATTTTTGGCATTGACCTCCATTGGAGTTGAGATTGTCTTATAATCGAGCATGCCAAATTTCTCTAACAAATCTTTAGCATACTTCTTCAGGCACACGAACAAGCCTTCATTGGTCCTATCAGTTTCAACACCAAGAAAGTACTTTAACTATCCAAGTTTTTCATTTGAAATCGTACAGACAAGTTTCTTCTGGTTTGGCGAATCTCTTCATCATCATCACATGTAATGATGAGATCATCAACATACACAAGAACAATAGCTAACCTTTCTTCAGTAGCTTTCACGAACAAGCTAGAATTTGCTGGTACCACAACATATCTACTTCAAAATAAGAACTCAGCTATCTTGTTATACCATACTCCTGCTGCTTGTTTTAATCCATATAAAGCCTTTTTGAGCTTACAAATGCAACTTGGTCCAACCATATCTTCAAACCCCTGTGGTTGCTCCATATAGATGTATCGATCAAGCTTTCCATGTAGGAAAGCATTCTTGACATCCATCTGCAAAAGCTTCCACGGCTTGCTAACTGCAAGTGCTGATAAAACTCGAACAGTGGTTAATTTTTCCACCGGGCTAAACATTTCATCACAATCTAGCCCATACTTCTGCAAAAATCCACAAGTCACGAGGTGAGTCTTGTATCTTTCAATTGAACTTTCTGGATGAGTCTCAACCTTGTAAACCTGTTTACAAGAGATAGGTTTGATAGTTCTTGGTTTTGGAACTAGATTCCAACTCGCATTTTGCTTGAGTGCTTGAATCTTCTCTTCCGTGGCCTTGTTTCACTCAGTGCTTTGAGCTGCCTCATGATAAGTGGATGGTTCAACTATTCCATCATCTTCTGTCAAAATAGCATTAGCATACCTAGGATTTGGCTTTCTCTATCTCATTGATCTACGAAGTTGTTCAAGAGAATTGTCACCAACTTCTATTTCCTCGTATTGACTCGATCTTTCATCTTCTGAAATTCGAGTATGAACTCCTATTTTCCAAGGACTTCTATTTTTTTTAGGTGAGTCAACACACCACATCTTGAGTGTGTAAGAACTCTACCTCTTCTTTGCTCGCTTCATCCTTTGTGGCTAGTTGATCATCTGATCTACTTCAGTAACTTTTCCTTTATCTCTTTTGAATTTGGAAGTAGTGTTGCCTGCGGTGACCACCAAGATGATGCCTTGTCGAATACCACATTTTGTGAGATATAGCACTTACTATTTATAGGATCAATGCATCTCCAACCCTTTTATTGGTTATCATAATCCACGAATATACATCTTATGGCTTTCTTGTCAAACTTGCTCCGGAGGTGATTTGGAACGAACACATAACAAACACACCCAAATACTCTAAAGTGAGTAACATTGGATTTAACATTCCACAGCTTCTCGAATAGAGAAATAAATTCAAATTTGTGTAGAGGCAATCTATTGGTGACATGGACCGCCATTTTCATACACTCTACCCAAAAACATGGAGGTACACTTTTGGCATGTATCATACTCCTACAAATCTCTGCAAGATGTCGATTCTTTTGTTTACATACTCCATTTTGTTGGGGCATACTTGAGCAAGTCAATTGCTGCCTTATCTTGCACTCTTATAAAACTACTAAGTGAATTCATCCAAAGTCTATTCACCTCCATTATCCGTGCGTAGGTACAATATCTTTTGGCCTACTTCTTTCTCCACCTTGTCCTTGAACTCTTTGAACTTGTCCAAGGCTTCAGACTTTTTCTTCGTGAAGTAAATCTAAACAAATCTAGAAAAGTCTTCAATAAAGATAATCATATATCTCATACCGAAGGAACACATCTAAGTGAACTAGCTCCAAAGGCACCTTGGCTCTGAATTTCGACTCCTCGTATGGAAGCTGATGAGCTTTTCCATACTGGTACCCTACATAAATAATGTCATCTCGGACATCTAATTGAGGAAGTCCCTTCAGCATCGACTTCATCATCATGATCATCAACTTGTGGTAACTCACATGTCCAGCTGTCTCGTTTTTCGTTACCTTATCAATATAGGCTTCTTGTGTTGACATCACATACACTGTCCCCAGTCATCTTTCTTAAATTATTGGTGTACCTGCTACTTTTTCATTTTGATACACCACATCTTGACTTCATGTAATTCGAACAATACAAAATTGTTAGAAGCTATTAGTTGAGAAACTGACAGCAAATTCTTCTTTATTCTAGGCACACGATAAACATGTTGCAACTCAACCTAGTGAGATTTGTACCTGGATAGTATAGTCGCATTACCAATGTGAATAATTGGTAACCTGGAATTGTCAGTTGTGACCACCACTCGACCTCCTTTGTACTCTGTCAAATTTGTTAGCTTTCTTTTGTCTCCAGTCATGTGATTAGAGCACCCGAAGTTAATAATCCAATCAACATTATAATTTCCAGGATTGGTACTCATCATTGTAAAAGCTAACTCATCCTTTTTGTCAGTGGTGCAACAAAATGCAAACTCTTCTACTGCAAGGATACCTATACGTCCCAATCTTCATCAAGTTCATTAACCTTTTGGGAGGATGTGGCAGCATTACCTTCAGCTGATGGTGATCTGCAAAATTTGGCATGATGTCCTTTCTTACCACATTTGTTGCGGTTTTTACCATAGTGCCATTTTTGGCTGCTTTGTGACTTTTGATGTCTTCTGTCTTGGCCATCTGCACCATGGCTCTGGCTGGCTCCCCTCTTGATGGTGCACGTCCAGTACTTTTTCTTTCCTCCTTTTCTTTTGGTGAAGAGTACCTTTTCTTCATCATTGGCAAACACTTTAGATGTAGAACTGACGCTTCCTCACTGGCAAGTAAACATTCCAACTCTACTAGAATTGGTTCCTTGGCCCATCGTCGGGTATCAGTGATAAGGCCTTTGTATTCTGGCCTTAAACCATGGACAATAATTCTTCTTGTCTTTGTTTCTATTATTGCATTTTGGAGATCCAATTTGGATAGTTCATCACAAATGGATTTAACCTAAAAAAAATATTGACCTACTGTTATATTTTGCTGTAAAATAGACAGTAACTCATTTTCGAGATTTTGGAGCTTTGCATCATTGGTCTTTGCAAACAATGACGAATAAGTGTCTCACACCACCTTTAGTGTCTTGGTGTATTTAGGATCCACTATAACAAGTCTCTTTTATGGCTATTGCCAAAGCATACATAGCTTTACTGGCTTTAGCATTCCACTTCCTATGTGGCTCTGTCGTCATTGGTGGTGTTGTATCATTTCCACCGATAATAATCCATAAGTCCTGTCTGAGTGGGTAGAACTTCATACGAGTAATCCAGGAATCGTAGTTGTTGGAATTGATACTTAATTTATCAATATTTTCAAATGAGATAGAAACCTCCGCCATAATTAACTTTCTATAGCTAAAACCACAACCTACGTGTAATATGAAAATTCACAATACTTAACTGTACTTCTAGAGAATCTCCTCTAGTATACATGCAAATAAAGACTCAACAAGAACAGGTTTAGAACAAACTCGCTCTAATGCCAATTTGTTAGATATCGAGCCTAAAATAAAATTCTCAAATTGAGAATATTATCAAATTGATAAGACAAATTTCTACTTTAATATAACTGTATTAATATTAAAGTAGTGACCTACAACTATAGATGTGATAACACTCACAAATAATACAACTCTTTATTTGAGTTAACACTGAAATCCTACTAAATACTGAGAATTAAACGCTCAACTAAGAACTCTAAGTAAATAACTTAAAGTTTGATTATTGAACTCCCAAACTAGTACATAAACTTGGGATGCATTATAACTAAAGAAATGCAACCTATTTATACTAGCAAGTTTTCTGACAATGGGTACCAAATTTCCTTGTCCATTTAATGCTCAACCAACGGTGAAGATTTGGTGTGTTTCACGCTTGAATCTGAAGAGAAATCTCTAGCATCAAATTGTCAAAGTTTGTTGCAAGAAATCACCCTAAGATTTTGCAACCAGTCATCCCTATACCTATTACTACACTAGCAAACAAAAACTCCAATAAATGCAACAAGAATTCTCTCAACCTTGTTGACTAAAGGCAGTGGTGCCTGTTTTCTCAATAGCCGCCGCCACCACCAAAAATGATCACCTACACATAGTTATGAGAAACAATACGAGTTCAATGGATACAATACGTCCCTTCTTAAAGTATCAAATACATAGGGATATGTTTAGTCGATATGCTCCATTTAGAGTCGTGAAATAACCACATTATATTTATGGTCATATTCATATGGCTATCTAGCTTTTACTCGAACGTTTTTCAAATATTTTTTTGATACATGAGAGCAAAATTTCCAAACATCAAAAAAAATTTAAATATTTCATATTTCCATTGAAAGCATGCATATTAGTAAGGGTGTTTATAGTTTAGTTTAAGAACAAACAGATCCAACCAAATTAGTTTGGTTTTCAATTTTTGAATAACTAGTCTTCACATAAATTGAATAAAAAGGATTGATTATATGATTTGAATTTGGTTATTGAAAATCGCCAATAACCAGATAACTGAACTTTTAATTTTGTTAGTTTTAGTTTTTAGTTTTTTAGTAACTCAATTCCATTTTCTAATCATTTAATTCTTTAATGTTTTTTTTATTTGTTGTTTTTTAGTTTTTAGTCTTAGTTTTAGAGTAGTTTTAGGTTTTTAGTTTTTAATTTGATTAGTTTTGTATTTAATTTTATAATTTGTTTGTTAAATTAACCAGTGAATTTTGGAATCAAATAAACCAGAAAAAAAAATTAGTTAACCAACCAATCGAAAAAAAGATGGTTTGAATTTGATTTTGATTTTTATGTTAATGAAAATAAAAATAAAAACCAAAAATTTTAACTAAATTACGAAAAAAAAAACGGCCGATTAACACTCCTACATATTAGGTAGAGTTTCTTTAAAGAAAAGGCTAAATTATAGGGATAAAGTGGTAGCTAGTAGCTTGATAGTATTAAGAATGTGTTTGGTTCGCATTCGAAAATTAGAATCGGAATGGGAATCATAAACCCCACAATCGGTATGGGCTTATATCATTCTCCTTTACTTGTTTGGTTTGAATTAAGAAAGGGTTTCATTATGCTGGTAAGTTAAAAAATTTGAAACCCATGCCATAAATGAGGAATAAAAGTGAACATTTTCTAACAGTCTCGCTTTCATTCCTATAAAATGATTCGCATAGTGATTAACCAAACAATATCTATGGGTATCATTAACTTGGATTCCCATTCCTTCCCCTCATACCCATAAACTAAACACCTCCTAAATTTCTATGAAATATTGAATTTTTAGTAACAAGAAAAAGGTATTGGTCAAGTATCCTCCTTAACAGTAAAAAAAAACCAATTTAATTTGGAGAGTATATTCTTAAAAAAATGGAAGAAAAAAAGCATCATTGTCCTAAAAAAGATTTGCTTCCTTTGATATTCCGAAACATGAATCGCTTTGTTTCGAGTCGCAAATAAATCATGTTTTAATATGCATAAATAAAAACACAATTCATTTGAGTTGGGAAGATTTCTGGCCACTATGCACCTGCATTTATCACCACGGGTCTCGGGAGAGGCGAGGTTTTAGTTGTCTCTGAAAACAGAAAATAGATTTTAGTTGTATGTCAAAACTGAAAATAACTTCAGTAGATATGTGGGAAGTTTATTTACACCAACCAACTGACGTAAAATAATTTCTGCGGAAGAATAGTTTCCCCCACTCTACAATAACCAATCACAAAATTTTCTGAAAATATTTTCCCTAAACATTTCAATTGAAACAAACATACCCTTAGTTCAAGGTTTTACACTCCATATTCCATGTAACAAAAAACTATAGAGGTTAAGTATATACTATGTAACAACAAACCATAGAGGTTTAAGATTTCGAATTAAACTGCCTCCTAATACTAATAGGATAAGAGTATAAGACAAATGACACATAGCGAAGCCTATATTAAAACAAAACCACAGCATGGAATTAAAGTTTTTTAACCGTTCAGACTTGTGAATTTAATGGAAATAAATGTACTCATAAATTTTGAAGGGGGCCAACAACAATCTGTTACTAATATTATTGTTTGGTCGATCAATTCAATATAGAAATAAATGGGTTTGAGCTAAAATTATGGTTTTTGTTGTATTCTGTTAAATTATTGTTTGGATGATCAATTCTCTCTAAGTACAATCGGTATTTGATTGTACTACTTTTTGGTCAAATTCGTTGGCACTGTCAAATTTGTCCATTCGCTGAAATAAGGTTCGAGGTGTTAAAAATTTAGGAGGTGTTTGGTTTATAGGTATGAGAGGGGAAATGAAAATCAAAGTTAATGATACTCATAGATGGTGTTTGGTTGAACACTGTGGGAATCATTCTATGAGAATGAAAGTGTTAGAAAATACTTACTTTCATTCCCTACTTGTGACATGGGTTTCAAATTGAGTAACTTATTAACATAATGACACCCATTCCTTTGTTAAACCAAACAAGTAAAGGGAAATGATATAAAGCCATATCAATAGTGGAGTTTATGATTCCGATTCCGAATCCGATTCCCGAATGTGAATCAAACACCTCCTTAGTCTTTTGGGTTCACGTGGATAGGCTAGCAGTTTTTCAGCATAAGGCTGCCTTTCCCCCTTCCACCGGACCTCCTAGTGATTTTTCTATTATTTGGTTTGCAGAGTCGATCGGATCGGAATACACAGAAAATTACACAAACCAGTTGAGGCAAAGCAGTGACAAACTGTCAACCCTGGTAGAATAAGGAGATCTCGATTAACAGTGTTGAAGACCAATCAAATCTTTATATAGTAAACTACCTACCTTTTATCTGTTCAAGGCTCTCTCCCTGGCCAACGCCAGCCCCTCTCGAAGCCCCTACTGCATCGACCAGCTTCTCCTGCCACATCTCCTCCCTCGCAACCCCGCCTCCGCATTCATCCCCTCCCTATGCAGCCCTGCCCTTCCCCCTCCCTCTTCTCCAGTTCCATCCTCCCCCGTCAACCCGCAAATCCTCTGCCTTCCCTCTGCACCGTTAATCCCCCACCCCTAACCTCTTCTCCATTCCCTTCTCCAATTCTTCACCCTTTGATTGGATTTTTTTTTTTTTTTTCCATCAACCTTCGAACTTTTCATCTTTCTTGCTGGAGAGTTCGTATCAAACTCAATCCTCAAATTGCCCTTCTTTGATTGGATTTGTTGGAGGTGTTTGTTTTTCAATTTTTACAATTGGTCTGAAATGTTGGGAGTAATTATATGTTGAATTCGGTGATATTTGCTGTGGATTTGATGAAATTAGTGGCAAATTTCATAAAACTGGTGGTGGATTTGGGGAAATTATTTGTGTGACATTATGTATCTTTAGAATAACATACATTCTTGGTCTAGTATTACATTAAAAAATGTCATAGAAAATTTAAAATCACAATTAAAACTACTTCGTTTTGGTGCTACGAATGTTATAGACAATCACCTTTTCTCCAAATCAAATATTTGACCAAACAGAGAATTTAACAGAAGAAATTAACGAAAGTGACAAAAATAGACATTTTTAATAGTTTAGTGACTTATTTAGTCACAAAAATAATTCAATGATCAAAATTTGTGCAATTTAATAATTAAGTGACTTTTTCGACACTTTACTCCATTATATATATAAAAACTTAAACCATCCATAAAAACTCAAAATCCTACTTTTCATCTTCCCTATATCCAATAATTCTGCTTCACTTTTTATTCTTTACATTTACTCCAAATGCAAATCCTCTTTAGGAAAGCAAAAATTATTCTTTCATGTTCTTACCGTTATGACTTAAAATAAGAAATGAAATAATGAAAATTTACCGTTAACTGTAACGTACAAAGGTAACGTACAAAAGACTGCAAACTACAGAAACTTTTGTAACGGCTATATTTTCCTTTTCCTCTATTTAAGCAGACAATCACGACCACCACCTCCATCTCTTGCCTCCAAATCATCTCTCTCTGAATTTTATGCGTGTTCTGGTGTATTGGAGTAACATAGAATAACTGAGAAATGGCAGGATTTTCAAGAGCTATTTCTTCTTCATCAACTATACTAGTCCTTTGTTGCCTCTTCTTCAGCTTCTCAGAAGCTAACAGAGATCTTCTTGTTGGTGGCAAAACAGATTCCTGGAAAACCCCTTCTTCCGAGTCAGATTCCCTCAACAAATGGGCTCAAAGATCACGTTTCATACCATCGGCGATACTCTAGGTAATTAATTAATCAATTTCTCTACAAATTCCCCAATAAAAAAGACCCTTAAATTAGTTTTTCCTATAAATTAATGTAAATATTAACACAAGAAATATACTCTGTTCTTTTGGATTTTTTTTTTTTTTAAGTGTGGAATTATGATGGTAGCAAAGACTCTGTTTTACTTGTGAACAAAAGGGATTACATTACCTGCAACACATCAAGTCCAATTGAAGCATATAATGATGGAAATACTAAGGTTAAGCTAGAGCATTCTGGACCGTACCATTTTATTAGTGGTGCTGAAGGACATTGCGAGAAAGGCCAGAAATTTCTTGTGGTGGTTTTGTCTGAAAAGCATAGCAGAAAATTTATTTCACCAGCTCCTTCTCCTGTGGAGGAGTTTCAAGGTCCCGCTGTGGCTCCTACCAGCAGTGCTTCAAGATTCAAAGGCAGCTTATTAATGGTTGTATTCGGGGCTGTGCTTTTCTTGGGCTTACATTGATACCAAAAAGTCTTATTCCAGTGGATTTTTTTTTTTTTTTTTTGGTTTAATTTGTTAGTAATTTTGACGAAGAAACTGCCAAAGGGGCTGGAAATTCTTTGATTTAATTGTGGCTCTATCACTTGATTCGAGTGAAGTGGTATTGGTAAAAATCATATGTTATGCTCAATTTCGAGTTCAACTACTGTACTCTGTTTCCAATATTTTTTTTTTTTTTTGAAGGGGAAAAGCTTCTTAAGCAAAAATTGCAACTCATTTGAAAAGGAAAAAATAAAAAATAATAATAATATTGTGTAGTAACTTATCCGACTTCCCCCATCCTGATGATATCGCGACAAAGAAACTGGCAATATCACTTAAATTTCATTAATCTTTATTGAAAAGTTATTTCAATCTATCCTCATCTAAAAAAAATAGTTATGTTATTATTACTTTTTACTTGAAAGAAAAAAAATAACTTGTGCACAACATATGACATGAAATAAAAATGACTTTAATTTTTTTGTACAAAACGGGCAAAAACTATATAATAAAAGAAAAACATTTAAAATTTAAATACGAAACTTAAATTAATTTAAATCGTTTGTAATCAGCCACTCACGTTGTTTCTGTTTTAACATATATATGCAAGTCTGTTTTACCATATTTTGAAGTATAAATTCATTATGCACAAACTATTTTTCAAACCCTTTAACATCATACTTGGAGGCTTGTTTGTAATCACGTAATTCACATTGTTGCTCTTGAAATATAAAATAGTGGAGGTATTTTTTTATCTCTATGCAAGTCTGTTTTACCATATTTTGAAGTATAAGTTCATCATGTACAAACTAATTTTGAAACCCATCAACATTTATTATACTCGGAGCTTTTCTTTTCTTTTTTTTTTTGGTTCACTTTTTGTTTTTTTCTTTTTATATACAAATTATTTTTTTTCTCCTTATTTTTTCAAGTTGTAGGTCTAACATGTCGGTTTTACCTCTAATAGACGGGTAATAATAAAACAATAATGTATTTTTTTGTTTCAAAATGTGACTTATTTGATATAAAATAGTATATCAAATAAATATTAAGGATTTTTAGTCATTTGGTATCATTGTCTTATATATAAACTGACCATTTCTATTGATCATTAGTCAAATGTGACAAAGTGATGATTAAATTTTTATAGAAAGCAAATTGAGACAAAGCTCCTAATAAAGGGCAAAGTGTAATTAATCCTAAATTATATTTTAATTTTCACTAGCTAAAATTTTGTGTGGACCTGAAATGGCGAATTAACTCTGAACTTTGACCAGTATAGGGTAGTTCAAATCTATAATTGACTTCTGCAAATAGTAAGGACATAGACTGGTGCAAATAGAGATGGCAATGGGCCAGACAGCCGAACTCTCGCCTGGTGTGTCCCTTCCATGGCTAGGTTGAAAATTAGGTCTAGCCAGGCAAGGCAGAATTTCTTGTCAGTGGGGTGCAAAATTTAACCACTTTCAAATTATTAGTCAATATATTTAATATACCTTTTACTTTATTAATTTAAAACTTGCTAAGAGGAAATCACAAAATTTTCTCTTAGCTATGATATTCTTGTAATTATAAAGTTTAGTTTAATATAAAAACAAAAATTTGTCCAATTAAAAAAACAAAAAGATGTTATGTGTTGGCAAGATTACTTTACTATTTTTTTATTTGATTTAAGGTTTCAAAAGTAAAATGATAATTCATTTAGTTCAAAACGAAATTAAACTTTATTGTTGATTTTTGAATTATTTCCCTAAGTTACGTCCAAATTTATTTGGTATTTTTATTAGTAGTACGTCCAATTTATTACTTATTTTATTCTAAGCTAGTACTTACCATTCCAAATTGTTATATATTATTTGAACTTATATTTAAGGGTAAATTTTACTTACACGCCCTGTGATTTTATTATTTTTCTCATAACCCACAGCTGGTAGAAAATCGCATTCTACTTTTGGTTTAAAAGTCCAATGCATGCAAAAGGCTCATACTGACGGAAGTTTGAAATCAACGCCGGGGAAAATATATTTGGTTCTAACCATTTTTGGTATCTTCTCACTTTTTTTTCAAATTACCCCTCAATAAATTCCAATTGAGCTATAGTAAAATACTTTTGAGACAAAGTGCAATTAAATAAAACTTTTAGGGTGAAATAAAAAATATAGTCATCTTCTTGCTTCCAACTACCCACTCTACTATCTTCACTTTTCAGGACCATAATAACCACTATCCGCAGCCACCATTCTTGCAACCCCACCTCCAAGCTCCCGAATCCGCTACCCACCCTTATATCTTCTTCTTTCCACGTCATTGCCACTCTATCACCCCATCTAGCCACAATTTCCACCACTTCCCATCACCCAAACCCGTCACTCACACCTACATCTTCTTTCTCCCACCTGCCATGGCCACACTCTCCTCTATTTCCAGCCTCCAGGCCCATACCCACCAATCCTGGCCAACATTCCCACCATTCCCACCTCTTAAACCTACCACCCAACCCTACTTGCAACCATTACCCCGCCCCAGATTTGCCTACCCCAAGCACCTTACTACCGCCAACCATGCCACTCTCAAGTTGCCAAGTCCCGACCCCCTCAACCCTAATATTGTCTTCCATCCTATCCCACCACCAACTTCCTGGCATGGGCTGGGCGGTAGAGGTGCCGGTTCAAGCCCATGATAGCCTGTCACGGGAATGGTTGGGGCTGCTTTCTGGGCCGGCTGGCCCACGTGCTAGCCCACGAGCTGACCCACGTGCTGGCCCACAGCAAACCAGGGACGGGTTGGCCCACAGGCTGGCCCCAAGCTAGCCTTCCAATTTAAGTTCTTACTTAAATTTTAAAAATATTTTTTCAAGAAATATAAATTTTTACTTGTTAATAATTTATATAATTTTAAATTATTAGTTATTAATTATTATTTTAAAATTCATAACTTATTAATTTAAAATCATTTAGTTACTATTCATCAGTAATTTATTAAATTATAACTTATTAATTGTTCGAATTACTACTTACTAGTTAATAGCACTTTATTAATCAAAATTGGTACTTATATATTGGACCATTAGTTATTACTAATTAAAATTCAAAGTCTAAACTAATACTTATTATTCGAAACTAAAGTTTTTAGTTAATATTCAAAGACCATAGTTCCAAATTAGTTATTAGTATTTTATTATTCCAAATTAGTACTTATTTGACCAAATTATTTCTTGGTTGTATAATTCAATACTTATTATTATAACTTATTATTTGTTAATCATATAATAAAAATATTTAATTAGGAAAAAAATCACCTTGAGATGGTGAGGGGTTTGGCATAGACCCCTACTATGTATATTAATATTATAAAAAAAAGGTACAAGGAGGGGGCATTGAACCTTACCTCCAAATCATTACAAGTTATAAAACTAATCTAAGAATATAAATAAAATTAATAATCTATTTACTACATACATAAGGAGGGGGACGTAGAACTTTACCTCCGACCAAAAAATTATTAAACATTAAAATCCTATGTATACTACATAACAATTTGGTAAACTACTACTACCTTCATCTTCGTCGATATCTTGCATCGTTAATCCTTGTTTTCTTTCTTCTGCGTCTAACCAATTTTTTAAGCATACCAACATTTCTAAAGTTGTAGGTGTCATTCGAGCCCTTCTATCATCTAAAACTCTTCCACCTACACTAAAAGTACTTTTCGATGCAACCATAAAAACTGGAATTGTTAACAAATTCTGAGCAATTTGAGATACAATAGGATATTGACATTTATGATTTCGCCACCAAGAAAGAATAACAAAATTGGGATTGAACTCGTCATCTCCTGTATGTAGTGGATCACTTAAATATTGAGTTACTTCATTAGTATTTTCAATTCTCGATCATTTTGAAGCAAAAAGTAGTTGCTGAGGATCAAAATGTGTTCTAACATTTATATGAGGCATAGCATATTGTGAATCTGATGTGGATGAACTAGAAGTTGCACCTTGTTGTGTGGGGGAGTTTTCTTTGTAAATTTCATATAATTCATGAAAATATTTTTAGTAGTTTCTACGAGTAACTGTTTGTTTACTAAATTCTATGATATTTGTGGTACTATGATTATTAAAATATTCAATGAAATCATTTAACTTATACAATTTATTACGTGGATCAATAACACATGCCAAATAATACAACAATGGAATATTTTCATAATACTTGTCAAATTTTTTTTCCATTGCCCTAATCATATCATCAAAAAACTCACTCATTTTATGATTAAAAAAACAACTATAATAACACTTAGTTCAGGTAAAACAACATGCGAGGAAAGTCTATAAGTAGCGGAGAACAAGTTTGTAGCATACTCAAATTTTTTTTAAAATTTCTACCATTGTTTTAGCTCGATTAAAATCCTCCTCACCCAAATAAGTTGCATTAACTGAACCAATGTGCTTGTTATAAAATGCGAAAAGTAATTTTTCTTAACCAAAAGTACTTGATAACATTTGACAGGTAGAATTTCACCTAGTAGGTACATCTATTGGAAAATGTTTAGGTTTTGTGCCATTTTCTAAACAAAGTCATTTAAAATCTTGTTGCTGAGCAGTAGATGAACAGATAAAATAAATAGCACTTCTAATTGGACTAATAATATCTTCAACCATTTTTAAACCATCTTGAACACAAATATTAAGTACATGACATGCACATCTATTATGAAATAATTCACCACCTAAAACATGTTTGAAACTATCTTTTAACATGGACACGCTTGCAGTATTATTTGAGGCATTATCAAAAGAAATGGATATAACTTTTTCAAACAAACCATATTCACGGGCACAATTAGTAATCAACCTTGTAATTTGGGGGGCATTGTGAGAGTGTTCAAAAATTTGAAAACTAATAATTCATTTTTGTAAATGCCAATCTATATCTATCCAATGTGCAATGATACAAAAATAATCTTCATTTGTGATTACTTTCCAAGAATCGGCAGTAAAGGCAATTTTACAATTAGTCGATGCAATAGTAGCTATCAATTCATTTTTCTTTTCCCTATATATTCTTTTAATATCACTTCTCAAAGTAATTCTAGGAACCTTGAGATTTTAAATTGTGGGTTCACAGCTTGGTGCATGTATTGTAATAAATTGGAAATTTCACTCAAAATAAAAGGCAATTCATCTCTAACTATCCATTTAGCCATTTCCTCTCTATTTTTTTCATGTGAATATTTAAAATTGCCCGTTACCATACCTTGTGTGGTGTGAATTTGTGTTTGAGCCATTTTTTATTTTTCTTGAGCTTCACTATGTTTTTCACTAATGTGTCTATTAAGTGTTCTGGTTCTCCCCTTTTTTTGTGCTTAAATGATATAGGTGAAACACATAATTTACAAGTAGCAGTCTCATTTTCTTCATCTTTTTCAAAAAATTCCCAAACAGGATTTTTCATTTTAGTAGTAGTGGGTTGTTTAGTAGGTGCTTGTTGATTTTAGTTATCTATATCATCTAAATCAATAAATATTTTAGAACCATCTAGTAGGATGTGGGGTGCTTGTGATCCTTGTTCCATTTTTTTTGTAATGGAAAAATTTTTTTAAGTAAAGACACAAATTTATAAAGTGGTATTATGAAAACTAAAGATGCAAGCTACTAAATTTTCAAATAAAAGAATATAACAAAATAATAATAAAGAAAAAAATAAGAGAGTTGATAAAGACAATTAATAAATTAAAAAGTATGAAAAAATCAACTTGGAAATTGAAATGTTGAATTTCAATTTATCCACTTGAATACTTGAACTTCACTTGAGCACTTCACTACTTGAATTTTGGATAAATCTCCAAATCTTCAATTGAGCTCTCCACTTAAGTGTAATTTTAAATTTCTAAAATACTATATATTATAATTTAAATAGTATCAAAAAAATTTTAATAGCACTTGGAGATAGAGTTGGAGAATATAAAGATGAAATAAGAGAAAGTAGAGAGAAATTATTGTGTGATTTGTTGGGAAAATTGTGTGGTATTTATCAAAAAAAATTCCAACATTACCCCACAAAACTAGCCATTTTATAACTGTTGGAGGGGTAAAACTATCAATTAGTAGCTTTTTAAAAGAAAAGAATAATGAAAACAAAAAACCATTTTCCAGCGGGTGGCCACGAGTCCCCAACGGTCGACCAGACGGGTTGACTTGCGGGCTGAGATTGTTGGAGGTTTGGTCCGTGTCAACCAGTTCAATCTTCGGTCCGGGACAGAAATCCGTGGCCCAAGCCCAGCCCTACTCTTGGTCCTGGGCTAGGGTCGGATTGCTACAATAACTAACGGGCCGGGCCGATTAAAAAATGGGTTAGGCGGGCCGAGTAGATGGGTTGGCCCAACCTACTGCCACCTCTCCCACCACCAACTTCCTCTCCTGCTCGAGATTGGTCTTGCTATCAATTTTCTTTTCTAAAAACAAAATTGTTATAATTTTTTTCCATTTGAAAAGTATGATATATATATATATATATATTGTTTTCATTTCATCTAAAAATAATTCTGACATTTTTTGATTTTATTACAAATTTTTTAATTTTTATTTTGATATTTATTCTTGTTTTTCCTTGTTTTCTCAATCCATCTAAATACGTTTTCCTGCATTTTATTTATTTTTTTGTTTCTTTTTATAATTTTCTCTTTTTGCTAATTTTTGTTTTGTTCTCTGTTTTTTTTTTTGGATTTTAAGTTTTTGTTGTCGTTTTAAAAAATATATATATATAATACGTAACAGACAAAAAGAAGACTATAGGATATAAATGACCAACTTAACGGAACTGTTTATCGAGGCATTTCCCATCTATTTGACATTTCAACTGAAAATAGATGGGAGTATTTGTAAGTTTTTTAATCATATGGGGTAATGAGGAAAATATTAAAACCACAGGAAGTGTAAGTAGAATTCGCCCTATTTGAAATTAACACTTCATTTTTCACTACTTATTATTAGAAGTAATAACCTAGCAATTCAATTTATTAGTTATTGAATCGAGTTCTTACTTACTCTGATTCTCTCGCGCCTCTTCACTCCAATGCAATGGCTAAGGTAATACTTATTTGACCAATTTATTACTACTTATTAGTGGAACTCATTACTTATTCACTTGAAACTCTTTCACATTCCCAGTCATCACGCCATCCCTTAAATCTCTTCTCTGTCTCCAAATGATTCACCTTAAATGTAAGCTCTCGCATACAGTCCTCCAGATATTGAATCTCACATCTAGGCATGCTTATAGGAAGTTGTAGGGTTCAATCCTCCTATGAGCTAATCTTGATCTTTCCATAGTACCTACAAGAAACCCTCTACTCAACTCAACTTACTTCCGCCTAGATCCACAATTTGCATTCAAAATTTCCAAGTAATTAAGTTCTAAACTTAAGTTCTGATACCACTTAAACTATCATACCCTATACTTGCAAGCATCGACACATGACAGCTATCGTATCCTCAAGAATCATTCCGAGTCACCCCTCAAAGGCACAAGGCTTCAAGTGAACAAAAAACGTATTCGTTCATTAAATGATACAGAAATTCATAATATAAAAAATAATAATTGTCTTGCTTATGCGGCTAAATAACTATGCTAATCAACCCATAATTCTTCGAGTACACAGCTGCACTGATCAAATAAACTAAATTAAGAGACATCTAATAAATCTTGAACTACTTCTAGCTAATACGCGTAACAGCCTTGGCCCTGCTAAATTTGTGAATCCTCGAAGGTCTCTAACTCTACTAAAATGTTAAAATGAAGTGATCAACAAGTCCCTCAGCAAACAGCTAACACCGCACTTGCTGAATTAGACAAGTTATATATCTACATTTCACAAACTTTTATATTCGAATCCAAAACATACTCTATTTTAGGTTCATAATACAAACATGCTATCGTCAGCTTATTGAACTCAACCTAACACTAAGAGATCCCATTAGAAAAGGTTATCAAGGGGTCCAATCAAAACATACCTTAACTCAAAAAATAGAATATTGGGTCTTAATCATCTAGACAAAAAAATCGAAACTATCCTTACCAACTATTCATGATTATTTTAAGTTTTGTCCAATATTTTTACGAACACAAAATTCAAGTACACAAACATGCAAGACAATCATAAAAGGACTTAAAACCGACATAATCATGTCACTTATATATAAGTTCATAATGTAAAAACAATGTCACATATTCATGTATGGTCCAATTTCATTATAAAATATTATTTTATAAAAAAGTAAAATTTAGGTATTTTTGAAAATACAAGGAGGTAATAACCACTTTCCTCAAACTCAAAGTAGCAAATAAAAGTAGCATAGAGCCAAACTAATTTCTTATGCAAAAATTATCAAACATTACTTAAGTTCAATTGTAAAATAAACTTACACATATATAGACCATCATATCATCTATAAAATCATTCGAAATTTAAAAATATTATGACCAAAACATCCAATAATTTTCAAAAAATATTTAGTTCGCAAAATAATACTAAACCAAACTTTTGCTTTTTCGTAAGAAAATATTTAGCATATATATCCTTTGAACCAAATAATATATCCAAGAATATAACATTTTAAAAATATTATTGTTACAAATAATACTTAAAAGTATTTTACTTGGTTACTGCAAAAATAAACTTGCTAATTTCTTATAATTATTTATGTCAAAAGTGTATGAATAGTTAGTCTAAAATCACATCATAAATAACTATAGGACTTACTAAGCAAATAACTAAAACATCTAACCCAAAACAGAACCTAAGCAACGAGACAGAACATGTACATACTCATTTAGTTCCTTAAAAATTTCCTTTTATTTACTTTTTCTTTCTTACCTTATTACTCCTCCTTACCAATCAGTCAATCACCATCCATCGTCACCAAAACAACCCGCCACCACTCGTCACTGCCCAACTCCAACCAAGCCATCTGCCATCAACTCCACATCCACAGCCACGAGCCGAGAAGCAGCAGCCACAACAGCACCGCAGCAGCAGCTGCAGCAGATCGGTGGCCAGCAACAGCGGCAGACTGACAGCGATGGCAGTAGCGGCAGCCTCCACGGTTGTCCATGGCCACTTTTTAAATTTTCAGAAATCCTTACTCAACATTAGGGTATGTATCAGTTAATCAATTGGTTAATCAATCAAATATTTTCGAAATTTGAAAATAAGTTTTAAAATTATTAATAAATTTTAATTTCGAATTAAATTAAAAATAAAATTCGATTGATCATATTCAAATTCGAAAACCAATTTAGAATTTGATTAATTACATTTGCCAATTAAATTCACTAATATTAGATTGAAAGCCTTTACGAAACTAATTGTTTTAAAAAAAAAATAAAACCTAATAAATAATATACAAACCATATATCTATATGTGTATATAAGAGAAGAGATTTATATATATATATAGATGATAATGCAAAGGGATCTTTTAGTGAAGAGTTATTTGAGCATGACAAATAATATATTAAATGTGTAGGAATTTAAATAGTATATAGTAAAAGTAAAACATAATTACTTTATTAACTATAATAATTTAAATTAACTATATAAATTTTATCTTAAATGCTTTTATTTTTTAAAAATCCTTAATTTTAGGCAAACATATCTCCTATAATTAATTTTTTTTCCAAAGAGTTAGACTACACATCTATAATCATACAAGGATTATTCATATACACTGTCTCTTATAACATATAGATGTGTATAAATTACATCATGGTATATTTTTTTTCATGAAATACTTAGTTGTCTTGAATTCAAATTAATTTAACTAAATCTTTTTTTTAACTACTTCTATTTATTCAAATTCCTCATTTTATGTATGTATATATTTCTTATAATTGATTATTTTTTCCCAAAAGAGTTACAAATATATACTATGTAATATTTTAAATATTATTTTATTAAACAAACATGATTTCTAAAAGATTGTCATATAAATGAAATGACATATCTGATTAAGTAATATACATAGCAATTAAAATTAACAATTAATTTCTATTCGGAAAAAATAGAATAATTTTAGACCAGTAATTTTGATACTCTAATAAAAACTTTAAATACTACACATTTAATACTTTTTAATTACTAATTTGACAAAAATACTCATGGACTAAATCCTCTTAAACCTTTTGTATAGGGAAAAAATATTTTCCCCTAAATGTTTCGTCTTTTTTTTTTTTTTTTGTCTCATCTTGATTTCTTAGTTCCAAATACTTATATATTCTATTAACTATTATGAAAATTGAAACTTATCAAAATAAGAAGGTTTACCTTATTTTTACAAGTTGATTTTTTTTTTGCTAATGAAAAATGAGAAAAATTACAAAAAAAAACCCCTTCACCTTTTTCAGTTATATTTTTACTAGATAAATTGTTTAATATTTAAAAGTTGGTTATATTTTCATAAATATCAAATATATTTTGATTTGAATAAGAAATAAAAACTAAGTAATGGACTCTAATAGTTATTAGTTTCTTAATTTTATTATTATTATTTTTTTACTTTTAAGTTTTTGCTGTTATAAAATTTATTAATTATTACTTAGTTTTTTATTTACTTAATTATTAAAGTTTTTTTATATCATCATCATTCCTACTAACCTATATATCATTCCATTAGGTATATATATTGTCTTCCCTGATGCACGGGGCTTTAAGCTATATATATATACACATTATACATACACACACACACACTATTATGATTAATACTAATTATAACTACATATACGTTATTAAGCATATACTCATATCTATATAGATTAATACATGCAAAGTATGACTATATATAAATATACTTAACTAATATACAATCGTTTTAAAATTACAAATTAGTATTTCATTTTAGATTCATAGAAGACCATAAGTCTACAATATTATTAGAACTATACTATATTTAAACAAATGCAATGTTTTCTTAAAACTTTATATAACATAAATTCTATATATACGTGTGTACATATATAATATTATTTATGTGACTACATATGTATTCTTAAGAAAAAATAAAATATTAGTTTGTAAAACTATTATATAAACGGTATATTTATTTAAAAAGAAAAAAAAATGTAAGTGTCGCGTCCCCCCCTCTTACCGCTCTCTTACCGACCCGCGGTCTGGCCGGCACCGCCGCCACGTGTGGTGCTCGTGAAATAGGTGATTGAATGCAAAAATCCTACTTACAATTTACAAGCATACCAAATTACCTACTTACTAATACAAATTTAAATGAATCACCTATTTACTA
The DNA here is from genome assembly GCA_025175665.1 of Cinchona pubescens. Taxonomy (NCBI): domain Eukaryota; kingdom Viridiplantae; phylum Streptophyta; class Magnoliopsida; order Gentianales; family Rubiaceae; genus Cinchona; species Cinchona pubescens. The sequence continues at coordinate 363,708 of JANKKI010000092.1, forward strand.
TTACATAACGGGGCTTTTAATGCGACTATGAATTGTATAAAAACAATCTAAACTAGAGAAAATAAGACTGGAGTCGCCACCCAGTGTGTTGGTGCGCCGGGATTTAAAAAATACATCAAAATTTAAAAAGAAAATAAACCCTAGTTTAGATTGACTCTTGGTCCACGTAACTCAAGAAAATGAGTTCGGGAATCCTGTTGTAAAATGGGAAGGTTTGGGATGGATTTGAATTTCCCTCCCCACCCACTTTACCCGGCGTTGGCTCGGTTGTGTGATTTTATCGCGTAGATGTACAATTTAGAGATTCATTTTGCCGGCTTTGTAGTATAAGTGACATTTTAGATAGTTTAAATGTATTTAAAATATGTACATGTTAATGAGGAAATTGAAAATAAATGGTAAATATTAACATTATTTTTAGATTTAGCCCGGGTTCAATTAAAAGTCGCACACATTGAGCTTATGTAGTGCCTTTTAACTCCCAATGTGTATAAGAGACATTTACAAATGCACGCCGGAGTTTATTTCTAGCCCAATTTTATATTATTGATACAATTATTAAGTCCTGGGCTAAATTGAATTTGATTCAAATATTTAACGTCTAGTTGTGCAACTAATCCAAAATTTGAGGGCAAAAGAGTAAATTCACATAAGTTAACAAGTAAGATAAGGCGTAAATATTATATTGAGACCAACAAACATTAAAATAAAGCACCAATCATCACAAAAGCAATTAATCAAAAAATATGTGCAAAGATCAAAGTCTATTTACAATTTAATACTCATAAGAGACAAACGTGGCATTCCACAGATTCAATGTTTTACTAATAGGTATGTAAAATTTGAATAAATATCAATTTAAAACTTGGTAACATTGACATAAAACATGTAATTTGGAAGAAATTTGAAGAGATAAAATAGTAATATTAAAGAAAATTCCTTAAGGGCCTAAATATAATTTAAAAAAATTATTTTGAGGGCTAAAAATGCATAAATCTGAAATCTGGAGGGCCAAAACACAAATAAATTTTTTTTTGAAATTTTGGATTTTTTTTTTTTGAAATGCCACGTCATCGCTGACGTGGCTCAATCTGGTCTTGCCACGTCATCACTGACGTGGCAATCTGGGGAGTGCCACGTCATCCGTGACGTGGCACAATCTGGTGATGCCACGTCATCCGAGACATGGCGCAATCTGGTGGTGCCACGTCATCAATGACGTGGCATCAAGTGGGCCCTATCAGAAGGGCCTAAATGTAATTTAAGAAAATATTCTCGGCTAAAATGAAAAAAACTGAAATCTGGAGGAGTAAAATGGAAATAAAATTTTTGTAACCTTTTTTTTTATTTTTTTATGCAGATTTTTGTGGGCTATAAGCCTTCTTCCAGCACGCTTTTGACCCAATTGATGAACGATTTTGCTTCGTGTTTGAAAAGAGAAATTGTAGCTCCAGGAACTCTCTACAACTTTTATTCTTTGAGTTTACTCCAAGTTCCTCCTTCATCGCTTGTAATCTTGTCTCAAAGTTGGTTGTCTGGAAAATTTTCCAGACTTCTAAATTTTTCTGCAGATCCTCTAGACCAACAGCCTTTTTCTACCACATTTTTGACCCTCCAAATGGACGATTTTGCTTAAGATTTACAAAGGGAATTTGTAGCCCAGAGAACCCTCTACAATTTTTCTTCTTTCATTTTAGTCTAATTCCTCTCCGATCGTATGGAATTTTGGCTCAAAGTTGGCTGTTTGGCAGGTTTTTTAGGCTCAACAAAATTTTTTCTCTACAGAAAACTTTAGACTGATTTTTTGTGCTTTTAATGAATTGGATTGAGTGTAAAAATGGTATTAATCATAATAGTGTGTGTGTGCTGTCTCTTTTAAAAAATTCAATAATATTAGAACTCATTCTTAGTATTTCAAAAGCATAAAACGCATAAGAATAATTAAACATCATAACATAAATTAAGAAGGAATTAAAGGGTAAATTAAAAGAAAATCAAAGAGCAGGTTAAAAAGACATTAAAAAGAAAAAATTAAAAGAAAATTGAGAGACAAATTAAAAGGAAAATAGGGGACAACTTAAGGGACAAAAATAGGTGTCTACACTTGCCCCTTTTTGCCGAAGTGTCGAAGAGGATCGAAGAAACTCTAGGTAAAGATTGTAGACACCGCATGACTGGATGATTCCAATCGTGCAACAAAATTTGCCACATGTCAACCTTAAGCTCATGAGGTCATGGAAGGGGAAATTCACCATCTTGACAAACACACTGGAGAGATTAGATCTATCTATTCATCCAAAGCGGAAAAGTCTCCTTATTGGGGGAAAGAAATGAACAAAAAGACGCGCAGTGAATTGAACCATAAAAAAATAACTGAAACTTGGAAACAAGAACGAAATCCCGATCAGGTGTTCATTGGGAGCACAGAGACTTAGAATGAAACGTAGCTGTGAATGACAAAGAAACTAACTTGACATAACATGTAAACGCCACTGGTAATGAAACTTTACAAGCAATGTGAATTAAAAGTCCGACTTTGTGTCATCAAGGCCAGGGTATTTAAACACAAATGAAAAACCCGACTTTATGTTATCGGGATAAAGACATGTAAGTTAAAATGAAAACCCGAATGGTGAGTTTGTCGGGTAATGCAAACTTGAAATGAAAGCCGAAATTCGTTTATCGGCCAATGGAGAAATGCAAACTTGAAATTCGTTTATCAGGTTAATAGCATGGAAACCTGAAATTCGTTTATCGGGGATGAAAATGTGAACCTGACATTCGTTCATCAGGTTAATGAAAATGGAAATGAGAACCCAAAATTTGTTCTGTTTATCGGGTAAAAAATGCAAACCTGAAATTCGTTTATCAGGTTGATGAAAATGAAAACCCGAAATTCGTTTATCAGAGAAAAAATGCAAACTTGAAATTCGTTTATCAGGTTAAATGAAAATGAGAACCCGAAATTCATTTATCGGGTGAAAATTCAAACCTGAAATTCGTTTATCAGGTTAATGAAAATGGAAATGAGAACCCGAAATTCGTTTATCAGGTTAATGAAAATGGAAATGAGAACCCGAAATTCATTTATCGAGTAAAAAATACAAACCTGAAATTCGTTTATCAGGTTAAATAAAAATGAAAATGAAAACTCAAAATTCGTTTATCGGGTGAAAATGCAAACCTGAAATTCGTTTATCAGGTTAATGAAAATGGAAAATGAAAACCCAAATTTCGTTTATCGGGGATGAAAATGCAAACCTGAAATTCGTTTATCAGGTTGAATAAAAATGAAATTGATAACCCGAAATTCGTTTATCGGGAGTGCAAATGTAAACCTGTCTCAAATTCACCCGATAAATGTTATAAAAATGGAAATAAGAACCCGAAATTCGTTTTTCGGGTGAACCTGATAAACCGAATTTCGTTTATCAGGTTAATGAAAATGAAAAATGAGAACCCGAAATTCGTTTATCGGGGATGAATGCAAACCTGAAATTCGTTTATCAGGTTAATGAAAATGAAAATCCAAAATTCGTTTATCGGGGAAAAAATGCAAACCTGAAATTCGTTTATCAGGTTAAATAAAAATGAAAATGAGAACCCGAAATTCGTTTATCGGGTGAAAATGAAAACCTAAAATTTGTTTATCAGCTTAATGAAAATGGAAAATGAGAACCCGATTTGTTTATCGGGGATAAAAATGCAAACCTGAAATTCGTTTATCAGGTTGATGAAAATGAAAATGAGACCCCGAAATTCGTTTCATCGGGAAGAAAATGCAAACCTGATAAACGAATTTCAGGTTTGCATGAAATGAAAATGAGAACCCAAATTCGTTTATCGAGGATGAAAATGCAAACCTGAAATTCGTTAATCAGGTTGATGAAAATGAAAACCCGAAATTCGTTTATCGGGGATGAAAATGCAAACCTGAAATTCGTTTATCAGGTTATAAAAATGAAATGAGAACCCGAAATTTGTTTATCGGGTAAAAAATACAAACCTGAAATTCGTTTATCAGGTTAAATAAAAATGAAAATGAAAACCCGAAATTCGTTTATCGGGTGAAAATGCAAACCTGAAATTCGTTTATCAGGTTGAATAAAAATGAAATTGAGAACCCGAAATTCGTTTATCGGGAGTGCAAATGTAAACCTGAAATTCGTTTATCAGGTTAGTAAAAATGAAAATAAGAACCCGAAATTCATTTTTCGGGTGAAAATGCAAACCTGAAATTCGTTTATCAGGTTAATGAAAATAAAAAACTAGAACCCGAAATTCGTTTAGACAGATGATAAACAAATTTGAAATTCGTTTATCAGGTTAATGAAAATGATAAACAAAATTCGTTTATCGGGGAAAAAATGCAATGATGACCTGAAATTCGTTTATCTTATACACAATAAAAATGAAAATGAGAACCCGAAAAACGTTTTCAGGTTGAAATTTGCAAACCTAAAATTCGTTTATCAGCTCAATGAAAATGGAAAATGAGAACCCGAAATTCGTTTATCGGGGAACTAATTGCAAACCTGAAATTCGTTCATCAACCTGATAAACGAATTTCAAATGAGAACCCGAAATTCGTTTATCGGGGATGAAAATGCAAATCTGAAATTCGTTTATCAGGTTGATGAAAATGATGGCGAAATTAGTTTATCGGGGATGAAAATGCAAACCTGAAATTCATTTATCAGGTTATAAAAATGAAATAAGAACCCGAAATTTGTTTATCGGATAAAAAATTTCGGGTTGAAATTTGTTTATCGGGTGAAAATGCAAACCTGAAATTCGTTTATCAGGTTAATGAAAATGGAAAATGAGAACCCGAAATTCGTTTGTCGGGGATGAAAATGCAAACCTGAAATTCGTTTATCAGGTGAAATAAAAATGAAGCAATGAGAACCCGAAATTTGTTTATCGGGTGAAAATGCAAACCTGAAATTCGTTTATAAGGTTAATAGTATGGTAACTCAAAATTCGTTTATCGGGGATGAAAATACGAACCTGACATTCGTTCATCAGGTTAATGAAAATGGAAATGAGAACCCGAAATTTGTTTATCGGGTAAAAAATGCAAACCTGAAATTCGTTTATCAGGTTGATAAAAATGAAAATCCGAAATTCGTTTATCAAGGAAAAAATGCAAACTTGAAATTCGTTTATCGGGTTAAATGAAAATGGGAACCCGAAATTCGTTTATCGGGTGAAAATACAAACCTGAAATTCGTTTATCAGGTTAATGAAAATGGAAATGAGAACCCAAAATTCGTTTATCGGGTTTATAGAGTAAAAAATGCAAACCTGAAATTCGTTTATCAGGTTAAATAAGAATGAAAATGAGAACCCGAAATTCGTATATCGGGTGAAAATAAAAACCTGAAATTCGTTTATCAGGTTAATGACTCAGGTTTTCTAAATGGAAAATGAAAACTCGAAATTCGTTTATCGGGGATGAAAATGGAAACTTGAAATTCGTTTATCAGGTTGAATAAAAATAAAATTGAGAACCCGAAATTCATTTATCGGGAGTGCAAATGTAAACCTGAAATTCGTTTATTAGGTTAGTAAAAATGGAAATAAGAATCCGAAATTCGTTTATCGGGTGAAAATACAAACCTGAAATTCGTTTATCAGGTTAATGAAAATGAAAAATGAGAACCCGAAATTCGTTTATCGGGGATGAATGCAAACCTGAAATTCGTTTATCAGGTTAATGAAAATGAAAAACCCGAAATTCGTTTATCGAGGAAAAAATGCAAACCTGAAATTCGTTTATCAGGTTAAATAAAAATGAAAATGAGAACCCAAAATTCATTTATCGGGTGAAAATGCAAATCTAAAATTCGTTTATCAGTTTAATGAATATGGAAAATAAGAACCCGAAATTCATTTATCGGGGATGAAAATGCAAACCTAAAATTCGTTTATCAGGTTGATGAAAATGAAAATGTGAACCCGAAATTCGTTTATCGGGAGAAAAATGCAAACCTGAAATTCGTTTATCAGGTTGATGAAATGAAAATGAGAGCCCGAAATTCTGTTTATCGGGGATGAAAATGCAAACCAGAAATTCGTTTATCAGGTTCATCAACCTGAAAACCCGAGATTCGTTTATCGGGGATGAAAATGCAAACCTGATAAAACTGTCTTTTATCACATTGATGAAAATGAAAACCCGAAATTAGTTTCATCGGGGATTTTATACAAACCTGATAAACGAATTTCAGGTTTGTAAAAATGAAATGATAAACGAATTTCGGTTTATCATTTTAATGCAAAACGAAATTCGTTTATCAGGTTAAATAAAAATGAAAATGAGAACCCGATTTTCGTTTATCGGGTGAAAATGCAATTTGAGGTTTCGTTTATCCTATAATCTTATACACATCGAGATCGTTTATAAGAGATTGTCTATAAGAAATTGGCTTCTCTTATACAGTTATGTCGTGAAAATTCTCGGCAGTTTCCATGCTGTTTATCGGGTAAAAAATGCAAACCTGAAATTCGTTTATCAGGTTGATAAAAATGAAAACCCGAAATTCGTTTATCAAGGAAAAAATACAAACTTGAAATTCGTTTATCGGGTTAAATAAAATAGAAAATGAGAACCCGAAATTCGTTTATCGGGGTTGAAAATGCAAACCTGAAATTCGTTTATCAGGTTGATGAAAATGAAAATGAGAACCCGAAATTCGTTTATCGGGAGGAAAATGCAAACCTGAAATTCGTTTATCAGATTTCTGAAATTTCATGAGAACCCGAAATTCGTTTATCGGGGATGAAAATGCAAACCTGAAATTCGCTTATCAGGTTGATGAAAATGAAAACCCAAAATTTGTTTATCGGGTAAAAAATGCAAACCTGAATTTCGTTTATTAGGTTAAATAAAAATGAAAATGAGAATCCGAAATTTTTTACGAGGTGAAAATGTAAACCTGAAATTCGTTTATCAGGTTACCTAAACATAGCATGGAAACCCGAAATTCGTTTATCGGGGATGAAAATACGAACCTGACATTCGTTCATCAGGTTCAGGTTGACATTTGGAAATGATAAACGAATTTCGGGTTTGTATCACAAAAATACAAACCTGAAATTCGTTTATCAGGTTAAATAAAAATGAAAATGAGAACCCGAAATTCATTTTTCGGGTGAAAATATAACACCTGAAATTCGTATATCAGGTTAATAGCATGGAAACCCGAAATTCGTTTATCGAGGATGAAAATGCAAATCTGACATTCGTTCATCAGGTTAATGAAAATAGAAATGAGAACCCGAAATTTGTTTATCGGGTAAAAAATGCAAACCTGAAATTCGTTTATCAGGTTAAATAAAAATGAAAATGAGAACCCGAAATTCGTTTATCGGGTGAAAATGCAAACTTGAAATTCTTTTATCAGGTTAAATAAAATGGAAAATGAGAACCCGAAATTCGTTTATCGGGGATGAAAATGCAAACCTGAAATTCATTTACGTCGGGAGGAAAATGCAAATCTGAAATTCGTTTATCAGGTTGATGAAATGAAAATGAGAACCCAAAATTCGTTTATCGGGGATAAAAATGCAAACCTGAAATTCGTTTATCAGGTTGATAAAAATGAAAACCCGAAATTTGTTTATCGGGAAAAAAATGCAAACCTGAAATTCGTTTATCAAGTTAAATAAAAATGAAAATGAGAACCCGAAATTCATTAATCGGGTGAAAATGCAAACCTAAAATTCGTTTATCAGGTTAATGAAAATGGAAATGAGAACCCGAAATTTGTTTATCGGGTAAAAAATACAAACCTGAAATTTGTTTATCAGGTTAAATAAAAATGAAAATGAGAACCTGAAATTCGTTTATCGGGAGGAAAATGCAAACTTGAAATTCGTTTATCAGGTTGATGAAATGAAAATGAGAACCCGAAATTCGTTTATCGGGAGGAAAATGCAAACCTGAAATTCGTTTATCAGGTTGATGAAATGAAAATGAAAACCCGTTGCATTTTTTACCCTGATGAAAATGCAAACCTGAAATTCGATTATCAGGTTATAATTTCATTGAAGTGAGAATCTGAAATTCGTTTATCGGGAGTGCAAATGCAAACCTGAATTTTGTTTATCAGGTTAGTAAAAATGGAAATGAGAACCCCATTCGTTTATCGGGTAAAAATACAATAGGAATGACACGCACACGAAGCCATGCCATTGGGCTTACCCATGAAATGAAATGTAAAAGACAACTAGTAATTAACCCTAACATGACTGGATTGTAAACTAGAACATGAAGCCCAAAACGGTAAATGACAGTATCATTTAAACTGAGACTTTTGACAATTTCCGGCATGCACCCTCTCCCAAGTGGCGATCACCTGTGAGGTTGATTGCTTCATTAGGGGTTGGCGTGAATCACCCATAAACTTGAAAAAAGAGGCCGAATGGATAGTTGAAATTATGTTATTGAGATCATTTATATAAAAACATTAGGTACTCAAAACAATGCGATATTGAGCAAAGAAAACTCGAATCAATCAGTGTCATAACATACAAAATGTCAATCTTAGTGAACATTACTATAAGCAAGGTGACCGAGCTCGGTAAGAGCTGCCTACGTATCCCACCACGGGAATCAGGTCGAACGTAGTTCGATTAAACATGATTTTCACATATTTGACAACTAAAACATCAACAACAAGAAGAACAACTACAAACAAACAAAATGGCAATATGTGAGTTAGATAGAAGTACATAAATAAATAATACAGGCACATGGGAGCAATCTTAGTAAAAATCGTGCCATCACCGTATTAACACCGCTTTGCCTTTCATTCTAAGTTATTTGGACCCGATCAGGCAATGCTTTAGATCCATCGCAGATATGTGCCTCTTAAAGGCCAATGACTGTGTTGAGAGAACGACATAGAGGCAACCAATAAGCCTAACTTCAGTCAACAAATTTCGATTGAACACTTTCCCAGAAGTGGACCCAGAGAAATCATCAACCAGACTTTGACCGTTTGCTCGATTTGCCCCTTCCTCAGCGCCTTTTCAGGTTTTCACTAAGGTTCCCCTCCCTTTTATTTTTATTTTTATTTTTATTTTTGCATTTTTTCGCACACTCTCCTTTTGTCTAGGCCGCCCCGTAGGGTTTTAAACCTAGCCTCTCTTTTACTTTTGGTTTTCTTTTTTTTTTTTCTTTTTTTTTTATATAAAAAACAAACAAATGTGCCCTTTCCGGGTTTTCACCTAGGAGGTCCAAGTAAACGGCAAGGTGTGGGAGTAAACGGAAGACGTCTGGCTAAGCAATCGCCTTTCCCAATGCATGCGAAGTTTAGTTTAAAAAGATTTTGACATCAGTAAGGCTGTCTTCCCTGTAATTGGGATAGACATGTGAATGACATCAACTGCCGAGACTGAACAAACTGCTCCCTTTCAGCCTATGCAGAACTTACGATAGTTAGGGTAAACTTCGCAAATGGGGAAAGTCAGCCTTGCTTGGTAAAAATTGAGATTATCTTAACGCACAAACTTGCCCCAGTTTAAGATGGGCGCTTTGGTTGGAAAGAACATAGCTACAATGGATGGAAGAGCGGGTTTGTGATATGAAGAAACTGGTTATGTCCCTTATCTAAAAAATTTGCCCCAGTTTTGGGTTGAGAGCCTTACTTGAGACAATTGACTGAACTAAGGAAATAGATTTGAAATATGGTTGGGCTTGTATCCTCTTTAAAAAAAAATTGCCCCAGTTTTATTATAACAAACTGAGTTTTGTTGGGAATTTATTTTGGTCAGTCTTTTGCACACTATTTTTTTTTTTTTCGCCATCCAAAACAACAATTTTGCCCCAACATCGTAAATGAGCTCAGTTCCAATTTGTTTTTACATAAAAGGCTAGGGACAAAATGTAATTAAAACGAAATCACCCGAGATAGGCAAATAAAGAGAAAAGATATGAAAGGGCTTAGTCCGGATGTGGGTAAAAAGGGAAAGAAAACAACAGATAGAATTCTATCCTACGTTCTACAATGACTTAAAGGTTTACAGTCTGCCAAATCAGATGAAAAACTTTTTGACCATGTCCGCATTTATCGGTTGAGGGAAAACCTGTCCATCCATCTCCGTAAGGATAAGAGCTCCTCCTGATAATACTTTGTGTACAATGAATGGACCCTGCCAGTTAGGAGCAAACTTGCCCTTCGCTTCGTCCTGTATTGGCAATATGCGTTTCAAGACTAGATGAAAGTCAGAGACAAAGTTATGTCTGAGCTTGACTTTCCTGTTGTAAGCTTGGGCCATCCTCCGTTGATAACATTGGCCATGACACACAGCTGTTAGCCGTCTTTCATCAATGAGTGCAAGCTGTTCATGTCTGAGCCTTACCCATTCTGCATCTTCTAACTCAGCCTCCATAAGAATGCGTAGAGAAAGGATTTCTACTTTCGCTGGTAAAACAGCTTCCATTCCGTACATGAGGGAGTAAGGCGTTGCCCCAGTAGATGTCCTGATAGAAGTCCGATAACCCAGCAGTGCATATGGCAGCTTTTCATGCCAATCACGTGACTGTCAACCATCTTTCGAATAATTCTCTTAATATTCTTGTTAGCTACTTCAACTGCCCCATTCATTTTTGGCCTGTAGATGGTGGAATTACGATACTTAATCTTGAATTGGGCACAAAGACCATCTACTATGTCATTGTTCAGGTTCTTGGTATTGTCAGTAACCAATGTATCCGGGATCCCAAAGCGGCAAATGATGTTCTTTGATCTTTAAGCTCATTTTCGGCTTAAACTTCCTTGGCTTCTGCTTTACAGGCGGGCATTTAGGATCGGTGGGGAGTTTGTGAACCACAACATCTATTGAAATGCCGGGCATATTGTCATAAGACTAGGTAAAGACGTCTTGGAACAAAATCAAAAATTCTATCATCTCTTTCTTCTGCCCTCTAGTCACAAGTGTATGCTGATTTTAACCTCTCTTACGTCCGTGGCTGTCCCAATATTTATCATTTCTGTTTCTTCCAAGTTAGGCTTTGGTTTTTCCTCGTGTCGCCCGAATTCATTTTCAATATCACACTCGTCCTCATCACTCTCAGACTATGTAGAATCAGGGTCGGGTGTGATATCAAAATTACACTCATCGATCTCATAAACGATAGTATCCAAAGATCAAAATCATTGATTTTGGACTATCTGGAAGAAAATAAAGCATGTAATGAAAGAAAACAAAATGAGCTAAAACATCTTAAAGAAAAAAGTTCTCTTTAATCGAAGATTTGTACAAGTGATCCTAGATAACATAAACTTGACATTCATTGGCCATCCTATAAAAATCAATTTTCTTCAGAATTCACCTCCAAAATAGATGAATAAGATGAATGAGGAAGGCAATATCATGATTGTACTTGCTTTACCAATCAAATTGTTTTCAAGATTCATCTCCAAAACAGATGAAATGACATGAATCATGAATACAATGCTGTGAATGCACCTACTTCTTGACTAGATGGCATAAGCAAAACAACTTAAGAAGTACGAAACATACATACAAAGATGAAATTAAAAGGAGCAAAACTAAAAATAATGTCCTTTCAAATTTATCGAAACTCCCTATGACTAGGGAGATCATCAGATGTCCAATTGTGCAGTTGGTCGATCTCAGCAAATGGCAGCTCAGTGTCATCCTCCTCCGCCTACTCTTGAATAATTACCCCCGTAAATAATTCGGCTATCCCTTGGATAAGGTCCTCCTTTTCAGCCTCATCTGCCTCAGGAGCCATAATGGCGGCAGAACGTGGGAAAGTAATCTTAAGAGGTGGAATGACAATAGGCAATGCTCGAACTTCCTGTTCAGCTCTCTTCAGCTCCTTAATCTCCTCAACTGCCTGGCATTCGGGCGAAAACCGAGCCCAAATGTATTCATCTGCGTTGGTAGATCAATAGGGTGTATTATGCCTTGCATTGAGGACAGAGACCACATCGTAAGCTAGGAAAGGCACCGGAGTGTCGCTGCTTTCTCCAACTTCCTCCTTGACCATCATGGCGTAGTCATCTTCGGCAAATACAGTAATCAGCTTAAGCTCGTAAATGAATTTAACCCTTTGATGCAAAGATTACGGAATAGCCCCAGAATGGATCCAGGGACGTCCCAGTTTCAGCAAATTATATACCCCAACAATTGGAAGAACCTGACAAGTGACCTGATGAATAGATGGACCGACTTCCAAAACAAGGTTTATCTTTCCGGTGGCTTGTCTTCGAGCCCCGTCAAAACCTCGGATCACTATGGATGAATTCTTGACGAGGTCATGAGAGATTCCCAGCTTATCCAATGTCTTCAAAGGACAAATATTTAAAGCACCCAGGTTGGTAATTCCACGGCACTGCATGTGTGCGATCTCAATTGGCAATTGTGTTGGCAGTTCAATCACAACGGGATCCTGGGGTTCTACCTCAAACGGATCCACGTCTATGATAAAAGGCTCAGATGGCTCCGAATCCAAATAAAACGGTTTGATCTGAGTCATTGTCACTTTTTTGATTCCTCCTTCTTCCTCTTCGATCTCCGCTTCTATACAAAACCATCCTAACATGAGGCTTATGCCGTGGCAGCGGATTAGTGTTTACTTCAGGAGCCCTTTGTTCCGGCCTCATAATGACAATCTCTCGTGCATCGATTATGTCTTGCACCTTGTTCTTCAACGTCCAACAATTAGCCGTGGAATGCCCTGGGGCTCCAGAATGATAGGCACAGCGGGCATTGGCGTCAAACCTATCCGGAACTCCCCTCGGATACTGAGGATGAGCTATGGGATTCAATCTCCCCGCCGATCTCAACTGCTCATATAGTTGCTCGATGGGCCGTCCCAAGTTGGTGAAATTGCGGGATGGTCTGCCATGTGGAGTCTGGCTTGGTTGGGGTTTGGTGGAGGAAAGTTATTTGGCTGGTTGGGTCTTTGACTATTTGGGGGTTGTGGTCTTGGATTATAATATGGGAGCTGTGGATTAGGCACGGGCACTTGTACTTGTGTTTGGTATACGTGTTGAGGATAGTATTGAGGTGGTAGTGGAGGTGGTTTATAAAAGGGTTGTGGGTTAGGTCTTTGGTATTGATGGAAATTGCGTGGTGGTTGGCTGTTGGGTTGGTTGAAAATAAAAATCACTTCCTCTTCCTCCTTGTCAGCCTTCTTGCTCAGGGGTTTCTTAGCCACAGACGTGCTCCCTTGCATGGATTCTATCTGAAGTTTGAAGGCCGTCATGTCAATAAATTTCCCTCTTTTCAAGCCCCTTTCAACAGCCTCTGCTTGCTGGACAATTTCTGAAAAGGATTTGCCAATAGACCCGGTCAACTTTTCATAGTAAGAAGGTTCTTGGGCAACAATAAAAAGTTTGACCATCTTAGTCTCAATCATAGGTGGCCTGCTCACTCTGGCAGCTAACGCCCTCCATCTTTTCACATACTTACGGTACTCCTCTGAGGGCTTCTTCTTTAAGTTCATCAGAGCAAAACGATTTGGCTCTAGGTCACGGTTAAACTCGTACTGTTTCACAAAAGCATTTGCCAAGTCCGTCCAATCCTGCAGTTTTTTGGGATCAAGCATTAAATACCATGATAATGCATCTCCCTCCAGGCTTCTGGCAAATACCCTCATTGCTATCCGAGGGTCGCTCGTCAGATTCCCCAGCAAGTTGCAGAATATTTTAAGGTGAGCTACCGGATCCCCACTGCCATTGTACTTTGGAAATTCTGGGATTTTAAATTTTGGTGGCAATTGCACCTCTGGGAATAGACATAGATCTTGGTAGTCGATAGTTCCAAATTTATCTGTCCCCTGTTGCTGCTTCATGAAACTATTGAACCGCTCCATCTTTTTCAATAGGGCATCATTGACAGTCCTTGCCAAAAGATCCTTAATGAAGAAAAAAGAGGGAGCGGTTCAATAGTCCAACTGAAGAGGAGGTGGTAGTGATGCAGTTGGATCTGTCAGTGGTGGCACTGAGGTTGGAGGAGGTTGATACACATGGTGGTGGGGGTAGCGGCATCCCCATGCCTGGATTAGGCATATAAGGAGGCAGCATCTCCTGATTGGCGGGGTGAGGCCCATAAGTTTGCCTATACCATTGCATTTCTTGGTTCATACTGGCCATAGCAGCCATCATATCTGTTTGCGCAACTCTGCTATCTCCGGGTTTTGATCCCCACTGGTCCCTTCCACATCTTTTGCTGATACGGTGCTCATACTGTCTTCAAATCGGAGTTTACGTGCACGCGAGCGTGTATAAATAGGGCTACGTTGGGCCTCTATTTTGACACTCAGTACCTACATATTAAAACATAATAAAAAAAGAAAAAAAAAGAAAATTCAGATATATATAAACAAACATAATCATAAATTTACAGTATAAAACGTCGTTCCTTCCCCAGGAACCCTGAAAACAAAAAAAACTCTAAAGGGGACGAAGCCCGTTTGGACTTATTCAGCGAGCTCCTTTAGATGGTCTCGTATCTTCATCATTTGCTCCTCGTACCGCAGAAGCTTGCTACGTGCTGATTCAGCAGCCCCATTGTGCATTAGGCGTCCCAGATCATCGGCCATCTCAGTGCATGCCCTCTTTCGGTTGTATTCCTACTCTCAAATACAGGATTGCTGTTCTTGAAGTCTTTTGTAAGCTTGCCTGTGATTATCTAGAGCTATCTCATTTTCCACTATTTCCTTATCCTTAGCCTCCAATAGTGCTGTCAATCGAGCAACTTCTTCTGAAGGGTCTATTACAGCTTGCGGTTGCCGGCTAAGCAAATGTTCCAGCCATGCATCATACTGAGGTGTGGTCGCTGCTGTGGATCGTATAACGACTCCTGACATGCACGTCTGGATGCCCACACTGAGAAAATACTCGTATTTTCTGGTATTGATTCGGGCCGCATCCCTTTGTCGAACATAATATTGAACCTTTGATCAGTCGCTGATTTTGGAGGTACTGTTTGAACCCTCCCAAACTGACGTAAGACCCAGAAAGGCATGTAGGGAACAATGCCTTCATTTCCTATCAAGGGTATGAACGGAAGGCTAGCAGACTGCAGGCTCGGTGCATGACAGGGTACCCACTCTAGAACTCACTGTATGTCTGACTCCTTCAATGAAGATAACCAACGGATGTACTTCTCCTTATCTTTCAGCAATTTCGCCTGGTTGATGCGTTGATTGTGACTTTGTACCCAATTCACTCTACCCCAGGAAAAATCATGACGAACAATCTTTCGTCGCCCCAAATGTTTCCATGAACCAGACCTGCAACAAAAGGCTTGAACCCTTGAAAAATTTGACTCCATTCTGACAGTTTGTACAAGCCACCAATATGTCAGCTAGAATAGTAGGGATTATGGTGAGGTCTTGACCACCGACGCCATGTATCAAATCGGCTAACATCCGTACCGTCTTAAATGCCATCTTCCCATCCGGCCTCAGACTCAGACAACAGACTTCTATGTGATATCTGACTCTTATACAGATTATAAGAGAGAAATCCTGCGATCTCCTCTAGTGTGGGCACCATTTCAAACTTCCCGAATCTGAACACAGCTGCCTCACTGTCCCAAACCTGTACCAAAGCGTCTACTATGGTCCGATCTGGTTCAATATCCCGCAGACATACTAGGTGACCCAAATAACTAGCTATTGCATTCAGTTCTGACAACTGCATGTTTCGCTCCCACTCCTGTAGCAAATAAGGCACTTTGGTCGCCTTTCAAATTACTCGAGCAGAACTCATCCCTGCGTGAAATACATGTTAGCCTTACTTGAGGCTAGTACCCCTTCAGAGCCTTTATAAAATGAACACGCAATCTTGCAAATCCCATTGTAGGTTATGTACCTAGGGATAGGTATGCAATTCTATACACAGGTATCCGATAAGGTATCCCTTCTACGGCTAATGATATGCAATAAGTTGCCTACGGTGGCCCTACATCGGTGGGGTTAGCCTACATGCACACAAGGGATAATAAAACTTTGGAAACATGTTGTAGGGATGGGTCTCCTATTAGGGCTTGACAACCATATGCCTTTGACCCTACCTAAGGCTTATGCAATGCAAAAATTGAAATTTACTCTTTCTTGCGGGAAGTAGATACAAATTACAGGGCCAATATAAATCATACGAATCAGAAAAACTAATTACTATTACATAGCAAAAATTGTAAGGCTATTTACTATTACAAGCCAGATAAATGGGTGGGTCTTACCGCCTCGTGTCTAGTGTCCTAAACAAGGTCCAGCATATCCACACGGTTCTGCCCTATGGTTTAAGCTATATGACCATGAGGCTAGGCTTACTTATGCAATCTAGATAGGCTTGGTTCCCGAACCTTCAGACTTTGGGCCCAAAAATAAAATCCGTCAATTCCAATGGGCCTAAAGACAGTAAACATAGTGAAATACAGTGAAACAAGTGTAAAATAATTTGAAAAGAACAAAGAAAGTAACAGACAGCATGTGGCACATAAAACGAGACCTAAAATCCGTAAATCGGCACACAAGACAGCAAAAATGGTGAAATACGTTAAAACAAGTGCAAATTAATTGAAAAGAACAAATAAAGTAACATATAGCATATGGCACGCAAAATGAGGTATAGAGCCGGTAACATAGCACACAAAATGGGTAAAAATTAGCCGATTTATAATGAACGGGGTAAAATTGAGAGAAACGCGTTAAAATCGTGCGCCCGGATTCTCAAAGTCCCCAGTGGAGTAGCCACGCTGTCGCGCACCCCCCTTACAGCGCTTACCGACCCGCGGTCTGGCCTGCACCGGTGGGACCGGCACCGTCGCCACGTGTGGTGCTCGTGAAATAGGTGATTGAATGCAAAAATCCTACTTACAATTTACAAACATAAATTACCTACTTACTATTACAAATTTAAATTTGAATCACCTATTTACTATTACATAACGGGGCCTTTAATGCGACTATGAATTGTATAAAAACAATCTAAACTAGGGAAAACAAGACTGGAGTCGCCACCCGGTGTGTTGGTGCGCCGGGACACAAAAAATACATCAAAATTTAAAAAGAAAATAAACCCTAGTTTAGATTGACTCCTGGTCCACGTAACTCAAGAAAATGAGTTCGGGAATCCTGTTGTAAAATGGGAAGGTTTGGGATGGATTTGAATTTTCCTCTGCACCCACTTTATCCGGCGTTGGACCGGTTGCGTGATTTTATCGCATTTTCCTTTTCAATTTTAGTATTCATTATTGCCGGCTTTGTAGCATACGTGTGTTTTGAGATAGTTTAAAAGTAATAAAATATGTACATGTTAATGAGGAAACAAAAATAAATGGTAAATATTAACATTGTGACAGTAGATTTAGCTTGGGTCCAATTAAAAGTCGTACACATTGAGCTTGTAGTGCCTTTAACTCCCAAAGGTTCAAAACTAAACGTTTGATTCAAATATTTAACGTCTCTTGTGCAACTAATCCAAAATTTGATAGGCAAAAGAGTAAATTCACATAATTTAACAAGTAAGATATAGGCATAAATATTGTATTGAGACAGCAACAAACATTAATGTCTGTCTCTTATACACATCTAGATGTGTATAAGAGACAAAATATGTGCAAAGATAAGCGACGATTTACAATTTAATACTCATAAAGCAAAATAGTAATTTCACAATCAAAGGGTAATTAAAAGGTATTAAAATGCCAAACAGAAATCAAAGTAAAACTTGGTGGTTATTGACATAAAACATGACATTTGGAAGAAATTTGAAGAGAAAAAGCAGTAATATTAAAGAAAATTCCTTAAGGGCCTAAATGTAATTTAAAAAAATTATTTGAGGGTTAAAAATGCAGAAATCTGATATTCAATCTGGAGGGCCAAAACGTAAATAAAATTTTTTCTGAAATTTTGGAATTTTTTTCTTTTGAAATGCCACGTCGTCGCTGACATGGCAATCTGGGGAGTGCCACGTCATCCGTGACGTGGCACAATCTGGTGATGCCACGTCATCCGAGACGTGGCGCAATCTGGTGGTGCCACGTCATCAATGACGTGGCATAAAGTGGGCACTATCACAAGGGCCTAAATGTAATTTAAGAAAACATTCTCCACTAAAATGAAAAAAAACGAAAATGGAGGAGTAAAATGGAAATAAAATTTTTCTAACCTTTGTTTTTTTTTTTTTTTATGCAGATTTTGTGGGCTACCAGCCTTCTTCCAGCACGCTTTTGACCCACCAGATGAACGATTTTGCTTCATGTTTGAAAAGAGAAGTTGTAGCTCCAGGAACTCTCTACAACTTTTATTCTTTGAGTTTACTTCAGTTCCTCCTCCATCGCTTGAAATCTTGGCTCAAAGTTGGTTGTCTGGAAAATTTTTCTGCAGATCCTCTGGACCAACAGCCTTTTTATACCACATCTAACTGTCCGATATGGACGATTTTGCTTAGTAATTTACAAAGAGAAGTTGTAGCCCCGGGAATCCTCTACAATTTTTCTTCTTTGAGTTTAGTCTAATTCCTCTCCGATCGTATGGAATTTTGGCTCAAAGTTGGCTGTTTGGCAGGATTTTTAGGCTTAAGAAAATTTTTTCTCTGCAGAAAAATTTTTCCCCCCACTTTAGACTGATTTTTTGTACTTTTAATGAATTGGATTGAGTGTAAAAATGGTCAAAGACCATTCCTTGTCATGTGGAGAGTATGGGCATCTGAAATTTTTGGTGAAAAAAGCAGAGAAAGCGTGGCCAAAAATCTGTCGAGTGATCTCAAATGACGCGTACTTTTCACGCGCTGAACTTTTTTTTTTTTTTTTTAAATTTAAACCAATTAATTAATTTAATTTCTAACTAATTAATTAATAATAATTTAATTATTATTATTATTTTGCCCTCATCAAGGGTAGTCTTGAGAGGTTTAGAGTTCAATACTCTTTACCTACATTTTTTTTTTTTTTTTACACGGGTTACTCTACATACCTATTGTTACGAATTCGGTTAACAAAATCCACAAAATGGTTAACCGATTTCGTTTACCAAAAATTTCATTTGCCGAATTTCGAAATCGGAATTCGGTTAATTTCGTATTATTCTGGTTAATTTCGTATTGAAAAGTCAATTCCAATTTCTTATCTGTTTTTGAATTCTAACCTTAAATTCGGTCAGATCTATTAACCGAGCGGATTCCAATTAACTGATTTTGAAATCGCAATTTAGAATTAAAATTGGTCGCGAATTCGGTGAACCAAATTCGTGCACACCCCTACCACACATCATGTTTGTTACGAATTCGGTTAACAAAATCCACAAAATGGTTAACCAATTTCGTTTACCGAATTTCAAAATTGGAATTCAGTTAATTCCGTATTAAAAGTCAATTCCAATTTCGTATCCGTTTTCGGATCCGATTAACTGATTTTGAAATCCCAATTTAGAATTAAAATAAGTCGCGAATTTGGTCACCAAATTCGTGCACACCCCTACCACACATCATGTGAAAACAATTTTTAGAAAATAAATATTTTATTATTACCAGTAACCCTTATATGAATTTCATGAAGAATAATTTCCAAAATAAATTTTATACTTCAAAGTTAATTTTCAAGATTTAAAAATACATATTAACAAATCAAAATTTACTAACTAAACATGATGTACTAACGATAAAAATATAATCCTAAACATGATATTTTATATACGAGAAGTATAAATAACAAAACCAAACTTATTGGAAAATTATAATTACGAAATTATACCAAATTCAAAGCACGGCCAACCTCCTAATTTGCACGAAATCCCTCAACCTAAAGCTTCGTAAAAATTCAGCCAAAAAATAATGGTTAAGTTATTGGTAAGGTTTCCTATTTATATCCTATTCATATGTATTAACTCTCAAAGCTCCCAAACTCCCAATCTTACGAGTCAACAGCTTAATATTTAATCCTATCATGATTTGGAAATTAAAAATTACTCGAAAAAGTTAACTAAAATTAATTACAAAAATTAATTAATAAATAGTAAAATAGTTGTACTATAGTTGGAAAACATTCTTAGGCAAAAGTCGGTCCAAATTAATTGTTAGGAAGTCAAAATTGTATCAAAAAACACCCCTTAACAACAATTACCCTTTCCAATTAAGACAAGTAATTCCAAGCAATGGTCTTAGTTTAGAGATGGTCAATATCATCCTAATCTACAGTTGTAGATTCTGTTTTTGAAATTGTGGAATCGTCAAAAGAGTCCTACTCTAACACTTCCAATCAAATCCTCTTTAGGGCAACCAGGAAACAGGAAAGATCAACTATATAATATTTAGGAAAATTCCTTTAACTTGAAGACTCGGTTTCTTAACGGTATAAATACTATCAATATATATAACCCGTTTTTCTGGCTGAAGAAAATTATTTGGCTTCTATTATGGATTCTTCAAACCTTTATTCCGATTTAATATTTGAAATCCTAGCTCGATCTTCGTTAGACACTTTGGATACCTGCAAATTGGTGTGCAAAGATTGGAATCAACTTGTTTACGAGTCAAATTTCATGCCAACCTATTGCAAAAATACCAACAACGTCTATGGCTACTTCGTTCAAAATCTTTATTCAAATCGGCATTTGTATGAATTTGTATCACTGAATTATCTTCCGTCAGGAAATAATTTAACCACCATCAAGTATCATTCCAACAGCCACTTCGGATGATGACTTGAATATTCAAGCATCTTCGATGCAAGGAATTTTGTGTTGCGTAAGACGAAAAGGTCGAGAATGTCGATATTATGTGTGCAAACCTAGTACTCGGCAGTGGCAGGCTTTGCCAAATCCCAAATTGCGATTCAGAACTCTAAAAGTTGCTTTGGTGGTGCTACATTCGAACCCTTTACGCTACAAAATCATCAGAATATCATGCCCACAATTTTCGTGAGTATAAATGACTTTCTCTTTGCAAACATTAATATTTTGTTGTTTTTCATTTAAGTTGTGACTTCATTCTCTTAATTGTGCTCTAGATATAGAATACCTAAAAAGCATGCATGTGAATATACTGTTTTATTCAACAGACAGAATACCGATATAGTGATAAATTTATCGGCCTATAGCTGGTAGGGTGGGTGAACATGAATCCAATTAATCGGATTCGTGATTATTTTCACTTTTAAATTAAAATTTTGAAATTGGTTAATGATAATCGAAATTTGATTAATACATTGGTTTGATTGAATTTTAAAATCGAAAATTGGTTATAGAAATTGGAATTAAATTCTGAATTTAGAATTAATTGATTTCTAAATTGAATTTGACATTTGATAATTCATGATCTTTCAAGGAAAATTTTTTACTACATAATTTCTTTTCAAGAGTGCGTGTATATATATTTCATATAATATGGTTTTACAAACTAATATTATAATTTACTTATAAAATACATATAGGTCGTACAAATGATATTATATATATGAATAAAAACACACATATGTGTAAAAGCGGGACACGTATGTATACAATTTATATATTTATAGTCCTATTTTATATAATGTATTAAAAAAATATTGTATCTATTTAATTATAATATAGTTTTGATATATGAAAATATGAACTATTTTATTGTTAGTTGGATTTTGTATTAGATAGGTGTTTTATTTTTTGACTAAAGAATTTTAGTCTAATGTCATTGGGTCTAATTAACGTCGTTCAAAAAATATGATTAATTGAATTCGAGACCAATTACCAAATTCAAATTTGGTTAATTAAATCTTATCTTCAAATTCAATTTTAAATTGAAATTGATTAATAGTTTTAGAACTTATTTTTAAATTTGAATTGAATTATTTGATCAATTGATCCATCAATTAACGAATACTCACACCTCTAGGGTAGGTTATAGAAGGTCCAAAACGCTTGAACGAATTCAGCAGTTTATTCACTTCGATTTTGTGTTTCCGTCATTTTTTTCATAATGTTTATTGCTTTCCTAAATTATGTTTCCACTTGATTTTCCTATATATTTGTGATCTGTCTTCCTTTTTTGTCGGTCGGAGAAGATTCCTATGTTATAGAGATTCTTAGTTCAAATAAGATGCGCCCAGAATCCATAATCTGTGTGTGTCTGTGTTTTTTTTTTTTTAATTTTTGTTGAGTTAAGTCCTTTTTTTTCCATTTTTCTTCACACTACAGGTAGGTGGGGTATTCAGCAAAGCAAACAAAATAGTGCTATCCCGTTTGGATTGTTTTTTTTTTTTCCTCATTTTTTTACCACTTTTTACTTTACTATTTATACTTTTATCAAATATTTGCTTGGTTAGCAAAAATTTTTTTGTTAACTTTTTAATTTTTTTTTTCAAAAATACTATTCATTATTTATACAATTCAAATTTTTCTTTCACTATTTATTACTTACACAATTTAAAATTTTCTTTCACTATTAACTACTTACACAATTCAAAATTTTCTTTTCACTATGCATTACTATTCAATCAATTATTTTACTATTTGTCTATACTAGTATTATACTATTCACATATATTAGCATTAATTTTTTTATATTATCCATTACTAATTCTTTGGTGAATTTTTTTTTAGCAACATAAAATTTGATGTTCTAAATTAAGAAATTAAAAATTGTATTTTCTGCACCTATCTCTTATAAATACATGTTTAGCATACGCATAAGGACATATTTCAATTTTCAAGATTCGGATTTTGAACGACGAACAGGTAACTACCTTTGCATGTAATTTTTAATACTTGATTTGATTATATAAAAAAAGCGAACGGGATTATGGATTTTTATATTAATAATTTTATTCAAATTTTATCTACGTATTTGTCTTTTAATGTACAAAATACTAAGAAATTTTTAAATTCTATTTTTTTATTTTATATTAAATAAATACATGTTAGCATACATGTATAAGTATATCTTATTTTTTAGGATTTGAATTTTAAACGACGATAAGGCTACTACGTTTGTGTGTAATTTTTAGTACTTGATTTGATGGTGTGAAAAAAAAAAGTGAACGGAATTATTTTAATATTAGTAATTTCGTTCGATTTTCGCACACGTTTTTTGTCTTTTAGTGTAAAAAACACTATCCAAACATTTATTTACATAAAGATTATTTGCACTATTCATAATCCAAGCACTTATTCAAATTATTCACATTTTTTTTTATTATTTGCCACATCACTCAAATAATTTCTCGAATAATGTACTAAAATAATATTTCAAATAATGCAATCCATACGGGATAATTTCTTATAGCTTTGCCTTGGAATCCATAGTGTTTTTTTAATTTATTTTTATAGGTACAAAAGAAATAATCAAAAAAATATCTTAGTTTTTATGTCGATCTCCTGCACGCTATGGATACTTTTCATAGTAAATACTTACAAGAGTATACATGTCAAGTATATAGTAAGTAAGAAAAAAGTGTTGTATAAGAAGTGAGATAGATGATATAGCTACTTAGGATTTTGGTAAGAACCTTCCCTAGAAACTCTTGCATTCTTACCTTGACCCTAAATATTTACCTTGCATACCGCTGGGAAAAATACACCCATGGGATTGCAACCTAATAAAAAATTTTAATTTTTTTTTTTTGAAAAGAAAACATTAGTTGTAAGGTAAAAATAGGGGCAGAGATAATGAAGGTAGTAACGTATGAATGAAAAATAATTGCATCATTGATCTTAAATTTTATACAACAAAAAATGAATAAAGACCTAGACTTATCCTCTATTTTTATACGAAAGTAGGAAAATCAAAATCGTATTGAATAATTAATTTCTGATTTTACATATTTAGTCATATTCTTTCATTTTTGGCAAGTCTATTGAAACATCAACATCTTTGTTATTGTCATAGATACACTGTATAGATAATTATATTGTCTGCTTAATCAATCTTTTTCTGAATTCGACCTGACCTAGTGGGATATGAATCCCCAAATTTGTGCCAATATACGTAAATCTTTTTCTTTCGTCTGATTATCCTTTAACAACTAGTAAATGCTACTGTGAGGATGTTGTTGGTTTTAATTCCAAGATAAACTTCCATGGGTACCATTAAAAGCTTCAACCTCCAAATATTTATTTTCTCTTAGTCTTCAAAAGTTCTATTACATAAAACAACTAAAATTCATGTATATATTCTCATGGTTTGTTGCAATTCTCTACTTGTCAGGCGGACAGATTGCTATAATTATCAATGCGAGATTTTTCATTCAAAAAGTTGGTCATGGAGGAAAATAGAGGATATACTATTGCCATTTGGGGCAATATTTGACAATAACCAGTCTGTTTATGCAAATGGATTGATCTATTGGCTCACAACTAACTGTTACGTAGTGGCTTTTAATCATGAAGAAGAAACTTATTATACGTTTCCACTGCCAGAGTTAGTATGCAATAATCCCAATGACTCGTGCAAGCAGCTGGTAGAGTATAAAGGAAAACTTGGTTTAATTTGCAAACCACCAAAAGGGCATGTACAATTATGGGTTCTCGAAGATCGGCAACAACATCCTATATGGAATTTGATAAAAGAAGTGAATATTGATTCACTTGCAAACGAGGTATCATATCCCCCTCCCCAGCAGGTTTTTACAATGCAGAGATTGCTCTCCTCAAGGCCTTCAGGAAAATGATATTCTACAAGTTGCAAGATTCTAGTTACAATGAGATTGAGTTAAGTGATGGTCTATATTTTGCTGATGATGTTTTCCCATTCCGGTCTGATTTGGAGCCAATCAATCTCCGTGGTGAATGATTTTCAAGCTATCATGGAAGACTGAAGTATGTATGACCAGTAAACATTTGCATATATCTTATCTTTTACCCCACTTATAGAATATGTGATACAAGTCCGGTCAAAAATTAAATTTATCAAAATTTTTTCTTGTATTAAAGTCCTCGTGTTTTTTTTTTTTTAGGAATTTTGTTGTGTAAAGTCAGTGGCCTACCAGGAATTTTAGGTAGCCACGCTGAAACTTCTTTTTTTGGGGAAAAATTATATTGAGTGTAATGTTTATTTAGTTCACTATTTTTACTTATTTCCCATTTTTATATGTTATCTAACTTTTTTTTTTTTTTTTTCGAAAAACGTTTTATGTTATCTAAGAAGTATATAAGAAAGAAATTAAAAAAACTATAGCATCTCTTGATTGTGCCATGTGGCAATTTTTGCTTACTTGGCGTTGATGTGTCAAAGTCTTTGGGTTTCATAAAGGTTGCTGCTATATGCAAATACTCCTTATTTGATTTAGAACCAAAAATTCTATAATATAACGTCACGAATCGAATCTATCCAAAAGTTTTTCTACCAAAGAATAACATTTTATACAAGGCAGTGGTACCTTGGTGAACCTACCGGGAAACAATAAATAAAACTTGCCTTAAGAGATTAACGTTTTGCTAATTTAAAGTGTGCCTATAAAGCTAATCATTAGAGTAGATATTCTGTCAAATTTTGGTGTTTTGAATTTGATATTTTCTTTAATTACAGATCATATCAGCCATTTGATTATTTCTATACTTAATTAATTCAAATTTACAAAGTCAAAAACAATCTCAACCAACAGGTCTCTCTCTTTCTCATACGCTTTCCTTTCCTTCAACGTGATTATTGCATCTTCCGGATTTTACTCCTTCCTTCTCTTTCTGATTTCTTTTCTTCAGCTTACTTCCTCCATCATCGTCTCTCTTACCTTCTCTTCTTTGGACTAATTATTTCATTTCCCTGAATTTTTGGCTTCTCCATACCTACAAGAGGAGAATGTATTGAAATCTACACTTTACCACCCCATTCTATCAAAACCCTCCACAAATCCTATTATTTGAACATCTGATTTTACACCCCAAAAAAAGCCTCCTGTGCATCAGATCAGAGAAAAAGAGAGAAAGCTCCAACTCTAATCTGTACTTCTTGCTTTTATACACATGAGCCTTTCCTTTCCTTTTCCTTTTTTTCTCATTTTTTAAAATTTAGTACAGTAAAATTAGAGTTTTAACTCAATTCAGTACACGAAACATCATTTAATGAATGTTTCCTGCGTATTTTTTTAATGCTATAAACTCATGTTTATTTTAAATTTTCTGATTTCTCTTACCCAAAAAAGTCCCTTTTTCTTTTTTTGCAATGTTGTTTTGGACAGATCTGATCCTTTTAAGGTACTACAGGTATATTGCATCTTAGACATTCTGACATAGGTATGTTACTAGCTTCTATAATTGCCCTATTTCCATCTTATTAAATCCATGTTAGTTAAGAGTAGTTAGATTGTGTTGGTATTATTCATGTTGGTTAAAATTCCTTGGATGTTTAGTTTATAATTATTATTGTTGTTTTACAAAGTGTTTTGTACTTTTTCTGTTCGAGTACTTTTTCGTCTACTGTTTGTATGATTTGTGACTGTTGAATTCCTTTGTTTAAAAAAAATGTAGTATGTGTGTTGGTTTGGTGAAAATATTTTTTTGGAGACATGAAAATGTCCATTTTTCATACAATTTTTCGGTGGTCGGTTGACAAAATGAAAATATTTTGAAATAAATTTTTTTAACGATTTTATCTTTAATTTTATGAATATAAGTTAAAAAACCTTATAACAATGGTAATAAATACCTAATTTATACAAGTAATTGTGGTTAATAAAAGATTGATTTTGTTTAAAATTAAATGATAGTACAATGTAGTAGTAAAATATATATAATGATAGTTATATTAGTGTGGGATCCATGATTAAGAGAAAAACGAATGGAAAAGAATTGAAAACGAAAATAAGATTAGCAAATAAAATTATAAAAGTAAATATTTGAGATTTAATGTCACTCTTGAATTATCCGGAAAATAACTTACGCTCAAAAATTCTGTAAGTTATTTTCAGCCACAGGAAGGAAAATTAGAAAATATTTTACACCGAAAAATATTTTCCGGTGTTTGACACTAGAAAAATTTCTGAAAAATATTTTCAATACAAACGAACACACCCTTAATTAAAACAAAGTGATTTGCATCCTTTAACTGCGCAGGGACCCATTTAAACTTACGATGTAGAAAATGTTATGAACATTACTGATTTGTTGATTTTTATTCATGACTAACGTGTTTTTGTACAAAGAACTAGAAGTAAATGCATGTTGTTTTTACAAAGAATGTGTTAAAAATACAATCCATATTTTTAGTGTTCCGACTTTTCTTAAATTGATGTCTTGTGTTGGTTTTAGACAACTTCTGTTGGTTTTAAACTGCTTCAGCTGCTGCTTTTTCTGTTCTCAAAGGTATGTTATCAACTTCTGTGGTTTAGCCAAAAGAATCTGGATTCTTTTTCTGTTTTATTAATTTTATGCATTTTATGTTAGCAAAAAGGCGTTGCATATTCCTATCCTTACAATTTATGGAATGCATGCCCGTTAATCTTTAGTTTTTGTCTTTAGTTAAAGTTAGATCATTATTATCCTACTTGCTAAAGTACTTAGTATATTGTTTTTTTAATTTATTACACTTATATTTTTTTCTTTTAAAAAAAATACTCAAATTCAATATGAGAAAAAAAATATCATCACAAAGCTGTGATATCTTTAATCGGTTACATCATCAAACTGAAGATTTTACTCCTCTAAGTGCTGAGGAACCTGTGGTGAACTAAAACACTAATGAGATAGTAAATAGTAAGGCCTGTATTGATTTGCTAATCAGTTCTACCAAAGATCGGAACTTTGTTTCTACTCATGAGCCATGTGATTGTGTAGAAACAACTAACACTATTCAGCAACATTTTGAAAGGTCCCATGGTGTCAATTAAGAAATTCCTCATTCTACGACAAAAGAAAGTATTTTTTCCACCTCTTAATCCTTCTCATACACTTGATTCGAAATTTGTATCATACACTATGAGAAAATATCTACAGAAAGCATTCTGATCCTGGAAAAAAAAAATTAAATAGACAGCCTGTTGAAAAATTTCATGTCACTTTGACATTCCTTCCTCTACATATGCAAAATTGAGAAATTCAATATATGAATTATGTGATCCTTAGAGAACCATTTATACTACAAAAGTTTAGTAATGAAAACAACAAAATGTAGAGGAAAGAAGCTATATATTGAGACGTAAAAAAAACACTTAGCATCAGGTATTCTTGGGAAACGAAAAGGCTGTTCAAGAGTATATGAATATGTTTTTTCACAGGGTCAATTATATGTAGGTTTGTTACGTACAAGAACATTATCTTCTGTCAAAGTATTCCATTTTTTCCCTTTACATCGCTTTTGTTTTTTTCTCGTAACAAAATGGCTTATGTATAAACATTTTCTGTTAATATTCTAGCCTATTTTACCTTTGATATGCGTTGTTACTAATATTTTTAGTAGCTTTATTTGAATGTTTTGTTGCTATTGATTCTTAGCTAAAAGGCTTTTGCCTATTCTCTTAAAATGAAAGAGTTATCTTTCTTTATTCTCTTTGTTTGATTGAAGGCTTCGTGGATAGATAAAGATATCTGGTGAAGAAGGGTTTTTTTAAACCCCTTTTATTGAGTGTGATGATTTTTTTAAAAAAAATAAAAATAAAAATAAGATTGTGAACTTTTTTCATAACTTGGCATGGTGGTTTCAGTGAGGGATTTAAAGAGAGTCCAAAAGGAAATGGTGTTTTCAAATAATCATAATTTATTTTTTCTTTGGGTTTTCTATGATTGTTGATATTTAATGAATAATTATTCTCAAACTTATTATCACATTTTTTCTCTGTGTTTAGATGGCAAGATAAAATTTTCTATTATTACAGTAGCAGTTTTAATACTATCTTTTGTCACTAGAATGAGATTTAAAATTGGTAATAAACATTTTTTGAAGACAATGAATGAATACAAAACAAAATTCCACTAATATAAACCTCTAAAAAAAATTTCTCATTGAATTCTTTTTACTTTCCAAGATTTGTGTATTTGAATCAATTTGTATCCTACTCAAATAGATAGATGTTTTTTTCATATATAGGCTATGATGATATTATACTTCAGGCCTAGAGCTACTTTGATATGTTTATTGGAGGGGCAATCTTGAAGGTATTTTGGGGATTTTCCCTTTAATACAACTTGATTCACAGCCATTCAGGTCACTTCCTTCTTTTAGAATATATGAGCCTCTCATTAATCATATCTTTACCAGGCCCTTGAAGGTAATTAAAGGGGCCTTGGACTTGCGTAACATTTTATGAGTTGTATTGTACTAATAGATTGTTCTTCAATAAAGTTTGAATTTTGGACACTACAGTTATTGCCTATTCGAAAAAATGATTTAATGAAGAATATTTGTTTAATAGAGAGTGATGTTGTTCTTTTGGTTTAATCTGTTATTATACTTTCAGTCTTTTCATGTATTAAGTTCTAACTTCAAAATCTGTCTTACTTTTAGGGTTCTTTTGTGAATTTTAATTTTTATCTTGCAAGTGTTCTATTTTTAAGTTCTGGAATTTAAAGTACGTATGTTAATAGAATTCATGTTTTCATTTTTTGGTTAGCTTTCAATAATTTATGTTAATATTTTTGCAATTCTTTATAATTATGTTTGCTCTTAGAAGTAGGCTATATGTATTTCTTTTGTGTGTCTTTAGGTTCTCTTGGTTGTGGATTGTATTTTTAATAGGATTCAAGAAACTAAAGTTGAATGACAGTTAGAAACTATGTAGCCTTTAGAATTCGATAAAGATTCATATGATTAGTGTTTTATTTAATTTTTGCAGATTTTGTAGCAAAAAAGGAATTGAAATATATACACACACTACATATAAGAGTCTCTTTGTTTTTGTTTGCAACTTTTAGAAGATCAAATGAAGGTTCATTATTTTTTGATATTTCACTTTTAAAATTGAAAATGTTTATATATTTTATAAGTTTTACATTTGCTTGAATGATGATTTAAGATTTGATAGCTTTAATTGTTGTACTTATTATGGAAAAATAGGAATACGACGTGGATTTGCATACTAATAGTTGCCTTCAAAATGATGTCACGAACCTGAATAATAACTTATGGTAAACTAGTGACGTTGTTTGAAAGGTTGTTGCTAAATGAGATGAATTGCCATGAGTTTGCCTGTATGAAAGCCCAAAATATGTTAAGTTTTGAGGAAAAAATAAGTTCTGTTGGTAGCTTGAGTGGAAAGAAATACTACTGAAAATAGAAAAAATTATTTGGTGACAAAAACTCCAAAAAAAAAAAAAAGTAATTTTAGTCTTGGGACATATAAGAGTACACTACATAATCAAGTGGCTACTATTTTTATTGAATTAAAAATGGTCCAAATGCTTAGAGAATATTGCTTTTGAAGTTAACTCCGTATTGAAAATAAATTGTGTTGTAAGAATAAAAGAAAAAAGATTTTAAAAGTTATACTTTATATATTTGTTTGGTTATTACATTTTAAATGTATAGTTATCTAATGGAGTTTTTATATCTACATTTCTCAAGTAAAGGATAGATAATGAAGAATACAAGCAGCACCATAGGTTGACGAATTTTTTTTTTTTTTTTGCCAGATTCCTACATTTGTATCAAGAAGATATACAATTTTCCTGAGAAAAATAGTGGGCACAGGTCGTGCCTTGCAGGGTCAGGGTCTCCTAGTATGTCTATGTATGGACCTAATTTTGGACCCTTACCTATTTATCTTCCTCCAAACAAATATGAAGACACATGGTACTCCTTCCATTCTATTTTAATTGACATGGTCAAATTTGCACACAGTATAAGAAAAATTAGTCTTTGATCCACTAATAAGATGTTTTTTCTATAATTATCTTTTAATTAAGATATAAAATTTGTTAGTTGATTTTGGACTTTCAAATTTTGAAGTGGCTTGTGAGAGTAATTAATGTTGAAACATGAATTTAATACTATATCTTTGAAACTTGCATAAAGGGTAAAATAGGTAAATTGACCTTTAAAAATTTGTCATTTTAAGGAGTGACAAATAATTTAGGACAAATTAAAATAGAAAGAGTGAAATATAAAATGGGACGGTGAGAGTATAGGACATAAATATGAACTTATTCATATTGGATATGTACATATTTTTCATAAAATTTACTCTTCATTTTACTAATATTGTCATAGTTGATTTCTTTTATTAGTCAACCAAATTTTGGAAAAAAATTATATGTTTTTATTTATTTTATTTTATTTTTAATTGAATTGGTTTACACATCTAGATGTGTATACTTCTATAAAATATGTGTTTTACTCTAAAAGACAAAAGTTTATAAGAGACATTACTGAACAAAAATAGTGATAATTTTGTTTTATCGTGAGAGACAATTACCTAATATATAATTTCTTTATGTTAAAACGCAAATTATAATGATTTTATCTCTCCTCAATAAAATATGATAAAAGGTATTATTCTAAAATGAAAAATCTTCTTTCTATAATAATACAATAAGTATATTAATGCTTTTTTGTGGTCACTTATGATCAAAGAAAATGCAATATTAGATCAAATCAATCAATTAGAGTTTTTTTTGACATATTTGTAAGAGATTTAACTTTAAAATCAATTAGATTTATGAAATTTATATTATATAATTACTTAAAATATTACCTTTCTTTATATACAAAAAAGTAGTGATGTTGTTTGACCATAAATTAAGAAAAAAATACTTCAGAGAAAAACTTTGGGGGGGCAATACTAACAATTTAATAAAATTTTAGGAGGCA
This sequence comes from Cinchona pubescens, assembly GCA_025175665.1. NCBI lineage: Eukaryota > Viridiplantae > Streptophyta > Magnoliopsida > Gentianales > Rubiaceae > Cinchona > Cinchona pubescens. Next base: position 395,411 of record JANKKI010000092.1, read on the forward strand.
AGAAGAATATTTATGTGCAAACAATTAAAAATTTATTGGGCCAATTTCAAAATTTTCAAAATTAAGAGAAGCGGCCGGTCCTTTCTACCCCAATCCCGCTGCCATTGTGTAAAGTTATGCTTTTGACTTACAATTATCACATTGCGAACAATCGGTAGTAAATAATTCTTTTACAGGTGGAGATACGGCACTCCGCGTGTTAGTAGAGCTCTACTTCCTCGTAAAATATCATCACAACTCTTTTCACCAATATAGATCATTAATCAACTGATCCTTATCTTAGTTGTATCTTCAAATATTATTAAGAGATATTGATAATTGGGTTATTTTAGTTTCACCAAAATGTTGAAAAGGTCCTTTTCGAAGATGATAAAGTAATAAAACTCTAAAGGGCAAAGGTGATGAACTGAAGGGAGAATTTGGATTGTATGCCTCTATCTATTCTTCTAACTAAATTCATATATAAATGACATATTTGCCCTTAATAAGTCTGCCACGTGGGCATTTCTAGAACAATTTTAAAAAATGAGTCATGCGCTAATTTAGAGCATCATCATTAGTCCCCTCGGCTTGGTGCCAAACCTCAAGGTCGGAGTCGAGCCTGAATCAGCAAATGTAAGTCCCCTGCCAATTTCTTCAACCGGTGATATCGAGGCTCGGCCTCTAAGCCTTGTTGTATCAAACTAAGAGGCTGATTCTCCGAGCTGAAGCTCATATGAACTCCGACCTTCTACAAGCATCATCAGTACACAGGCCAAAGTTTTTTCCTTTTTTCCATAACGGTGAGTTTCCCCATGAAGCGTGCCGTCATTATAATGATTACCTCACCTCGTGCTTACTGCATTCTGAGTCCCTATGTACTATTATTACATGCACCGTACCAGCACATTATTGCATTTATTGTGCTGTAATTTTGATATTCTTGCTGCAGAATGTTTCATTTTTTTCTCCCGCTTTTATTACTCCCACTCAAAAGTCAATCCAGGTTTTCAAAAATTTTGTCCCTTCATTTCCTCCCGAAAACCTTCATTTCCCCATACTAAAGAACATTCGAGATAAACTCTCACTATTTATACCCTACTTCTCTTCATCCCTTAAGTTTTCCCCCATTTTCACCTTTGCATTTTTCTTTTTGGCTAAAGTTCTCCAGCCTTCTTCTTGATGCCTCCTGCTCCTCACTTTCCCTTGCTTTCCTGTTCCCTTTTCCTTTTTCCTGCAATACCTTCTTTCCCTTGCTTTGTTTTTTCCTATTCCTTCTTCTTGCGAAATCCTTCAATTTTCCATTCAACGACCACCGTCTGTTGCTTGACCAGACGCTTCCAAGTTCTTCCAAGCTTTTTCAAGTTATTCAACTAGGAGAATGGCTAGTATGTTTTCACTCCTTCCTCTCTAATTAGCACTCCAAGCCTTCCTCCCCTTTGGACGAAGTCGATAGGCTGCTTAACCCTTTCGACGAAGCCTTCCTTGTAGTCGTTCCTTTAAATTTCTCTTCCGCACCACCTGTAGCCGAGCCTCTGCATAACGACTACCCTGACTTTCAAACCCTGAATACCCCGAATACCCTTGATCCCGAGGACATAAAATTTTTTAGGGACGGATACCGATTTCTTAGGAATATACACATTAAATTCCCTACATCCGAGGATCGAGGACATTTGCCCTCTTCCTGGTTTCCTAAGAGTTTACCAGGAGCAACTCAAGGTCAAGCTCAGGCTTCCTATTGCCCCTCTCCTTGTTCAACTTTCTCACCCCTGGGATATTAGCATATCCTTGCTGATCTCCAATGCCATTCGGCTCATAGCCGGATTTTCCTTCCTTTTTAGTTATATAATATAATATCCCCTGTCTTTAGATACTTTTATAATGACGTTGAAACTTTTTCCAAATGAAAGGATTCTTTAATATTTCTCCCCGAACCGCAGGTAAACAGCTTATCTCGGGGAACCCTTCTTCTATTCTTGATGGGAAAAAAGCTTTCTTTTTTGTTTGTTGCCTCGATCCTCCTGTGCCCCGGGGTCCTTGGAACCTTATAAATGAAAAATTAAAAACCAAAAATGCCTCTCCCCTGAACTCCGATGATACTAGGAGGCTTATCGAGTCTAACTTTAGAGTAGATTATCACAACTAACCTGCCATTCTTTCCAACAACATCTTGATTTGGGCCGGACTCTTTTCTTCCCACAACATTCCTGAGGACTACGATCCTCACAAAGTTTTGATCTTATCTTCTACAGAGCTCAGAGCATTCCTGAGGGATCTAGTGTCCATCACCCTCGCCATTGGAACCGGTACTTCAAGCCAACCTGCACTTGGTGCAGGTTCATCGAGCCTACCTGCGCCATCTCCTACTAGTGAGTCCCTATCCATAACCGCCAGCGCCACTTCAGGGAGTGCTGGTTAATCACTCCATTTCGACAGCCACAGTGGACCTGGCTAACGAAGTGGAAGTTAATTCGGAAGGCTTGGGTGATGATTGGGTAGTCACCCTGACCATCTTGCAAACCAACCTGGGCCTGAAGGATTTCGGGTCACCAGGAAGAGGACCAGAGAGACTGTTGCCCTTGCAAGATGGTCAGGGTTCCTCTCTTATACACATCTAGATGTGTATAAGAGACAGTCCTTAGGCTTAGGTTCGTTCTTGAAGAACTCCCCGGGGAGACTTTCAACGAAACTACTTCTCTTAGTAGGTAATTCACTGCCTACGGTAAAATTTTCTTTCCTTATACCATTTTTTCTTTTTGCTTCTGCCGTATAGTAAAGCAATTGTAATCATCGGCTAATTCTTTTTTTGTTAAACTTTCCCCAGGAGGTAGAAAATACAGTCTTGAGGAAGATAGAAGGTCGACTGGGTCTCGGGACTTACCTTGGGCTCAAGCATCAATTGAGCCTATTCCGGCCCCATCCACCTTGGGAAGCAGTTAGTTTCGACCCACTTCTTTGATCGATATTAATGATCAATCCCAATTCGAGAGGGTGGCTCGTGAACAGGCAAAATTTATCATTTTGTCTCGGGATGTGGCCTACGTAAAGAAGCTTACTCCTTAACAAAGGCTGAACGAACTGCATATCAGCCTAATGAACGTAAGTGATTCTGGTTCACTCTTCTCAACATACTATTGTATTTTTGCACCCCCTGAAATTCTGACTCATTCTGACTTATTTTTTCTACTGTTTCAAACTATCACCATTTTGCCCACAATTGCCGAGTAGGAAACCTCCTTCAACTCCCCGGTAAATTCAATGAAACAGGAGTTGGCCCACACCAAGATTGGGGTGGAGTAAAAAATGAAGGAGGTTGTAAAGGCCAATGAGCTTAAATGCAATACTGAGGTCGAGAAAAAATATGATGAGTGGAGGGCCGAACTGGACGGGGAAGGGAAAGACTTCGTCAGGCCTAGATGTGTATAAGAGACAGGAGGTTGAATCAGCAATCTTGATAAAACGATTGCTGAACAAGAGAAGAAAATCCTCCAACTCCAAGAGGAAGTAGAAATGGTCGAGGCGAAGTTCAACTCTCGGGAGAACGAGCTTCTTGTCAGAGGAAGAAACGCGTTCGTTGCTTCTGAAGAGGCGGACACGATGTTTAAGGGGTTCACGGAGAAAGTCATCACTGTGGGGTTCACTATGGCGTGTGACCATTTAGTGAAGAATCCCGTTTTGAACAAAGGGTTGCCTTATGAAGCTTCTATCAATGAGGAGGTGATCAATACTTTATAGGCACAATTCAAAACCCCCGTGCCGATCCCAGGAGCCTCTGAAGTAGATGTGTATAAGAGACAGCTCATCTGGTCCCAACCTAGTGGTCTATGGAGCTTAATGTGTTGGACCCTTATACACATCTAGATGTTTAGGAATAATTTAAGAGGTAATAGTTAGTATCCCTTTGTAATAATTAGGGTCTTTAAATATTAATAAAATTATAGCTCTCTCTCTTGACACTTTATGCCATCTTTGATTTCTTTCTTACTTCGGCCTTGTTTTTCTTGTCTTGGAATTAAACCAAATGGTCCAAGTATCAGTCTTAGAAAATAATTCAACTTAAAACTTTTGTTCTGATATTTCAACAGAACACTTATGTAAATTTCTTGAACAGTTGCAATAAAAAGTTTGTACTTTCGCACCTCATCTACTGACTTGAAGGGTCAAATATGTTTATCTTTTCGAGGAAGATCCATCAAGGTGATGACCATCTTGATTGTGTTTTTTATACTTTCTTTGAATCTGATTGAGATCTCTTAAGCACTTACGGTGGGTCGAAGTAATTGAACTTTTTTATTAGGGGGAACATTAGGTTTTAGCCTTCCGGGGAGGGGGACTTCTAACTCTCAACCCTCCAAATTTCATCTTTTAATCATGAGCTTGGTCCTAGCCTCTTAAGCATTTCGACGGGTCAGAACAACTCGTATTTCTCGAGGAGAGACTACTAAATCTCAACCCTTAAAGTGGGACATTTAGATCCCTACCGACCGTGATTCTTTTTCTTGAACCTAGTCTGAACCTCTTCAGCACTTTGGCGGGTTGGAGCGGATCAAATTTCTTTGAGGAGGGATCACTAAGTCTCAGTCTTCGAGGGGGACTTCCAAGTATCTATCCTCTAAATTTGTTTTTTCTTTTTCATTTGAACTTGATCCGGACCTCTTAAGCGCTTTGGCGGGTCGGAGCAACTCGAATTTCTTTGAGGGAGGACTATTAAGCCTTAGTCATAAGGGGGGATTTCTAAGTCTCTGCCCTCTAAATCTTTGGTTTTTTTTTTTCCTTTGAACTTGATCTAGACCTTTTGAGCACTTCGACAGGTCGAAGTAGGTCGAATTTCTTTAAGCGGGACTATTAAGTCTCAACCCTCGTGATTTTTACTTTTACCTTTTCATTTATGTGGTTCTTGAAGAACCACTTTCTTTTGTGAGAAGAGGGATTTTTATTACATTACTTGATAATATTTCTTCAAATTTATAATATTTCACATTCTGAGAACAGGGTACACTCCTTTTATGTCAACAAGCTTGTAATAGCTCGAGTTGTGAGCTTCTATTACATGATAAGGGCCCTCCCAATTCGGATCTAACTTTTCTCGTGCCTTTTTATCGGCTCACCTCGTTCTTTTGAAGTACTAAATCTCCAAGCTGTAAGTATCTATCTTGACTCTGGAGTTATAATATTTAGCCATGACCTGCTTGTACTTGGCTTCTCGGATAGACGCATCCAATTTTTTCTATTCTAGCAGATCTAGATTAGTTCTTAGGGTGTCATCATTTTGTTCTAAGTCACAAAGTCCCGTCCGAGCTGAGGATAATCCTATTTCAACAGGGATTATAGCCTCATAACCATAGATCAAACTAAATGAAGTGTTCCTATTGGGTATTCGAGGCGTGGTCTTGTACGCCCATAGGACATTGGGCAGTTCTTCAACCCACACGCCCTTGATCTGTTCTAGCTGAGTTTTCAGTCCCATCAGCAGGGTTCGGTTGTAGATCTTTGTCTGTCCATTCGCTTTCCCTGATTGCGGATGTGTCATTGAAGTGAAATGTTATTTTATGCCGAGATTTGAGCAGAAACTTTTGAAAAATTCCTCTTCAAATTATTTTCCATTATCGAATATAAGAATAAAGGGTATACCGAATCAGCAAACAATATTTTTTCAAAAGAATTTTTTCATCGCCTTCCATAAGACCGAGGATAGGGGCTTGGCTTCAATCCATTTGGTGAACTAGTCAATAGCTACCACTAGAAATTCAAGTTTGCCTACTCTTCTCGGGAGTGGACCCAAAATCAAACTAATCCTCCGACGGAGATTATCTTACATATGCCCTAAAGTTTGGATTTCTAGCAATGAATAATGAAGCTGAATACGAGGCGCTTATTTGCGGGATGAGAATGGCTCATCAAATAGGAGTTCGAACCATAAAGTAACATTCCGATTCACAACTGGGTGTAAATCAAAGCGTAGGAAACTACGAGGCTCGAGGCATAATGTTAAAGAAGTATCTGTCTGAGGCAAAGAACTGGATGTCAAAATTTAAAAAAGTGGATATAATAAAGATCCCTCGAACAAAGGCTAAACACATGCTAAAGTGTTGTCTAAAATAGTTTCGACGATATACTCACATTTAACGAAGGAAATATTAGTGGAAGTACAAGATTTCAAGTCCGTAGACCCTATGAATAAAATTCTAAATATCCATATGGATCTCGGATGGCTGAAGCCTATAGTAAATTATCTTGGCAATAATAAACTTCCTGATCCAACTGAGGCCAGAAAGATCAATTACCGAGTTGTCAAATATATGCTCATTGACAGAATCTTATATGAAAGAGCCCATTTATGCCTATTATTAAGGTGCCTCGGACTATCCGAGACAATTTACGTGTGAAGATAAGTTCATGTGTAATTCTTTTGGCTTATCCACTGTCATGACGAGCTCAATCTTCTTGATTGCGTAGTTTTTTGCAATAAAGTCAGTGAGAACTTGTGCCTTGATGGCTGCCCGAGACTTGAACTCAATGTGAAACTTAAAGAGAAAATAGGCTCCATAGACCACTTTAACATCTTGATGAGTGTGACTCGTCAGATTGCTCTTACGAGTGCGACTTTGTGATTTTGTGCCAAAGATCACTTGGACTCATAGCGTTTATAGGCTATTTTCCAGGTCTTCTACCTGGAATTTGCTGTTGTTCATCTCGTGGTGTGATAACCCGATTTGAGTGTTCAGATGGAATCTAATTTTCACATTGCTCGATGAACACTCTAAAAGATTCAAAATGATCGGCGGTGTATTTCAACACATCATTTTGTTTCTGCTGAGCTTCTGTAGTTCCAAAGTTTTCAGCCTCATCTTCTTCCAGCAACAGGTGTGGGTTGCTAGCTTCGATCTCCTTGCTGGCAGTACTTTTGGTGCCGCGGTTCTTCATTCTCACAAAATAGAATTCATGTAAAAAAAATTACTGAAAGGATCTGAAAAAGTTGAAAATTGTTGTCGTTTCCCACAAACTGCACCAAATGATAAAGCAATAAAACTGAAAAAGGGCAAAGGTAATGAATCTTATGAAGGGAGAATTTGGAAATTGTATTGATAGATGCTTACCAGAGAAAAAAGTGATATTCTTAGCACATAGACCCCTTATTTATAGATTGTCAAGGGAAAAGATGGACCCCTATTCTTCTAACTAAACTCATTTTTAAATTACATATTTGACTTTAATAAGACTGACATGTGGGCATTTCTAGAACAATATTGAAAAATGAGTCATGTGTTGATCTAGAGCATCACCAGGAGACAAATTTAAGTATGTTTGGCACTTTTAGATCTAACTACTATTTTGTAATTATAACTTTCTGACTCGACCCTCGGAATATGTCATCCCAATTTTAGTACAAATTCAACAATGTTCAGTCGAAGTGTGCCCTTAGTCAAAAGGTGAAATGGTTTCTCAAGAACAATCTTTCAAGCAAAGTAACAACTTAATAACATCAAAAAGTAAAGGCCTAACTCTACTTTATACCTGTTAATTTGTATTTGATTTTCGCTTTGCACCCTATATTTATTTTTTTAAGATATATTGCAATTTGAAATTTCAAATTCATCTCATGTTAGTCTAATTTTTAATACTTTTACTAAAATTGATAGATGTTAAGTGCATAACACGCATTTATTTAGGAGCATATTTCAGCAATAGAAATAGTCATGACTAATTTCACTTTGTATCCCATAACTAACGACCAATTTTACTTTACACTCTCAATTCTAAATTTTGGATACATTGTATCTCTAACTTTTAGATTCATTCCACTTTTGTCCAATTTTTAATAGTGTTAAAAAAGTTGACGAATGATCCACTTATGGTGCGTGATGTGCAGAGTTAGAACATCCATTAATTTTGATAATAGTATTAAAAATTATATTAAAATAGATAAATTTGAGAGTTTAGGCTGCAATATACCAAAAAAAAAAAAAAATATTACAAACAATAGTATTACGTATATACCTTGATACAAGCAAGAGAAATGTTACTGCACATTGCTTAGTAGAATGTCATAAACAAGTTAATAACAAACATGTCCTAAACATGCTAGTAATCACTCAAAAAACCGCCAACCATGAAGAATAGAGTTCTTTATCAGTTTCTTTCAGTAAAATTACACAACACAAAACAAATGAATGTAAGTCATTAAAATAAAATAAAATAAAATAAAATAAAATAAATCATGTAACCTAATTACAATATAATCCCTCTTCTATTTATAGACAATTTCAGAGGCACTCGCCAGGTAAAGTACAAATGGTAAGGCCAGAGGCAGTACTTGAAAATATTCTTATTTGCTCTCCATTCAATGATTTGGCTAAAATATGAAAGTAAAATATAAATTATGTAAAGCAAGATTATAGTCAACATGACACGAAAATTCTCCCAAGAATCAGGCAGAGTATTCAGCAACCAAAGTCCCATAATCTCATTTTCAAATCTGACACCCATGCCTGATAATTGGTCAAACATTCTTAAAACTCATTCATGCGGTAAGAAATAGAACATTCTTCTTTGTAGATCTGAATCCTAAATGGATTCGACAGTTTCTCATCAAAAAATGCCGGTAAGTGTAACTTGTTCACAAATAGTAGATCCTTCATCTTGACCTTTTATTTATGCCAGTTAGGGTCATTCAAACTGATCATCCTACTGCAATTGGGTTTCATATTTAGTGAAGTAAAAAATCCCGAGTAGGTATAACCCTGCATTGATACCAGTTATTGGGAAAAAAGGAGAACACGCAACGGAATAATTCTATAGGATAAATTTTTATAACTACTTGAATAAACCTTGTCTGGACAGACTCAAACTGTAAATAAATAAATGACTAAACTCAACAAGCAAAAAATACAAAGGGTTTTTACATGGAAAACCCCTTCAAGAGGTAGCTCAAAGAAATGCTTTCACTGTCAACGGATACAGAGCTGACAGAAATGATGTTCCGATAAATACTTGAAACTCAAATACACCCTTACTCAATACCAAAGTGAAATAAACAAAGCAGCAGTACAAAACAACCCGAATCATAGGTATAAAAATCCAACCACTAGATAAGAAAGACAAAATAATAATTTGACTGAACAGAATGTAACCCACATTGCCAAGAATAATATACTGAAATCTTATTGCAAATGTAGTAAAATTCACCGTTGGATTGAAATACGAAATTATTGGTTTTCTCTCCTAAATATTGGATGCCGCTACTGCTATTCCAAATTCTTTTTTCTCGTACGCGGCTAACTTCAATAAACAACCCTTTTATACCTTTTTATTGCTAGTGTCACATGCCACTTTTATTCCTAGAATCACACATGCTCACATGGCACTTAATTTGTTTACGATTAGGATTATTTTTTCTTTATTTTATTTTAATTTCTTGTGGGCTCCACCTCTTAATTTGAGGAGGACCACAACAAACTCTCCCTTCGATTCAAATGGAGGAATTTGTCAAACTGGCAACCAAACGACAAGTCTCAGACTTTTCCCTTGTTAGAGATTTTATCAATATGTCTGAACCATTGTTATCTAAGGAGTCCAGAACATCCTGTGTCTAATGATACCGCACATCTATCGTGTGCTTAGATTTCCCATGAAAAGTCGGATTCTTGCCTAAATGAATACAACTCTGGCTATCACAGTACAACACATACTGCCTCTAAGTAAAACCGAGCTCATGCATGAATTTTTCATCCAGAATAACTCTTTGCAAGCTTCAATACTCGCAATGAACCCTCCCTCAGTCGTAGACAATGCAACACTCTTTTACAATCTTAATTGCCACGGCTCAACTCCTTTTACAAAATGTATTCAGGAACCCTAAAGTAGACTTCCTTGTGTCAATATCCCCAACCATATCCGAATCTATATAACCACAAAGAACAAGTTTACCAGTCCTAAAATATAGTTTCAAATTCGATGTACCTCGAAGATATCTCAAAATCTATTTGATAGCATTATAATATTCTCTACCCTGATATTTTAGAAACTAACACACAATACAAACTGTATGGGCAATGCCTAGCTTTGTACAAACTATTGCATACGTCAAACTCCCTACAGCCGATGCATAAGGAACACATTGCATTAATGTGTATCTTTGTCTTGTTTCTCTTTATCACTGGACAAAGCCTATCTAGTGTTAAGCCTAAATTGCATAGCAAGATGAGTGCTTACCACTTTAGATTTATCCATACAAAACTGTTGCAAAACTTTTTCCACGTACTTTTGCTGAGATAACTATAACTTCTTGGCCATTCTATTCTGAGTAATCTACATACCAAGAATCTGTCTTACTTGTCCCAAGTCTTTCATGGCAAAAACTTGTGAGTTCTTTTTTCATTTATCAATTCTATCAACATTATGACCAACACTCAACATATCATCAACATACAGTAATACTTGACGAAGTCATTGTCAGAGTACTTCTACACGAATACACAATAGTCAGAAGCATTTTTGTTGTACTCTTGTTGGATCATCATTGACTCAAACTTCTTGTACCAATGCCTAGGAGTTTGTTTTAAACCATGCAATCTCTTGTTTAACCTATAGACTAAATTCTCCTTACCTTTAACCACAAAGCCTTTGGCATGCTCCATCATAGATTTTCTCCTCCAGATCACCATGAAGGAATGAGATTTTCACATCTATTTGCTGCACTTCAAGATAGACTTGCTGCCAAGCCAAGTACCACTCGGATGAAAGGCATCTTCATAACAAGAGAGAAGATTTCTACAAAGTCAATACCCCTTGACCATTAATCTAGTTTTGTACCATGGAAGTGAAGATTCTTCTTCACTCTTCAATCTGTAGATCTATTGATTTTTCAAAGAATTTCTGTAATTCAGTAGCTTTACCAGCTCAAATGTGTGGTTTTCATGCAGTGATTTCATCTCATCATCCATAGCATCAACTCATTTTGCCTTCTGCTCATTCTCTATGGCCTCATCATAGCTCTCTGGTTCTCTTTCATTACTAAGAAGCACACATACTCATCTGATGAATAATGGGTAGCGGGAACGCTATCCCTTGTTGACCTCCTTAGAGGAACTTCAGGTTCATTAACTCCACCAGCAGGTTCATCTGCCTCATCAACAACATCAGTGTCAGCATCACCATTGATGATCCACAAATCTTATTTTGATGATGACATATGCATTTAGCTCTTAAACCAAGCTATGTAGGTGTGCTATTTTGTTTGTTGAAAATAGAGCTCTCAGACGCAGTACACCGTCCAAATATTACTAGATTTCTCAGATGAACAGGATCGTCCAATAAAGTTTACAACAAACTCAATTCACTGTCCAAATGGATAGACAAAGAACAAATTTTTCAAGCACCTACAACGGATGCACAGGCGCATCCGAAAGAATATCCCTCAGACTTATTTCTCCGTCCGAAAAAGTAAGACAGAATCAAAAATTTAAATCTCTACAACGGACACATCCAACTGTCCGACAGAAGTTTTCAATGGACGAAAAAGACTGTCTGAAAGAAAAAATTCTCTGTTAAAGCATTAAACCTCTCGAACGAGATATACAATCCGAAAGTGTGAAACTTCCACAAACTCCTGGTTCGGTGATGGAACGGACGCAAATTCAGCCTTCCGAACGGCATCCCACACTACTCACTTATTTGAGATCGGACGCTCGGTCAGATGCACAACAATAACATGTGTATAAGAGACATAATGGCTAATTTTTGAGCATTTATTATTAAGCCGTTGGAAGGCGGTTACTACCCCATTTATTGCTCATATAAATACCAACATTGATGATATTATTAAATGTATCTTACACATTGAATACAAGCAAGAAGAAAAGTAATTTGAGTGCAAATTAGCTATTGAGCAATATTGTATTAGTGTGTACTTTATAGTGCTATTTAAAAATATTGAGTGGAGTGATAATCTTGTACAAAAGTGAGGTTGAGAGTAAATCCTTGGCTCAACTAAAAAGAATTAGTGTGAGCAAGGATTGTCCTACTTTGTGTACAATTGAGATTATGGGCTCACCAAATATGAAGAAGAATTTTAGTGGACAAACACTTCAAGCTTGGTAGCTTGGAAGTGATATTTGTTTAATCTCTCTTTTTTCCTTTTTCTTTACTTCTTAAACTTAAGCTTGATTTTATCTCTATCAAATTACTTGTTAGCACAAAATAAATTATAAGTGTATATTTTGCAAAGTAATTATTTAGAAACCTAATTCACCCCCTTCTTAGGTTGCTTTTGGGCTAACAATTGGTTTCAGAGCATTGGTCTCTTTATTGTGCTTAGATTGCATTTGAGTAAAGGTCCAATATGGCAACCAATAATACTTTATTCTTTGAGGGTCAATCTATCACGACCCCTTATATTTAATGGAGTAAACTTTATTAGTTGGAAAGATAGAAAGAAAATATTTTTGCAATCCATTGATATTGACTTGTGGTATGTTGTAAATGAAGGTCCTTTTGAAGCTATTATCATTGATGATCATACAAATAGAAGAAAAGAAAAGGCAAGGGATGGGCTCACTCCAAAAGACAAGGCAAACTTAACCTTAAATGCAAAAGCTATGAATGTGCTATACAACGATTTGGATGCAAACGAATCAACTCATGTCAAAGGATGCATTTTCGCTAAAGAAATTTTGGATAAATTGAAGAAAATTCATGAAGGGAGCGATGATGTTCGAAAGCAAAAGAAACCCTACTTGTTGCCAAGTATGAGTCCTTCAATATGGAACCACATGAAAATATTGACAAAATATATTGTAGGTTGAATGACATCATTAAGGATGTCGAAGCCTTGGGTAAGAAGTATTCTTTGGGCAAAAAGAATAGAAAAATCTTGAATGCTCTATCCAAAGAATGGGAGGCCAAAACAATTGCTATAGAGGAGGCTAAGAATTTAAACTCCATGCCTATTGAATCTCTAATTAACTCTCTTACATCCTATGAATTAAAGCTAAAGGCCAAAGTGGTGGATGATGAAGAAGCAAGACCAAAAAGGAGCATTGCATTAAAGACTTCTCAAGAAGAAGATGAAAATGGCTCTATCAACCTAGAAGATGAAGATCTTGACAAAGGAGATCTTGCACTCATCATCAAAGAATTTCTCAAACACTACATCAATAAAAAGAGATAAACCATGAGAAAAGGTAGAGCTATCAACTCAAATAATTTCAAAGGGAAGACCAAGCTAGAAATGAAAAAGCAAAATGAAAAGTGCTTTGAATGTGGTCAATCCGGACACTTTGCAAATAAGTGTTCTTCCAAGAAGAAAAAGGAAGGAAGAAAGCCCCTCTTCAACAATTTTCAAATCACATGAGATGATTGCAACTCTGAATGAGAAGTTGACGAAGAAATGCAGACAGCACAAATGGCATTTATGGCCATTGGTAATGATGAGGTAGTCTCTAATTATGATTCTAATGATGAAAATGATGACAATGATCTTGAAATTTTCATTTTAAAATTACAGATTGCTTAAAGGAGTCATATATTAGAAATAAGGAGTTAGTTAAGAAATCAAATGCTCTATTAAATGCTAATTCTAAACTTGTGAATGAAAACAATAGGTTATCACAAGAAAATAGTGATTGCATGTGAAAACAAGGATCAAGGAAGAACAAGCCTCTTTGAAGAAAAGTTTCATGATTGGATGACTTGAAGATTCTCTTGCATAGAAAAAAGGAAAATGTTGTTGATTTGAAAAAAGAATAGAAATGTATTGATCAACAAGAATTTTGTCACCTTTAGAAGGAATGATTTATGCTTTGTAAAATCAAAATCTTCTTTATATGGAAATAAAAATGTTATTTGCACTTATTGCCAACAACATGGACATATGAAAAATAATTGCTACATCAAGAGAAATGAAAAATTCGGTATGAATACCGTATGGATTTGTAGTCATCTTACTAACTCTTATGGACCCAAGAAAATATGGGTACCAAAAGTTATCACTTAATTTCTTATGTAGGAAATAAATGTCACCAAGGATACCAAATTGTTCATAGATAGTGGGTGCTCAAGACATATGACCGGTGATGCATCTCTCTTCACCAAACTCATATCCAAAAGTAGTGGAAATGTGACTTTTGGGGATAACTTGAAAGCAAAATCAATTGGTCTTGGTGATGTAGGTAGAGATGGTGACCAGGAAGACCTTGATTAAAAATGTGTTTCTTGTTGATAATTTGAATTACAATCTATTAAGTGTGAGTCAACTTTATGATAAAAAATTATATGTGTTGTTGACCAAACATGAATGTCAAATTCTTGATAAAAATTATGTTATTTTATTTAAAAGTACTAGGCACAATGATGTTTATGTGATTTATCTTGACAATATTGGTAGTAGCAATGTAAAATGTCTAACCTCTTCTATAGATGATCCTTGGCTTTGGCATAGTAGGGTTTGTCATTTCAACATGGATTTAATCGAAAACCTTGCCAAGAAAGAATTGGTGAGAGGATTGCCAAAATTGAAGTTTTGAAAAACAAAATTTGTGATGCATGCCAATTTGGTAAACAAGTTAAAGTATCTTTTAAACCAAAGAATTGTGTGCCTACTTTCAAACCTCTAGAATTACTACACTTGGACTTGTTTGGTCCAACTCAACATGTTAGTGTAGATGGTAGTAAATATGCTTTTGTGATTGTTTACTCACACTAATTCTTTTTAGTTGAGCCTGGATTTACTCTCAACCCTGTCTCTTATACAATCTGGTGTTGTTGAAAGAAAAAATAGAACACTTCAAGAGGCCGCTAGAACTATGATTAATGAATGTGATTTACCAAAATATTTTTGGGCTGAGGCCGTTAACACGGCTTATTGTGCTATGAATTGTGTTTTGTTAAGGCCAATTTTTAATAAAACACCCTATGAACTCTTGTTTTGTAAGAAATCTGTTGTGAGCTATTTCAAAATTTTTGGTTGTAAAAGCTTTATTTTAAAAATCAAAGATGTGTATCTTGACAAGCTGTATATGAAGAAATTTTTCTAGGCACTATATTCTAGTGACAAGAAAGCATACTGAGTATACAGTATAGAAAACCACTTTTGATTGAAGAAGTTGTGCATGTTACATGTGATGAAATTAATGATATTATTTCAAAGAATGTATGTGAAGAAGAAGATGTAGGTATTCAAAAGGAGATTGAAAAGCTCACTATTCATAAAGAACATCAAGAGATCACGTCAAACAATGAGGGCAACAACCATCACTCAGATGAAGAAAGAGAAAAGAACGAAGACACTTCAAAAGATCTTTCAAGAGCATGGAGATTTGTCTCTAGTCACCCTCAAAATTTGATCATAGGTGATTCATCGATGGGGTAAAAAGTCGTTCTCATAAACTTTTAAGTAGTAATTGTGCATTACTTTCTCATATTGAAGCTAAACGTGTGGATGATGTATTGAATGACAAATCTTGGGTTTGTGCTATGAAAAATGAACTTAGCCAATTTGAAAAAAACAATGTATGGACCTTAGTTGAAAGACCATCAATTCATTCTCGTAATCGGAACAAAATGAATTTTTAGAAACAAATTAAATGATAGAAATGAAATCATTAGGAACAAAGCTATACTTGTAGCAAAGGGTAATACTCAAGAAGAAGGCATCGATTTAGATGAAACCTTTACACCTGTTGCTCGATTAGAATTCATTCGTATGTTTCTTGCATATATGTGCTTTTACAATTTCAAATTATTCCAAATGGATGTCAAAAGTGTATTTTTAAATGGCTTTATTGATTAAGAAGTTGTCGTTGAACAACCCCTGGTTTTGAAAACAAAAATTTTTCAAATAATGTTTTCAAACTTTATAAAGGTTTGTATGGTTTAAAACAAGTTCCTAGAGCTTGGTATAAAGGTTAAGTGGTTTTTTGATTGAGAATGAATTCAAAAGAGGTGTTGTTGACAACCATATGCCTTTGACCCTACCTAAGGCTTATGCAATGCAAAAATTGAAATTTACTCTTTCTTGCGGGAAGTAGATACAAATTACAGGGCCTTAATATAAATCATACGAATCAGAAAAACTAATTACTATTACATAGCAAAAATTGTAAGGCTATTTACTATTACAAGCCAGATAAATGGGTGGGTCTTACCGCCTCGTGTCTAGTGTCCTAAACAAGGTCCACACGGTTCTGCCCTATGGTTTAAGCTATATGACCATGAGGCTAGGCTTACTTATGCAATCTAGATAGGCTTGGTTCCCGAACCTTCAGACTTTGGGCCCAAAAATAAAATCCGTCAATTCCAATGGGCCTTATCGTCGGTGATTGGGTGATCGCCACAGATACCGTTACGTGCACATTGTGTCACGACCGCATAGGAGACCCATCCCTACAACATGTTTCCAAAGTTTTATTATCCCTTGTGTGCCTTTGACCCTACCTAAGGCTTATGCAATGCAAAAATTGAAATTTACTCTTTCTTGCGGGAAGTAGATACAAATTACAGGGCCAATATAAATCATACGAATCAGAAAAACTAATTACTATTACATAGCAAACATCCACAATAAAAATTGTAAGGCTATTTACTATTACAAGCCAGATAAATGGGTGGGTCTTACCGCCTCGTGTCTAGTGTCCTAAACAAGGTCCACACGGTTCTGCCCTATGGTTTAAGCTATATGACCATGAGGCTAGGCTTACTTATGCAATCTAGATAGGCTTGGTTCCCGAACCTTCAGACTTTGGGCCCAAAAATAAAATCCGTCAATTCCAATGGGCCTTATCGTCGGTGGTTGGGTGATCGCCACAGATACCGTTACGTGCACATTGTGTCACGACCGCATATCTGGGTAGATCATCTTAATTCCTGTAGGGAATGTGGGAACGACACCCACAAAAATAGGACATGCAATAAATGAGACATGTGTTATGCTGTGTTCACTTGGAGGCGGTAAGATTCACACATTTTAGCGCGTTTGGCTCTAAAGGTTTGATGCACCCCAACACCCCAAAAACTTTCCCCAAATTAACCACAAACAGGTATAATCCATGCAGGGGAACATGTACAATGGCTCTCAAGACAGTAATTAGAGTGAAATACAGTGAACACAAGTGTAAAATAATTTGAACAGACAGCTTAAGTTGTCCACTATTTTCCTTTTAATTTGTCTCTCAATTTTCTTTTAATTTTTTTTAACAAAAAAATGGTGAAATACGTTAAAACAAGTGCAAATTAATTGAAAAGAACAAATAAAGTAACATATAGCATATGGCACGCAAAATGAGGTATAGAGCCGGTAACATAGCACACAAAATGGGTAAAAATTAGCCGATTTATAATGAACGGGGTAAAATTGAGAGAAACGCGTTAAAATCGTGCGCCCGGATTCTCAAAGTCCCCAGTGGAGTAGCCACGCTGTCGCGCACCCCCCTTACAGCGCTTACCGACCCGCGGTCTGCACCGGTGGGACCGGCACCGTCGCCACGTGTGGTGCTCGTGAAATCTGTCCCGGCGCACCAACACACCGGGTGGCGACTCCAGTCTTGTAAACCCTAGTTTAGATTGTTTTGGTCCACTGTAACTATACACAGAAAATGAGTTCGGGAATCCTGTTGTAAAATACACATTTGGGATGGATGTGAATTATAAGAGCACCCATAAGAGACAGATCCGGCGTTGGACCGGTTGCGTGATTTTATCGCATTTTCCTTTTCAATTTTAGTATTCATTATTGCCGGCTTTGTAGCATACGTGTGTTTTGAGATAGTTTAAAAGTAATAAAATATGTACATGTTAATGAGGAAACAAAAATAAATGGTAAATATTAACATTGACATTCTAGGTAGATTTAGCCCGGGTCCAATTAAAAGTCGTACACATTGAGCTTGTAGTGCCTTTTAACTCCCAAAGGGGCAAAATAGTCATTTATCATGCACGCCGGAGTTTATTTCTAGCCCAATTTTATATTATTGATACAATTATTAAGTCTGGGCTAAATTGAATTTGATTCAAATATTTAACGTCTAGTTGTGCAACTAATCCAAAATTTGAGGGCAAAAGAGTAAATTCACATAATTTAACAAGTAAGATAAGGCATAAATATTATATTGAGACCAACAAACATTAAAATAAAGCACCAATCATCACAAAAGCAATTAATCAAAAAATATGTGCAAAGATCAAAATCTATTTACAATTTAATACTCATAAGGGCAAAATAGTAATTTCACAATCAAAGGGTAATTAAAAGGTATTAAAATGCCAAACAGAAATCAAAGTAAAACTTGGTGGTTATTGACATAAAACATGTAATTTGGAAGAAATTTGAAGAGAAAAAGCAGTAATATTAAAGAAAATTCCTTAAGGGCCTAAATGTAACCATCTTGCTGGATTTGAGGGTTAAAAATGCAGAAATCTGAAATCTGGAGGGCCAAAACGTAAATAAAATTTTTTCTGAAATTTTGGAATTTTTTTCTTTTGAAATGCCACGTCGTCGCTGACATGGCAATCTGGGGAGTGCCACGTCATCCGTGACGTGGCACAATCTGGTGATGCCACGTCATCCGAGACGTGGCGCAATCTGGTGGTGCCACGTCATCAATGACGTGGCATAAAGTGGGCACTATCAGAAGGGCCTAAATGTAATTTAAGAAAATATTCTCGGGCTAAAATGAAAAAAACTGAAATCTGGAGGAGTAAAATGGAAATAAAATTTTTCTAACCTTTCCTTTTTTTTTTTTTTTTTATGCAGATTTTTGTGGGCTACCAGCCTTCTTCCAGCACGCTTTTGACCCACCAGATGAACGATTTTGCTTCATGTTTGAAAAGAGAAGTTGTAGCTCCAGGAACTCTCTAAGTTGTTTGACAACTTTTATTCTTTGAGTTTACTTCAGTTCCTCCTCCATCGCTTGAAATCTTGGCTCAAAGTTGGTTGTCTGGAAAATTTTTCTGCAGATCCTCTGGACCAACAGCCTTTTTATACCACATTTTTGACCCTCCAAATGGACGATTTTGCTTAAGATTTACAAAGAGAAGTTGTAGCCCCGGGAATCCTCTACAATTTTTCTTCTTTGAGTTTAGTCTAATTCCTCTCCGATCGTATGGAATTTTGGCTCAAAGTTGGCTGTTTGGCAGGATTTTTAGGCTTAAGAAAATTTTTTCTCTGCAGAAAAATTTTTCCCCCCACTTTAGACTGATTTTTTGTACTTTTAATGAATTGGATTGAGTGTAAAAATGGTCAAAGACCATTCCTTGTCATGTGGAGAGTATGGGCATCTGAAATTTTTGGTGAAAAAGCAGAAAGCGTGGCCAAAACAAATTGTCGGTGTGAACATGACGCTGTACTTTTCACGCGCTGAACTTTTTTTTTTTTTTTTTAAATTTAAACCAATTAATTAATTTAATTTCTAACTAATTAATTAATAATAATTTAATTATTATTATTATTTTTTTAAAAATCTAAGAATTCAATAATATTAGAACTCATTCTTAGTATTTCAAAAGTATAAAACGCATAAGAATAATTAAACATCATAACATAAATTAAGAAGGAATTAAAGGGTAAATTAAAAGAAAATCAAAGTGCAGGTTAAAAAGACATTAAAAAGAAAAAATTAAAAGAAAATTGAGAGACAAATTAAAAGGAAAATAAGGGACAAAAATAGGTGTCTACAGTAAGCTTCAGTTTGATTTGGTGGCAAGGGTCATATAGGGTAGTCTTGAGAGGTTTAGAGTTCAATACTCTTTACCTACATTTTTTTTTTTTTTTTACACGGGTTACTCTACATACCTATTGTTACGAATTCGGTTAACAAAATCCACAAAATGGTTAACCGATTTCGTTTACCAAAAATTTCATTTGCCGAATTTCGAAATCGGATTATTCGGTTAATTTCGTATTATTCTGGTTAATTTCGTATTGAAAAGTCAATTCCAATTTCTTATCTGTTTTTGAATTCTAAAATTCGGTCAGATCTATTAACCGAGCGGATTCCAATTAACTGATTTTGAAATCGCAATTTAGAATTAAAATTGGTCGCGAATTCGGTGAACCAAATTCGTGCACACCCCTACCACACATCATGTTTGTTACGAATTCGGTTAACAAAATCCACAAAATGGTTAACCAATTTCGGCAATAATGAATACTAAAATTGATTAATTCCGTATTAAAAGTCAATTCCAATTTCGTATCCGTTTTCGGATCCGATTAACTGATTTTGAAATCCCAATTTAGAATTAAAATAAGTCGCGAATTTGGTCACCAAATTCGTGCACACCCCTACCACACATCATGTGAAAACAATTTTTAGAAAATAAATATTTTATTATTACCAAGATCTTACTTGTTAAATTTCATGAAGAATAATTTCCAAAATAAATTTTATATCATGCTTCAAAGTTAATTTTCAAGATTTAAAAATACATATTAACAAATCAAAATTTACTAACTAAACATGATGTACTAACGAAAAATATAATCCTAAACATGATATTTTATATACGAGAAGTATAAATAACAAAACCAAACTTATTGGAAAATTATAATTACGAAATTATACCAAATTCAAAGCACGGCCAACCTCCTAATTTGCACGAAATCCCTCAACCTAAAGCTTCGTAAAAATTCAGCCAAAAAATAATGGTTAAGTTATTGGTAAGGTTTCCTATTTATATCCTATTCATATGTATTAACTCTCAAAGCTCCCAAACTCCCAATCTTACGAGTCAACAGCTTTCCCCACAAATCCTATCATGATTTGGTCATTAAAAATTGACCGAAAAAGTTAACTAAAATTAATTACAAAAATTAATTAATAAATAGTAAAATAGTTGTACTATAGTTGGAAAACATTCTTAGGCAAAAGTCGGTCCAAATTAATTGTTAGGAAGTCTAAAATTGTACAAAAACACCCCTTAACAACAATTACCCTTTCCAATTAAGACAAGTAATTCCAAGCAATGGTCTTAGTTGGTCAATATCATCCTAATCTACAGTTGTAGATTCTGTTTTTGAAATTGTGGAATCGTCAAAAGAGTCCTACTCTAACACTTCCAATCAAATCCTCTTTAGGGCAACCAGGAAACAGGAAAGATCAACTATATAATATTTAGGAAAATTCCTTTAACTTGAAGACTCGGTTTCTTAACGGTATAAATACTATCAATATATATAACCCGTTTTTCTGGCTGAAGAAAATTATTTGGCTTCTATTATGGATTCTTCAAACCTTTATTCCGATTTAATATTTGAAATCCTAGCTCGATCTTCGTTAGACACTTTGGATACCTGCAAATTGGTGTGCAAAGATTGGAATCAACTTGTTTACGAGTCAAATTTCATGCCAACCTATTGCAAAAATACCAACAACGTCTATGGCTACTTCGTTCAAAATCCGTTTCTTGTTTCAAATCGGCATTTGTATGAATTTGTATCACTGAATTATCTTCCGTCAGGAAATAATTTAACCACCATCAAGATTCCAACAGCCACTTCGGATGATGACTTGAATATTCAAGCATCTTCGATGCAAGGAATTTTGTGTTGCGTAAGACGAAAAGGTCGAGAATGTCGATATTATGTGTGCAAACCTAGTACTCGGCAGTGGCAGGCTTTGCCAAATCCCAAATTGCGATTCAGAACTCTAAAAGTTGCTTTGGTGGTGCTACATTCGAACCCTTTACGCTACAAAATCATCAGAATATCATGCCCACAATTTTCGTGAGTATAAATGACTTTCTCTTTGCAAACATTAATATTTTGTTGTATTTCATTTAAGTTGTGACTTCATTCTCTTAATTGTGCTCTAGATATAGAATACCTAAAAAGCATGCATGTGAATATACTGTTTTATTCAACAGACAGAATACCGATATAGTGATAAATTTATCGGCCTATAGCTAGGGTAGGGTGGGTGAACATGAATCCAATTAATCGGATTCGTGATTATTTTCACTTTTAAATTAAAATTTTGAAATTGGTTAATCGAAATTTGATTAATACATTGGTTTGATTGAATTTTAAAATCGAAAAATCTCGCATTGAATTAAATTCTGAATTTAGAATTAATTGATTTCTAAATTGAATTTGACATTTGATAATTCATGATCTTTCAAGGAAAATTTTTTACTACATAATTTCTTTTCAAGAGTGCGTGTATATATATTTCATATAATATGGTTTTACAAACTAATATTATAATTTACTTATAAAATACATATAGGTCGTACAAATGATATTATATATATGAATAAAAACACACATATGTGTAAAAGCGGGACACGTATGTATACAATTTATATATTTATAGTCCTATTTTATATAATGTATTAAAAAAATATTGTATCTATTTAATTATAATATAGTTTTGATATATGAAAATATGAACTATTTTATTGTTACAAAGAGTTGGATTTTGTATTAGATAGGTGTTTTATTTTTTGACTAAAGAATTTTAGTCTAATGTCATTGGGTCTAATTAACGAAAATATGATTAATTGAATTCGAGACCAATTACCAAATTCAAATTTGGTTAATTAAATCTTATCTTCAAATTCAATTTTAAATTGAAATTGATTAATAGTTTTAGAACTTATTTTTAAATTTGAATTGAATTATTTGATCAATTGATCCATCAATTAACGAATACTCACACCTCTAGGGTAGGTTATAGAAGGTCCAAAACGCTTGAACGAATTCAGCAGTTTATTCACTTCGATTTTGTGTTTCCGTCATTTTTTTCATAATGTTTATTGCTTTCCTAAATTATGTTTCCACTTGATTTTCCTATATATTTGTGATCTGTCTTCCTTTTTTGTCGGTCGGAGAAGATTCCTATGTTATAGAGATTCTTAGTTCAAATAAGATGCGCCCAGAATCCATAATCTGTGTGTGTCTGTGTTTTTTTTTTTTCGATCATAATTTTTTAATTTTTGTTGAGTTGCCAGTCCTTTTTTTTCCATTTTTCTTCACACTACAGGTAGGTGGGGTATTCAGCAAAGAATAGTGCTATCCCGTTTGGATTGTTTTTTTTTTTTCCTCATTTTTTTACCACTTTTTACTTTACTATTTATACTTTTATCAAATATTTGCTTGGTTAGCAAAAATTTTTTTGTTAACTTTTTAATTTTTTTTTTCAAAAATACTATTCATTATTTATACAATTCAAATTTTTCTTTCACTATTTATTACTTACACAATTTAAAATTTTCTTTCACTATTAACTACTTACACAATTCAAAATTTTCTTTTCACTATGCATTAATTCAATCAATTATTTTACTATTTGTCTATACTAGTATTATACTATTCACATATATTAGCATTAATTTTTTTATATTATCCATTACTATTCATTGGTGAATTTTTTTTTAGCAAAGAAAAAATGGAAATGTAAGTTCGGACTTCGGAACCTAGGTTCGGGAGTTCAAAGATATTATAGGCGAGAAGATAGAGTTTAAATTAAAATATAAGGTTCGGACTTTCGAACCTATATTGAAAAATTCGAACTATGGGCAAAAAAATGTAAATTTTAAATTGTATTTTTATTTTGTATTAAATAAATACATGTTTAGCATACGCATAAGGACATATTTCAATTTTCAAGATTCGGATTTTGAACGACGAACAGGTAACTACCTTTGCATGTAATTTTTAATACTTGATTTGATTATATAAAAAAAGCGAACGGGATTATGGATTTTTATATTAATAATTTTATTCAAATTTTATCTACGTATTTGTCTTTTAATGTACAAAATACTAAGAAATTTTTAAATTCTATTTTTTTATTTTATATTAAATAAATACATGTTAGCATACATGTATAAGTATATCTTATTTTTTAGGATTTGAATTTTAAACGACGATAAGGCTACTACGTTTGTGTGTAATTTTTAGTACTTGATTTGATGGTGTGAAAAAAAAAAGTGAACGGAATTATTAGTAAATTAATATTAGTAATTTCGTTCGATTTTCGCACACGTTTTTTGTCTTTTAGTGTAAAAAAGACTATCCAAACATTTATTTACATAAAATTATTTGCACTATTCATAATCCAAGCACTTATTCAAATTATTCACATTTTTTTTTATTATTTGCCACATCACTCAAATAATTTCTCGAATAATGTACTAAAATAATATTTCAAATAATGCAATCCATACGGGATAATTTCTTATAGCTTTGCCTTGGAATCCATAGTGTTTTTTAATTTATTTTTATAGGTACAAAAGAAATAATCAAAAAAATATCTTAGTTTTTATGTCGATCTCCTGCACGCTATGGATACTTTTCATAGTAAATACTTACAAGAGTATACATGTCAAGTATATAGTAAGTAAGAAAAAAGTGTTGTATAAGAAGTGAGATAGATGATATAGCTACTTAGGATTTTGGTAAGAACCTTCACTAGAAACTCTTGCATTCTTACCTTGACCCTAAATATTTACCTTGCTCATACCGCTGGGAAAAATACACCCATGGGATTGCAACCTAATAAAAAATTTTAATTTTTTTTTTTTGAAAAGAAAACATTAGTTGTAAAAATAGGGGCAGAGATAATGAAGGTAGTAACGTATGAATGAAAAATAATTGCAAAATTGAACTTAAATTTGGCAAATCAAAAAAATGTATAAAGACCTAGACTTATCCTCTATTTTTATACGAAAGTAGGAAAATCAAAATCATATTGAATAATTAATTTCTGATTTTACATATTTAGTCATATTCTTTCATTTTTGGCAAGTCTATTGAAACATCAACATCTTTGTTATTGTCATAGATACACTGTATAGATAATTATATTGTCTGCTTAATCAATCTTTTTCTGAATTCGACCTGACCTAGTGGGATATGAATCCCCAAATTTGTGCCAATATACGTAAATCTTTTTCTTTCGTCTGATTATCCTTTAACAACTAGTAAATGCTACTGTGAGGATGTTGTTGGTTTTAATTCCGCAGAAGATAAACTTCCATGGGTACCATTAAAAGCTTCAACCTCCAAATATTTATTTTCTCTTAGTCTTCAAAAGTTCTATTACATAAAAATTTAGGCGTGTTACGATAATTTCTGGTTTTGCATTTTTATTTTTTCAACTAAAATTCATGTATATATTCTCATGGTTTGTTGCAATTCTCTACTTGTCAGGCGGACAGATTGCTATAATTATCAATGCGAGATTTTTCATTCAAAAAGTTGGTCATGGAGGAAAATAGAGGATATACTATTGCCATTTGGGGCAATATTTGACAATAACCAGTCTGTTTATGCAAATGGATTGATCTATTGGCTCACAACTAACTGTTACGTAGTGGCTTTTAATCATGAAGAAGAAACTTATTATACGTTTCCACTGCCAGAGTTAGTATGCAATAATCCCAATGACTCGTGCAAGCAGCTGGTAGAGTATAAAGGAAAACTTGGTTTAATTTGCAAACCACCAAAAGGGCATGTACAATTATTGGGTTCTCGAAGATCGGCAACAACATCCTATATGGAATTTGATAAAAGAAGTGAATATTGATTCACTTGCAAACGAGGTATCATATCCCTCCCCAGCAGGTTTTTACAATGCAGAGATTGCTCTCCTCAAGGCCTTCAGGAAAATGATATTCTACAAGTTGCAAGATTCTAGTTACAATGAGATTGAGTTAAGTGATGGTCTATATTTTGCTGATGATGTTTTCCCATTCCGGTCTGATTTGGAGCCAATCAATCTCCGTGGTGAATGATTTTCAAGCTATCATGGAAGACTGAAGTATGTATGACCAGTAAACATTTGCATATATCTTATCTTTTACCCCACTTATAGAATTTGTGATACAAGTCCGGTAAAAAATGTCATTTATCAAAATTTTTTCTTGTATTAAAGTCCTCGTGTTTTTTTTTTTTTAGGAATTTTGTTGTGTAAAGTCAGTGGCCTACCAGGAATTTTAGGTAGCCACGCTGAAACTTCTTTTTTTGGGGAGAGAAAAATTATATTGAGTGTAATGTTTATTTAGTTCACTATTTTTACTTATTTCCCATTTTTATATGTTATCTAACTTTTTTTTTTTTTTTTTCAAAAACGTTTTATGTTATCTAAGAAGTATATAAGAAAGAAATTAAAAAAACTATAGCATCTCTTGATTGTGCCATGTGGCAATTTTTGCTTACTTGGCGTTGATGTGTCAAAGTCTTTGGGTTTCATAAAGGTTGCTGCTATATGCAAATACTCCTTATTGTGTTGCTGAACCAAAACCTTATATTTTAATATTAAACTCAATTTTCTATGTATAAGGACAGTATCTACCAAAGAATAACATTTTATACAAGGCAGTGGTACCTTGGTGAACCTACCGGTATAACAATAAATAAAACTTGCCTTAAGAGATTAACGTTTTGCTAATTTAAAGTGTGCCTATAAAGCTAATCATTAGAGTAGATATTCTGTCAAATTTTGGTGTTTTGAATTTGATATTTTCTTTAATTACAGATCATATCAGCCATTTGATTATTTCTATACTTAATTAATTCAAATTTACAAAGTCAAAAACAATCTCAACCAACAGGTCTCTCTCTTTCTCATACTTTCCTTTCCTTCAACGTGATTATTGCATCTTCCGGATTTTACTCCTTCCTTCTCTTTCTGATTTCTTTTCTTCAGCTTACTTCCTCCATCATCGTCTCTCTTACCTTCTCTTCTTTGGACTAATTATTTCATTTTCCTGAATTTTTGGCTTCTCCATACCTACAAGAGGAGAATGTATTGAAATCTACACTTTACCACCCCATTCTATCAAAACCCTCCACAAATCCTATTATTTGAACATCTGATTTTACACCCCAAAAAAAGCCTCCTGTGCATCAGATCAGAGAAAAAAAAGAGAGAAAGCTCCAATTGTTGATCTGCACTTCTTGCTTTTCAGTGAGCCTTTCCTTTCCTTTTCCTTTTTTTCTTATTTTTTAAAATTTATTACAGTAAAATTAGAGTTTTAATTCAATTCAGTATCACGAAACATCATTTAATGAATGTTTCCTGCGTATTTTTTTAATGCTATAAACTGATGTTTCTTTTAAATTATCTGATTTCTCTTACCCGTCCCTTTTTCTTTTTTTTTGTGTTGTTTTGGACAGATCTGATCCTTTTAAGGTACTACAGGTATATTGCATCTTAGACATTCTGACATAGGTATGTTACTAGCTTCTATAATTGCCCTATTTCCATCTTATTAAATCCATGTTAGTTAAGAGTAGTTAGATTGTGTTGGTATTAAATTCATGTTGGTTAAAATTCCTTGGATGTTTAGTTTATAATTATTATTGTTGTTTTACAAAGTGTTTTGTACTTTTTCTGTTCGAGTACTTTTTCGTCTACTGTTTGTATGATTTGTGACTGTTGAATTCCTTTGTTTAAAAAAAATGTAGTATGTGTGTTGGTTTGGTGAAAATATTTTTTTGGAGACATGAAAATGTCCATTTCTCATACAATTTTTCGGTGGTCGGTTGACAAAATAAGAAAATATTTTGAAATAAATTTTTTTAACGATTTTATCTTTAATTTTATGAATATAAGTTAAAAAACCTTATAACAATGGTAATAAATACCTTACAAGTAATTAAGGTTAATAAAAGATTGATTTTGTTTAAAATTAAATGATAGTACAATGTAGTAGTAAAATATATATAATGATAGTTATATTAGTGTGGGATCCATGATTAAGAGAAAAACGAATGGAAAAGAATTGAAAACGAAAATAAGATTAGCAAATAAAATTATAAAAGTAAATATTATGAGATTTAATGTCAGAGAAAAATTATACAGAAAATTTTAGCGTAAGTTAAATTCTGTAAGATAAGTGACAGTCAGTGAAGGAAAATTATCAAAATATTTTACACCAGAAAATATTTTCTGGTGTTTGACACTTAGAAAAATTTCTGAAAAATATTTTCAATACAAACGAACACACCCTTAATTAAAACAAAGTGATTTGCATCCTTTAACTGCGCAGGGACCCATTTAAACGTTACGATGTAGAAAATGTTATGAACATTACTGATTTGTTGATTTTTATTCATGACTAACGTGTTTTTGTACAAAGAACTAGAAGTAAGCATGTTGTTTTTACAAAGTGTTACTCTTACATTAGCTTTAGCTTTTTTAGTGTTCCGACTTTTCTTAAATTGATGTCTTGTGTTGGTTTTAGACAACTTCTGTTGGTTTTAAACTGCTTCAGCTGCTGCTTTTTCTGTTCTCAAAGGTATGTTATCAACTTCTGTGGTTTAGCCAAAAGAATCTGGATTCTTTTTCTGTTTTATTAATTTTATGCATTTTATGTTAGCAAAAAGGCGTTGCATATTCCTATCCTTACAATTTATGGAATGCATGCCCGTTAATCTTTAGTTTTTGTCTTTAGTTAAAGTTAGATCATTATTATCCTACTTGCTAAAGTACTTAGTATATTGTTTTTTTAATTTATTACACTTATATTTTTTTCTTTTAAAAAAAATACTCAAATTCAATATGAGAAAAATAAATTAAAAATATCATCACAAAGCTGTGATATCTTTAATCGGTTACATCATCAAACTGAAGATTTTACTCCTCTAAGTGCTGAGGAACCTGTGAACACTAATGAGATAGTAAATAGTAAGGCCTGTATTGATTTGCTAATCAGTTCTACCAAAGATCGGAACTTTGTTTCTACTCATGAGCCATGTGATTGTGTAGAAACAACTAACACTATTCAGCAACATTTTGAAAGGTCCCATGGTGTCAATTAAGAAATTCCTCATTCTACGACAAAAGAAATTAAACTTAGTAATGAAAACAACAAAATGTAGAGGAAAGAAGCTATATATTGAGACGTAAAAAAAACACTTAGCATCAGGTATTCTTGGGAAACGAAAGGCTGTTCAAGAGTATATGACTATAATTTTCACAGGGTCAATTATATGTAGGTTTGTTACGTACAAGAACAGTATCTTCTGTCAAAGTATTCCATTTTTTCCCTTTACATCGCAGAGTTTTTTACTCGTAACAAAATGGCTTATGTATAAACATTTTCTGTTAATATTCTAGCCTATTTTACCTTTGATATGCGTTGTTACTAATATTTTTAGTAGCTTTATTTGAATGTTTTGTTGCTATTGATTCTTAGCTAAAAGGCTTTTGCCTATTCTCTTAAAATGAAAGAGTTATCTTTCTTTATTCTCTTTGTTTGATTGAAGGCTTCGTGGATAGATAAAGATATCTGGTGAAGAAGGGTTTTTTTAAACCCCTTTTATTGAGTGTGATGATTTTTTTAAAAAAAATAAAAATAACCAAATAAGATTGTGAACTTTTTTCATAACTTGGCATGGTGGTTTCAGTGAGGGATTTAAAGAGAGTCCAAAAGGAAATGGTGTTTTCAATAATTTATTTTTTCTTTGAGTTTTCTATGATTGTTGATATTTAATGAATAATTATTCTCAAACTTATTATCACATTTTTTCTCTGTGTTTAGATGGCAAGATAAAATTTTCTATTATTACAGTAGCAGTTTTAATACTATCTTTTGTCACTAGAATGAGATTTAAAATTGGTAATAAACATTTTTTGAAGACAATGAATGAATACAAAACAAAATTCCACTAATATAAACTTCTAAAAAAAATTTCTCATTGAATTCTTTTTACTTTCCAAGATTTGTGTATTTGAATCAATTTGTATCCTACTCAAATAGATAGATGTTTTTTTCATATATAGGCTATGATGATATTATACTTCAGGCCTAGAGCTACTTTGATATGTTTATTGGAGGGGCAATCTTGAAGGTATTTTGGGGATTTGATCCCTTTAATAAAACTTGATTCACAGCCATTCAGGTCACTTCCTTCTTTTAGAATATATGAGCCTCTCATTAATCATATCTTTACCAGCCCTTGAAGGTAATTAAAGGGGCCTTGGACTTGCGTAACATTTTATGAGTTGTATTGTACTAATAGATTGTTCTTCAATAAAGTTTGAATTTTGGACACTACAGTTATTGCCTATTCGAAAAAATGATTTAATGAAGAATATTTGTTTAATAGAGAGTGATGTTGTTCTTTTGGTTTAATCTGTTATTATACTTTCAGTCTTTTCATGTATTAAGTTCTAACTTCAAAATCTGTCTTACTTTTAGGGTTCTTTTGTGAATTTTAATTTTTATCTTGCAAGTGTTCTATTTTTAAGTTCTGGAATTTAAAGTACGTATGTTAATAGACTTCATGTTTTCATTTTTTGGTTAGCTTTCAATAATTTATGTTAATATTTTTGCAATTCTTTATAATTATGTTTGCTCTTAGAAGGAGTGGCTATATGTATTTCTTTTGTGTGTCTTTAGGTTCTCTTGGTTGTGGATTGTATTTTTAATAGGATTCAAGAAACTAAAGTTGAATGACTATGTAGCCTTTAGAATTCGATAAAGATTCATATGATTAGTGTTTTATTTAATTTTTGCAGATTTTGTAGCAAAAAAGGAATTGAAATATATACACACACTACATATAAGAGTCTCTTTGTTTTTGTTTGCAACTTTTAGAAGATCAAATGAAGGTTCATTATTTTTTGATATTTCACTTTTAAAATTGAAAATGTTTATATATTTTATAAGTTTTACATTTGCTTGAATGATGATTTAAGATTTGATAGCTTTAATTGTTGTACTTATTATGGAAAAATAGGAATACGACGTGGATTTGCATACTAATAGTTGCCTTCAAAATGATGTCACGAACCTGAATAATAACTTATGGTAAACTAGTGACGTTGTTTGAAAGGTTGTTGCTAAATGAGATGAATTGCCATGAGTTTGCATTAAGCTGTATGAAAGCCCAAAATATGTTAAGTTTTGAGGAAAAAATAAGTTCTGTTGGTAGCTTGAGTGGAAAGAAATACTACTGAAAATAGAAAAAATTATTTGGTGACAAAAACTCCAAAAAAAAAAAAAAAAAGTAATTTTAGTCTTGGGACATATAAGAGTACACTACATAATCAAGTGGCTACTATTTTTATTGAATTAAAAATGGTCCAAATGCTTAGAGAATATTGCTTTTGAAGTTAACTCCGTATTGAAAATAAATTGTGTTGTAAGAATAAAAGAAAAAAGATTTTAAAAGTTATACTTTATATATTTGTTTGGTTATTACATTTTAAATGTATAGTTATCTAATGGAGTTTTTATATCTACATTTCTCAAGTAAAGGATAGATAATGAAGAATACAAGCAGCACCATAGGTTGACGAATTTTTTTTTTTTTTTTGCCAGATTCCTACATTTGTATCAAGAAGATATACAATTTTCCTGAGAAAAATAGTGGGCACAGGTCGGTGCCTTGCAGGGTCAGGGTCTCCTAGTATGTCTATGTATGGACCTAATTTTGGACCCTTACCTATTTATCTTCCTCCAAACAAATATGTACTCCTTCCATTCTATTTTAATTGACATGGTCAAATTTGCACACAGTATAAGAAAAATTAGTCTTTGATCCACTAATAAGATGTTTTTTCTATAATTATCTTTTAATTAAGATATAAAATTTGTTAGTTGATTTTGGACTTTCAAATTTTGAAGTGGCTTGTGAGAGTAATTAATGTTGAAACATGAATTTAATACTATATCTTTGAAACTTGCATAAAGGGTAAAATAGGTAAATTGACCTTTAAAAATTTGTCATTTTAAGGAGTGACAAATAATTTAGGACAAATTAAAATAGAAAGAGACAAATATAAAATGGGACGGTGAGAGTATAGGACATAAATATGAACTTATTCATATTGGATATGTACATATTTTTCATAAAATTTACTCTTCATTTTACTAATATTGTCAATCAAATAGTTGATTTCTTTTATTAGTCAACCAAATTTTGGAAAAAAATTATATGTTTTTATTTATTTTATTTTATTTTTTAATTGAATTGGTTTTGAAATCTCAAGTTTTTGGATAGTAATTTATTCTAAAATTTTCAATATATTTCAAATATTTTTTCAGAAGGGAAAATATATCAATACTTCTATAAAATATGTGTTTTACTCTAAAAGACAAAAGTTTATTTGATTACTGAACAAAAATAGTGATAATTTTGTTTTATCGTGAGAGACAATTACCTAATATATAATTTCTTTATGTTAAAACGCAAATTATAATGATTTTATCTCTCCCTCAATAAAATATGATAAAAAGGTATTATTCTAAAATGAAAAATTTTCTTTCTATAATAATACAATAAGTATATTAATGCTTTTTTGTGGTCACTTATGATCAAAGAAAATGCAATATTAGATCAAATCAATCAATTAGAGTTTTTTTTGACATATTTGTAAGAGATTTAACTTTAATGAAATCAATTAGATTTATGAAATTTATATTATATAATTACTTAAAATATTACCTTTCTTTATATACAAAAAAGTAGTGATGTTGTTTGACCATAATTAAGAAAAAAATACTTCAGAGAAAAACTTTGGGGGGGCAATACTAACAATTTAATAAAATTTTAGGAGGCAAGAAGAATATTTATGTGCAAACAATTAAAAATTTATTGGGCCAATTTCAAAATTTTCAAAATTAAGAGAAGCGGCCGGTCCTTTCTACCCCAATCCCGCTGCCATTGTGTAAAGTTATGCTTTTGACTTACAATTATCACATTGCGAACAATCGGTAGTAAATAATTCTTTTACAGGTGGAGATACGGCACTCCGCGTGTTAGTAGAGCTCTACTTCCTCGTAAAATATCATCACAACTCTTTTCACCAATATAGATCATTAATCAACTGATCCTTATCTTAGTTGTATCTTCAAATATTATTAAGAGATATTGATAATTGGGTTATTTTAGTTTCACTCAAAATGTTGAAAAGGTCCTTTTCGAAGATGATAAAGTAATAAAACTCTAAAGGGCAAAGGTGATGAACTGAAGGGAGAATTTGGATTGTATTGATAGATGCTTACAAGAGAAAAAAGTGATATTCTTAACACCCAACCTCCTTATTTATAGATTATCAAGGGAGAAAATGGGCCTCTATTCTTCTAACTAAATTCATATATAAATGACATATTTGCCCTTAATAAGTCTGCCACGTGGGCATTTCTAGAACAATTTTAAAAAATGAGTCATGCGCTAATTTAGAGCATCATCATTAGTCCCTCGGCTTGGTGCCAAACCTCAAGGTCGGAGTCGAGCCTGAATCAGCAAATGTAAGTCCCCTGCCAATTTCTTCAACCGGTGATATCGAGGCTCGGCCTCTAAGCCTTGTTGTATCAAACTAAGAGGCTGATTCTCCGAGCTGAAGCTCATATGAACTCCGACCTTCTACAAGCATCATCAGTACACAGGCCAAAGTTTTTTCCTTTTTCGATCCATAACGGTGAGTTTCCCCATGAAGCGTGCCGTCATTATAATGATTACCCTCACCTCGTGCTTACTGCATTCTGAGTCCCTATGCACTATTATTACATGCACCGTACCAGCACATTATTGCATTTATTGTGCTGTAATTTTGATATTCTTGCTGCAGAATGTTTCATTTTTTTCTCCCGCTTTTATTACTCCCACTCAAAAGTCAATCCAGGTTTTCAAAAATTTTGTCCCTTCATTTCCTCCCGAAAACCTTCATTTCCCCATACTAAAGAACATTCGAGATAAACTCTCACTATTTATACCCTACTTCTCTTCATCCCTTAAGTTTTCCCCCATTTTCACCTTTGCATTTTTCTTTTTGGCTAAAGTTCTCCAGCCTTCTTCTTGATGAGAAGCTCCTCACTTTCCCTTGCTTTCCTGTTCCCTTTTCCTTTTTCCTGCAATACCTTCTTTCCCTTGCTTTGTTTTTTCCTTTTCCTTCTTCTTGCGAAATCCTTCAATTTGTCCATCCATTCAACGACCACCGTCTGTTGCTTGACCAGACGCTTCCAAGTTCTTCCAAGCTTTTTCAAGTTATTCAACTAGGAGAATGGCTAGTATGTTCACTCCTTCCTCTCTAATTAGCACTCCAAGCCTTCCTCCCCTTTGGACGAAGTCGATAGGCTGCTTAACCCTTTCGACGAAGCCTTGCTTGTAGTCGTTCCTTTAAATTTCTCTTCCGCACCACCTGTAGCCGAGCCTCTGCATAACGACTACCCTGACTTTCAAACCCTGAATACCCCGAATACCCTTGATCCCGAGGACATAAAATTTTTTAGGGACGGATACCGATTTCTTAGGAATATACACATTAAATTCCCTACATCCGAGGATCGAGGACATTTGCCCTCTTCCTGGTTTCCTAAGAGTTTACCAGGAGCAACTCAAGGTCAAGCTCAGGCTTCCTATTGCCCCTCTCCTTGTTCAACTTTCTCACCCCGGGATATTAGCATATCCTTGCTGATCTCCAATGCCGAAATTCGGCTCATAGCCGGATTTTCCTTCCTTTTTAGTTATATAATATAATATCCCCTGTCTTTAGATACTTTTATAATGACGTTGAAACTTTTTCCAATGAAAGGATTCTTTAATATTTCTCCCCGAACCGCAGTAAATGGCTTA
Organism: Cinchona pubescens; assembly: GCA_025175665.1. Classification (NCBI taxonomy): domain Eukaryota; kingdom Viridiplantae; phylum Streptophyta; class Magnoliopsida; order Gentianales; family Rubiaceae; genus Cinchona; species Cinchona pubescens. The sequence continues at coordinate 429,915 of JANKKI010000092.1, forward strand.
TCTCGGGAACCCTTCTTCTATTCTTGATGGGAAAAAGCTTTCTTTTTGTTTGTTGCCTCGATCCTCCCGTGCCCGGGTCCTTGGAACCTTATAAATGAAAAATTAAAAACCAAAAATGAATAAGTTCATCCCCTGAACTCCGATGATACTAGGAGGCTTATCGAGTCTAACTTTAGAGTAGATTATCACAACTAACCTGCCATTCTTTCCAACAACATCTTGATTTGGGCCGGACTCTTTTCTTCCCACAACATTCCTGAGGACTACGATCCTCACAAAGTTTTGATCTTATCTTCTACAGAGCTCAGAGCATTCCTGAGGGATCTAGTGTCCATCACCCTCGCCATTGGAACCGGTACTTCAAGCCAGGCACCTGCACTTGGTGCAGGTTCATCGAGCCTACCTGCGCCATCTCCTACTAGTGAGTCCCTATCCATAACCGCCAGCGCCACTTCAGTGCTGGTTCCATTTCGACATGAACAGTGGACCTGGCTAACGAAGTGGAAGTTAATTCGGAAGGCTTGGGTGATGATTGGGTAGTCACCCTGACCATCTTGCAAACCAACCTGGGCCTGAAGGATTTCGGGTCACCAGGAAGAGGACCAGAGAGACTGCTGCCCTCGAAGCTGGACCCCCTTCCTCGGTCACCCCTACTTCATCACAATTTGGAACCTTAGGCTTAGGTTCGTTGACAAGAACCCCCGGGGAGACTTCAAGAAACCCTTCTCTAAGTAGGTAATTCACTGCCTACGGTAAAATTTTCTTTCCTTATACCATTTTTTCTTTTTGCTTCTGCCGTATAGTAAAGCAATTGTAATCATCGGCTAATTCTTTTTTTGTTAAACTTTCCCCAGGAGGTAGAAAATACAGTCTTGAGGAAGATAGAAGGTCGACTGGGTCTCGGGACTTACCTTGGGCTCAAGCATCAATTGAGCCTATTCCGGCCCCATCCACCTTGGGAAGCAGTTAGTTTCGACCCACTTCTTTGATCGATATTAATGATCAATCCCAATTCGAGAGGGTGGCTCGTGAACAGGCAAAATTTATCATTTTGTCTCGGGATGTGGCCTACGTAAAGAAGCTTACTCCTTAACAAAGGCTGAACGAACTGCATATCAGCCTAATGAACGTAAGTGATTCTGGTTCACTCTTCTCAACATACTATTGTATTTTTGCACCCCCTGAAATTCTGACTCATTCTGACTTATTTTTTCTACTGTTTCAAACTATCACCATTTTGCCCACAATTGCCGAGTAGGAAACCTCCTTCAACTCCCCGGTAAATTCAATGAAACAGGAGTTGGCCCACACCAAGATTGGGGTGGAGTAAAAAATGAAGGAGGTTGTAAAGGCCAATGAGCTTAAATGCAATACTGAGGTCGAGAAAAAATATGATGAGTGGAGGGCCGAACTGGACGGGGAAGGGAAAGACTTCGTCAGGCCTAGATGGAGAAGAAGACCTTGGAGGTTGATATCAGCAATTGTGATAAAAAGATTGCTGAACAAGAGAAGAAAATCCTCCAACTCCAAGAGGAAGTAGAAATGGTCGAGGCGAAGTTCAACTCTCGGGAGAACGAGCTTCTTGTCAGAGGAAGAAACGCGTTCGTTGCTTCTGAAGAGGCGGACACGATGTTTAAGGGGTTCACGGAGAAAGTCATCACTGTGGGGTTCACTATGGCGTGTGACCATTTAGTGAAGAATCCCGTTTTGAACAAAGGGTTGCCTTATGAAGCTTCTATCAATGAGGAGGTGATCAATACTTTATAGGCACAATTCAAAACCCCCGTGCCGATCCCAGGAGCCTCTGAAGCTATGACCTTAGAAGCAACCACTGCTCCCAACCTATGGATCCTCTACTTAATGTGTTGGACCCTCTGGTACGGCTACTTAGGCCTGTTTTTGTAATAATTTTCCTTGTAATAGTTAGTATCCCTTTGTAATAATTAGGGTCTTTAAATATTAATAAAATTATAGCTCTCTCTCTTGACACTTTATGCCATCTTTGTTTCTTTCTTACTTCGGCCTTGTTTTTCTTGTCTTGGAATTAAACCAAATGGTCCAAGTATCAGTCTTAGAAAATAATTCAACTTAAAACTTTTGTTCTGATATTTCAACAGAACACTTATGTAAATTTCTTGAACAGTTGCAATAAAAAGTTTGTACTTTCGCACCTCATCTACTGACTTGAAGGGTCAAATATGTTTATCTTTTCGAGGAAGATCCATCAAGGTGATGACCATCTTGATTGTGTTTTTTATACTTTCTTTGAATCTGATTGAGATCTCTTAAGCATATAAGATGGGTCAAGTAATTGAACTTTTTATTAGGGGAACATTAGGTTTTAGCCTTAGGGAGGGTAGGCTGTCTATGCAGAGGCTCATCTAGGTCTGTATAAGATACACATCTTAGACCTGTCGTTCATTGGAAAAAGTTTCAACGTCATTATAAAAGTATCTAAAGACCTGTCTCTTATACACATCTAGATGTGTATAAGAGGACAGGGTCTAGATCAAGTAGATCTAGATGTGAGAAATGTTCTGTCTTTTTCATTTGAACTTGATCCGCCTCCTCTTAAGCGCTTTGGCGGGTCGGAGCAACTCGAATTTCTTTGAGGGAGGACTATTAAGCCTTAGTCATAAGGGGGGATTTCTAAGTCTCTGCCCTCTAAATCTTTGGTTTTTTTTTTTCCTTTGAACTTGATCTAGACCTTTTGAGCACTTCGACAGGTCGAAGCATTTTCAATTTCTTTAAGCGGGACTATTAAGTCTCAACCCTCGTGATTTTTACTTTTACCTTTTCATTTATGTGGTTCTTGAATATAGAACCACTTTCTTTTGTGAGAAGAGGGATTTTTATTACATTACTTGATAATATTTCTTCAAATTTATAATATTTAATACTATTGTTTGTCTCCTTTTATGTCAACAAGCTTGTAATAGCTCGAGTTGTGAGCTTCTATTACATGATAAGGGCCCTCCCAATTCGGATCTAACTTTTCTCGTGCCTTTTTATCGGCTCACCTCGTTCTTTTGAAGTACTAAATCTCCAAGCTGTAAGTATCTATCTTGACTCTGGAGTTATAATATTTAGCCATGACCTGCTTGTACTTGGCTTCTCGGATAGACGCATCCAATTTTTTCTATTCTAGCAGATCTAGATTAGTTCTTAGGGTGTCATCATTTTGTTCTAAGTCACAAAGTCCCGTCCGAGCTGAGGATAATCCTATTTCAACAGGGATTATAGCCTCATAACCATAGATCAAACTAAATGAAGTGTTCCTATTGGGTATTCGAGGCGTGGTCTTGTACGCCCATAGGACATTGGGATGTGTATAAGAGACAGATATACGTAATACTATTCTAGCTGAGTTTTCATCCCATCACAGGTTCGGTTGTAGATCTTTGTCTGTCCATTCGCTATGGATGTGTCATTGAAGTGAAATGTTATTTTATGCCGAGATTTGAGCAGAAACTTTTGAAAAATTCCTCTTCAAATTATTATACATTATCGAATATAAGAATAAAGGGTATACCGAATCAGCAAACAATATTTTTTCAAAAGAATTTTTTCATCGCCTTCCATAAGACCGAGGATAGGGGCTTGGCTTCAATCCATTTGGTGAACTAGTCAATAGCTACCACTAGAAATTCAAGTTTGCCTACTCTTCTCGGGAGTGGACCCAAAAATCAAACTAAGTCCTCCGACGGAGATTATCTTACATATGCCCTAAAGTTTGGATTTCTAGCAATGAATAATGAAGCTGAATACGAGGCGCTTATTTGCGGGATGAGAATGGCTCATCAAATAGGAGTTCGAACCATAAAGTAACAGTATTTTCCGATTCACAACTGGGTGTAAATCAAAGCGTAGGAAACTACGAGGCTCGAGGCATAATGTTAAAGAAGTATCTGTCTGAGGCAAAGAACTGGATGTCAAAATTTAAAAAAGTGGATATAATAAAGATCCCTCGAACAAAAAATACACATGCTAAAGTGTTGTCTAAAATAGTTTCGACGATATACTCACATTTAACGAAGGAAATATTAGTGGAAGTACAAGATTTCAAGTCCGTAGACCCTATGAATAAAATTCTAAATATCCATATGGATCTCGGATGGCTGAAGCCTATAGTAAATTATCTTGGCAATAATAAACTTCCTGATCCAACTGAGGCCAGAAAGATCAATTACCGAGTTGTCAAATATATGCTCATTGACAGAATCTTATATAAAAGAGCCCATTTATGCCTATTATTAAGGTGCCTCGGACTATCCGAGACAATTTACGTGTGAAGATAAGTTCATGTGTAATTCTTTTGGCTTATCCACTGTCATGACGAAAAGCTCAATCTTCTTGATTGCGTAGTTTTTTGCAATAAAGTCAGTGAGAACTTGTGCCTTGATGGCTGCCCGAGACTTGAACTCAATGTGAAACTTAAAGAGCTCCATAGACCACTTTAACATCTTGATGAGTGTGACTCGTCAGATTGCTCTTACGAGTGCGACTTTGTGATTTTGTGCCAAAGATCACTTGGACTCATAGCGTTTATAGGCTATTAAAAGACAGGTGGAGCCCACAAGAGATGTGCTGTATCATCTCGTGGTGTGATAACCCGATTTGAGTGTTCAGATGGAATCTAATTTTCACATTGCTCGATGAACACTCTAAAAGATTCAAAATGATCGGCGGTGTATTTCAACACATCATTTTGTTTCTGCTGAGCTTCTGTAGTTCCAAAGTTTTCAGCCTCATCTTCTTCCAGCAACAGGTGTGGGTTGCTAGCTTCGATCTCCTTGGCGTTCTTACTGCCAGTCAAGGTTCTGTCACTTCTGACAACAATAGAATTCTATGTAAAAGATGAATTACTGTAAGGATCTTTTACATGAATTCTAAATTGTTGTCGTTTCCCACAAACTGCACCAAATGATAAAGCAATAAAACTGAAAAAGGGCAAAGGTAATGAACTGAAGGGAGAATTTGGAAATTGTATTGATAGATGCTTACCAGAGAAAAAAGTGATATTCTTAGCACATAGACCCCTTATTTATAGATTGTCAAGGGAAAAGATGGACCCCTATTCTTCTAACTAAACTCATTTTTAAATTACATATTTGACTTTAATAAGACTGACATGTGGGCATTTCTAGAACAATATTGAAAAATGAGTCATGTGTTGATCTAGAGCATCACCAGGAGACAAATTTAAGTATGTTTGGCACTTTTAGATCTAACTACTATTTTGTAATTATAACTTTCTGACTCGACCCTCGGAATATGTCATCCCAATTTTAGTACAAATTCAACAATGTTCAGTCGAAGTGTGCCCTTAGTCAAAAGGTGAAATGGTTTCTCAAGAACAATCTTTCAAGCACTAAGTCAAGTAACAACTTAATAACATCAAAAAGTAAAGGCCTAACTCTACTTTATACCTGTTAATTTGTATTTGATTTTCGCTTTGCACCCTATATTTATTTTTTTGATATATTGCAATTTGAAATTTCAAATTCATCTCATGTTAGTCTAATTTTTAATACTTTTACTAAAATTGATAGATGTTAAGTGCATAACACGCATTTATTTAGGAGCATATTTCAGCAATAGAAATAGTCATGACTAATTTCACTTTGTATCCCATAACTAACGACCAATTTTACTTTACACTCTCAATTCTAAATTTTGGATACATTGTATCTCTAACTTTTAGATTCATTCCACTTTTGTCCAATTTTTAATAGTGTTAAAAAAGTTGACGAATGATCCACTTATGGTGCGTGATGTGCAGAGTTAGAACATCCATTAATTTTGATAATAGTATTAAAAATTAGATTGTAATAGATAAATTTGAGAGTTTAGGCTGCAATATACCAAAAAAAAAAAAATATTATCACAAACAATAGTATTACGTATATACCTTGATACAAGCAAGAGAAATGTTACTGCACATTGCTTAGTAGAATGTCATAAACAAGTTAATAACAAACATGTCCTAAACATGCTAGTAATCACTCAAAAAACCGCCAACCATGAAGAATAGAGTTCTTTATCAGTTTCTTTCAGTAAAATTACACAACACAAAACAAATGAATGTAAGTCATTAAAATAAAATAAAATAAAATAAATCATGTAACCTAATTACAATATAATCCCTCTTCTATTTATAGACAATTTCAGAGGCACTCGCCAGGTAAAGTACAAATGGTAAGGCCAGATTCAGTACTTGAAAATATTCTTATTTGCTCTCCATTCAATGATTTGGCTAAAATATGAAAGTAAAATATAAATTATGTAAAGCAAGATTATAGTCAACATGACACGAAAATTCTCCCAAGAATCAGGCAGAGTATTCAGCAACCAAAGTCCCATAATCTCATTTTCAAATCTGACACCCATGCCTGAGATTCTAATTGGTCAAAACATTCTTAAAACTCATTCATGCGGTAAGAAATAGAACATTCTTCTTTGTAGATCTGAATCCTAAATGGATTCGAGTTTCTCATCAAAAAATACCGGTAAGTGTAACTTGTTCACAAATAGTAGATCCTTCATCTTGACCTTTTATTTATGCCAGTTAGGGTCATTCAAACTGATCATCCTACTGCAATTGGGTTTCATATTTAGTGAAGTAAAAAATCCCGAGTAGGTATAACCCTGCATTGATACCAATTATTGGGAAAAAAGGAGAACGCGCAACGGAATAATTCTATAGGATAAATTTTTTCACTACTTGAATAAATTGTAGGACAGACTCAAACTGTAAATAAATAAATGACTAAACTCAACAAGCAAAAAATACAAAGGGTTTTTACATGGAAAACCCCTTCAAGATCTAGTCTAGAAATATTTCACTATCAACGGATCAATGAGTACAGTAAAATGAGTCTCCGATAAATACTTGAAACTCAAATACACCCTTACTCAATACCAAAGTGAAATAAACAAAGCAGCAGTACAAAACAACCCGAATCATAGGTATAAAAATCCAACCACTAGATAAGAAAAAATAATAATTTGACTGAACAGAATGTAACCCACATTGCCAAGAATAATATACTGAAATCTTATTGCAAATGTAGTAAAATTCACCGTTGGATTGAAATACGAAATTATTGGTTTTCTCTCCTAAATATTGGATGCCGCTACTGCTATTCCAAATTCTTTTTTCTCGTACGCGGCTAACTTCAATAAACAACCCTTTTATACCTTTTTATTGCTAGTGTCACATGCCACTTTTATTCCTAGAATCACACATGCTCACATGGCACTTAATTTGTTTACGATTAGGATTATTTTTTCTTTATTTTATTTTAATTTCTTGTGGGCTCCACCTCTTAATTTGAGGAGGACCACAACAAACTCTCCCTTCGATTCAAATGGAGGAATTTGTCAAACTGGCAACCAAACGACAAGTCTCAGACTCCTTTCCCTTGTTAGAGATTTTATCAATATGTCTGAACCATTGTTATCTAAGGAGTCCAGAACATCCTGTGTCTAATGATACCGCACATCTATGTGCTTAGATTTCCCATGAAAAGTCGGATTCTTGCCTAAATGAATACAACTCTGGCTATCACAGTACAACACATACTGCCTCTAAGTAATGTCTGTCTCATGCATGAATTTTTCATGTATAAGAATAACTCTTTGCAAGCTTCAATGATATTTTGAGATATACAAGTCGTAGATGTGTATAATGCAACACTCTTTTACAATAAATTTAGTTCTCAACTCCTTTTACAAAATGTATTCAGGAACCCTAAAGTAGACTTCCTTGTGTCAATATCCCCAACCATATCCGAATCTATATAACCACAAAGAACAAGTTTACCAGTCCTAAAATATAGTTTCAAATTCGATGTACCTCGAAGATATCTCAAAATCTATTTCATAGCATTATAATATTCTCTACCCTGATATTTTAGAAACTAACACTCTGACAATACAAACTGTATGGGCAATGCCTAGCTTTGTACAAACTATTGCATACGTCAAACTCCCTACAGCCGATGCATAAGGAACACATTGCATGTCTTGTTTCTCTTTATCACTGGACAAAGCCTATCTAGTGTTAAGCCTAAACTGCATAGCAAGATGAGTGCTTACCACTTTAGATTTATCCATACAAAACTGTTGCAAAACTTTTTCCACGTACTTTTGCTGAGATAACTATAACTTCTTGGCCATTCTATTCTGAGTAATCTACATACCAAGAATCTGTCTTACTTGTCCCAAGTCTTTCATGGCAAAAACTTGTGAGTTCTTTTTTCAACCTATCAATTCTATCAACATTATGACCAACACTCAACATATCATCAACATACAGTAATAAAATGACGAAGTCATTGTCAGAGTACTTCTACACGAATACACAATAGTCAGAAGCATTTTTATTGTACTCTTGTTGGATCATCATTGACTCAAACTTCTTGTACCAATGCCTAGAGAGAGTTTGTTTTAAACCATGCAATCTCTTGTTTAACCTATAGACTAAATTCTCCTTACCTTTAACCACAAAGCCTTTGGCATGCTCCATATAGATTTTCTCCTCCAGATCACCATGAAGGAATGAGATTTTCACATCTATTTGCTCCACTTCAAGATAGACTTGCTGCCAAGCCAAGTACCACTCGGATGAAAGGCATCTTCATAACAAGAGAGAAGATTTCTACAAAGTCAATACCCCTTGACCATTAATCTAGTTTTGTACCATGGAAGTGAAGATTCTTCTTCACTCTTCAATCTGTAGATCTATTGATTTTTCAAAGAATTTCTGTTTGTCAGTAGCTTTACCAGCTCAAATTGTGGTTTTCATGCAGTGATTTCATCTCATCATCCATAGCATCAACTCATTTTGCCTTCTGCTCATTCTCTATGGCCTCATCATAGCTCTCTGGTTCTCTTTCATTACTAAGAAGCACACATACTCATCTGCTGAATAATGGGTAGCGGCATACAGTGTCCAAATATTACTAGATTTCTCAGATGAACAGGTGTATCCAAGAAAGTTTACAACAAACTTTTCACTGTCCAAATGGATAGACAAAGAACAAATTTTTCAAGCACCTACAACGGATGCACAGGCGCATCCGAAAGAATATCCCTCAGACTTATTTCTCCGTCCGAAAAAGTAAGACAGAATCAAAAATTTATATGAGACAGGTACAACGGACACATCCAACTGTCCGACAGAAGTTTTCAATGGACGAAAAAGACTGTCTGAAAGAAAAAATTCTCTGTTAAAGCATTAAACCTCCTGAACGATAAAATGAGATATACAATCCGAAAGTGTGAAACTTCCACAAACTCCTGGTTCGGATGATGGAACGGACGCAAATTCAGCCTTCCAAACGGCATCCACTACTCACTTATTTGAGATCGGACGCTCGGTCAGATGCACAACAATAACATCGGACGTCCGAAACCCATAATGGCTAATTTTTGAGCATTTATTATTAAGCCGTTGGAAGGCGGTTACTACCCCATTTATTGCTCATATAAATACCAACATTGATGATATTATTAAATGTATCTTACACATTGAATACAAGCAAGAAGAAAAGTAATTTGAGTGCAAATTAGCTATTGAGCAATATTGTATTAGTGTGTACTTTATAGTGCTATTTAAAAATATTGAGTGGAATGATAATCTTGTACAAAAGTGAGGTTGAGAGTAAATCCTTGGCTCAACTAAAAAGAATTAGTGTGAGCAAGGATTGTCCTACTTTGTGTACAATTGAGATTATGGGCTCACCAAATATGAAGAAGAATTTTCACATTTAGTGGACAAACACTTCAAGCTTGGTAGCTTGGAAGCGATATTTGTTTAATCTCTCTTTTTTCCTTTTCTTTACTTCTTAAACTTAATTGATTTTATCTCTATCAAATTACTTGTTAGCACAAAATAAATTATAAGTGTATATTTTGCAAAGTAATTATTTAGAAACCTAATTCACCCCCTTCTTAGGTTGCTTTTGGGCTAACAATTGGTTTCAGAGCATTGGTCTCTTTATTGTGCTTAGATTGCATTTGAGTAAAGGTCCAATATGGCAACCAATAATACTTTATTCTTTGAGGGTCAATCTATCACGACCCCTTATATTTAATGGAGTAAACTTTATTAGTTGGAAAGATAGAAAGAAAATATTTTTGCAATCCATTGATATTGACTTGTGGTATGTTGTAAATGAAGGTCCTTTTGAAGCTATTATCATTGATGATCATACAAATAGAAGAAAAGAAAAGGCAAGGGATGGGCTCACTCCAAAAGACAAGGCAAACTTCTAAACCCTACTTGTTGCCAAGTATGAGTCCTTCAATATGGAACCACATGAAAATATTGACAAAATATATTGTAGGTTGAATGACATCATTAAGGATGTCGAAGCCTTGGGTAAGAAGTATTCTTTGGGCAAAAAGAATAGAAAAATCTTGAATGCTCTATCCAAAGAATGGGAGGCCAAAACAATTGCTATAGAGGAGGCTAAGAATTTAAACTCCATGCCTATTGAATCTCTAATTAACTCTCTTACATCCTATGAATTAAAGCTAAAGGCCAAAGTGGTGGATGATGAAGAAGCAAGACCAAAAAGGAGCATTGCATTAAAGACTTCTCAAGAAGAAGATGAAAATGGCTCTAATCAACCTAGAAGATGAAGATCTTGACAAAGGAGATCTTGCACTCATCATCAAAGAATTTCTCAAACACTACATCAATAAAAAGAGAATGAGAAAAGGTAGAGCTATCAACTCAAATAATTTCAAAGGGAAGACCAAGCTAGAAATGAAAAAGCAAAATGAAAAGTGCTTTGAATGTGGTCAATCCGGACACTTTGCAAATAAGTGTTCTTCCAAGAAGAAAAAGGAAGGAAGAAAGCCCCTCTTCAACAATTTTCAAATCACATGAGATGATTGCAACTCTGAATGAGAAGTTGATGAAGAAATGCAGACAGCACAAATGGCATTTATGGCCATTGGTAATGATGAGGTAGTCTCTAATTATGATTCTAATGATGAAAATGATGACAATGATCTTGAAATTTTCATTTTAAAATTACAGATTGCTTAAAGGAGTCATATATTAGAAATAAGGAGTTAGTTAAGAAATCAAATGCTCTATTAAATGCTAATTCTAAACTTGTGAGAATGAAAACAATAGGTTATCACAAGAAAATAGTGATTGCATGTGAAAACAAGGATCAAGGAAGAACAAGCCTCTTTGAAGAAAAGATTGGATGACTTGAAGATTCTCTTGCATAGAAAAAAGGAAAATGTTGTTGATTTGAAAAAAGAATAGAAATGTATTGATCAACAAGAATTTTGTCACCTTTAGAAGGAATGATTTATGCTTTGTAAAATCAAAATCTTCTTTATATGGAAATAAAAATGTTATTTGCACTTATTGCCAACAACATGGACATATGAAAAATAATTGCTACATCAAGAGAAATGAAAAATTCGGTATGAATACCGTATGGATTTGTAGTCATCTTACTAACTCTTATGGACCCAAGAAAATATGGGTACCAAAAGTTATCACTTAATTTCTTATGTAGGAAATAAATGTCACCAAGGATACCAAATTGTTCATAGATAGTGGGTGCTCAAGACATATGACCGGTGATGCATCTCTCTTCACCAAACTCAGAAGTGTATCAGATATCCAAAAGTAGTGGAAATGTGACTTTTGGGGATAACTTGAAAGCAAAATCAATTGGTCTTGGTGATGTAGGTAGAGATGGTGAGACCTTGATTAAAAATGTGTTTCTTGTTGATAATTTGAATTACAATCTATTAAGTGTGAGTCAACTTTATGATAAAAAATTATATGTGTTGTTGACCAAACATGAATGTCAAATTCTTGATAAAAATTATGTTATTTTATTTAAAAGTACTAGGCACAATGATGTTTATGTGATTTATCTTGACAATATTGGTAGTAGCAATGTAAAATGTCTAACCTCTTCTATAGATGATCCTTGGCTTTGGCATAGTAGGGTTTGTCATTTCAACATGGATTTAATCGAAAACCTTGCCAAGAAAGAATTGGTGAGAGGATTGCCAAAATTGAAGTTTTTGAAAAACAAAATTTGTGATGCATGCCAATTTGGTAAACAAGTTAAAGTATCTTTTAAACCAAAGAATTGTGTGCCTACTTTCTGAAAGAAACCTCTAGAATTACTACACTTGGACTTGTTTGGTCCAACTCAACATGTTAGTGTAGATGGTAGTAAATATGCTTTTGTGATTGTTGATAAATATTCTAGGTATACTTGGGTATTATTTCTTGTTCACAAAAATAAAACTTTTGAAAATTTTGTGAAATTATTTTCCAAAATTCAAAATTTGTTGAATTTAAAAATCATCCATTTGAGAAGTGATAATGGAGTTGAATTTAAATTCAGAAGTTTCCCAAATTTGTGATCACAATGGTATTTCACATGAATTTTCGGCTGTCGGAATGCCTCAACAAAATGGTGTTGTTGAAAGAAAAAATAGAACACTTCAAGAGGCCGCTAGAACTATGATTAATGAATGTGATTTACCAAAATATTTTTGGGCTGAGGCCGTTAACACGGCTTATTGTGCTATGAATTGTGTTTTGTTAAGGCCAATTTTTAATAAAACACCCTATGAACTCTTGTTTTGTAAAAAATCTGTTGTGAGCTATTTGTGCAAAATTTTTGGTTGTAAAAGCTTTATTTTAAAAATCAAAGACAATCTTCGAAAATTTGACAAAAAATCGGATGAAGAAATTTTTCTAGGATATTCTAGTGACAAGAAAGCATACTGAGTATACAGTATAGAAAACCACTTTTGATTGAAGAAGTTGTGCATGTTACATGTGATGAAATTAATGATATTATTTCAAAGAATGTATGTGAAGAAGAAGATGTAGGTATTCAAAAGGAGATTGAAAAGCTCTCTTATTCATAAAGAACATCAAGAGATCACGTCAAACAATGAGGGCAACAACCATCACTCAGATGAAGAAAGAGAAAAGAACGAAGACACTTCAAAAGATCTTTCAAGAGCATGGAGATTTGTCTCTAGTCACCCTCAAAATTTGATCATAGGTGATTCATCTGATGGGGTAAAAACTCGATCTCATAAACTTTTAAGTAGTAATTGTGCATTACTTTCTCATATTGAAGCTAAACGTGTGGATGATGTATTGAGCATGACAAATCTTGGGTTTGTGCTATGAAAAATGAACTTAGCCAATTTGAAAAAAACAATGTATGGACCTTAGTTGAAAGACCATCAATTCATCTCGTAATCGGAACAAAATGAATTTTTAGAAACAAATTAAATGATAGAAATGAAATCATTAGGAACAAAGCTATACTTGTAGCAAAGGGTAATACTCAAGAAGAAGGCATCGATTTAGATGAAACCTTTACACCTGTTGCTCGATTAGAATTCATTCGTATGTTTCTTGCATATATGTGCTTTTACAATTTCAAATTATTCCAAATGGATGTCAAAAGTGTATTTTTAAATGGCTTTATTGATTAAGAAGTTGTCGTTGAACAACCCCTGGTTTTGAAAACAAAAATTTTTCAAATAATGTTTTCAAACTTTATAAAGGTTTGTATGGTTTAAAACAAGTTCCTAGAGCTTGGTATAAAGGTTAAGTGGTTTTTTGATTGAGAATGAATTCAAAAGAGGTGTTGTTGACACACACTCTTTTTACCAAAACTAATCCCAATGGTTTGTTAATTGTTCAAATTTATGTTGATGATATTATTTTTGGAGCAACTAATGAAAGCTTATGCAAGGAATTCTCGTGCTTGATGCAAAAAGAATTTGAAATGAGTATGATGGGAGAATTACAATTTTTCCTTGGACTCCAAGTTCATCAAACAAAGGAAGGAACGTTTATTACACAAATCAAGTACACAAAGAAGCTACTCAAGCGATTGGGAATGGAATTGCAAACCGGTCGGGACACCAATGTGCACCTCAACCAAACTTGACAAAAATGAAGAAGGTAATAGTGTTGATGAAAAACATTATAGAGGTATAATCGGAAGCCTACTTTACTTAACACTAGCAGACCGGATATTATGTTTACTGTTTGTCTATGTGCTAGATTTCAATCTTGTCCTAAAAAATCACACTTAATAGCTATAAAAAGAATTTTCAGATACTTAAAGGGTGCAATGAATTTTGGTCTTTGGTATCCGGTTCAAAATCCCCCACTTTTGATCTAATTAGTTATTCTGATGCTGACTTTGCTGGTTGTAAAATTGATAGAAAAAATACTTGTGGTATGCGTCACTTCTTAGGTAACTGTCAAGTGTCATGGTTTAGTAACAAGCAAAATTCTATTTCATTTTCTACAGCAGAAGCCGAATACATTGCTGCTGGAAATTATTGTGCTCAACTTCTATGGATGAAACATACATTAAAAGATTTTGGTGTTATTTTTGATTGTGTGCCTATAAGATGTGATAACACTAGCGCAATTAATCTCACAAAAAATTCGGTCATGCAGTCTAGAACCAAACACATCGATGTCAAGCACCATTTTATTAGAGATCTTGTATGCAAGAAAGAAATTTGTGTTCAATTTGTGTGTACAAAAGATAAACTTGTTGATATTTTCACTAAACCTTTGGCTTTAGATCATTTTCAATATCATAAAACTGTATAAATTCTGAGTTTGAACACACATGATCGTCTGAACCATATATAATCTATCGGACGTTCTTAAACGTCTGAAACCCTCTTCTCTATCTCGGACGCTTATAATCGTCCGAATTCTCCCTCATTTTTCATGAATTCTCTAGAATTCCTAATGGATGCTTATCATCGTCCAAAACTTCCTCGGACGCATAGTATAGAGCTTTGGCCATCCGTTCATCTGCATTTGGACGCACCATTGGACGCATACAAATCGTTTGGACGTTCGAACGATTGCTTTTCTCGTTTAAAACTCTTAATTTTCCTCCTATTTTATATTTCCTATCCTCTGAACCCTAGCTCTGGCGAATTTTGTTCCCTCTCAAAATTTTCTCACTCTACTCCTTCCACTGTCAAATTGATTAGGGAATCTTCATTTTCAAAGCCCTCCCTCATCTCCATTGAACCTCATTTCACCTTCCTACCATCTCACTTCTTACAATTTTTTCTCCCAAATCTCCTCAATCCCACTTTTCCCCCTTCTATTTCTTCTTCTTCAAAATTATAATGGTTTGATCTCGTGAAGGTTCTTCAAGAGCTACCTATGGACGAAAATCAATGGGGAAAGCTCCGGTGCAGGGGCAATCATCCACAAATCCTCAAACCTCTACCGACCCTTCTTTACTCAAATTCATTGATGTCAAGGCATCTGAGCTGTGCACTTCTCTTCTTAGCAAGTCCATCATTGTTCAAAGACCTGTTTTCCAAGGTCTTTTTGATGAATTTAATTTTCTTATTGTGAAAACTTGTTTTGAAAAACAAAATTGGGGTCATTTGGTACACATAGATTTACCAGTCTATCATGATATGGTACTCCAATTCACTGCTAATCTTAGGAAATGTCCCACTATTCGCACATTGATATCTCGTGTGAATAACAAATATTTTGAGATTTTATCCAATTTCATAAACTCTATTTTTTAATGTGAGAAGCCTATTGATTTTTCTTACTTTTTCTCATTGGATAAATGGACTACTTTGGATACTCGTTTTAACATCGTTGAGGTCTGAGCAATTTTTAATGATTAATTTTAAACAGATTTCGGAAGCTAAACTAATTTGTTTACTCCTGAACTTAACATTCTCTACACTTTAGTCACTAATTTATTGTTACCAACTGATGGGCATCGCACTGAACCCGGTAAAATGCAGCTCTATTTATTTTACTATGTTTTTAACGGCATTCCACTAGACTTTGGTTATCTCTTCTGCTCTTTGTGGGAACTTTTCTTAACTGATACTAGCCACAACATACCTTTTGGAAAAGTTTTTAATAAAATTTTCGATCATTTTGACATTCCATTTACTGGAAAAAAATAATATCCATCTTACTTTAACAAAGCATACATTGAGCGTAAGGGTTTGAGATTTTTTAACGACCAATGGTTCACAAAAACAACTTATGAAATTGAAAAGTCTAAATCTCAAGCTTCTACCTCCGGCCTTGCACTTCCTCGTTCCCTTCCTTCTCAAACGTCTCCACCATCCCATGATTCGCATACCTCTTCTTCCAAACCTTCCCTTTCTCATATGATTTGCAGCCTTCTCACTTCTTTGAGCGACCAAATGAGCTCCTTTCAGCGTCGCTCCAGTCGAAAATTGAAACGCCTTGAAACTCGTCAAATAATTCTTCAAGAGGCGCTTAGCTTGGGCATGTCTGCTTTCGCTCAAGTCCAATTTGCCAATATCTAGTCCTAGTACACTCTCGAATCATCTTTTGAAAGCGATGACGATGGCACAAATGATAATGATCATTCCATTCCTGAGGAGGACGATCGTGAGGACCCTACTATCACCACCAATCTTGACAAATCCACTGCTCCAAGTACTGATGATGACGAGGACGAGAAGGTTGACGACACTTTCAACTACATCATGCAACGACGAGATACTAATGCTCATGACAGTGAAGCTACTGATGATGATGTACCCACCAAGAAACGCAAACTTGAAGAACGCTCCAAGAAGAAAAACGACTCCACTTAGTTTTTTACTATTCTTGTTTATTTGTTTAGTTTGGTTTGATTGACATCATTGCACCTTAATATAATTCTTACCTGGCTTGGTTTAATGATCTGGTTTGCTTCTATTTTCCATTGCCTACCTAAGGGGGAGCTTATTTTGATGATGTCAAAGGGGGAGTAGGAACATGCATCTATTAATTGATTATATCTATTGTGATGGAATTGTTTGTATTTGTTGATTCATGGTTTGTCATCATAAAAAAATGGGAGATTGATGATCCACAAACCTTATTTTGACATATGCATTTAGTTCTTAAACCATGTTGTGCAGGTCTGCTATTTTGTTTGCTGGAAATAGAGCTTTCGGACGCAGTACACCGTCCGAACATTACTACATTTCTCGGATGAATTGGATCGTCCAATAAAGTTTACAACGGATGCAATTCACTGCCCGAACGGATAGACAGAGAACAAGTTTTTCAAGCACTTATAACGGATGCACAGGCTCGTTCGAAAGAATATCCATCGGACATATTTCTCCGTCCATAAGAGTGAGGCAGAATCAAGAATTTAAAACTCTACAACGGACAAGCATCCAACCGTCCGAAAAGAAAAATTCTCTGATAAAGCATTAAACCTCTCGGACGAGATATACCATCCGAAAGTGTGAAACTTCCACATACACCTGATTCGGATGATGGAATGGACGCAAACTCGGCCGTCCGAACGGCATCCACTACTCACTTATTTGAGATCGGACGCTCGGTTGGACGCACAATAATAACATCGGACGTCCGAAATCCAAAATGACTAATTTTTGAGCATTTATTATTGAGCCGTTGGGAGGTGGTTACTACCCAATTTATTGCTCCTATAATACCAACATTGATGATATTATTAAATGTATCTTACACATTGAATACAAGTAAGAAGAAAAGCAATTTGAGTGCAAATTAGCTATTGAGCAATATTGTATTAGTGTGTACTTTATAGTGCTATTCAAAAATATTGAGTGGAGTGATAATCTTGTACAAAAGTGAGGTTGAGAGTAAAATCCTTGGCTCATCTAAAAAGAATTAGTGTGAGCAAGGATTGCTCCTACTTTGTGTACAATTGAGATTATTGGCTCACCAAATTTGAAGAAGCATTTTAGTGGACAAACACTTCCAGCTTGGTAGCTTGGAAGTGATGTTTGTTTAATCTCTCTTTTTTCCTTTTTCTTTACTTCTTAAACTTAATTGATTTTATCTCTATCAAATTACTTGTTAGCACAAAAGATTTTATAAGTGTATATTTTGCAAAGTAATTATTTAGAAACCTAATTCACCTCCACTCTTAGGTTGCTTTTGGGCCAACAACTCTCACCTTGATCATCCAAATGTTATACCTCATCATGATTTCCATCGTAACTACATCAGGCACACATGTCACAGAAGCATGACTTCTCGCAAGTTTTTTGAAAGGCGGATCATAAAATTTATAGCCAAATTCATCATGACCATAGACAACGAAAATGCACTATCTAGTCTTAAGCTACAATTTGGACCTCTCATCTTTAGGCACATGCATAAATGCTTTGCAACCAAATGTACACAAGTGATTGAACATCATATAACACCTCATTGCTGTACCACACACGATCAGGAGCATCAACTTGCAAAGCAACAATAAGAGATAAATTAATAACATGTGCAATTGTATATAATGTCTCACCCCAAAATGTATGTGACAATTTTACTTTAGAAAGCAATCATCTGACTCACTCCACCAATGTCTTGTTCATTTTATTAGCTAGGCCATTTAACTAAGAAGTCTTGGGTGGCATCTTCTAGTGTCTTATACCTTACTGTCTGTAGTAGTCGTCGAACGGTTCAAGATATTCGCCACTATTGTCAGTGCAAATACATTTCAACTTCTTAACTGTCTCCCTCTTAATATAAGCCTAAAATTGTTTAAAGATACCAAGTATCTGATCTTTTGACTTCAAGGCATACACCCACAGTTTTCTTGACCAATAGTTAATAAATGTGACAAAATAGAGTGCACAACCAAACGTCTTTGTTTTCATCGGACCATAGAGATATAAGTGCACAAACACAAGTAACTCTGATCTAGACTTGACACATTTCTTTTGGAGAATGACTCTTGAAAGAGACCCCATTCCATTTCCTTGCTAAGCAATGTGCACACCTTTCCAGTTTAGTAGTCTTCAATCCAAAAAATAAATGCTTCTTGGCCAAACAACTTAGTCCCTATTCGCTGATGTGGTTGTGCCTCTTATGCCCTAGCTTTGAAGAGGTACTGTCTTCAACTTTATTGACATTATCAATGTACACAGAAGTCTTGGTCTAGTACAAGACTTAACATTTCTTCCCATGCACCACAATCAAAGAACCCTTAGTTATCTTGCACTGCCCATTACCTTGGGTGCTAATGTAACTCTCATCATCCAATACACCAGTCGAAATCAGATTCAGATGAACATCAGGTGCATGTCTGACATCTCTCAAAATCAATGTCACCTTAGTGCAGTCTTGAATACAATAGTTCCTAAACCAACTACCCTTGACTAACCATCATTACCCATCTTCAATATTTCGAAATTATTAGGAGTATAAGATGTGAAAAAAATCCTTCTTTAATGTCACATGGAAGCAAGCACCAATGTTGATGACGCAATTTGATTCATCATTGGCAATTTTGATTAAATTTTCATCTCAAATAATCACCAAGTCCTCTGTAGTAATGGTAGCAACACTATCATCATTGTCACCATCCTTTTCCTATTTACCTCTATTCTCCTTCTTTAGCTTGGTGTAATTTTTCTTGATGTGTCCTTTCTTGCCACAATGCTAGCACTCAAGATTCTCGTACCTTGACTTTGATTTGCCTCTATTTTTGCCTTTGCTGGATTCTCCTTTATCTTTGTTTTTCCTCTCTCCCAATTTTCTATAATTAATACTTCCGACTATGAAGTCGATGTCTCTTGAGTTATTCGTCTCACCTCTTCATTCAAAATGGCCTTCTTCATATAACTCAAGGTCACAGCACCACCAGGAGCAAAATTAGTCAAAGAGACACCAAAATTCTCCCAAGAATATGGTAGAGTATTCAGCAACCAAAGTCCCATAATCTCGATCTTCAAATCTAACACCCATGCCTAACAATTGGTCAAAACACTCTTAAAACACATTCACGTGGTCAGGAATAGAACATCCTTCTTTGTACTTCAAATTCATAGTTTGTTTCAGTAAGAATAGCTTGTTATTGCTAGATTTTGAAGCATACAAGGACTTAAGATCCTATAGGATTCTAGCATGTTTGTCATTGGCAATGTGATTCAAAATATTATCATCTACCCACGATCGAAAGAAGCCACAAACCATCTCGATCTAAAAATCTCAATTCAAATTTGACACGGATTCGGGTTTCTCATAAGAAAACACAAGTGTAACTTCTTTACAAATAGTAGATCTTTCACCTTGCCCTTCCATTTATGATAGTTAGGGTCATTTAAGCCGATCATCCTGCTATAATTGGATTCCATATTTAGTTAAGTAAAAAATCCCGAGCAGGTATAACCCTGCTCTAATACTAGTTATTGGGAAAAAATGAAAATGCGCAATGGAATGATTCCTTAAGATATATATTTTTCCCACTACTTGAATAAATTGTACAACAGACCCAATCAGTAAATAAAAAAATGAATAAAATCAACAAGCACAGAACACATAGAATTTTTCCATGAAAAACTCCTTCAATGTGAAGAGTAAAAATCACAGGACCTAGTCCAGAAATTTTCACTATCAATGGATCAATGAGTAAAACAAAACAAGTTTCCAGTAAACACCTGAAAATCAAACTGCCCCTACTCACTATTAAAAGTGAAATAAACAAAGCAGTAATACAAAACAACCCCGCATCACAGGTATAAAAGTCTAACTACTAGACAAGAGAAAATAACGATATGACCATAAAATATGTAGCCCATATCGCCGAGAACATTATACTAAAATTTAATTGCAAACGGAGAAAAATTCATCGTCGGATCGAAACACGAAATTACTGATTTCCTCCCCTAAATATTGTACGCTACTATTGCCATTCCAATTTCTTTTTACTCGTATGCAACTGACTTCAATAAGCAACCTTTTTTGCATACTTTTTTTATTTCTTGGGTCACATGCCATTTTTACTCCTAGAATCATACATGCACACGCGACACTTAATTTGTTTAGGATTAGGATTCCTTTTTCTTTATTTTATTTTTTGCTTGTGTGCTCCATCTCCTATTTTGAGGAGGACAACAGCTATAAATATTTCTTATAATCTAATAGAGACAAATACTTCTAACTTTGTGCTTTGAGTGTTCTAATCTAACTTCTAACTTTCTTTATCTTCTGACAAAAAAAAAAAACCAGTTTGTTGGTAAAGATTTGCTTGAGGTAAAAGACTAATGTTGGTTTACAAAAGTCCCACATCGAAAACATGAGTAAGTGAGTGTCTAGACTTAAGTTCCATGGGCTTCTCCTCCAGTCAGCAATTGCCTGGAGGTTGAAGTTTTGTGGGTCCCTCTTAGGTTTAGTCTTCCCTTGTTTGTGAGTGCTTTAGGTGTTAGTTAACACTGTTCAAAAAAGCCTTTCGTTATGCCTTGAGTGTTCTAATGCTAACTTCTAACTTTCTTTGTCTTCTGATAAGAAAAAGCCAGTTTGTTGGTAAAGAATTGCTTGAGGTAAAAGACTAATGTTGGTTTACAAAAGTCCCACATCGAAAACATGAGTAAGTGAGTGTCTAGACTTAAGTTCCATGGGCTTCTCCTCCAGTCAGCAATTGCCTGGAGGTTGAAGTTTTGTGGGTCCCTCTTAGGTTTAGTCTTCCCTTGTTTGTGAGTGCTTTAGGTGTTAGTTAACACTGTTTAAAAAAGCCTTTCGTTATGCCTTGAGTGTTCTAATCTAATTTTAACTTTCTTTGTCTTCTGATAAAAATAAATAAATAAATAAAAATAGAGACAAATACTTATAGAGTTCTACAATTGCTTGTTAAAGCCACGTTAAATCGTTTTAACCTTTAAAACTACTCAACGTTTAATATCTTCCATTGCATTATTAATAAGATCCACTTAATATTGCAACTATCATCTGGAAATTTCTCATTTAGATGTGAAAAGTAGAGTTGGCTTTGATAGATGTCATTAAGAGTGTGGATGATTATATTAACAAATCATGCTACTCATATCAATCTATGAAAATTCATCCTAGGGCCGTGGTTATCTTTTATGTCCTTTTATTGAATGCTCAACAACCCTTTTTCTTTATGAGAAAATTTATAACAAGCTGTCTATGTAAGAAGCTGAATGGAGAAACACGACAAATCACTTCTGAATTAAAACAAGGACAAATTTAGAAGAAAATAAAACAGTAAGAAATCAGTTATATATTTTATCCAATGTCAAAACTCTCATGCAGTAGGTGTAATACCAGGGAATGGATGAGACATCCAAGTTAATAGTTCTCTGGCATGTTGGAGAAGGAAACTGGATGACATGAATAGGAGCTCTACCATTCCTTTCTGTATGTAGGCAAATCATGTAAGGGGACTTTATGTAGATTGACGTACAATAGGCACCCTAATGATAACTGTGAAGAAAGTATGAATGCCTCCACAACAAATGCCACATGAGTTCTATTTGCCCATGATGACACATAATGATGGTTAATATGTCAAACAGGAGTTTTCTTCACATAAAGACTACACTGTAACTCCCGAGGTTCCTTTCTACTTGGATTTTGCATCTTGAAAAGAGAAAGCAAATGTATGCTGTCAGGCCAAACTGTAGTTTAAGCAGAGATTATAGTGAAGTAAGCTACTTCACTCTAGCACTTTCAAATTCCACATTTGCTACAGCCATTAGCCAAATAAATGCATCGCTCTTTTCTTGTTGCCTAGCTACAACCCGGATTTTAAAGTACCTGCTTTCCAATCACCAACTTCCTTGCATTGTTTGCATCATCCCACCTACCTAAAGATACATACATATTGGCTAAAAGTATGCCAGATTCTTTTGGCCTAAACAGAAAAGTTGGTCTGCTGTTCTTCGTGCTTTAGTATAAATTAGTATGAACCCTAGAAGATCTAAGCAAGACTTCTCAAACAATTGGGTCCTATTTGTATGGCATCTTATCAATAAGTGTATTCTAATTCATTTGACCATCCATCCCAACCCAATGAACCGATTATGCAAGTGTAACGATCCAAAAGTGGTACCGCTCATTGTTCTTTGGGCATTTAATGGAAATATTTATCCCACGATCCACTAACCCAAAATGGCTACAATCTGTCAAAATGGCAACAAATGTTATATCATGTAGTTCTGAACCTGATTGAATCATTTGACCATATAAGTAAATAGCTTCATCTCCACGTCCATTCTCTGTATACCAATATAGTATGTCGTTCGAAGTAATAGTTTTTTCAGAAGGCATCAGATCTAAAAAACATTTGGCCTCATATATGCTGCCACACAGAATAAATATCAAGAAGTGCATTGCCCAGAAAAACATCATCTGCATATCCATCCTTCAGTATTAGAGCATGAACTTGCCTCCCCTGGAACAAAAAAGATCATTTTTGCACAACAATTCAATATGGTGGACAAGAGAATGCAGTAGGCAATATTCCCTTTCTAAGCATTTCAACAGACAGAAATAGTAAAAGGCTCTCACTCCAGTGAATTTAGGACAAACCTGCTATAATAGAATTCCAAAAGGCAGTATCTAATAGAAGAACTCCATTGAAAACATGTTTTGCGACTACAACTACCACACTTCATGTACATGCCAATGATTCCAGTAGCAACACATATCAGTATGCAATCCAAACTTTATCAATGACCTAATGCGGCACAGGAACTCAAGAGCATTGTCAATGTAGTTCGATTACGTTGCACATTTTGGAATTGCATTTCTCTGAAAAATTACTATTTCCCTTTGGTAGCCATTTTGTGACCTGAGAGTATAGCATTCCATGAACTTAAGCTTTGATATCCCAACCTGTCAAATATTGTGTGTGCAGTTTCAACATCTCATACTTAACACAAGCTACAAGCAAGTTAATATAAGTGACATCATCAGGTTCAAGACCACTACTCTACATCCATTCCATGTATGGCATCAGTTTTCCCATCTATTTCTCCTGACCGTACCCTGCTATCATAAAGTTCCAAGAAACCACAATAACCTCGGATTCAGCAACGTCCATACCCCATTTTTTGCACAGATATGAAGTAATGAGTTGCTCAAGTGAAGATCCATTTGAAACTTAAGCCTTAGTGTAAGTCCATGAATTTGGTTCCGTAGTACAATATGTACTTCCCAAACGTGCTCACTAATTGCTCCAAAATTCCCAACTTTAGCACAAACACCCAAAATTCTAGACAATGAAACAGAATCAACTTAATCCCATTCGTAAGCATCAACTTAAGCATATCAAATGCCTCCTCGATTCAATTAGCCTCAACCAACCCTCCCATCAATGCAGTGAATGAGACCTCATTTGGCTCCTTAAAGTCCCCAAAAGCCTTAGCTGCACCCCCAAGCGTCCTATATTCTGTGGACATCCCTAGTGAAGCATTGCGGAGAAGCAGGTTCTTGTCTAACCCAAGTTTAATAGCAAGAACATGAAGTTCCTTTCCACAAATATATTCCCCAATCCATCAAAAGCACACAAAACAATAGCCAATGTAAAACAAGTCGGTTGAAACCCTGAGACCTCATCATTTGATGAAGCTCCAAACCACTTCTTTCATAACCATTCCTCACCAACTCACTAATAATCGTGTTCCACAATATGTTATTTCTATTAGGAATTTTATCAAATAGGTCTTGCGCATTCTCTAATTGATTGTCTTTAGAGCAACAGCTTATCGTAGCATGCAAGAGTAAATGTTTCTTTGAGGCATTTTATCAAACACCAAAGGTGCACTAACTAATTGATCGCGTTCCAGCACAAAACAACTAAGAAAATTGCAATAAAAGTGTCTGACAAGATCCCAATACAAAATATGAGGGTATGGAGCAATTTCTTTGCAATGTGGCCACTATTGTATATGCAGGTTTGCAATATGTTAGCTATGTATGTTGTGGTGGCGGTCATGGTTAGCATGGTTGGGAGATGAATTCATCATTAGGCCACCATCGGCCAATAGATAGATTTGGATGAATAGATACAATCATGTCAATTTAAATAGGAACTTCAAACTAGCAAGCTGATGTGGTGTAGTGTATTCTAGTAATTGACTCTCAAAAATCAGCTAGCCCTGTTGCATCAGCTGTTGGATGCGAAGAAATGTATGTATTCTAGTAATTGGTTGCTTAGTTCTTTCTCGTTATTGAATATATAGCCCATGAAGTTTTGAGGTTTGTTTGGTTGGACTGACAATAATTTTCAGAAGAATATTTTCAAGAGATTCGCTTAGCACCAAACACCTGAGTACAAGCTTTAAGACCTAAGAAGTCAAGATCAAAGCTGCAAAAGAGAGAAGATTTCAAGACAATGTCCAAGATTTTCAATGGTTTGAGAATGCGGTGCTGTTTTTGAAGGAAGAAAATCTCCACACACATCTGCGAAGGCCAAAAATCCGTTAGTTCGAGTAACTCTCGCACCGTGGTGCCAGAATTAAAGGCATGGAATTCAGGATCGCGGTTTGAAAGCCTTTTACAAAGAGGGAAATTTGAAATTCTGTAATAGTTTTGAGAGTTTGTAAATGTGATAAACTAAGTGTAAAGTGTAGTAGTTAGATTAATAGATAATTTATTTAACTTTCAAGTAATTTAGTTTTCTCTTTAAATTTTTACCATTTTAAAGCCTTTAATTATTAGTTTAATTGAACGCAAGTCTAGAGCTTTCTTACATTAATTCATTGCCTTTTTTATTAGCTTTTTATATTTATATATATATATGTGTGTGTGTGTGTGTTTCCATTCCCTAGTAGAATTACTTAGTTTCTTATTATGGTTTCTTTACTTTTGATGTTTGCTTGTTGCTCTAGTTATAGTTATTATATATGCATTCACTTTACTTTGTTGCTTGTTTGTTCTCGCATTAGTTGCTAGATTTTCATGGGGTTTGGCTAAGGAAATGGGAATCCTACATTTGTGTGGTAGACTCAAGTGGAGAAACATGAATTTGTTGTATAAATAAGTAGTAGCAACATGATTTGATAGTTTGGCGAGAGGAAGGGTCCTTGAACCATTTTAGTGGGTTTTAGTACAAAATATGAACGTTATAGTGTTAATACCTGAATTAGTTTATTACTTGACTAGCTTGAATTTCATGTTGATAATTAGATTAGAACCTTGAGTTGGGCTAAAGGATTTGTTCATACTTGGGAGAGAATCCTTATTTGGACCCAAAGAATGGTCAACCACTAGAAGATAATGTTTCCAAAACCCGATCCCTTTGTTATTCTTGATTTGCTAGTTAATTTTTTTCGTTCTCTTATTTGCTTATTTAGTTCTAATTTTAGCTCACCATTCGAATTATTTGTCTAGACAGTACACAATCCCTCAAATCCTAATAATTGTTGTTGGACAATTCTCGTGAGAACAATCTCCTTATCACTGCTACAAATCTTTCTTGTATACTTGCCAGTGTGTGGATTATAGTCCAGGTATTCTAAGAGGTTTTATCAACTTGAGTGTTCGTTCATATAGTTAAATTTGAGACTTGATATAACACTTAATTCACACCAATAACCCTTTCAACAAACTTTTTTTAGCTTCCTAATAGTCCTTAACAGGGAATAACGGTTTCATTTTTATACAAATTACAAGGGATAGGTTGTAGATTTATAAATCATTGGGTGATAATTTAAACATTAGCAAAACTATAAGGATTTGCTCATAATTTATCCTTTTAAAAATTCAAAGGGTGTATAAGGCGGTGGGATTTTACACGATTAAAATAAACAGAAGAAAAGAAAAACGGTTGCATACCAAAAATTATATATACGAACATGCAACCTCTATAATTCTGCAAATTATTTTTCACATTGTATTGAACAAAATTATATTGCCCAACTTTTTCCAGCTTACATCACTGGCTATTAATAATCATATATTCATATATTTTTCTTTATTCATACCAATTGAAATTGAACTTGAAAAAAGCAGAGGGATGGAGATGAATAAAGGTCATAATGTTGATCAGAAGAAGAGTGGTGCCAAGGGAAAAAGAAATAGATGTGAGTTGGGAGGAGTTCTTGAAGAACAAAGCAGAGATAAATCAATCAAGACCTCATTATTTGCACCAGAAATTTCTCAAGATTGGAAGTAGGGGTGAGAATTGATTAATCAGTCAATAAAATTGGTTAAAATTCAAAAAAGGATCTTAAAAATTTTAACCAATTTTGATTTCAAATTCAATTTATTAAAAATTTTGACTATCTATATTTGAATTTGATAAATAGTTTTGAATTTGGTTAACCAAATTGAACACGGCTAGTTAAACCCTTGAAATTTGGTTAAACTCCTGTATACAAAAATGTGTTACTCAAATAAAATTTTTCTAATTTTAGTTAATTTTCTTCATATACTCTTTGATGTGTGTGGTTTTTATTGATTAATTTGATATAAATATTAAAAAAATTATATCATGTAACTTAATTAAGCAAGTGTAAGTTACTTCTATGTTTGAAAGTGCATGATTTAATATATAAAAATATAAAAAATATTAAAATAAATTCAAATATTTTATTAATAGAATATATTAAAATATATTTAATATGTGAAATATATATATATATATATATTTGAATTGGGTATTCGGTTAAACCAAATTAAAAAAACTTGTATTCTATTTTTAAATTCATTAATCTAATTCTTAATTAATTTTTATTCAAAATCAAAATTTTTTAAAATTGACTGAATTTATCAATCAAATTGAATTCAAAATTGATTTTCGAAATTGATTTCCAACTCGATTAACTGACACTTAATTTGAAGAATTATATACGGCAGTCGGTATTTTTGGAGCCGGTCCTAGTTATGCAAAGGGCAAATGCTGTTTGAGGAATAGCAACCCTTTTCTTGATGTCATAGAAGAGGTTAATCAGAGTAGAGTATTAACTGAAAAAAGGAAGCAAATTCTTGATGAAGATGGGTCTGCTGCGATCGAAGCCACATTGATTGGCCTTCACTTTTAGAAGGCAAAGTTTTCATCAAGAAATGGCACAATTCTCAGTATAGTTTGACTAATTGCACTGAAAACTGCAGGAAAGAAGTCGAGAAAGATCCTGAATTGAGGCGAAGTAACCTGTTTGAACTGTGGTTCTTCAACAAGAACGGTTCCAAACTTGGATTTGCATTGGTTTTGCAGGTATATTTGATTAATTTCTTGATTATCGACTTGTACATTTAGCACATTTGGGGTTTAGTTAATTATGTACTAATTAAAAAGAGGCAGTACTAATCTTGAACAAAATTGTGATTTTCAGAACACAGCACCGCAAGAAATTCCTGAAAAGTTCCTAAGCAAAATTAGAGAATTGGGATTCTCGGACCCTATTATGTTGATGCAAAAGGAGCCCGTATTGCATTCACGTAGCCGCTTGTTGATCCGGGTTGAGTATCTTTCTCGATTCCTTATTGAGGTTTCTGACGAAAGCCAGACTAATTTCATGGAACTTACTTTAATTGGACCCTCAATCTCTGATAGTTTAGTCTACATTGAGAAATGCAAAGATGAGGTCAACTATGGATTAAATGTTGGTTTTGAAGAATTTATTCAATGGAATGAAGGCATGGTCTATCGGTTGTGGTACTTTACAAAAAATAAATCAGAATACGGATTCGCATTGGTGAAACTGCAGGTAACTATCTTCAAAAAAATCGTAATTCTGAATTCTTGTTTTGAGTTTGACAATGTGGTTAAAAATTGACTCTGTACTAATTTTGACAGGTTGAAGAGTCCAAGAAATCACTTGAAATCCTTGAAGAGTTGAGAAATAGAATTACAGGTTTCGGAGGTTCAGGGTTAGTGCTTTTTATGGAAAAAAACTAGGTTGATGGAAGTTCAATGACTATACCGCTAGAAAATCTTGAGAACAAATTGTCCGCCGGATGAAAAAAGGGATTTTCCCTAGCTCTATCAGGATATAGGATTAGATGCTGTCTTGATTGGCAAGATGTCAGAATTTGACATAAAGTTGAAGAAAAAGGACTTGTATTACTTTCAGGGAGCCGGCTGGATGCAGTTTGTTCCAAAGAGGTGTGGACTGAGAAAAGGACTGAAGGTGCTGATTTGGTCATTCAAGAGATCTTCACTTGATTCAAAGCTTGGAACAATCCCAAATACTGATTCAGAAATCGAATTTGCTATGACTTTAGTTGATGAACAGTAAATTAGGACTCCATATTCTTATCTTACTTTTAAACATTTTGTATTGTTGAATGTATTGGAAAACTGGAAAAGGTTATTCATAACCTGAATTTTCATGGCTAGTAGTTGTTGAGTTGTCAGAGTAATGATTCATGTCTGAATTTGGTATGTATCTTGGACAGATTATTGAATGATGTTCAACATATACTATGTGCTTACAAATTACTTACGATTGTGTTTGGATGGAGTGAGTTGGAAGGATTTAGATTTCATATCAAATCTATTAATCTAAATAAGTTGATACATTTAGTTAAGAATTTGAAATTTATCAATAAAAGAAAGTGAAATTTTAAGGATTAAATGAGTGAATTTAAAATTCACTAAATACACATTTCATATCATTACAAATTCATCTAATGCAAATTTATTTATTTCAAATCTATTCTACAAATCAAATTTACCAATCCAAACGCGGTCTAGTATTAAGTATGATCTTGGAATGGCTGCCTGGCAATAAAGATGCTTCATGTTTTCTAGCCACAGTGCATGTATCTTATATGGGCGATATCTGTTTGATCCTAATATTGTGTTTAGATGGAGGAATTTGGGTGAATTTGAATTTCGAATCCAATCTATCATAAATCTATCATAAATTATCCAAATACGCAAGGGATTTAGTTGGAGATTTTAAATCCACCAACAAGTGAATATGTGATTTTAATGGTTAAATGAGTGTATTTAAAATTCATCCAATTTCATATCATTTTAAATTTACCTAATTTAAATCTATTCATTTCAAATCCTTCCTACAATACAAATCTACCCATCCAAATGTACCCTAATTGTAGACTGATGAGTCGTAAATTTGCATGAACGGAATATAAAAGTGAGATGACTTTATTGAGTTATTATAACTTGGTATGTACAATGAGAGGCAATGCCTATTTATAGGGATTAACCTATGTCCTTTCTGGGGAACCAGGTAAGACAGAATGACTATGTCCTCTGATGACCAAACGACCTGGTTGGTCGAGCTAAATTTCAAATGACCAAGCATAGTCGATTTATTTGACGAGCTACATGCTCATTGTTCAGGATTACATCTAGAGGGTTAGGGTCAGTTACTCCATGTGCCACGTGTCCGTTGGCTTTTGGGGGCTACTATTTGTATCATCAATAGCCCCTCAATAGGGTCTGTGTCGCAAATCAGGCCCTATTAATCGACCAGTAGCTCCAAAGTCATTGAGGCACGCGTTCCAATGTCATTGTTATTTGTGTTTCTTAGCTGTCACAACTTTTACTATCATTTAACAATCAGAACTGTCCAAAACAAATTGACCCAAATCCATTTGTCTCCTAGTTTTCTTTTTTGTTAATAAGTACCTTTTACCTTCTCCTTTTTATACACTTTTTGGCCATTTGTTTTCCTGAGAGAATAGAGTAATTCTTTTGCAAAAGCTTTCAAATCGCCCTTTTGGCACCTGTTTATTGCTTCAAATCCTTTCCTTTTAA
The DNA here is from genome assembly GCA_025175665.1 of Cinchona pubescens. Taxonomy (NCBI): domain Eukaryota; kingdom Viridiplantae; phylum Streptophyta; class Magnoliopsida; order Gentianales; family Rubiaceae; genus Cinchona; species Cinchona pubescens. The sequence continues at coordinate 460,448 of JANKKI010000092.1, forward strand.
TTTTGGTGTTTTTTTATGAATCTCTTTCTCTGTAATCCATGGCTTCCGCGTCCAGTCAAGGCTATACCTCAAATAAAATAGAATTCTCATTTTTTGTTTAGAATTTTGAACTTATTTTTTGTTGTATTTTATTAACTTATACTTACTTGTTCGCTAGAAAAACCACAAAGATTGATTTGGGTGAATCCTGATGACGGAAGACACTTCTCGGAGGATAATAAGAAGGTTTCATAATGATGGAAAATTTGTGTCTTCTGGTAAGCCTGTCCAAACACCGGAAGTGGTGATGTCAAGTGGATCTGGGACAGCAATCCTTTTACAACCAGTGGCCTATGGGCTTCCTCCGAGCCGCCAGGAAGAAGAGAAGTAGTTGGTACATCGTAAAAAGAAAACTGGAGCTCCTACTGGCTCTTCCAAGAAATAGGTCGCACTGACTGTGCCCGAGTCTCTAATCATAGCAACTGCTGAGATGGTCCAGCCGCTAACTGAAAAGGTGGAACCAGAAGCTTCTTAGATTCAAATTGAGACCGCTGAAACAGTGGGTCCTTCAGACAAAAGGAAGTGCCTACGAGTCTAACCTTCGAGAGGTTTATGACAGAATGGCCACTTACTAGGGGGGACATGGATGGATGTCTGAAGAATGCCCTAGGATTTTTAGAGTCTGCATTTCCTCCAAAAGATATAGCAAATGCTGAGGCTTGCTCAGATAAAAAATTAGCTGCCCGGGGAGCTATGTATTGGATTTTAGGGGGATGTAGTTATTATAGTATTCGGTAAGATATTGATTAGGTTTTGAAAACAATGAACAAGTAATAATAATAGAAAACCTTAATTATCCTAATAACTCCCACACACTCGCAAGTATACGAGGTGAGTTTGTATGTACGATGAGTAAGGATCGCTCCCACAAGGATTACCCTTCGGAACAATTACAAGGTTCACAAGCCTATTTACTAGTTAGACAAAATAATTAAGGGTTTTTGGCTAAGTTTAAACTAAATTTTATCGCAAGAAATTAAAATAAAGATAAAATGTAAAATTCAAATCCTACGAAAAGAAAATAAAGATAATTAACTAAAAACCCTAATTCAATCTATCTACTTGCAAGAATTTAATCAAGAACTAGAAGTTAAATTAATCCACTCTATGAAAGCAATTAAAGACAATAAAATAGAACCCTAACGACTAAACTTATGGAAGCAATTCAAAAGTTAAAAGCAATAAAAGAAGAACGATAACTAAAGAACAAGAAAGCAATAAGTATGAAAATTAAATTGCATAAAATTAAATCAAATTCAGTAATTGAAGCAAGAACGAATGTTAAAGATCATCAAGTCTTCAATTCTTGACAAGAGAATAAAATTCTTGCGCGAACAATTGAAAAGTCTATCTTACGGGTAAACTATTGTTCTACTATTGAATAAAACCTGAAAACTAATGATGGTTGATGATGATCGATGATTTCCTCCCCTTCTCCTTGTGTATTTATAGCTATTTTTAGGGTTTTGTGTCTCGGGGATGATAAGTACACGCTTTTCTACGTAACCGGGCCCACAGGAGGATTTTTTTTGCAAAATAAGTCACTAAACACGAGCTACCCATTGACTTGCGCCCGTATGCTGCACTTTTGCAGCGCCTGGGCGCGGCTTCAAATGAGCAACAACTTCCTCACTGGACTTGGAGCGACTTCCAGTGAATTCTTTCACTTAATCTTCAATTTTCTCTATGATGTAAGCAGAATTTGGGAAAAATCAAAAAAAGAAACTTTTAGATCTACGTCTTAGCGTTCTAAAACATCTTGAATCACCTCAAGTGAATACTGGACAAGAAAGTTATGCTCAATCTACCAAACTATGTCAGAATCACTCATCGCCAGTGAATATTTTCCAACTTTGCAATTTTGAACGAGATGCCTACAGAATCTTGGTCAGTCAAACACAGAATTTGTAGAAATCTTCTTTATCTTTCTAAATCATCCAAAATCACATCAATCGGAGCTCGAACAAGAGAGTTATGCTTGATCTTCCGAACCATATCCGATTGGCACCACGCTAGTGAATGTTTTCCTCCAATATTGTGATCCATTTTAACTTATTCTTCACTCAAACCCTACAAAACTCAAAATAAACTATTTTAGCTCATAATTACTCAATTATTACTCAAATTACATTAAAACAGAGGTAAATGACACATACAATATACTACATTTTCGAGCTTATCAAATAACCCACACTTAGTTTTTGATCGTTCTCGAGCAAAACATAGCAATAAATCACAAACATACTGAACACATTTCATCAATCTTTCACAAAAATAACGAAGAACCAAATCGTCATAAGAAAAATAGTCAAATGATAATAAGCCCCTATACATGAATTCCTGTGTAGGTGTGTGCTTAGCCATACAAGAAATAACTTTTAAAACACAAAGATCTCAAATCATGCAAACCCTTTAAATTTTTCTAAACACTCCATAACTTACACTTCTTACATTTCTCCACTAATGTAGATAATCGACTAGACTTAAATTAGGTAGGATTTTTGGCTTATAATGTAAGGCTAGGGTATTGGCTAACAAAGAAGGGAAAAAGGATAAACAAATAAGAAAAAGAGCTTTAAATTAATGTGCGCCTCATTAACATAAAACTTCTTTTTGAACATTAAAACACCCATCCTTCAAAGAGTAACCCCACACTTAATTGACCAAACACCCATAATAAAATCAATCTTTTTCAATTTCAACCTTACTCACCAACATCATGTAAAAATATCACCTTTTTTTTTCTTCACCAAAATGGGTACCAGTGGTAGGCATTACCCGCAAAAATTATCTAACCAGGTACCAGTGATAGGCATTACCTGCTAACACTCCAATGCATGTGCCAGTGATGGGCACCACCTGCAATATTCCAATGCAGGTGCCAGTGATGGGCACTACCTGCTATGACCTGTCAACAAAAATTTTTCTAACACCCCTTCACCATAAACTGTACACCATTCATTGAAACATTATCATACAACTACCTTCCATCCTTATATCCCCATAACAATTAATGTGACATGAAAGCTTTTAAGGAACATTTAGGATAACTCATAAAGACCGACAAAAAATGAGTTAGAAAAAAACGAATGGTGCTTATATCCATTCAATACAATTGAAGGCTCAAATAGGGTTCTAGGGATAAATTTTACAGTAATGGTTGGCTTGAAAGGCTCAAACGTCCAAAGAAATACCTACCCTCATCTTTAAATCAAATCAAATTATCTAAAATTTTGCCTCAAAAATGTAATAAAGCAAGTGTTTGGAGTGCAATATATGTGAATCTACACAATTTTCTCTTAGTGCCAAAAAGCTACAACATTGTAGGGCTATTAGTGCTAAAAAATTAGAAATCATGATAGCAAAATATTAACATCGACTACCCTACTCATGAAAACTTTGCTAAAAAATTATCTTTAGAGAAGTAGAAAATGAAAGAAACATGTCAAGCAATTTGTGAACAAAATTTTCAAAAATTTGAAAAACTCTCAAATCAAAAAATAAGCTACAAATATAAAAGCAAAAATTGAGAAAATGAACAACCAAAACACCAAATAAATATAAATTAAGAAAACTCCCCACTCCACACTTAAAGTATAGCATTGTCCCCAATGCAAAAATAAAGAGTAAAAAGAGTAAAAGGGAAGCTTCTCTGTCATTGAAGAACGTTTGGTGCAGTTTATTTTGGACTAAATACACCGGAGTCGAGGTGGATAACACCAATCACTAAAACCAAAAGCAAAACATAAAAACCCTTAAGACATTAAGAACAACAGTAGAAACTAAACAAAAACATAAGAAATAAAATTAAGAAAAGACATGGGTTGTCTCCCATATATCGCCCTTGTTTATAGTCTTAGGCTCGACTTCGACACTTGAAATCAATTCAAGCACTTAAGGATGGTTGACCATCATTTTCTTTTCGCTCCGGTTTCCACAGAAAAAGTTTAACACCAGTTTTCATCACTCTTGATGCTTGATTTCCAACATGAACTTGAACTTGCCCTCGTTTCCAAGCATTTACCAGAGATAGTGCACAAACGATAGCCTCAAGTCGCTCTTTGTACTGCTCTTTCTTCTTCTTTCTCACGGTTCTTTTACCCAAACCCTTACCTTTCCATGCTTGTAAAATCGATCCATGAATTCGTCCCATCTCACTTTCATCGTCTGGTGGTTTGTTTTCCAAGTCAATTTTAGAGTTTTCATTTATTTCATCATCCTTTTTGAGTGGAATACCGTGACACCCCTTGGATACCTCATCTTGAAACCTATCAACGAATAAACCAAGGGAATAATTACCACATTTTTTCTCAAATATTGGAACATTATTAACATAATTAAAAACATCAATTTCAACAGATTCATTATCAACTCGCAAAATCAACTTCCTTTCATTAACGTCTATTAAAGCATGTGCGGTTGATAAAAATGGTCTGGACGAAGCCCTAGAATCAACGGAATTTTATTTTCCTCCCTGATGTCCAATACCAAGAAATCAACAGGGAACACCAACTTTTCTACTTGCACAAGCACATCCTCCAACAAGCCATATGGTTTTGTCTCGAAAAAATCTGCCAATTGGAGTGTAATGTTGGTTGGTTTTGTATTGGTGATCCCTAGGTTGTCATAGATGACCTTTGGCATAATGTTGACACTCACTCCCAAATCACAAAGTGAGCGATTCAACATGTGTCCTCCAATATTCACCGGTATAGAGAAATTACCGGGATCCTTGAGCTTGGGGGGTAACCTCTGCTGAACAATGGGACTGCACTTGGCATCAACATAAACTATGCACTGCACTTGGCATCAACACTTGCGCGAACAATTGAAAAGTCTACCTTACGGCTAAACTATTGCTCTACTATTGAAAAACCTAAAACTAATGATGGTTGATGATGATCGATGATTTTCTCCCCTTCTCTTTGTGTATTTATAGCTATTTTTATCTTACAGGGTTTTGTGTCTCTGAGATGATAAGTACACACTTTTCTATGTAACAGGGTCCACGAGAGGACTTTTCTTGCAAAATAAGTCACTAAACGCGAGCTACCCGTCGAACTACACCTGGGCCTTCACTTTTGCAGCGCCTGGGTGCGGTTTCCAATGAGCAACAACTTCCTCACTGGACTTGGTGCGACTTCCAGTGAATTCCTTCACTTCATCTTCAATTTTCTCCATAATGCAGGCAGAATTTGGAAAAACTCAAAACAAAAACATTGTAGATCTATGTCTTAGCATTCTAAAAAATCTTGACTAACATCAATTTAATATCGGACAAGAAATTTATGCTCAATCTACCAAACTATGTCAGAATCACTCCTCGCCGGTGCATATTTTCCAACTTTGCATTTTTGAATGAGATGCCTACAGAATCTTGGATAACTCAAAACACAAAAGTTGTAGAAATCTTCTTTATCTTTCCAAATAATCCAAAATCACATTAATTAGAGCTCGAACAAGAATCAAGAGTTATGCTGGATCTTCCGAGCCATATCCGATTTGCACTATGCCAGTGAATGTTTTCCTCTAATATTGTGATCCATTTTAACTTATTCTTCACTCAAACCCTACAAAACTCAAAATAAACAATTTTAGCTCATAATTACTTAATTATTACTCAAATTACATTAAAATAGAGGTAAATGACACGTACAATATACTTCATTTACGAGCTTATCATATAGCATACTGTATCGTTGGAATGAAGATCATCAAAAAGTTGCTCATTTGGAAGAGGAGGCTGAGAGACCACAGGACTCTTTTGCTAAACAAATGGTAGTGTTTGAACAGTTTGAATGAGAAAAACATGTGGCCGAGAAGTCTAATCTTGAGCAAAAAACTTAATGATGAAATTAAGAAGAATCAAGACTTGTGGACTTCTCATTTTGTTGAGTTGAAGAAGGTGAAGGAAAAAGTTGATCAAGTTGAAAGTGGCTTGGCTTAAAAAATATTTGAGCTGGGTGCTACACTCTCAGGATGAATTGAAGAAAATTAAAGCTGAATTGGCCCAGTCTCAAACATCCATTCACAAGTTGAAAGATCAACTCCTTTTTCAAAGAATAAATGATTTCCTCACATGCAGAGCACTGAGTGATGACTTGGGAAAATTTTGCAAAATCAATGCCAAGGTTGGCTTCAACAAAGCATTTGGAGATATTCGTGCTCGTTTCCCAACCTTAGACTTTGAGAATAATAACTTCTCATACTCCAATCAAGAGACCACCTTCGACTGAATGACTAAACTGGGGATTGAATTTAGAAAGTCTAGATCTGTCTCCTCTTTAAGATTGATTGTGTTTCCTACTGATTCTACACTCGTAGTAGAGATAGTTGTAGAGGAGGTAGAGGAGGAAGGGGAAGAGGAAGATGGGAAGGAGGCTGAGGCTGAAACTCCTGACGATTAGGTAAATGTCCAGATCTACTGGCTTATACTGAGAACCAAATGGTTCATTTTGATTTTGATCATGATCCTTTTGATTTGGACTATAACACATTAATTAATTTTGATTCTCTTGACTAAGTCCTCACGGGGACTCCATCTTCGTTTGGGATTCCTTCGCTCGAGCAACCTAATGGAAATTAGCCTCAAGAGTCGAACAATTAATTTAGGGCATCTTGTAATTTTTCTTTGTTATTGCTTTGTAATATTCCTTCATCATCTATGAAATAAAAGTTCTTCTCTTTGGACTAGTGCTTCTATTTTTCTTTTGAATTATCCTGTGGCATTTATATGACCTATAAGGTAATCAATATTCTTCTTCTTTCGATTTCTAGCTTGTATTTTCTTTTCGGAATTGCATTGACCCATTCGTCCAACGCAATTGGGCATGCTTTATAAATGGATTATGTAATATCCAGATCACTTAGCTTGTATTTCTTTTCGGAATTGCATTGACTCATTCGTCCAAAGTAATTGGGCATGCTTTATAAATGGATTATGTAATATCCAGATCACTTAAAGTATATCATCAGACTTTGTAGAATCGTTCCTAGTGCATATGTACTTAAGGATTTTGAGCCACTTAAAACACTTTGGCAAGCTCATTCTTTATTTTTTGGCTTGTCGACCAATTAAAGCACTTCGCCGGATCTACCTTTATTTTTTGTTCTTCATATCACATTGAATTCCTTAACTAACATTGCGGGTCGTTATTCTACCTGTCTCGGATTTATTTCGAATTTCAAAATTTATAAAAAGATGCGCCCATTTACGATGCATCATTTTCAAGAGATTGCTATCGAGTCGACTCGGATGTTACCCATTCTCGAAGGATTCAAAAGGATATATCTAGCCCGAATCAACTTTTCAACACCTTTTTAAATACTTCTAGTCAATTCTTGGAAATACTTTTGGTAATTTTAGCATCCTCCTTAGTTTGTTTTCTCTTCCATTTTCTTGCTTTTGTGCTAAAATCTGGGAATTTTTTCTTTTTCATCCTTTATCAATCATGTGCTTTTCACATATTTTATTGATCTAATGGCTACTTTTCACCAGAGAATCTGATATCCCATCCCACAGTTCCATCAAAGCAAGGAAAAAGCTAGAGTTTCCTCCTCTGACTCTAAGGAAACCCAACTGGCATTAGCCATGGCCAAAACACCTTTCCTCCTCTGGAATTCATGGCATTGCCAGTATCTTCACCACAGAAGAGTAGTCCTTTGGCAGAGATTTTGAATGCAGTTTGAGGATCGACGAAGTTCACGGGCTAAAGTCGACCTATCACATTCCCAATATAGTGGCAATTCGGATCCTTGATCTGTCTGCCCGAGCTCACAACCCCTTGAGGGATTCGTTACTCTGTACAAAGATCAACTTAAAGTCAGCCATTGATTTTCATTATATGAGATCTTCTCATCTCGATGATCTTTCTTCGGGATATGTATATCTCAGTTGGTCTTGAACACCATAAGATTTGTGACCTTATACTGACTAATTTGCAAGTATGCCGGTGTTAAGGCGTTAGAACACGGCTTCTGTTCTTCTTATAAATTGGCTAAGACAATTGCAAGGATCTTGGGTTCTACTATTTTACTAGTCGATCGAGTAGAACCAATTTGGTTTCTAACTAATCAACCTTCATCAGAGGTTGGAAAACGTCTTTCTTCTTTGTCGTTCAAGATGATATGGGTAAAATCTGAACCCGATGGTCGTTCTTCGACCGAGATATAATCCTAAACTAGGATCTGTTGGGCGACCTAGAAGAATCAATCTACGAAGGGGTACACAAGCTTAACAAAGTTGGCTTAGACCTTCATTCGGGAAAAGAAACTCGACAATTGACCAAGACCTGCTGGTGTAGGGTGATCTAGTCAAAAGAGTTAGCCCGACAAAGGGATTTGACAGAAGTAAGTAATAGTTCGTTTGTACCGAAACATTGTTATATGCTTTTATGTGACCCTTATATGCTTGTCCAACTGGAAAGCAAACACTCAGCAGAGGTTGACAAGCTGCAGAGAGAGATGCACCAACTTTTAGAGGACCTCAGTACAAAACAGGAGGAACAGAACAAATAATAATCATTGCAAAGTGGAGCTCGATCAAATTAAGACTGGTCAATGATAGCCTTAAGAAATTAGGGTTATTCTTATTCTTTTTCGTACGATTTTTACACTAGTTTCGGCACTTTTAGGTTTTATGTGTTTGTTTTCGTTCATCTTTGTTTCTATGTATTAATGTATGTTAAGTATAGTGTTTTATTATTTATTTGATGTTATTTAACTTATATTTATGTGTCTATGTGTTTAGGGTTGTGTTTAGGTTGTTTACCTAATTCTTTTCGGAATTAGAGTTTTTTGTGCATTTTTGTTCATCATTTGTGTTTAATTTTAGTAAGTGTTTAAGTGTTATTTTGGAGTTATATTATAGATAATAATGTGTATTTTTGTTTGAGGGTTGTGTAGGAAAATATGGCCCATCAATCGGACGTCGGACAGAGATTTAGAAGCGAAACGGTGAAGTAGTTCAAGTGCTGGAAATCATGCATATGTTTGGACACTGTTTGATATTTTGAGCATAAATTTTTTGAGTCCAAGTTTCGATTGAGGTGATTGAAAATAATTTGGAAATCTAAGAGATAGAGCACCAATTTTCATGTTTTGAGTTTTCTCAAATTCTGCCAGTATCAAAGTCAAAATTGAGGTGAAATTTGAAGCATGTGCATTGGAAACCGCACACATGAGAGAGAATCCTTGCACATGTGCGCAAATTCCAGAATCATTGTTCTAGGATGATCCTCTCACACGCATGCACGAGTTCCCATGCATATGTGTGTGTGTTGTGCTTGCCTATATTGGGCTACTATGCAATTTTGGTGTTTTATAAGGTATCCATTTTGGGCCCGTAAATATGTGTTTCAAAACTTTTTGAGAGCCCTACGTTATGTAACATTTCAAAATTATAAATAAGGGGGTTTAGGATCTCAAAATCACAATTTCTCTTCCAGATTCCTTTTGGGGGCTGCAAGATTAGACTAGGATTTCATTGTTTTTTGTAGAAGAGTTGAAGAGAAGGTTCAAGTTTGACAATCTTGGACTAAAAACTTGCTATTCATTAGTAGATAAGAATTCTTGAATCTTTTTTAATATTTACACCATTTAATTCTAGATTCATTATCCATTTAATTGCTTTCTAGTGTTTCGAAGTATTTTTCCATGCCTTCAATTTAATTTTTTCTTTAATTACTTTTCATAGATTAATGAGTAGAGTAGTTTATATTCTTTCCTAGATTAATTAATTATAATTTTAGTTCTTAGATTAATTTTAGTTTATTTACTTTCCTAGATTAATTATAATTTTAGTTCTTAGATTAATTTTAGTCAAATCTCTTCCATAATAATTTCTTCAAATAGCATTTGAGTCAAATAATTGGTAATTGTTAAACAAATTCTTGTGGGTTCGACCCCTACTTCCGCTATATACTATTGATTCTCTTATACTTGCATTGCATTATCTAGTTAATAGTTGAATTAGGAGATTATAAATTTTATAACTAGATATTTTACATATCATGTTTTTAGTGCCGTTGCTAGGGATTGTGGTCTTTAGCATTATCGGTAGAAATTGACAAGAATACTACTTTAAAGTGTAAATTGGTTTTACTTGTTTTAGTTTTGTTGTATGTTTTCAATATTTTGGAAAAAAAAAAAAACCAAAAAGATTTTCCCTCTTTGTGGTTTGTTTCACTTTTATTAAAAAAAATCCAACAAGATTTTCTATTTTAGTGGATAGTTTTGGCTAGCTACTAGTCTAAATTCTCCCATTTTTCTTGTTTGTGAGCTTTTGTGTTAGTACTTGCTTTTGTGTTTTGTTCATGTGTCAGTCTTATAAGAATATGCAAGGAATGAATTGGAATAACTAATACCAAGGATGTTATCATCCTTATGACTATGGAGGCATGGCCAATGAGCATGTTTCTTATGATTATCCTTCCTACTCTTATGATTATCAAACAGAATAGTCAAACTGTTCAAATTCGTTTTCAATTTATCAAGATTATCCTTATTCTTTCCCCACACCTTTAGAGCCTTTATATGAATAGATGATGCTTCCCAATTCTTTAACCCATCAATACAAGAGTATGATGAGGTAAGATTGTTGGACTTGTGGATTGAAGTTCAAGAACTTCGAGAAGAGAGTGCTAAACTTTGAGAATCCATCAAAAGGTTACAAGACCAACTTGTCCAAATTCAAGGAATGATAAATCGTGAAGAATAATGAACTCCAACACTCATACCAATGGGTGAAGAACTGGTACGAGAGGAACCAATTGAAAATTACTTGCCAAAAACCAGTTGCTTAGAGCCTCACGAATTTGAAGACGCAACAACTGGGAAGCTCAACACTTATGTAGAGGAATGACAAACTTTCCCTTTGCATGAGCGTGAAATTGTCCCGGTTAGAACAAAAGAGCTTCCATTTGAGTGTCCATGGAAGAAGAGTCAGCTTACGGGGTAGAAGAAGAAGAAAGATACCTTCTAGAAAGAGTTAGGGAGAAGATGATGAATACATATGCCGAAGTTTTAGTTGTCGTTGGGAATTTTGGATGCGCTTCTAAGTAGTGGAGCCTATTCTTGGCAAGCCTTCTTGGCTTTACTAGGGAAGTAGTTCTTTTAGTTCTGTTTTTTTTTTTTTTTTAATTTACGCTTTAGTTTATTATGTGCTTTAGTTTAAGAACCCGATGGGGTAATAAAGGTTTCTTAAGTCTTGTGATTAGGTAATTGATGTATTTTATATTGTGAATTGATTTTAGTTATACTTGTGTAGCTGATGACAGTGATGGTAGGTTATTCAAGTATAGTTATGAGCAGTTCACTAAGGTTATCTTTGAAAAAAAATAGAAAAATTTTCAAAAAAAAATCCAATGAGATTTTCTTTTCTTTTATTTAGTGTCTTAGTAATAGAGTATTAGTCTTGAGGACATGACTTTTGAAAGACTCTCTAGCTACTAGATGGAAGCCTTTTTAGATTTCTATACCCTCTTTGCCTGAAGTATTGTAAAAGGTTAAACAAAAAGATTTTCTATTAGTTTTTGAGTTCATTAACTTTTGTGATATGTTTCAAACAATAATTTAAAAATGTTTCAAGGAGACTATGTGTAGAGTATTTGGATTTAAAGTGTATATAAGTTTCTTTGCTCTTGGATCCCTTTGAATTATGAAAGTATTATCACTATACACATCTATGTTCCCTTGAGTGCGGGTGTAAAAGTGAAATAATTTTCAATGAGTGTTAATCATGATTGCCTTGCGATATTTGTTTTGCTTGTGACATTCGTTGGAATTGTATGTGATTTTATACTTGCAAAGTATGAGTGAATATTAGACTAAGAAAATGATTTAGGCAAATTCTTTGGACCGTTTGAGCCAAAAAACCGACCTAAATATCATTTTATCCTTAGTGTCCCTTTTTGAGCCTTAAAAGTCATATTTCTTTATTTATTCGTGTTATTTAGCCGATTAACTTCTTTTATTTTATTATTATTTCTATCCATCACCTTAATAGTTACTGTGAGTGGTGCGCAACATCAATACTATGTGTACAATGTGATGGATGGTTGGGAAGAATGATGTATTGTGTTTGTTGGGGAAAAAGTCTATTCTATGACTTTAGCGCTTGTAATAATCCCCTATGTTAGGCAATGTTTTGTTGAAAAAGAAAAAAGAAAAAATGTTGAAAAAGAAGAAAAGAAAAAAAGAAAAAGAAAAAATATAAATAAAAGAAGGACAATTCCTTCAAAGTTGTGTTAAGTGTTATGAATAAAGAAGGACAATTCCTTCTAAGCGGTAATAAAGAAGGTATATTTTTGCCTTCTCAAGTGATAGTTGGTTAAATACAACGGTTGTTCGGGGAATGTTCTAAAGGATTATGATCCAAAGTTATTCACTTAAGCATCTAAGGTTATATGAGCTACTTTTATCCAAATATATATCCTCCCTTTATCCCTTAAGCTACATTATAAGTTTTAAAGATCTATTTGATCCTTGGTTGAGTTCATTTGTATTAGTGAGTATAGTGTGTACTTTCTTCCAACATGTTTTCACTTGCTAAACTTTTGTTCAATGGGTTTTTTATCAATTAGTAAGTGAGAGATATTTTCTTTCATTAGTGGAGATATTATCACTTTCATGGTAAATTGGGGTTAATTATCAAAGTTCTCTTGTATACATGTTTGCTTCATTTCTCTACTAGTATAGTTTTCCTTGTTACGATTATTGATACATTGAATAGAGTTAATGTGTTTTGTGTCTTTGTTTTGCTCTAGACTAGCAAAACTTTAAGTTGGGGACTGTTGATAGCCTTAAGAAATTAGGGTTATTTGTTCGGTAATATATTGATATGGTTTTGAAGACAATAAACAGGTAATAATAAAAGAAAACCTTAATTATCCTAACCAACTCCCACATACTCGTAAGTATACGAGGTGAGTTTGTATATAGGATGAGTAAGGATCGTTCCAACGAGGACTATTGGAACAATTAGTAGGTTCACAAGTCTATTTACTAGTTAGACGAAATAATTAGCGATTTTTTGACTAAACTTAAAAGAAATTTAGTTGCAAGAAATTAACCTGATATAGAGAAGAATGTAAAATTCTAACCCTATGAAAAGCAATTAAAGATAATTAACTAAAAACCCTAATTCAGTCTATCCTACTTGTGAGAATTTAATTCAAAATGAAAATTTTAATTAATTTACTCTATGAAAGCAAGTAAAAACGATGAAGTAAAACCCTAACTACTAAATTACGGAAGTAATTAAGAATTTAAAGGCAATAAAAGAATAACGATAATTAAAGAATAAGAATACAGTAAAAATGAAAATTAAATTGTATAAAAATAAATCAAACTCAGTCATTGAAGCAAAAACTAATATTGATGATCATCAAATCTTGAATTCTTGACAAGAGAATGAAATTCTTATGCGAACAATTGAAAAAATCTACCCTACAGCTAAATTATTGAAAACCTAAAAACTAATGACGGCTGATGATGATCGATGATTTCCTCCCTTTCTCTTGGGTATTTATAGATATTTTTAGGGTTTTGGGACTTTGGGATGATAAGTACACAATTGTTCATGCATGTAACTGGGCCCACGGGAGGATTTTTCTTGCAAAATAAGTCATCTTACACAACCTGTCCATCAACCAGCGCCGAGGCGGGCCCTACTTCCAGTGAGCAAAACTAACCTTTCTGGACTTGGCGCTTGGGCGCTGGGTCCAGTAAGATGTCTCCACTTCATCTTACTTTTTCTCCATGAATCAGGTAGAATTTGGAACAATCCAAAACATAAAAGTTGTAACTCTGTATCTTAACTTTCCAAAACATCTTGAATAACCTCAATTGAAGCTTGAACAAGAAAGTTATGCTCAGTCTACGAAATTGTGTCAGAATCACTACTTGTCGGTGCATATTTTCCAACTTTGCAATTTTGAATGAGATGCCTATAGAATCCTGTAAAACTCAAAACGTGAAAGTTGTAGAACTCTTCTTTATCCTTCCAAATCATCCAAAATCATAGCAATTGGAGCTCTAACAAGAGAGTTACGCTTGATCTTCCAACTATATCTGATTTGCTCCATACCAACTAGTAAATGTTTTCCTCCAATATTGTGATCCATTTTATCTCATTCTTTACTCAAACCCTATAAAACTCAAAATAAACTATTTTAGCTCATAATTACTCAATTCTTGCTCAAATTGCATTAAAACAAAGGTAAATGACACACAAAATATACTATATTTATGAGCTTATCATTATTCTTATTCTTTTTTGTATGATTTTTATACTAGTTTCGACGCTTTTAGTTTTTATGTGTAGGATTTTCTTAGACTAGATGTAGTTTAATGTAATTTCTACTCTCCTAGTTGTGGATTGAAAACAATTAATATAAGATCTTTTATGTTTATGTTTAATCTCCTTTACTTAGTATTAATTTAGTGTAGTTTAGTTTAATTACTTTCATCTAATTGTTTCCTTACTTTATTCTTAGTTTAATTACTATAGTCATGGACTTTTCATTTAATTTCTTTTTACTTGATTTCTTAGTATAATTATTAAATTCGTTTATGAGTTTTTTTTTATTTTATGTTACATTGTTAGTGATAATTTGTAGTTTATATTAACTAATTAGCCTTCTGTTGGTCGGTGTTTTTTGTTATATATGTATGTATGTATATATGTATGTATGTATGCATGTATTTATGTATGTATATTAAACTTGGAGTAATACATAACAAATAGTCATTTCTTTATAAACTAGCTCCAATTCGGCTCTACTTCGTCATTCATCCTTATCTCTTTAATGCTCAAATTATCTTCCAAGCTACACACTACAAAAGCACACATAAAAATCACAAAAACATAACTAAAAATTAATAATCAATAATTCATTAAAACACTCAAAACAAAGTCTAAAACACACAAAAAACACTAAAAAACTAACTGAAGCAAAGTCCAAAATGACTATAATAACTCTAATTTTAGATAGGTATCAAGTATATTTGGGAATTAGATGCCTAATGGTGAAATTGGAACAACCAATAATTGGATTTGATCAAAATCAAGGAATTAGCCAATCTAACCCCAACCAGCTTTCCAACTAACTTGAAAACCCAATTTTCTCTGTGTTTTACTAGTTTATCTTCTTTTCTAATAGCTTATTTTAATTAATCTTTTAATTTTCTTCTTTATTTCAAATTGTCTTGAAACTATTCAAAAACTTCAAAAATCATCATTATTACTTTCCTTGATTAGTAGTTAGTCTTCAATAATTGGTAATTGCAAATTCATTTCCCCGTGGGAATGATATTTATTTACCCTATATTACCAATTCATACCATATACTTGCGGTGTATCATGGGCTAGTACACAAATAGTGGTATATTTACAGCTTGTATCAGCTTGCACAATGGGTCTATTTGTTGCACATGTGAGTTCTTCCATCTCTTGAAGATAATTCATCATTTGTTGATATACATGGTCACTCATACTTAGGGCTTCATTTGTTCAACAATAAACTCTTGAGGTATAGAAAAATAACAGAGGTATTTTTGATAGTCTGAAAAGGTATTTGGATTATTGTATCATCCCAAGTCAAGATCAATATTTGATTGAAGAATAGGGAAAGTAATCATGAGAAACATGCTCATTGGATAATACAAGATAAGTAATTTAATCTTTTTACAACTTTTCACTATGAATCGCAAGTGCTCGGTATCAATGTAGTAGAATGAATAAGGATCACTTCCACGAAGACAGCATAAACAACTACTAAAATTCTAAGCTAATTTCTATCTAGATAGATGATCACAAAGGAATATTTTGGATTTTGAATAAAACTCAAACTAAAATTACCGAAATTAAAGAAGTGCAATATACAATGCGAAATAATAAATAGAGTGTTTCAAATATTTGAGAAGATGGGTTAAGTACTAGGTTAGTAATTTCCCATAATCATTCAAAGTTCAGATCAATTAGTCTAATGATACTTAGAAGTTCAATTCTCAATTTTTAGTCCAACCCCAACTTTCGGCGATTGAACTTTATCAAACTAATTAACTAGGAGTAGATTTCTCTGTGTCAATGATAAATCAACTCAATTCTATCTTTATGGAAGGACCTGTGTTCATTATCGTGAACTAACTAATTGTCCAGCCAACTATGATCGCGAATTAAATTAGTCCAATGATTAACACAGGTCTATGAAGAGAGATCAAATTTCATATCACCTTGGCCAACCTAACCAAATCTAAAGTCTTTACTATCTAAAATTGTCTATTTGTGTTGATTATTACCCACCTGTTATGATTATTCCAATTGATCCTTGTTTGAATTAACCTATAAGAAGTTGTATTACCCATGCCAAAACTCTAATGGATATTGTGCATCATGATTAGAGTAAATAAATAAGAATTAATTTGATCACAAGAGTTCAAGATTAAATTAAAGATGAAAAATTGATGAAATTTAATTTGAACAAAAACAATTAAGAAGAACGAAATTATCGAAAATAATCTTGTACAATAAAACTTGACTTGAATGTAGAATTTCTAGATTAAAGTTTGATTGTGTGAAAGAATAAAGGAAAGAAATTAAGTTATAAAATTTCAAAGAGAGTAACTAAGACCCTACAGAAGAAAAGCTAAGAGTTTGATGATTAAAATCTCATAGTTACAGTCCATATTTATAGAAAATTGCTCAAAGCCCACAGCCAAGCTCGGCCCATTTGCAGAGAGAGAATGAAATTGGTTGGTTGGTTCACATACAGGGAATATTTCTCTATCTCTTTCGCAGAGAGCGAATAGTTTGGCCTTGGCTATTCGGATAGAGTGAACAGTCTTTAGTTTAGTTTGCTGAGAGTGAGCAAACTGCTTCCATGGGTTCGTTCTCCTCTGGTGAGTTCGCAGAGAGTGAATTGTCCTTTTGAGTAAGTTCGCAAAGAGCGAACGGTCTCAATCTTCCAACATTTCAACTTAGCTCCACTTGATTCATCTTCATCCCGCACACACAAAAGGACTGTCTTGCCCAGAGTAATCTACACACAATACGAAAACACAATAAATAGCTATCTATATTTTAGCTTTTCTTGTGATCTGAGAGCGTTTTAAGATATTTGAAAATTTTTGTCCGAATTACGTTGAATCTTTAAAACTTTTGACAATTTTCGCAATCACTTAGCATGTCTTTTCGATTTTCTACTAGATAATTTTTGAACTAAGTTGTCACGAGTAGGGTAGTCGATATTAATATTTTTCTATCATGATTTCTAATTTTTGAGCACTAATAGCCCTACAATGTTGTAGCTTTTTTGCACTAAGAGATAATTGTGTAGATTCACTTATATTGCACTCTAAACACTTACTTTATTACATTTATAAGCGAAATTTTAGATAATTTGATTTGATTTAAAGATGAGGGTAGGCATTTCTTTGGACGTTTGAACCTTTCAAGCCAACCATTACAGTAAAATTTGTCCCTAGAGCCCTATTTGAGCCTTAATTTGTTTTGCATGAAAGAAGCACCGTTCATTTTTTTTAACTCATTTTTTATCTACCTTTATAAGGATGGAAGGTAGTTGTATGATAATGTTTCAATGAATGGTGTACAGTTTATGGTGAAGGGGTGTTAGAAAAATTTTGCTCTATTTTGTTGGCCACAGCAGGTGGTGCCCATCACTGGCACCTGCGTTGGAATATTGCAGGTGGTGCCATCACTAGCACTAGCATTGGAGTGTTAGCACGTAGTGCCTATCACTGGTACCTATTTAGATAATTTTTTACGGGTAGTGCCTACCACTGGTACCCGTTTTGGTGAAGAAAAAAAATGGGTGATATTTTTACATGATGTTGGTGAGTAAGGTTGAAATTGAAAAGGAAAGATTTTATTGTAGGTTTTTGGTCAATTAAATGTGGGGTTACTCTTTGAAGGATGGGTGTTTTAATGTTCAAAAAGAAGTTTTATGTTGATGTGTGGCCAGCATTAATTTAAAGCTCTTTTCCGTAGTTGCATATCCTTTTTCCCTTCTTTGTTAGCCAATACCCTAGCCTTACAGTACAAACCAAAAGTCCTACCTAATTTAAATCGAGTCGATTATCTACATTAATAGAGAAATGTAAGAAGAGTAAGCTATGGAGTGTTTATAAAAATTTAAAGAAATTAGGTTTGCATGATTTGATCTTTGTGTTTTAAAAGCTATTTCTTGTATGGCTACGCACACACCTACACAAGAATTCATGTATAGGGGTTTATTATCATTTGACTATTTTTCTTAAGATGATTTGGTTCGTGGTTATTTATGCGGAAGATTGATGAAATGTGTTGTGTATATTTGTGATTTATTGCTGTGTTTTGATTGAGGACGATCAAAAACTAAATGTGGGGTATTTGATAAGCTCCTAAATGTCATATATTTTATGTGTCGTTTACCTATGTTTTAATGTATTTGAGTAATAATTGAGTAATTATGAGCTAAAATAGTTTATTTTGAGTTTTGTAGGGTTTGAGTGAAGAATAACTTAAAATGGGTCACAATATTGAAGGAAAACATTCAGTAGCGTGATGCAAATCGGATACAGTTCCGAAGATGATGCATAACGCTCTTGTTTGAGCTCCGATTTCTGAAATTTTGGATGATTTAGAAAGCTAAGGTATTTTCCTACAACTTTTTTGTTTTAAGTTTTCCAAGATTCTATAAGCATCTCATTCAAAATTGCAAAGTTGGAAAATATGCACTGGCAAGGAGAGCTTCTAATACAGTTTGGTAGATTGATGATTAATTTCTTGTCCGAAGTCCAATTGAGGTGATTCAAGATGGTTTGGAAAGATAAGATATAGAGATACAACTTTAATGTTTTGAGTTTTACCAAATTCGGCTTGCATCATGATCAAAATTGAGGAGGAAGTTGAAGCTGAGTCAGCCAGGAGCGCACATGCGCGACAGAATTGCAGCGCATCTGC
Organism: Cinchona pubescens; assembly: GCA_025175665.1. Classification (NCBI taxonomy): domain Eukaryota; kingdom Viridiplantae; phylum Streptophyta; class Magnoliopsida; order Gentianales; family Rubiaceae; genus Cinchona; species Cinchona pubescens. The sequence goes on from JANKKI010000092.1 coordinate 479,448, forward strand.
GTCCGCTCCAAAAGCTATCTGCCCAGTACGCACATGGCGTCAAAATTGTAGTCCATGTGCGCCAATTGATGGGTGGGCTACAAAAATTGATTTTTTTTGTAAGAAATATCCTCCCATGTGCCCGGTTGCATGGGAAATTGTGTAATTATCATCTTGAAACCCCAAAATCCTAAAAACACTTATAAATATCCCATTATAAGGGGAGTTGATTTACTGAAGAGGGACATCAGTTATAGTTAGATTAGCCATTAGAATAGAAATTCATTAGATTAGACTAGGGTTTTCTTTATTTTTAAGAAGCATTGAAGAGGAGGTTCAAGATTGACAACCTTGGACCAAAAACTTGTGATTCTTCATTAGCGAAGGATTCTTAAACCTTTCTTATGTTATTTAGTTCTTGTTCTATGATTCTTTTATTGTTTAATGCTTTCTAGGGTTACATATTTTTCCTTGCTTTCAAATTTAATGCTTTCTTTACTTGCTTTCATAGATTAATTGTTAGAGTAGTTTATTTGCTTTCGTAGATTAATTATAATTTTAGTTCTTAGATTAATTTATTCAAATCTCTTCCATAATGATTTCTTCAAATAGTGTTCGAGTCAAATAACCGGTAATTGCTAAACCAATCCTTGTGGGTTCGACCCCTACTTCCGCTATATACTATTGATGCCGTACACTTGCGGTGCGTTATCTAGTTAATAGTTGGATTAGGAGATTAGTCTATAAATTTTATAACTAGATATTTCATGTATCATGCGTCATCACTAACAAAGGTACAGACTGCTATCAAACCATACCGTCCGGACTTAAGAATGTTGGAGCGACTTATCAGTGACTGATAAACAAATTATTCAACACCAGATCGAAAGAAACATAGAGGTCTATGTTGACAATATGATGGTAGAAAGTCAAACCCTTGAGGATACCATTTTAGATCAGAGAAGTATTCGCAATTATGGCAAAAGTAATTCTTTAGCTTAATCCATTAAAGTGCACTTTCAGAGTACCTTCAGGAAAATTCTTAGGGTTCATTGTATCCCAAAGAGGGATCGAAACAAATCCTAAGAAGGTACAGGCCCTATTAGAAATGAAGCCTCCTAGTTTGGTGAAAGAAATGCAATGTCTAACCTGACGCATGGTAGCTTTAAATTAATTTTTGTCTAAGTCAGCCGAACGAGGACTTTCCTTCTTTCAAATTATCAGGAAAGCCAACAATTTTGAATAGACTAAAACAATGCCAATAGGCTTTCAAGCAACTAAAGCAATATTTGGCCAACATTCCGAGCTAACAACCCCTAAAGAAAGTGAAGTCCTATTTTTGTATCCACCTCAAACAAGGCTATAAGTGCAATCTTAATTTCAAAATAGCATAAAATGTAGTGACCGATCTACTTCGTAAATAAGGTCTTACAAGGACCAAAACTTAACTACTCTGATATCGAGAAAGTGGTATTCTCGTGTGTCGTTGCTGCTCAAAAACTAAGATCGTACTTCCAAAGTCGGGAAATTATGTTGAATGCCCATTTTCCCTTGAAGACATTCTTGGCCAAGCAAGACACCTCGGTGCAAATGCTGAAATGGTGGGTCGAACTACTCGAGTACGACATCAAGTTCCAACCTTGACTCGCAATTAAGGCTCAAGCATTAGCGGACTTCCTCATGGAAAGTACTTTGAACCTATTAATAGCAAGAAGCAGCTACAGGTTAAAGGAAAATCCTACCCGCAACCTAAAAAATTATTCTATTTGGGAGTTTCATGTGGATGGAGCCTATTGTGAATCTGGATTCAGAGCTAGAATAATTATCTGAACTGTAGAGGGAGACTAACTCACTTGTGCAATTCAATTTGAGTTTCAAGCTACCAATAACGAGGCTGAATATGAAGCCGTTATTGTGGGATGAAGATTGCACATACCTTGGGAGAAAAAGATCTCCGGATAAACAGTGATTCCCCGCTAATTGTTAATCAGATCCTTGGAAACTATAAAGTTTGTGGAATAATTTTACAAAATTATTTATAGAACATGAAACAGCTCAGGCATTAGTTTGAAGAGGTAGAATTCGTTAAAATTCCTCAGGCAAAGAACGTCGATGCAGATGCCTTCTCTAAGTTGGCCTCTACCTTGTATTCACATTTGACAAAAAGGTATTAGTTCAACTAGAAGCTCATCGGTTGATCGACGAGCTAGAGATTACTGAAATAGACGATGGACCAAATTGGATGATGCTAATCATGAATCTTACTTAAAACATGGAGTGCATCCTGAGGACCAAACCCAAGTACGAAGATTGTGTATCCGAGGGATGAAGTATGACATACATCCAGGGGTTTTGTACAGAAGATCATATCTGACACCCCTGCTTCGTTGCCTATCCCCGAGGAAAGTATCCTACGTACTTCATGAGATACATGAAGGAGCTTGTGAAGCCATATAAGAACTCAAAGTCTTACACGAACAGCCATTCTCCTTGGCTACTACTTGCCAACTATGCATATTGACGTACATCAACTCGTGAGATGTCATAAATGTTAGACTCGTGCGCTTATCCTCCATAAGTCGACCATAGACATCACCATTCTTACTAGCTCATGGCCCTTTCAATAATGGGCGATTGATATTATGGACCCTTACTGAAAGGAATTGGAAATTCCAAATCCTTAGCTGTGGCAGTGGACTATTTCTCAAAGTAGATCGAAGATGAGCCATTATCGTCCATCTTAGGACAAAGTGTTAAAAAGTTCTTCTCGAAAGAATATCATTTATCGACATGGAACCCCACATATTCTTGTTTCGAACAATGGTACTCAATTTATGGGAAGACTGTTTCAACATCTAGATGTGAAGAACTTGAAATTCAAATGCATACCATCTCAGTAGGTCATCCACAAGATAATGAATAAGTGGAAACATCAAACAAAGCCTTGCTGGTAGGAATGAAAGCGCTCCTTGATCGAGTGAAAGGGAATTGGGTCAAAGAATTTCCAAGTGTTCTATGGTCCTACCTAACAATTCCTCGAACGACTCATGGGAAATCTCCTTTCAGACAAGTTTATGGAGTTGAAGCTATTACTCCACTAGAGATTGGAGTTCAAACAATTCAAACTAGTAGTTCGAACCAAATTAATAATGACTGAGTGAGAATGATCGACCTTGACTTCTTGGAAGAATGAAGGTTGGCTGCAGACATACGAGAAGCAAACTACAAGCAGCAAGAAAGTAGAGATTATGATGCAACTATTCAATGAAGATACTAAATAGTTTCGACCCAAGGACTTAGTTTTGCAAAGAATAAAGTTAGCCGAGTAAATGGAACACATAAAGTAGACCCTAACATGGAAGGACCTTATCAAATAATTGAAGCCGGTAAGTCAAGATATTATAAGTTAGCTGATCTACAAGGAAGGTCATTGCCCAGAATGTGGAACATTGCAAACTTGAGAAAATTCTATAAAGGAAATTGAAAGTATTTATCTGAATGATGCATATTCGTACTTCGAAATATTTGAGAATTTTATTTCACAAATTTACAAAGTACAAAAAAGCCCTACGCTATTACAAAATTGCCTACACTAATCAGTAGAGCTTTGATCATCTGTAGGCTTTACTACAGTGTCGTGCCGTTCTTTGGAAATATTTGTGCAGGATCTCTGGCCTTAATGTCGCGGCTTTTGTGCAAGGCAATTCTCAGCGCTGCGGCGTTACAGCTTCGACCATATTAAGTAATGCACGATTGTTTCGTTTTTCAAGTTAGAGTTTGGATTACCTGTTTTGGACTCTAAGGGCTGAAAATTCTTCCAAACCCTAAGGCTACCTTCCTACAACATCAAGGAGGCAAATAAAAAGAGAATGAAAAGGGTGGAAGTTGGAGATTTGTGACCAATTAAGAAGCAGCAAAACCTTCGCAAAAGTTCAATACTCAATATTCAATACTTTAGTTTAGATTAGTTTATTGTCCTTGTATAGCTGCGCAGATTATTTTTATTGCTTTCTTTGTAGTAAAAGAATACTTTGAAGTGTCTTTAAGTTTTGTGAGGAATTAATTGGCATTCGAGAAGATTCATAATGTCAATTTCCATTGCAATATTCAATCTTCAAAGCATTTTCCTTTTTATTACTTTCTTTAATTTAATGAAGACGTTTTATTTCAGATTCATGTCTTTATAATCTTTATTTGGGTAGATTATTAGTTAGGGATTGACATAGCTTTTAACTACATCTATGATTTGATTTATGAATGAAGATTTAATCTTTTGTTTTTCAAGAGCAGGTGTGGATTATAAAATCAAATGATTTTCTATATTCAATTGATGATTTTTCCTAAGATTATCTGAAAGAAGCCTTAGTCTATTGATTTGGTTTTATGTTGAATTGATCTATGAGTAGACTGTGATAGTGCATGCCATAACTGCTTCATGAGTGTTTCGAGAAAATATTCATAGTTAGTTTTGTAGTTCAATTAATTGGTTCTAAAGAAGGATTAATCTGGTTGTCTTAAAGAACACAAATTAAATCAATATGATTGAATTATTCATGGTAATGTGGATAGGTAAACTCAATTTCCCTAGCGTCGCTTTCTTTTGAATTTATATCAATTATTTACAGTCTTCATTTATTTTTCAAGCATTAGAATCCATCTAGTATTATTTGAGATGTTATATATTAAAGGTACTCTTAGATTATGTTAACAATATAAAATAATTTGTGGTGTTATAACTGAATAGTATAATGATTATTAAATGAAGTATCATGAAAGATCTAAACGAAACAGGTTTCTCGCAAACAATTAAAAAACTATCATGTTCATTTTATAAATTTAGTTCAGAAATTGAATGTCTAATTGAGCAAAGAAATCTCGAAAACCAAGAAATAAAAAAAATAAATAAATAAATAAAATATATATATTATAGGTTACTTTCGTGATACTATCAACAAAATTTTAACAGATGATAAATAGTATTATGCAATACAAAACAACTTACGATCAAAGTATCAATACAATACTGTATAAAATAATAATAACGTACTATCCCTTATTATCTTAGATATGAGATTGACTGTAGAATTAGATTATCTATCATCAAAAAATTATTTTTTGGTGATGAAACATATGTTCTAGTAGTACATAATTTTTGGTGATTAAACAGGTATTCTAGTAATACTTAATTTTGATAAAGAAATAGATGTTTCAATAGTACTACAGAATTTTGAGAGAAAGTATATGAAAGATCTAAATAGTATTATCTCTTGTAGAAAGGTACCATAGGTCTAATTGTGTTATCAACTTAATTAAAAAAATCAATACATAATTGAACATAAAATCTCAAAAATAAGAAGTGAAAAAAATTATATATAGGTTACTAATTGTAAAATTATCTACTAAATAATAACATATCATCATGTAGTACTAGGTAAGATAAAGAAGTCTACTATTAAAATATTAAAATAGTAATATCCAAAAAGAAAATTCTATGGTCTCTTTCGGGTATCATACCGTTATACTTTGAATACAGTACAATATTATGTGCTTTAATTGCTTGTATAGTATAAGTTATAAAGCACAAAAGTGTGATACTATAACGGGATGATACAATATATTATCCCCTTATCTATAGCAATATTACGAGACACTACATTAAAGATAGTACTGTAATGTTACAAAATAATTTTTCGTGATGAAATATACATATCTATAGTAATTTGGTGATGAAACAAATATCACGATAGTATTATGGAATATGAAAGGAAATAGTAATAGTATTCTCTCTTATAATAAAAAGGTATTTATCGGGTCTGTTGTTATCACCTTACTTAAAAAAAATCAATTCATTATTGAACATTGACAATATTAAAAAAACACAAAATTGAAAAGAATGCATTATAATCGTGAATATATCAATTTTGTAGTTACAGATAATAAAATAGCATTACATAAGGTTTTTTTTTTTAGAGGAGGTACAGTGTATCTCCATGTACACCTTGGTGACTCGAATTTATAACCTAAATCATAGGAGAAGTGTAGTTTTACCATTTGAATTATACTTTGTTGTCATATTACGCAAGGTCAAAATAACCTACTATCAAAATATCAACATAGTATTATCGATAATAATTTTAATATTATCCTGAAATAAACATTAAATTTACAATACTAAAAAATTATTTGTATTATGGCTAAATAATTTTTCATAACAAAAAAAAAATCAATGCATAACAGAACATTGATAATCTTAATTAATGCAAGAAATGGCAAAAAAATACATTAGCGTTTACTAAAAATGACATTATCAAAAACCTTTATAATAAATAAAAAATAGAACGATGTAACATAATGAAACTTACTATCAAAATGTTAATATAGTACTGTCTAAAATAACTATAAAGTCCAATTCCATATTTAAATATTATATTAAAATTTCATCATTCTTAATTATACAAATGATCATGAAATACTTGTGAATAACAAATTCCACAATTGCACAAGTGAAAGTAGTATAAACAAGTTCTCGGGTACATTTGATGTGTGTGCAAAGAAGAAAATTTTGTATAATTTGAGCAATCTTGATGAAATAAAAATTTCTTTGTTACATTATGTTATCAACATTATTAAAATACCATTTATTGATTTTGAGTATGTCATTAAAATATTGGGACATTACTTGATATGTGCGTGATAAAAGAGAAAAGAAGAAAAAAATTGTTTGGTATTAGCATTTTTTTAAGAGTAAATAATTTTAATTTTATCATACTTATTTAAAAATTAAATGAAACTAAAAATATATTTACCTTGTAATCATTTGTGACAACATTCGATTACATTATTCTTGATACAAAGATGTTTTCTATTGCTTAGTTTCTAGTATCTGGTGGTTATAATTGGGTTTCCACTGATTTATAGAGTTACACAATTAAGTGAATGAAATGGAATCCATTTTGTGCCCCAATTTAGTATTAGTTTTTTTTAAAAAAAAAAAAAAAAACTTTTTGACTAGTTTGGGTTGAAGTAATTTTTTAATTACTGTTTGCAATTTGAAAAAAGCAAACTTGATGTATATTTCTACTTTCTCATATATCAAGGAAAACATGCATAAAAATATAGTGTGATATCATGTAGTGTAAGTTATCTATTCCAACAACAATCCTCTTTTATCCTAAACCTGGCACACTACTCTCTCTTGTGCACTCCTAATTTTCCCATGAAATTGAAGTAAATAATATCTACACACATACAAAACCTACTAGCAAATAATACATTTTGGTGAGGGCAAAATAGGATAAATGTTCAATTTGACATGACATCTCAGCAAATTGGACTTGTCTAGACTTTATACATGGTAAGAAGTAAGATAAGATATTCTAAAAATTTAAGTTATTAAAAATAAAAAATAACGGATAAGGAGAAAAGTTGGGAGTAATGGGTTAGTGGGGAGGGAAGTTACGGTAATATAGATAATTATGTAGTAATTTACTAAGGGCATATTAGAAATAACATTAAGTTTTACATATCTTTATTAATAGTAAGATAAAACAAGATAAGATTTAGTAAAATATACAAAAAGATATGGTAAAAGGAACTATCACAATATTTTGAATAATAGACGATAATGTACTAATGGTACATCATTCTTTAAATTGTGTGTTAAAGAAAAAGATAATAAACGTAGTATAAAAGTAATGAAATGTTTCAGTAATAGATAGGCTAATAAACAGGTTGTATTTGGGTTAGATCTTGTAGATTTGGACTCAAATTCATTTAATATTTGGATTTGGATCTTAATATTATTTTCTAAGTTCTAAAATTTATATATTAAAACTTTACATTGTTTTTTAGAAATTTAAAATTTTTTTTTTTGTAATTGTAAAAAAAAGATTTAGTTCAGGCTACAATTTATGAATATGTTTTACATTGGAGTATAAATGATATTGGCCATTTTCACATCATACATGTGCATATAGAATAGCTAATGTATATAAATTTTTATAATTCTTATATTTTAATCGAATTCGGGTCTGAATTGGACACAAACAACCAGATTTATATGTAATCTGTTTATTATAATAATTGAATACATCTAAATCGGATTCATCAGATAACTAAATTTATGTATGGACCAAACCTAGATAAACGAATTTGGAACTAATTGGATTAGACTTGTTGACAAGCCCAGTCATAGGAGTTTGTATGAAAATTTAAAAAATAATAACAATTTTGATAGTTAGCTTACATACAACAAATATATTTAAGAAATATACAAGGTCAAAGAATGTAAAAGTTATAGGAGATTAGGATGACAAGAGGGAATTACGGATGACCACGTTTTCGATTCTAGACAAATATACTAGAACTGCCGAAACTAGATTGCTAAAAATTGGCAGTTCTGGAAGCTAAATCGGAACCGTCAAATCCGGTTTTAGGAACGAAAAACGTGTACAAGGTTCTTGTTCCGGTTTCAGTTCTCCATTTTTTTAGAACCAGAACCAGGTAAATTTAAAAATGAAAAGGTCAAATTAAAATGATCGTTGATGTGGCTGTTGGTCGATCACAAGACCGTTGGTAATAGTCTTACGACCTTTTCTCCAAGACTCTCAACGGCCATTTATTTTTCTTTTTTTAATTTCCAAAATTTACCTATAAATACCCTTCCCCTTACCATTTTCAACACACAATTCTCTCAACTCAATTCCTCTAATTCTCTCAAATACTCTCAAAATTTTCATAATCTCAATATTATTTATCAATTTCAATTTATTGTCCATATATTTATAATCTCAAATTATTTATTATTATATTATTTTCAAGTGCCATTTATTTTCTCTAATTTTCATAAATTCTATTAGTTATTTTTTATAATAATTTTTTCTCGAAAGTTCAAATTAATGTTTTCAAATGAATAGTAAAAATTCCAACAAAAATTTTATTAATCTTGGAAATGATTTTGAAATAACTTCCGTTTTCAGGAGTAAATCAATAAAATCTCCTGTTTCTAAGGCTCCAAAGGTCGAAACATTTATGAAACATTTTATAAAAAAATTAGATAACCAAGGGAATCCTACTAATGTAGTGTGTAATTATTTCAAGACTAGCTATAGTTGAAAAAAAGAAGTGGATACGGAACACTAACGAAGCACTTGATGAAGGAACATCCGACATAACTCTGCATTGACAAGACGCAAACTCAAATACCCAGATACATATCTTCATCTTCTAATACTATATTTAAATTTTCTGATCAACAATATAAAAGTGGATTAATTGATTTACTTGTGGAGAACATTTACCATTTAGTTTTGGTGAAAAAAAGAAATATGTACATTTTCAACAAATTTATGTGAATCCACAAGTTAAACGTATGCCTAGATGTATATATAACTTTTACTTGTGAAATTTCAAAATATTATAAAGAACAGAAAAAGATTTGGGTAGGTATTTTTTCAAAATTAGAAGGTCGCATTTCAATTTGTAGTGATATTTGGAATGATCATTGGAATAAGAATTCTTACATGAGTGTAACTTCTCATTGGATTGATGATAATTGGATTATGCCAAAAAGAATAATTATTTTTTGTATATTTAATGAAAGTCACACAGCATAAATAAAAGTAACATGATTATAGAGATTTTAGATGAATATGGCTTGGTAGATAAAAAATTTTCTATCGGTTTTGAAAATGCTACTAATAATACTACATTGATTAGAGATTTAAAAAATTATTGTGAACCACAAGGAGGTGGTAAATTTTTCATATTAGGTGTGCATATCATATTTTAAATTTAAGTGTTCAAGATGGTTTGAAAACACTTAATGTTTCGGTTCAACCTATTAAAGATGCAATTAGTTACCTAACTAGCCATCCAAAAATAATGAACGAATTGGTTAAATTTTGTATTGAGATAGGAAGAAAACCTAAAAATTTTGTTCATGATGTTCCAGTTATAAATTTTGTTCATGATGTTCCTAATAACTGGAACTCAACTTATGATATACTTAATAATTCTTTAAAATGTAATTATTTATTATGCAAATTCTTTAGAAATAGATATCCAAGTAGCTTTTACTTGCATCCTAGTCTATGGAAAACTTGTAGAAAAATGGTACAAGTTTTGCATGTTATTAAAACTGCTACTTGTACTTTATCTAGTGTTTATTTTCCTACATCTCATTTATTTATATCCCAAGCATATGATATAATTAGTATTTTAGAAGATAGTGTAATGACATTATTTTGAAAAGTGATATATTGACATGTTACAAAAATGACTTAGTTATTATTATCATATTCCACCTATTTATTTAGTTGTTTCAATTTTAGATCCTCATGTTAAAATTGATGGTTTGACGCAATATTTAGAGCCATATTATAATATAATAACAAATAATATAATATGTCAAAATATATTATCCTTAAAAACAACGTAATAGATCCAATTGAACTTGTTGAAATGACTAAAAAGTGTATTTGTACATTAAATAGTTATTATCAAATTCAGGTTCCATATACTAGTGCCGGTAGTAGTGGTAGTGGTGCTAGTAGTATTCCACGGGATACTACTAGTACTATACCATCTAAAAAAAATATTACATTCTTTGAAAAAGGTAAGGGGCGGCACTAGTAGTACAGAAATTAATATTTATCTAACCACTTATTTTGATTTTCAAGATGATGACAGCCAGGACCTAGGGGGAGGAAAAGAATTCTCGGTACTAGAATGGTGGTGTAATAAGTCAAAAGTTTACCCCATCCTTTCTCTTATTACAAAGTAGATTTTAGCAACACTTGTGTCAATTGTAGTGGTCGAACAATCTTTTAGGGCGGAGGGGAGCATCTTGGTCGAGAGACGGTCTCAATTGAACCCCGACCATTTGGAAATTCAAGCATTATTAGCAGATCTCTTTGGTACGATGTGAGTATAAGGGACCAAGAGATCGAGATTAAGACCAAAGTAGATATGAACGAGAGTGATAAGAGCACAGTAGTTGCTTCTTCAAGTGGTACAAACTCAGACGTTGAAGAAATTTTGAATGACCTTAACCTATTCTAGTCTTGGAGGCCAATATAATTGATGTATTTAATTTTTCTTTAAATTGTCTTTTAGTATAGATCATCCAAATTGTACCTTTACTTTAATTTTTAATGGTTCAATAAATAATTTAATAGTGTACTTTTTTTTTTCCAGAAAACAAAGTCTATAATTGAAATATAAATAAAATATAAATTTTTGTTTCTCATCTTAACTTGTATTAATTTTTTAAGTATTATAATTTTTAATTTTTTTAATTTTTTATTTTAAAAAAATTAAAACTCGAAATCGTGACCGGAACTAGGATCGGTACCGGATGGAACTAGAGAATCGGTCGGAATCGCCGATTCGAGAACCAGAACTGGCTTCCAAGGTTCTAAGTTCTGGTTTTGACTTTCTTCAAAATCAGAACCGTGGTCATAATTAGAGGGAATCTGATCATCTACATATTCACGTTCCTAGAAGTTTGTGATCACCAAATTAAGTAACTCAAGAGTCCAAAACTCTTTTGTGTATTTAACGGTAAATATTGAAAGAAGGATATCATACCTAAAGCGAGTATATATATATATGTATGGGAAACATTATACAAATAATCCCCCGAATATGAAATGATAAGTTTTGATCCCTAAAAAGTCTGAAAATGTACGTATTAGAAATAAATAATTCCTAGGTGGTGTTTGGACCTGAAAATGCACATGATCATCACATGTCAATATTTTCAATGGTAAAATTAGAAATAAATTTCATTTTGCCTTACACCGACACCGCCATCGCCACTGCCACTCCAACTCCAACTCAACCCCACCACCTACTCCACTCCCCACTCCCACTCCAGATTTGGCCACCATCCGTATCCTTTCCCTTCCCATTCTTGCCCTTACCTGGTGGTGGCGTTGGCTGGGGTAGGATGGCAATAGCAATAGGGATAAGGGTTGGGGATGAAAAAGTGTAAGCAAAGAAGGGAAGTGGTTCACATGATTTATTTTGGGTAAAATAAAGTTTGTTTCTAATTTTGCCCTTGAAATTATTGACATGTGACCATTAGGTGTTGACAAAACACCACCGGAAATTGTGCTCAAGGACAAAAAACACACGTTTCAGATTTTTGAGGGAACAAAACTCATCATTTCATATTCAAGAGACTAAAATAATACTTTCTGAATATTCAACGGACTATTTGTATAATTTATATATATATATATATATATATATTTGTATATGTATCAACGTATATATACATATTATACTATATTATATTACAATACGTTAAGTAAGCTTATTATCAATAATCGAATTTAGCAATCGGTTAACTAAATTCAGAAAATATCCGTATCATTTTTGAATTCATTAATCACATTCATAAATTTGATTAATTGACCAAAATCATAGTTAACCGAAAATTTGTAAAAATTAAGCAAATTTAATCGGATATGGTTACAAATAAGATTAAGTGAATAATTGCTTGCCCTATTCTACCCTATATCATACCTAAATACTTGTTAACTTACGGGATACGTACTTTTCAAAACTGTAGTTAGACTAGAGTACTACTACCCTGACTACTATATCTAGTAGGACTCTTGTGTCCTTTTGTTTCTCAATTATTTAAATCTATTTCAAATTTTTATTTTAATTAAATATCCCTACAAATTGGGTTTCACTGAAAATCAGAGAAATTGGAGAACAATTTAAGGGATGGAGATCAACAGAGGTGATAATAATAGGAAGAAGAACTCAGGGAAGAGGAAAAGAAACAGATGGTGAGTTGGGGGTAGTTCTTGAAGTACTACAGACACGAAAATCATTGAAGCGCAGATCCAATCCCATACCAGAAATTATAGAAAAAATTCAAGAATTACATTTGGCAGTTGGGATTCTCTCACCCGATTTTTGTGATCGATTCAATAAGGGAATTAAGTAAATCCCTTACACATCTATACTCTGTCAGAGAAAATTGTCGATGCCACGGGAATATATTTAGAGAGGATTCTTGACAGATAGGACAGAGCAGGCTATTGAAGACCCGGGTATCGCAATCCAAGCCACTCTAATTGGACCATCACTTGCTGAAAGCATAGTCCACATAGGTAAAGATCATGTTAACTACAAATTGGATATTGGTTGGAAACAATTTGTGTAGTATCATGGATTGGAGTAAGTTTTGGTTATTCATTCCGTAATATAGAGTAATATAGAGTAGATATGACAGTCGTTGTGATGATTGAGTAATATAGAGTATATATGACAGTCGTTGTGATGATTGAAAAGTAGATGATTGAAACGTAGGTGGGTCTCATAAATTTTCAATCATCCAACGGTTTATAATATTCACTCCACATTGCGAGGTGAGTAACAAAGAATTTTCATATGGATTGAGTCCTGGTACCGTCTTTCCATTATGGTCCTTCAAGAAGAGATGTTATAGAGCTTGGATTTGCATTGGTTGAAGTTAAAAGATATAGTTCGGTAGATAGTTATCAGATCTCCGTTACGGACACGGGTACGCATTACGTTACTTTGAAAAAAATATAGTACGTGTTAGTCGGTATGTTATTTCGGTGCGTGATACGCTCAATTAGTTTAGTTAGTATGTTCCCAATATAAATATTTATATAAACTTAAATATACATCATATGATCAAATTACTAAACCAAATTGAAGTCTCTAAAATGAACAAATAAAAACACAACGAATAAAAAAGGAAAAAACAAAATGTAAATCTCCGAAATAAACAAATAAAAACACACTAAGTAAAAAAATAAAAAGTAAATCGACCAAAATGGCATAAATAGTGGAGTAGGTGAGCCACATTGAATAGAAAAAAGAAAAGTAAATGGAAAACTATAAATTGCTAAAGTAGTAGTAATCTATTACATGTGAACATTTGTTGACATCAAAATGAAGATAATAATAAATATTTGATATACTGGAGACATAAAAACATATCTTCACTATACAGTGTACTTTTGGAAAGTCAAGATCTATATCATCTTCAAATCCAAGGGTCCAGAAACTATATCATCTTCAAATCTAAGGGTCCAGAAACAATATCATCCTCAAATCCAAAAGAGTTACTGCAACAAATAGAGGGAGTTACTGCAACAGATAGAGTGGCAAGGATAATGAATATAGTAAAATTGTAGATGTTTATGGGCACATTTGAAACAACCCAAAAATGCTTGGGAAATTATGTTGGAATGGGGATGGCCACTTAGTATATTTACTTAGTTTTGTGGCAATTGTATTTTAGTTTCTCATGTAATTTGAGTTTCTTTATCTCCCTTATGAGTACTGTTCAAGTTTTATTATCAATAAGATCTCAAATTTATGATTAAAAATAATAAAAAAATAAAATATTTCCAGTATACAAAGTGTACAAATTATAGTATACAAAGTGTACATATATTATTATCAATAAGATCTCAAATTCCTCTATATGATTAAAAATAATAAAAAAATAAAATATTTCCAGTATATAAAGTGTACAAATTATAGTATACAAAGTGTACATATATTACATTTTTTAATTGATCAAATGTTTGTTCGGTACATCAAATATGATGGATCGGTATGTATATGTTGACCTACAATCTTGGTTTTGATGATGACAAATCCAATCTAATAGTTTGAAATTAAGCTGTGCAGGAGTTTTACAGAACTTGACTTAAACAGAGTTTTCAGACACTATGCATTGTCCGAAACAGAGAAGTTTCGGACGTAGAAAAGTGTCCGAACGAGACCTATTATCTCGGCTGCAGGAATTCATCCGAAGAAATTTATTGCACGTAGAGCATCATTCGAATGGTTAGACAGAGAGCAAGGATTCTGAAGAGTTGACAACGGATACTCAACATCGTCCGAAAGAAATTTTATTGAACACACATGACTGTCCAAAGAAAGATCAATCTTTGTAAGGCATTAGTCCTTCCGGACACACTGACTATTGTTCAAGGATCCAACTTGTCAAACAGTTAGGTTCGGACGAAGGAGCAGACACAATCTCGGCCGTCCGAACGTGGATCTCAACTTCTGTGTTTAACATGTTTGGATGCTTTATCGAATGCAACATAGAGTTATCGGTCATCCGAGTCCTATAATGGTTAGTTTCTCCACATTAATTACTTAACCGTTGGGAAGTGGTTGGAAACTCATTTACTACATCTATAAATACCAACCAATATGAATTTATGAAAAAAAACTTCCATAATTAATACAAGCATCTATCAAAGCTATTTTAGTGAAAATAAGTTCTCAATAGTATTGTATTAGTGGAATTACAAAGTATAAAAGTGAGTGATCTTCAAGTGTAAAGAGTAGAGAGATAAATATTGTACAAAAATGAGGTTGTGTGTAAAACTCTTGGCTCAACTAGGGGTAATTAGTGTGAGCAAGAGTAATCTTACTTCTTGTACAAAAGGTTATTGTCTTACCTACATTAAAGAGGGCGTAAATTAGTGGAATTGTACTCCAAACTTGTAAAGTTTGGGAGTTTGTTTGATCTTTTTAAATCTCAATACTTGTCTTTTATTTATTCTTACTTGTGCATTTATTACTTTGATCATTAATTGCATCTTACTTGAGTTTTTATTGATAAAAAATTGCAATTAGATTTTAAGCAACCTAATTCACCCCCTCTTAGATTATTTTCATCAAATATTTTCGAGACTTCCAATTGACTTTGCTTTTACCCTCAATATCCATAATTGTACCAATCATACTCTCAGAGATATTTTTCACTACATGCATGATATCAATATTGTGTCTGTGTTGCAGATCTTTCCAATATGGAAAATCAAAGAAAACACTTTTCTTAGTCCAATTCAGACAATTATCATCACGTTTGTGCTTTCATGCTCAGACTAGCTTGGGAGACTTGCCAAATTTCACGTCTCCAACTGTATATAACTACAAAATTTATTCCCCCGATAAAGGTAAAACAGGATCTCTAAAGTCTGAACTTCTCTGTTGAAGGCTTTTTTTCTTTGCACCAGTGATGGCTCTGGGTAAGAAACGACAATGACCTGTGTGACATAACTTTTTTCCATTACACAAATGCACGCGTGATGTTTCTTACAAATAGGAAATGCCTTGTAACCTTTAGTACTCCATCCAGACAACATACTATAGGCAGGAAAGTCATTTATAGTCCATAGTAAAGTAGCACGTAGAGTAAACTTTTCACTCGTACATTCATTATATGTCAATACCATGCCACAACTTATTTAACTCATCAGTTAGAGGGGTCATATAAACACCAACATTATTTCCAGGTGGCTTTGGTCAGGAATTAGCAAAGAAAAAAAAGAATGGGTTTTTCATACACTTCCAAGGAGGTAAATTATAGGGGACAAGAAACACAAGCCAAATGCTATATGCATTACTCAAGTTCCCAAAAGGATTAAATCCATTAGTTGCAAGTCATAACCTCACACTACAAGGATCTTGAGCAAAATTTTCATGCATGGCATGTCGAAGTGTTTCCATGCTTCGCTATCGAACGGATGCCTCATGTTCTTATCGTCATCAACACGCTTTTCTTTATGTCATCTCATATAACAAGCTATTTCCTTATGTACATATAGTCTGTGCAGTCTTGGTATCAGGAAAATAGCACAGCACCTTGCGTGGAACTTTGGAACCCTTTGACTTGTAGTGAGGTTCTTTGCACTTTTCATTTGGTCAAGCCTCCAACTCCTTATATTCCTTGCGAAAAAGGATGCAGTCATTGACACATGCATGGATTTTTTTAGATTTAAAGCCAAAGTCTCTAACGATCTTTTTAGCATCATAGAATGATCAAGGAATTGAAGCATCATGGTGTAGAGTATTCCTAAAAACTCCAAGCGACAAATCAAACGACTTTGTAGTCCAACCACTCATTGTTTTTAAATGTAGTAGGGTAACAACAAATGATAACTTTGAGAAAAATTGGCTCCCAGGATACAACTCTATTTTGGCATCTTCCAAAGAAATCTAAGGAATGCATCTACTTCACTCCATTTTCCATTTGGAACATCATCCATGGCTTCTGTCATTCTCTTCCAATTCTTGCCCCAGTTAGTTGTACTAATTTCATTTATCATATTGTTTAAATCATCATCGTCTTCCTCCTCAACCATAGAAGAATCATGATTAGTTTGATTTTGAAATCCTTCACTATGATATATCCATCTAACATAACTCTTTTGAATTCCATAAGTAAGTAAATGAACCTCTAAAACACTTTTTGATTGGTCATGAAAGTTATTACACTGAGTGCATGGACATGGGATCTCAACATATTCATCGTTTTCTTTATATGCAAACTCAATAAAATTTTTCACCACAATTTCATAAACCTTGTCCTTTCTATTTCTTAGATTCATCCGATTCTTGTCCATGGCCTAGATTTTATCAAGAAGATATTAAGTAATAGGTAACATGGATTATGGAAACAAAATTCTAAACCAATAGAAGATAATCGTAATGCAATCCAATCACATATGCAAAACATGTTACTCAACAAAACTAAAGTTCACTACCACACACATAAATGCTCGATTAGAAGTAATGCAAAAAATATCACATGAAATTTACATAATAAAAACAATTACCTTCTTGTTTGGCTTTCCAAACATTATTGGCGTGATTCCTTACAAATGAAATCTATCCTAAAACAACATAAAAAATGTCACACTTCAAGAACAAGAAAAATGCTAGTAGCAAAAATAATCACAATTTTGACACATGGCAAGATGACAGTCATTTTGTCATTCTAGAATATGTATGGCATACTATATTTATTGACCAGATGACATAAAATCATTTATTCTAGGAATTGGAATCTCTAGGATAAAGCATCCACAAATCCTTTATAAAATAATTGCATTCATTGACAACATTTCTAAAATCCAAAGGTATGCGTATTTTAGGATTGCAGTAGAATATTTTAATAGACATATATTTGTTGTATTTAAATCAAATAAGTTAGTATTGTAGTTGACCTATCCAACTCGTTACTTATCTCAGGACAAAACCACATAGCATTGATAACACGGAATTGGAAATCCATTCCTTTCTAATACTGTCTAATCCCATGAACCTAACAACATAACTGTGTTTTCTCTTTACGCTCACAGGTCTGAAATTTTTATCTTCTGTTAACATGAAAAAAGAGATTATACGTCGATTGAAGCTAACAGTCATAGATTAAAATGAATGAAATATCCACCTGATCACCAAAATCAAATTCTCACAATATCTTTTTCAAGATGAGTTGTAGAATCTAATGGGTCCTGTCCCAAAAAAAAAAAAATATATTTTGACAAATTTTAAATGATTTGACTTCCATCTATTAAAATGTTTACCTACAAATTCTAATAGATACAATACCCCTATAAATGCCATCTCAGGACAAAAATTTTACGTATAAACGCCATGTATCTTGCTAAATATGTAGTAACAAAATTAAATTAAGTTTGTTCAAGCTGATATTGAACCCAGTAGTAGCAGTCTTACAACTGAATCAGGAAATTGCTTAAACTTATATGATTCTTGAACTAGCTGATCTATGAGTCATTGCAGACTAACCAAACTTTCAAAAACAAATTTGAAAAGTTTCAAACTAACTCACATCAACATGATTCACTCATAAAACATCAGAATCAACAATACTTATAGGACAGGGCTTCTTTTCTATTAGACAACGAATCAATTGTCCATATAAACCCACCCAATGAAATGAGGCATGACGGATGCCAAATCAACCAAAAAGTTTCTTAAATTGATAAAAAAACTAAGTAATTCAAGAAATATAGAAATCCATATATGCATGGAAAATACCAAACATACGTTGAGAGAAATTTACAAAAAAAGGGGGAAAATAGATTGCATGCACAAATTGAGAAATAAAAAATTAGGAAGTATATTTAGTTCCATACAAATTTAAACACTTGATAAGATCAAAACTGCTTAAGCAATTTTATGAGAAGAAGAATATCGATTACCTCAAAGCCCTAATTTGGTCTCTCCTCCAAACATAGCAACCCACTTCAAGAAATCAGCAAATTCCTTGCACTTTATAAGATTGAGGGATGTCTAGAATCTTTATGGAGGCTTAATTTTGGTAAATTTTGGTTGATTTCAATCGAGCAAAAAAGGGATTTTGGTGAAGTGTAGCTTTGTTAAGACTTGAGTGTATTGCGGGTAAAGTGCGAATGCAGTTGGAAAGAGTTGTAAAAGGCAGAAGGAAGCTCAAAACGATGTTGTCTCCTATATGAAAAGTTAAAAGCTGTGCTAAATACTTTGCCGTTTCCTACTATCTGCATCCCACGCTTCCATTTTTTTGCCAGTCACAAAATCACTCATCCTTAGGTATCTCCAATCTCTTTTTATCTTTTCCTTCATTTATAGTGTATTTTTGTAAAAAATAATTAAATTTATTTTTGTTACAAAATTTACAACTTTGTAATTTTTCCTCCTAGATATATACCCGAATTTATTTTCTTTTATGAAAACAAGTCACTAAACGTCTAACTACCAGATACGGGACACAAATACCCTTCAAGTTCATAAAAGTAGATCCATATAAGGATTCATCAGATTTTATTATCGGATTTAGATCCGGGTATTAATATTATTTTTGCCCCTCTAAAATGTATATATAGCAATTTATATTCTTATAAACTTTTTGTGTAATTACAAAAATATTTAGCTCTCTCTCTCTCTCTCTATATATATATATATTAAAATTTTATTCGACTATAGTCGAAACAACAAAATTCATATCCGATCAATCTACTATAATAGATAAATGGACACAAATTAGATTGATATAATATGATATAAAAATAAGTTTAGAGCCAAATTAATGGCCTAGGAATGGGTAGGCCTATAAACCAGTTGGATTCGGTTCTTAATAGAGTTGAAACAACAAGATCTATATCCGACCCATTTATTATAATTGTTGGTCCCAAAGCAAGCTAAGAAGGGGGGTGAATTAGATTTCAAAAATTATTTTTATAAAGATTGAACTTATTGAGATTTGAGCATTTCACTAACAAATAATATAATGAAGATAGAATCAATGAAGCTTAGGGAATGTAAAGAAAGTAAGAAAGGAGATTGAACAAACAATACTTCCAAGCTAACAAGCTTGAAGTATTAATCTACTATAATGCTTCACAAACTTGGTGACCCAATAATCTTTACAAAGTAGGACAATTCTTGCTCACACTAAAACTCTTTTGGTTGAGCCAAGACTTTTACTCACAACCTCACTTTTGTACAAGATTATCACTCCACTTAAAATTTTGAATTGCACTCTAAGTTACACACTAATACAATAGAGAACTATAGCCAATTTGCACTCAAATTGCTCTTTTGTAAGGCTTGTATTCAATGTATTAGATGTCCCTTACAGAACAATAGAGCAGGTATTTATAGGAGCAATAAATTGTGGTTGTAACTACTTCCAAACGGCTCAATAATAAATGCAGAAAAACTAGCCGTTAAGGTTTTGGACGTATGAGATAAAGATGGTGCATCCGACAGTGTAGCAACGTCCGATCTCAGTATAGTTGGTGAAGGATGTCATTCGGACGGCCGTGCATGCTTTCGTTTCATTGTCCGGACTGCGTTTCGGATGGTCCTGTTCGTCCGAAGCAAGCTTTGTTCGGATAGTTGTATGCGTCCGTTGAGGAGCTTGAAGAAGTTTGCTTTCTTCTTGTCCATTCGGACAGTGAAATGCATCCGAGTGAATCTATATCGGATGCTCCTGTTCGTCCGAGAAAAGTGGCATAGTTTGGAGGGTGTACTGTGTCCGAACGACCTGTTTCCAGCAAAAAAGACAGCAGACATGCACTTGTTTTCAAAGTTTAGTGCTTATGTCATCATCAAAATAAGGTTTGGGAAACATCAATAATAACTATACGGGTTTGGATGGGATCCGAGTAATTAGAATTTCTCAGTTATCTAGACCCAGAAAATCAGATACGGATAGAGTCAGGTATGAGTCTAGACCCGACCTATTAACAGCACTATGAATGGATCAGGTTAAGGTCTAGACCGAGACCCATTGACATATTTAAAAATCCTATGCCATTCATCCTAATACTAAACCTGGCCTATTGCACTAAGATTTTAAAGAAACACAAAATTAAGGAAAGCTATTGCACTAATATTTCAAATTAATATACACATAATTAATTACATCGATAAACTTTGTATTTAAAAATTTATGTTAGATTAATTATTCTAAATAATAACATTCAGGAAATAAAATATGTTAGCAAAAGAAAAGATTATTTAGATACAGTTACAATAATTATTGTCCCTAAATCAGGACAAGCATTTGTGATGACAATTCTTGTCACAAATATACTAACAGTGACAAAGATAAATTTGGGGTTTTAATGACAAGGTTGTCACTAATGAGCAATACCTTCCAGATAGGCATATGTTCGATGACAATAATAGTGTGACAACAACTCCATTGTCACTTAAGGATACGCGTATGTGACGACATTTTTTTTATTGTCACTGTACCCTTCTCATAAGTGATGATGGCGTTTCTCATCACTAAAGTTTGTAACAACTAACCATCTAGTCACAGAAACTGCAAAATAGTGACACGATTTTTTTTGTTACAACCATTATTGTCACTAAAGGACAATTTTCTTGCAGTGTCCATGCTTGCTGTAGAAGTTCTGAATATGTAAGAATTAGCTTTAATTAGCAACATGTTCAACTTTGATGATATATAAATTACAAGTCCGACACATATTTGCCTTTACATGCATGGGAATTTTGGAATTGTTGTGAATGTAAACCATTACTTGCTCGTTACCAATGCCACCTAGTTGGGTTTGTTGCCAATCTTCTTCCAAGAATCACTGTCTTTCTTTTATATGATATCACATGTTCTTCAACCAATAATCACTCTCTTTGTTTTGTATACTATCACTTCTTCAATAATTTTCACACTTGTTCATACAAAATCTTGGCTGAGTCCATGTTTAAAGACAACTTGTGGCCGTTGAAGGTTTTTAATACAATATGTAAAGGATTAATGTGATGAATTGTTAAATGCTCAATAGTAATTATAGGTATCTTTCATGTAACTGGAATGGTGCTTTCCATATAATGTCCCCCTTTTCCCCAATGTACTACACAGTGCATTTTATTTTTGTAGGAACTTTCAAAATTTTGCCTGTTTGGTCAAGAATGCCCAGGTCGAACTTATTGGCCCATATGGGGAGCACAAATGATGGTACAACAACAAATGTAGCTCAGTACTAAGCCCTAACCATATAAGATTTATAACCTATTTTTCACCAAATTTTTTACTCATCTACAACACTATAGCCCTAGACAGCTGCAGCCTTGTACCCAACATTCTTTTACCCATCCCCAAAATTATGGAGGGACTCGGTTACAGAACTTTCTAGCACAACTACAACCAAGACTATGATCTACTCATGGATGATGATAAGCACCTGTCGAGCATATTTATAACCAGAGGAGTTAGTATCTCCAAAATCTATAATTTTGGATGTCTTTCTTGTTAGGCAAAATGCGTTTAATTTTGACATTATTTTTCTCAAATACTGACTCCACTCTTTATGTGTGCACAGGAAGATTATTTACGTTGTATGGGTGGATCACTAGTGGACGTGAAGGATTGGTGGCAGAACCTACCACGTGCTGTCAAATTAGAGGCAGAAAAAGCTAGATTTGATGTATTTTTGGAGGGTTTACCATGGGTTGAAGCTGATCCAAGCCTTATATATGCTTTAGCTAAACAGTGGTGGGACACCACAAACTCTTTCCACTTTTCTATTGGCGATATGACGTTGACGTCTACGAACTTCTATTACATCACCGGCTTAAGAGTTGGAGGGATATCGATTCCTCGTTCTATTGAAAGAAACGATGAGGTTGAATATATAAGAAGGTTGCTTGGTTGGGTGCTTGAAAATACATATGCCAGTGATATAAGTGTCAAAGATCTGTGGAAGTAGTTTAGGGATGGACAAGTAGACATCAGTGACCAAACCTAGGTGCAAATGCTATGTAAGGCATTCATTTTGTATATGCTGTGGTGGTTGTTCTATCCTAAAAACAAGTCATGATACTGTAAGTCTATCGTTCCTCCTGCCTCTAGAAAACATCGAAACTATAGGCCAGTACAACTAGGGAGGAGCGAGGCTATCCACACACTACAATTCGACGTGTGAAGTAATCTAGGATGAGTAGCAGGACAATGGAAGGGCTCAGCTTTGCATGGGAAGTGAGTAAAAACTGAAATTATGATAGGGATTACATGCGAATACATTAATACTTCCTAGTATAAAACATTTTATATGCGATACAAGTTTGGGCCTATGAGTATTTGAATGTGCTTACTGTCAAACTTCTTGAATACGACCGAAATTTTATGCCAAGGATACGGCGGTGACGATTAGACAATAGGCAGCCATTTCAAAAACCCAAAACACTTGATTATTTACGGCGAGAAATAGATAGCATACAATTTTATAAGGTTATCTTATTTATTTCATATTCTTTTTACATAATAATGAATCATTAAATTATAACATCCTAAATGTAAATGAATTGTGTATATATTAGGTAAACTTGATGCCGTGGGAAAAGTATATTTTGAGTGAAGAGTTTCAAGTAAGAAAGAATATGTGTTCTAAAAGGTTGGTTATGGATAGTCCAATGGGGAAATTTTACTACTTGGCCGATCATTTTTCCACCAAATTAGTGTGTGCAAAATTATTTTGCTGCCTGCACCACCACCTATAAATATGCTATACATAGATAAAATTTAGGGAGACGCGTTAAGGGTTTTATTGGAGGGGATGGACTACTCTACGTTCTACCTTCCATATGAATTGGACGAGTCATATGATAAATTCATCAAAAGAAAAATAATGCATTCGCTAATCGATGTACATCAAAATGAAGAACCCAAACCAATGCTGGCCAAGATGGAGTTAGAGAAAATGTAACTGTTGAATTCCCTAGAAATTATCCACCATGGAGTGCAACATGCATTCAACGGGATGGTAGATTCCTAGATGAGCCAATAGATAGGGTTGAAGGACGCAAATATTACATTATGGGAATTCTGCTACCTACAAAATTTGTTGAAATGGTAGGGATTTTTTGCGTCAAACTTGTTGCAATTTTTTTATTTATATGTTTACCAAAATTATTTTAAACATTCATCAGGTTCCAAGGACTTTGTTTGAGGATTTGTTGAGGCAAAATATGGGCTTATGGTAGAAGGTTGCTAAAAAGCTGCTGAAGTTTTCAACCTATCCATCAATCCGAAGTATGCTACAATGGTAGTCATTCTTCAAAGACAACTGACTTATAAATTTTTAATTTTATCTCCACGTATTTTTTATTGGAAATGTTTTCATTGTACACAAAAGTGAAGGGAGGACAATAGGTGGACATGGTTTGGCAAGCCTCTATGCATTCGTTAGCACATGTTTCGTGATAATTGGGTCATTCTTCATTTGATCTAGGCAAGTTTGATTGTATGAGGAAAATTTCATTTTATCATTATTTACAGAACATTGTATAATTATGTTGGATAATTTCTTTCTGTCTTTGTTTTAATTAATTATGGTGACGCATATGCTTAGAGTTCAATTATGAAAGATTGGTGGCATGTCATGGAGAAAATTTAATGGATAGACATTTACAATATACAAAAACACTTACCTAAGAAAATTAAGTGCTTCCCTAAAATGAAACTACATGCTTAATCAAGATGCATACTCCTAACATGAAATTTAAGATGTTGGTCATATAACTCATTAGGGTAACCCTAAAACCAATACAAAATAAGTTTTGTTTTTTCCTTGATACCGAAAATTTCTTAAATCGATTGTTGACAATTTTGCTTAAATAATTGCTTACATGTATTTAAAAAATTGATTTTATAATGAAAAAAAGAATATCCCTTACAAAATTTTGATTTTAATTTTGTTTTTGATGTGAATGTACTGCATTTTGTTACTCTTAAAAGTATTTTCTTACCCTTAATAAGGGTTTCTTTTTGTGGTTAGAAATGATATCATTTCAATCAAAACCACTTGATATACAACTGTAATCTTGACAGAAGATGGGAAACTTTCTCTTTTCATCCTTCATTAAATCTTCTAGCTAAAGAGGGAAGGTAGACTTCTACTCAATACAATTCACTGCAAATTTTGCACCCATATGATTAATTCTATTCCCTACTCTACCTATGCATTTCAAAAAGTAAGAACTAAACTTAATAATGAGTTCAGCATTATCCTCTAACATCAATCTTATATTAACATCATCCTAGTTATTGGAGATATTACCACTTTACAATCGTTCTAAATCTCAACTTATTTACATTTTTCCTTTTCTACAGCAATATTAGCTCTCCTAATAGACAATTGCCCACCTTGAACTTTTGGGGAAGGGTGGGGGAAGGGAATTTTCAAATTTGTTCTGGCAGTTGCCCACACTTAACCAAACCCTACTTCGTCCTTTAGCCAAAGTATTGATTCAGTAAGGCTTGTCTGACAGTCCAAACAATGAGTTATCAACATCATGTGTCAATGGTGATGGTACTATTCATAGACAATGGATTCATCTTTTGTCATTATCCCAAGGCAAAAATCAGTCAGCTGACCGCTTTGTCTGCTTGCTTTAGGTTTACAAAGATCTCCTGGTACATAAAAACTAGCCAATTGGACATTTATTGTGAAGATCTTCTAATACTAAAAGAGTAACTAGTTGGCCATTAATTGTAAGATGTTTTGCTACTAGAATGCTTAGCATTTATTACAAAATAGATTGGCCATGCCTCTTATTGGCGGACAACCTGCGGATAGCCCTGTTGGACCTAGGATATGTTTGTTTGACAGTCAAATTCATTTGACTGTACGACAGTCCAAGCCAAGGAGCAGTGTGACAATTCCACATCAACTAAGTATCCGAGAATGTCAGCAATCAACATCGTGTTCCTTTTCATTGGGTCAGTACAAGGATCATTCTTTGGTCCAGAAGTCCATACAATTTTCCTAGTTGTAGTAATACAGTGTACATTTCATCAGTTGTTACAACTTTCATGTAATGGAAAATTTTTGAAAAGTTCTATTGAAACGAGAGCATGCAAGTCTTCATTTTGATGCCAAATCTGTTGCATGATAATTTAATTTCCTTTACAAATCCATTTAAAAGAAAAAAAATTACAAATTTTATGTGCTATTAATGTAATATTTACTGGTTATAAAATGGAACAATATACAAGAACTTTGTGTTAATTCTAAATCTGTAACATAGGACAATTAGTGCATACAGATTTTTTAAGCAAATGCATCCAGATTTCAATAGAACAATTCGCACCCAAGGTGCAAGTCTATACAATTACGTGCATGACAAGGAAAATCAACGTCATTATCTTAAGATTCGCTAGATTATACACCAAATGTATGTGCGGGTAGACTAGTCCATAGTTTAATTTCTACCAATGGTGTGCCAAATAATGGCTAACTCAATACTTAATGACCAAATGAACGAGCAAACATTTTGCCAATTAGTGCAGTGGCCACTAAAGCACTTCCTGCACATACTCCGCCTTAACTCAATGATTTTATACTCCTCTCTCTAGATGACTGTTCCAAAATTACTAAAGCAGAATTTTATGACCATTGTAAATCCCTTTGTGCACAAAACTAGAGAGCTAATGTCTGCACTATATTTGGATCCAACCAACCTGGTTTGAAAGTTGCAAATTTCCTTAATGAAGTTGGATTATCTGCTAGCATCTCTATGAATATACCAGCAACCGATCCAAAGAATGTGTATATTATTTGGAATCCATCTACTGTGAATGTTATTATGCATAAAAAAATAAACTCTCATATGCTACTCTTCAACGTTATAGTGAAGAACTACAAAAAATTTGTACATAGGGCTTCCAACATTGCATTAGGAAATAAGGGCACTTGGATGAAATTGGAACGTGTAGGTTAATAAGAGAAAAAACTATGCTGTCAAATCCTAAACTGTCATGCTTTAAGATTTTATTAGTGTCATAACTATGGGTCCACGTGCTTATTACATGAAAAAATTCATTTGGGGTTTTCCACTATCCTTTCCACTATGTCAACTTGCTCATGATGTTTATTTTAATACATGAAGTTTGTAAGCTTATTTCTCATTGTAGACTATTATGATGTTTTGCTTTGACCATATAAATGATCAATGTAAATAAATTAAACCTTGAAAATGTCAACACAATGTTCCACAATCCTTAAGAAAAATTACAATATGGGGTTCCACGCCCCATACACCAAGAAAATTGTACTTCAACAAAATAAATCTTGAATTTCTTCAAAATCTTTCAAAGATGGACCTCTCATTTTGTTTCCAGGATCAAGGAATAGTGACATAGCTAGTCGTTTTCCTTCTTCATTTGGTTCAAACTAAGAAGAAGTAAAGTTTTTCAGTTAAGACAAGGCCTTGGAGTTTGATCAAAACATATTAATTACAATAATCTCAATCCCTTCCTTCATGTCATCAATGAATTGCATCGTTATAAAAATTCCACAGACAAAATTTGCAATTTGACAATGAAACAATAATTACATGTTTATACATATATGAAATCTAGATAATTAGTTAATAGAATCGCTATTTTCCTGCCTGTTTGGTTGCCTTGGGCATCAATTTGGCATTTTCCAAATAAAAGAAGAGAAATCTATCTTGTGCTTTCCATATTAGAAAGCTGTGTTTATCTTGTCACACTAGGATCATGATAGGCAGTAGGGATACATTTCACTTTTGGCAACAAATAAAAATGTAAGGTTCCGAATACAAAATGCAACAATTTATCATGAATTTTGACTCAATTAGATGTCCTTGTTTTTCATCATCTCTTGGCAATGAGTCGAGCACCAATACTTCAAATGCACGAATATCTATCACAAACTTGTAACAATGTTTCGCCCTCCCTTTCCCTAAGTTTATTGGCACACATATCTGATAGAGTTTAGGTTTAAATAATGTAGATAGTATTAAAGTTCACAAAATGTGGGCATCCATTATAAAAATTACCTTTTCACGTGATGAAAGATCCAAATGACCAAAATTTGCCTCAATCAAATAGTTTGAAAATAATCCTTCATCGCCAGATATGGTCTGATCCAATACCATTTGCTGTTTATAGAAAGATACAGGTAACAATCCTCTTCATTCAAGTTCCCATGTTTAATATATATTAACCTACACTTATGAGAAGGATTGTGTTTCACTCACCTGCACCCAAGCTGTTATGTACTATATGCGTTGTTTACCTCAAGGGTTCATCCTTCTCTCTCGCAAAGTTTGTGTGCAACAAAAACAATTTGTGACCTATTCATAAAATAAAGAACATATAAGTATGTAGTCCCCATTAAGGACACCAAAATCACTAAATTCATTACCTCAATATGGATGCACTCCTCCAGTCTCGAACCCTCTTTCTTCCCCTTATCCTTGTAAGGCTTTCAGACCTCAACTCAACTAGTGCTTTGGTTCAAAAATTCAGAATCTTAGCATAGTGTTTCATTACTTAATAAATTTTGAGAAAGCCTTGATATTGGGATGATTTCAGACAAATAGAAAGTAGATCTGGCACTTCGACCACGACTCAATGCATGAGCACATCAATACCGAACGAATCCTCCATCCACGAGGATGAGCTTGTCCAAAAATTCCTCCTAATTGCAATTTGACCTAGCGTCTTAACCATTGTAGTCCTACAATAAACAATTTTAAAGTTTTTATTAGTTCAAGTAATCCAAGACATATATTAAAAGGATCATGCCATTAATACGTACATTTCTTCCCTCCGAAGGTCAAGTAATCAAGAAACAAGCTTGCATTGGATGGTCGATAATAGGGTACTGAGAATAAGAAAACTTTTTGTCTTAACTAACTTCACTTACTTCTAAACTGATTAAGTCCATTTTTCCGCATCACATGTCTATCCATCTACAATACTAATGATCCACAAGCCTTATTTTGATGATGACAAATGCATTTTACCTCTTAACCTAAGTTGTGCAGGTGTGCTATTACATTTGCTGGAATCAGAGCTTTCGGATGTATTACACCATTCGGATAGCACTACATCTCTCGGACGCACAAGCTTGTCCGATCAGAACGATTGCCACAAACGCAATTCACTGTCCAAACGATCAGACAGAGAGCAAGGTTTTTGAGTATCTACAACGGACGCATAGGTGCGTCTGAAGGAATGTTCCTCGGACATATTTCTCTATCCGATAAAGTAAGGCAGAATTAAAAATTTTAAGCACTTGCAACGGACGCATCCAATCGTCTGACAGAAGCTCACATAGGACGAAGCTGACTGTCCGAAAGAAACAATTCTTTGATAGGCATTAAACCTTTCAGACACAATACACCATCCAATCTGTGAACCTTTCAAACACACCTGGTTCGGACGATGGAACGGACGCAAGATCGGCCTTCTGAATGGCTTCGTCTACTCTCTATATTTAAGGTCAAACGATGGGTCGGACGCACAACAATAACATCGGACGTCCGAAATCTATAATGGCTAGTTTTTTTAGCATTTATTATTGAGCCGTTGGGAGGTGGTTACCTCCCAATTTATTGCACCTATAAATACCAACTCTGATCAGAATGTAAATATATCTTACAATACATTGAATACAAGCAAGAAGAAAAGCAACTTGAGTGCAAATTAGCTATTGAGCAATATTGTATTAGTGTGTACATTAGAATTGCTATTCAAAAATATTGAGTGGAGTAATAATCTTGTACAAAAGTGAGGTTGAGAGTAAAATCCTTGGCTCAACTAAAAAGAATTAGTGTGAGCAAGGATTGTCCTACTTTGTGTACATTTGAGATTATTGGCTCACCAAATTTGAAGAGCATTCGCGTGGATTAACACTTCAAGCTTGGTAGCTTGGAAGTGTTGTTTGTCTTTTCTCTTTCTTTACCCTTTCTATGCTTCATAAGCTTAAGTGATTTTATCTCTATCAAACTGCTTGTTAGTTCAAAATATTTTACAAGTGCATATTTTGCAAAGTAATTTGTTTTAGAAACCTAATTCACCCCCCTCTTAGGTTGCTTTGGGGCCAACAATTGGTTTGAGAGCGTTGGTCTCTTTATTGTGCTTAGATTGAATTTGAGTAAAGATCCCTGATAATATGGCAACTAATAATGCTTTATTTTTTGAGGGTCAATCTATCACAAGACCCCCTATGTTTAATGGGGTAAACTTTATTAGTTGGAAAGATAGAATGAAAATATTTTTGCAGTCCATTGATATTGACTTGTCGTATGTTGTAAATGAAGGTCCCTATGAAGCTACCATCATTGATGATCATATAAATAGAAGAAGAGAAAAGACAAGCGATGAGCTCACTACAGAAGACAAGGCAAACTTGACCTTAACTGTGAAAGCAATGAATGTGCTATACAATGCCTTGGATGCCAAAGAATCAACTCGAGTCAAAGGATGCGTTTCCGCTGAAGAAATTTGGGACAAATTGAAGGAGATTCATGAAGGAAGTGATGATGTTTGAGAACAAAAGAAATCCTTACTTGTTGCCAAGTATGAGTCATTTAAGATGGAGCAACATGAAAATATTGATAAAATGTATTGTAGATTCAATGATATAATCAAGGATCTTGAAGCCTTGGAAAATGGGAATACCTTTTGGGTCAGAAAAATAGAAAAATTTTGAATGCTCTATCCAAAGAGTGGGAGGCCACAACTATCGCTATAGAGGAAGCAAAAAATTTAAATTCCATGCCGATAGAATCTTTAATTAACTCTCTTATGTCCTATGAATTGAAGCTAAAGGCTAAAGTGGTGGATGATGAAGAAGCAAGGCCAAAAAGGAGCATTGCATTAAAGACTTCTCAAGAAGAAGATGAAAATGGCTCCATCAACTTAGAAGATAATGATCTTGATGAAGGAGATCTTGCACTCATCTCCAAAGGATTTCTCAAACACTACATCAATAAACGAAGAATGAGAAGAGGTGGAGCTATCAACTGAAATAATTTCAATGGGAAGACCAAGATAGAAATGAAAAAGCAAAATGAAAAGTGCGTTGAACATGATCAACCCGGACACTTTGCAAATAAGTGTCCTTCCTTGAAGAAAAGGGAAGGAAGAGCCCCGCTTCAACAATTTCCTAATTACGCAATGGGATGATTGCAACTCCGAAGGAGAAGTTGAAGAAAAGAAATGGTGTCGGCACAAATGGCATTTATGGCCATTGGTGATGATGAGGTAACTTCTAATTATGATTTTAATGATGAAAATGATGACAATGATCTTGAAACTTTCATTTTAAAATTGCATGATAGCTTAAAGGAATCATATGCTAAAAATAAGGAATTAGTAAAGAAATCAAATGCTTTATTGAATGCTAACTCTAAACTTGTGAATGAAAATAATAGGTTATCACAAGAAAACAGTGATTTGAAGAAAAGAATGGATGTGAAAACAAGGATCAAGGAAGAACAAGCCTCTTTGAAGAAAAGATTGGATGACTTGAATATTCTCTTACATAAAAAAAGGGAAAATGTTGTTGATTTGAAAAAGAATAGAAATGTATTGATCAACAAGAACTTTGTCACCTTTAGAAGGAATGATTTATGCTTTGTAAAATCAAAATCTTCTTTATACGGAAATAAAAATGTTATTTATTTGAAATTATTGTCAACAACATGGACATGTGAAAAATAACTGCTATGTCAAGAGAAATGAAAAACTTGGTATGAATACCGTATGGATTTGTAGTCATTTTACTAACTCTTATGGACCCAAGAAAATATGGGTACCAAAAGTTATCACTTAATTTCTTGTGTAGGAAATGAATATCACAAAGGATACCAAATTGTTCATACATAGCTGGTGCTCAAGACATATGAAGGGTGATGCATCTCTCTTCACCAAACTCATATCCAAAAGTAGTGGAAAGGTGACTTTTGGGGATAACATGAAAGCAAAATCAATTGGCCTTGGTGATGTAGGTAAAACTGGTGAGACCTTGATTAAAAATGTGCTTCTTGTTGATAATTTGAATTACAATCTATTAAGTGTGAGTCAAGTATGTTATAAAAATTTATGTGTTATTTACCAAACATGAATGTCTAATTCTTGATAAAAAATGTGTTGTTTTATTTGAAGGTACTAGGCACAATGATGAATAATGTTTATGTGATTTATCTTGACAATATTGGTAGTAGCAATGTAAAATGTCTAACCGCTTCTATAGATGACCCTTGGCTTTGGCATAGAAGGCTTTGTCATTTCAACATGGATTTAATTAAAAAACTTGCCAAGACGGAATTGATAAGTGGCTTGCCAAAACTAAAGTTTTTGAAAAAAAAAATTGTGATACATGCCAATTTGGTAAACAAGTCAAAGTGTCTTTTAAACCAAAGAATTGTGTGTCTACTTCTAACTTGGAATTATTACATTTGGATTTGTTTGGTCCAACTCAACATGCTAGTCTCGGTGGTAGTAAATATGCGTTTGTCATTGTTGATGACTATTCTAAGTATACTTGGGTACTATTTTTTGTTCAAAAAAATGAAGTCTTTGAAAATTTTGTAAAATTGTTTTCCAAAATTCAAAATTTGTTGAATTTGAAAATCTTTCGTTTGAGAAGTGATAATGGAGCCGAATTTAAATTCAGAGGTTTTCCTGAATTTTGGTATCACAACGGTATTTCACATGAATTTTCTGTTGTTAGAGTACCTCAACAAAATGGTGTTGTTGAAAGGAAAAATAGAACACTTCAAGAGGCAGATAGAACTATGATTAGTGAATGTGATTTACTAAAATATTTTTGGGCTGAAGCCATTAACACAGCTTGTTATGTTATGAATCGAGTTCTATTGAGGCCTACTTTAAATAAAATATCTTATAAACTCTTGTTTTGTAAACAACCCACTATCAGGTATTTTAAAGTTTTTGGCTGTAAATGTTTTATTTTAAAAAATCAAAGAAAACCATGGAAAATTTGACAAAAAATCGGATGAAGTAATCTTTCTAGGATATTCTAGTGACAAGAAAGCATACCGATTATACAATAGAAAAACACTTTTGATTGAAAAAGTTGTGCTTGTTACATTCGATGAAACTAATGTTGTTATTTAAAAGAATGTATGTGAAGATGAAGATGTATGTATTCAAAAGGAGCTTGAAAAGCTCACTATTCATGACATACACAAGGGAAGAACATCAAGAGATCACGTCAAACAATGAGGACGACACCCATCACTTGGACGAAGAAGGAAAAAAGAATGAAGACATTCCAAAAGATCTTTCAAGAGTATGGAGATTTGTCTCTAGTCACCCTAAAGATTTTTTCATAGGTGATCCATCCGATGGGGTAAAAACTTGATCTCATAAATCTTTGAATAGTAACTGTGCATTGCTTTCTCATATTGAACCTAAACGTGTGGATGATGCATTAAATGACAAATCTTGGGTCTTTGCTATGCAAAATGAACTTAGTCAATTTGAGAAAAACAATGTATTGACCTTAGTTGAAAGACCATCAATTTATACCGTAATCGAAACAAAATGTGTTTTTAGAAATAAATTAAATGATAAAGGTGAAATTATTAGGAACAAAGCTAGGCTTGTTGCAAAGGGTTATGCTTAAGAAGAAGGCATTGATTTTGACGAAACCTCTGCACCCGTTGCTCGTTCAGAATCCATTCGCATGTTTCATTGCATATGCATGCTTTAACAATTTTAAATTATTCCAAATGGACGTCAAAAGTGCATTTTTGAATGACTTTATTGAGCAAGAAGTTTTTGTTGAACAACCCCCTGGTTTTTAAAACAAAATGTTTTCAAATCATGTTTTCGAATTTTTCTAAAGCTTTGTATGGTTTGAAACAAACCCCTAGAGCTTGGTATGAAAGGCTAAGTGGTTTGTTGATTGAAAATGAATTTAAAAGAGATGTTGTTGACACCACTCTCTTTACCAAAACTAATTCTAATGGTTCGTTAATTGTTCAAATTTATGTTGATGATATTATTTTTGGAGCAATTAATGAAAGCTTGTGCAAGGAATTCTCGTGCTTGATGCAAAAAGAATTTGAAATGAGTATAATGGGAGAATTAAAATTCTTCCTTGGAATCCAAGTTCACCAAACAAAGAAAGGAACGTTCATTACACAAATCAAGTACACAAAGGAGCTACTCAAGCGATTTGGAATGGAAGATTTGCAAACAAGTTGGGAGACCAATGTGTACCTCAACCAAACTTGACAAAGATGAAAGAGGTAATAGTGTTGATGAAAAATACTATAGAGGTATGATCGGAAGCCTACTTTACATAATAGCTAGCAGACCAGATATTATGTTTGGTGTTTGTCTATGTGCTAGATTTCAATCTTGTCCTAAAGAATCACACTTAATTGCATTGAAAAGAATTTTAAGATACTTAAAGGGTACAATGGATTTTGGTCTTTGGTATCCAAAATCCTCCACTTTTGATTTAATTAGCTATTCTGATGCTGACTTTGCTGGTTATAAAATTGATAGAAAAAGTACTAGTGGTATGTGTCACTTCTTGGGTAACTGTCTAGTGTCTTGGTTTAGCAAGAAGCAAAATTCTATTTCATTTTCTACGGTAGAAGCCGAATATATTGCTGCTGAAAATTGTTGTGCTGAACTTTTGTGGATGAAACATACCTTAAAAGACTTTGGTGCCATCTTTGATTGTGTAGCCTAAAAGATGTGATAACACTAGTGCAATTAATCTCACAAAAAATCCTGTCATGCATTCTAGAACCAAACACATTGATGTCAAACACCACTTTATTAGAGATCTTTTGTAAAAAAAGAAAATTTATTTTGAATTTGTGAGTACAAAAGATCAACTTACTGATATTTTTACTAAACCATTGACTTTAGATCATTTGGAATTTCTCAGAAGTCGTTTGGGCATCATTAATTTCACATCTGTCTAATACAATCGTCGTAACTATCTGCTCTATCGGATGTACCTAAACGTCCGAAATCCTCTCTTTTGTCTCGAACGCTTATAATCGTCCGAACTATCCCTCTCATTCCTCTAACTCTCTGGAATTTCTAACGGATGTGTATCACTGTCCGACATTGCTTCGGACGCACATCATAGGGTTTTGGCCACCCGTTCATATTCGATCAGACGCACGATCGGATGGATACGAATCGTTCAAACGTCTAAACAATTGTTTTACTTGTTTAAATAATAAGACTGGCCAACACTCTTCATCTTCCTCATTTGGAACACCACCCCCCAACCGAACCCTTTCTATGGCACCCAAGAGTTTCCACAAAATTCTTTTACTCTTCTCTTTTATCTCTAAAATTGCTTAATAATTTCTCTTTCGCATCTTCTCACTTACGCCAATTGAATCCTATTTCACCAGTTTCACATCTCATTCCTTGCAATTTCCCACAAATCTACTCAAACACCCATTTTTCCCTCTTCTTCTTCTTCTTCAAATTTACAATGGTATGATCATGTAGTGGATCTTCTACGGCTACCCGAGGACGAAAATCAAAGGGCAAGACTCCTGTGTAGGGATAATCATCCACAAATCCTCAAACCACTACCGATCCTTCTCTACCCAAATTCATTGATGCCAAGGCATCTGACCGGTGCACCTCTCTTCTTAGCAAGTCCATTATTGTTCAAAGACCTATTTTTCAAGGTCTTTTTGATGAATTTAACTTACCTATTGTGAAATCTTTCTTCGAAAAACATAAAATTGGGGTCATTTGGTACACTTAGATTTGTCAGTCTATCATGATATGCTACTCCAATTCACTGCTAATCTTAGGAAAGGTCCAACTATTCGTACGTTTGTATCTCGCGTGAACAACAAAAATCTTGAGATTTCCTCCAATGTCATCAACTCTATTTTTGAATGGGGTAAAAGTGAAAGAATATAAAATGATATCACACAAATGGGGACACTTTCTTTATAGTCCTATATAGTATAGAAAATTATCCACTTTACGTCAACTAAAGATGTCACGCTGATAACTCTAGTAAACTAGAGTTTTTTTCCTCTAAAATATAGCATTTTGATAGTTTAAATTCCAAAATTGGATAAGTAATTGAAGATTTTAGTTAATTTCTTTCATATGTATTTGTATTTTAGTTCTTGAATTAATTATGATAATTTTGTGTTAAATTTTTAGTTTAATTAAGTGCTTAATGGTGTTAATATTATGCAAGTTAAAAATTAAAGGTTGGAAGTTGGAAAGAAACAAAGCTCAAGGGACCAAATTGCAAAATGAATGAAATGAAGGATGCTGGAAGGAGAGTGAGATCGCGGTCTCGACTGTTCCAGACTGCGATCTTGACTCGGGAATTGGTTTCACTATTTTAGAGTTGAGATCGCAGTCTAAAATGTTCCAGACCGCGATCTCAACTCGCTGAATGCTAAATTGTAAGGGCAATTTTGTATACTTTCAGCCCAAAAAAACCCTAATTTTGCCTTGTGTAATGCTGTGCTATTTACGCTAAGTAGAATTAGTAAGTAGGGAGTTTTTTGGTAGATAGTTTTAGTTAGTTCTAGATAGATTAGGATGGTTTGAACTATAAGTTTACTTTTTTTCTAATAGAAATTTCTCTTTACTTTCATCTTAGATCTTCTTTAAATTTCTTGTCAAGTTCA
The DNA here is from genome assembly GCA_025175665.1 of Cinchona pubescens. Lineage (NCBI taxonomy): Eukaryota > Viridiplantae > Streptophyta > Magnoliopsida > Gentianales > Rubiaceae > Cinchona > Cinchona pubescens. Next base: position 516,189 of record JANKKI010000092.1, read on the forward strand.
AATTTTTATTAGATAATTGTAGTGGGTTAATCGCAAGCTTCACATAGATATAATTTTTATTTGCTTTCTTGTCCAATTTAGTAAGAATATATTCTTTACTTTCAAATTAGGGTTTTTAGGAAAATTAGGATTCTTGTTAATTTCTTGCTTTCCATTTAAGAATTTTCAATTTTTAGCTTTAATTTCTACTTAATTCTTAGTGGGCTTTCTTAATTTCAATGAAAAATCCAAAAATATTTAGATTTCTAGTTTAGCTCTCTCTAATTTATAGTTTATAAATGAATGCTTTTAATATTCAAAGTTTCTCTTTCGTAGTCTTTTTAGTTGAGTGATTTACATGTTTTAAATTTTAGTCTTAATTTGATTAAATTAGGTTAGAATTAAAATTATACTTTTCATTAGAATAGTTCTATCATCTACCAATTGATTTTGCTTAACTACACAAGCACCCTTAAACCTTGGTAATTACAATCTACAATCCTTGTGGGAACGATCCCTACTTCCCTTTTACTGCTAGTTGACAACCGTATACTTGCGGGATGCCATCTAGTTAGTAGTAGGATTTAGGTGTTTCATTGAATTATAACTAGGTGGGTGTTAAAGAGCCATCACACGCCCCCAAAATGGGACAATGCACGTCGCATCTCGGGATCACCTCAAGCATATAACGCACCATACATGAGCAATAAACAAATTATAATACATGTTATTAGATCTCAAGATCGTCTAAGACACAACCACAAGAGGTATATACAACAAACATAACTACAACCATTCACAACATAACCAAATCACACTTATATAAAAGTATCGAACAACAAATGAAACGACATCAAAAGTTCAATATAAAAAACAATTCTAATGAGTCCTTAGGCACATAGGCCTTAACACAAGGACAAACCTCACACTAAGATGGTAAACGGAAAATTCTAACTCCAGTAACTGGGGTCCGCATTATAATCCCCTCCCGAGTCAGCACTCGTCTCTGGACCTACTATTGCTTCTTATTGGTCCTCGACTGCAAACAAAAGAAGAAAACAATAACATGGTAAGCATTTAATGCTTAGTAAATAACATTTAAATGTAATTACAGATAAGACAGATATATAATCAAAGCAGGGTACACTATACAAGACATTATCAATAATTAAAATACAAATGCCAATCAATGAGCTCATGGTTCACAAAAGTCTTCTCAGCACTGGATCCAGGTCTGCCTATTATCCGCCCGATTAGACAAGGCATAAAAAAGTGTCTATCACTTGTATTCCTAATAGATTGTGTATAACATTTACATAGTAGAGTACTCAATTTATCATTTCATTCACGCACTCATAGTCAAGTCCACTCAAGTGACCCATTCACCTCTTCATAATAATCAATCATTAACAAATACTACAATAAATGGACAAACAATATGTTACATAACGAATGCATAAATTAAAAACATTACCTTATAAATATTACTTAAATCAAGTATACTTACCTTACTATGAACTATTCTAGGGCTGTAAAACCAACTATATACAAGATATCAATAAAAGGCGTAAATGTTCCTTACCTCGAAAATCGATTTCGATGAACCTAACTTTGATGGTCTAAAACTCTTTACTAAGCCCGAGTCGCCTAAATCAGGAGAGTGTTATATCATTAGGATAGAAATCAAGTTAGGGGTTCACTTTTGGGCATCACTCAAATTCTCAAATCAGGCAATAATTGACACAGACAAGTAGGGATTGACTTAAATTCATAAAAACAAGATCAAAGTCTACAAATTTGGGTTTATAACTTTAATATATCACCAAGTTAGGTCAAAACCCTCATTCGAATCTCACCAAAGTAATAGTGAAATAGTCATTTCAAATCACAAATCAAGTCTCGGTAGTTCATAAACATATTTGGTAACAAAATCAAACCATAAATAACAAAATTAAACATGTTAATTTCTTGAGAAACTTTAAATTCAACATGAAAATCAAGCAAAAATTGGAGTAAAACTTACTTGACGATGAAATATAGTTCTAGGAGTACTCTTGTATCACCAATTTGATTTGGGAACAAAAATTCCCAAACTAATTATAAGATTTATGATTTGGGTTGAAAGGGTTTTCGTCAAGAGTTCTTAAGGATATTGCTACTGCAAGGAAAGGAAATGAATTTTCAATCTAAAGGATAAGACTTCATGAAGAAGTCTTATAAATTTTTTAAAATTTATACTTTAGTCTCTCAAGTTTTGTAAAATTTGTCTTTTGCTAGAAACTTTAAAAAAAGTTCAAAAATGATAAAATGATTATTTAACACTTGAAAGGGATGTTAACGTGCATTTAATAGGATAAGATCAAGTTTAAACATATGTGGAATGAGAAGAAAAAAATTGGGTATTACACTCTCTCCTCCTTAAGAAAATTTTTGACCTCGAAACTTAATGTACCTATGAGACAAACAAGTAAAGGTACTTGTTTCGCATGTCAGCTTTGAATTCCTAAGTAGCCTCTCTTTCTAAATGATTAGACTATTGAATCTTAATAAACGGAATAGACCGATGCTGAAAGATTTGTTCCTTAGTATCAATAATGCGAACGAGTACGTCTTCATAAACCAATTCTTCCTTACCACTATAAAAGTAAAGAGATGTTGAAATTTGATCAGATGACTTGGATCGGATACATATTTCTAAAGCTATTAAATATGAAATACGTTATGCACTCGAGTCAATTCTAGAGGTAAAGCCAACTGATATGCCAAGTTTCCAACTATTTTCAGTATCTCAAACGAATCTTGGACTCAATTTCCCCTTCTTGCCAAATATCATAACCCCACTAGTTGGTCAAACTCTTAAGTATACCTTGTCCCTAACCTGAAATTCCAACGGTCTTCTTTTCAGATCTGCCCAACTCTTTCGCGTATCTTGAGCTACCCGGAGTCTGCCTCGAATAACAGCTATCTTGTCCACTGTAATTTGAATCAACTGTGGCCCTGTTAGTTTATGTTCCCTAACTTCATTCCAATACAAAGGTGACCAACATTCCCATCCTCACAAACTTCATATAAAGCCATACCGATGCTACTGTGATAATGGCTATTGCAAGAAAACTACATCAACATTAAATGCTTATCCCATTTACCCTTAAAGTCCCAATAGCACAAATTCTCAACATATCCTCTATGGTCTGAATTGTCCGTTCTGATTGCCTATCTATTTGTGGATAAAACGCAGAACTTAAAACCACTTCTGTACCCATGACTTGCTGGTAGGCTTGTTGGTCCAAAGCAACCTAAGAGGGGGGGTTAATTAGGTTTCTTAAAAATATACTTTCAAAAATATTGAGATTTTATAAATATAAACTGATATAATAAAATCAATGGAACAGTGAGGTAAAGAGAGAAAATTAAACAACCAATTCTTCCAACCTAGCAAGCTTGAAGTATTGAATCACTAGAATGCTTCACACACTTGGTGAGCCAATAATCTTTACAAAGTTGGAAACTTCTTGCTCACACTAAAACTCTTTTAGTTGACCCAAGAATTTTACTTACAACCACACTTTCGTACAAGATTATCACTCCACTCAAAGTTGAATTTCACTCACAACTGCACGCTAATACAACAAAGCACTATAACCAATTTGTACTCAAATTGCTAGTCTTCCTCTAAGGCTTGTATTCAATGTATTAGATGATTTTTACTTAATGTCAAAGCAGTTATTTATAAGAGCAATAAATGGTGGTTGCAACTACTTCCTAACGGCTAAATAATAAATGCACAAAAAGTAGCCATTGGGGTTTCGGACCTCCGAGACATATTGGATGTGTCCGACACAACGTCCGATCTTCATGCAGTTGTTGAAGAGCTTCGTTTGGACGTCCGTGCATGAGTCCGTTCCTTTGTCCGATAGATGCTTCGGACGGTCATGTTCGTCCGAAAAGAGAAGTAGTAGGATCCTATTTCTTTCTCCCTGTTTGTTCGGACAGTGCAATGCGTCCGAGAAGTTTTGACCCAGTTCAGACGGTTAAGTTCGTCTGAAAGCCCTGTCTCTAGCAAGAACAAATAACAGACCTGTAAAAGCTTGTTTACAGAGTTAAGTGTTTATGTCATCATCAAAATAAGGTTTGGAAAACATCAAGGCTGTCCCAAACCTTGAAGTGAATCTTGGATACCCGATAAAAAATAATACTAACAAGTACACTGCATTGATGAGCTCACATATGTTGTGTATTTTATGTGTCGTTTACCTCTGTTTTCATGTAAATTGAGCAATAATTGAGAGAATTAAGAGTCTAATTGTTTATTTTTAGTTTGTATAGGTTTTCATCGAAAAAGGAGCCAAAAAGATTAAAAAGCTGGAGAAAAATCAAAAGTATGCAAAACGTGTACCGACAAGGAGGGAATTTGGATATTGTTCGATTTTTTAAACATAATTTTCTTTCCCAAGCTCTAATTAAGGTTATTCAAGATGCTTTGGAAAGTTATGAAGAAGAGCTACAACGTTCATGTTTTGAGTTTTTCCAAATTCCATCTGCTTCGAGGTCGAAATCAAGATAGAACATGAAGCTGGCATGAGTAGGCCCAGAAGAAAGATTTTCAACTCTGGAAATTGCACACATGTGAAAGAATATGCCATGCATGTACACGCAATGAGCAGCTAGCATCATGAATTTCTTGTTTATGGAAGTTTTCTCCACCCAGTTGGACTCCTTAACAAGTTTTAACGAATTTCTATCATTTTAGAGGCCTAAACCCTAATGTATCCCCTGTGAATACAAGCCAGTAGTTAGATTAGACATTAGAATAAAAAATCATTAGATTAGGGCTGGGGTTTCATCCTTCTTGTTCAAGACTACAAGTTCCATCAACTTTTCGTTCCGGCTATGTTAAAGAGTTTGATTTCTTGATTTAAATTTAATTTAATTTCAATTCTTATTTAATTTCCATAATTCTAATTCAATTTTGCTGCTATTTAATTTTCTATTTCATCGGTTAAGTTTGTTTATAGTAAATTTTATTACTTTCTTTAGTTTTAATTGGGTTTGGTGATTGTTCTTATTTTTTTAGCGATTAAAATTCATTTAGTTAGGTAGAAAAAAACTCCTAATTGATTTGTCTAACTAGTTCGTGGGTTGTGAACCCTAGTAATTGACCAATAGTTCTCGTGGGAACGATCCTTGCTCACCCTTATTTGTATCTACAAACATACATCGTATCCTTGCGAGCGTGTGTCTTATTTTGATTAGGGTTAATAAGGCATAATTATTACTTGTTTGTGAATTCAATTACTCAATCAATATTATACCGAACAAATTTTTGATGCCGTTTTCGGGGACTCTTAGCGAATATTAAGTTTAGCGAGCCTTCCTAGATTATACTTTCTATTTCTTTTTATTTACAATTGTTCTTTGTTTTTGAATTTTCATTTGTATTTAAGCTTTAATATTCAAACTTTGTTTTTTTTTTTTCCTTTTTCTTGTAGTTTATGGTAAATACTTGTTCTTCCAACCAACCATTACATACAAGTGATTGGGAGATTGAACGAACTCTAACCAAGAATCACAGGAAGGCACAAGAATCTAGCCAAGGAGAGAATTTAATGGAGAATCCAAATCGCAATGTTAGAGATCAAGAAGAAGTAGTAGGTAATCATGGTAATGGTGGTAATGCTAATCCTCGACCCCTTAGAGATTATGCCATCGTACCAAATTTTGAGGGGGCAGCTCTAGCATTGCTTGAATACCCATACAGGCTAACAACTTCAAAATCAAGCTAGCCTTAATCTAAATGCTCCAATCCTACTCTATGTTCGGAGGTGGGCCAAACGAGGACCCCTATGCTCATCTGATGATTTTTAAAGAAGTCATTGATACATTTAAATACAATGGGGTACATCCCGATTGTATGTGAATGAGAGCTTTTCCATTTTCTTTGTGGGATAGGGCCAAGGCTTGGTTGCAATCATTCCAACAAGGTACTTTCACGACATGGAATCAGTTAGCACAAGAATTTTTGGCCAAGTAGTTTTTGCCATCAAGAACCGGAAAGCTTCACAATGATACTACATCATTCCGACAGATCACTGGGGAAATTCTAAGTGAAGCATGGGAGCATTTCAAAGAACTACTCAGAAAGTGTCCGCATAATGCCATTCCATTATGGTTACAAGTGTTGACATTTTACAATGGATTATTTCTAGAGAAGAGGAATTGATCCTCGATACAAGTGCAGGAGGCGCTTTTCCTCTTAAAACTCTAGAAGAGGCATAAGAGCCGTTGGAAAGGATGGCATCAACACATTACTACCATGTCACAATCACTCCTTTGAGTGAGCAACAACCGCAACAACAAGTCCATCAAGTTAATGCCTAACAAGGAGATATGATTAATCTAAATGATGCCTCCATACCTCAACAGGGCATGATGTTGAATATGATTACCAATCTGACAGAAGCCTTAGAAATTTTGGGAAGGAATTCTGTGAATTCCATAGATTCAGTATCTCAAGGGATACTAACTTGTGATTTATATGGAGAAATCATCAAAACTGCTTTGCGAAACACCCATGCCACAAGGTGAGCAAATCCAATTCATTGCCAATAGAATTAAAGGTCAAGGAATCTACCTAGCTCATATGGTAACACATATAATCCATCTTCGCACAACCATCAGAAATTTTCTTGGACCAATCAGAATAATGTTCAAAATCCGTCCTTTCATTCCAACCCAACTAACCACAATCCAATATTTCCAATCAATCTTCATCTCCTCAACCATATCAATCACCTCATCAGAAACTTTTTGCCTCAACCAAATAACTCATACCAACCTCCACCACCAAGACCCCCACCTCAAAATCCCAATTATCCTCCATATGTAAACCATGATCAATCCACTGAGGATAATTTGAAGACGGACTTTGAAGATTTGCGGAGAGAGTATGAGAATTTGCGAGCTTCTACAAGGAACACGAAACTGCAACTTGGATAGTTAGCTCGACAAAACAATGAAAGACCTATGGGAGCATTGCCAAACGACACAAGGAATGGAAAGGAAGTGGTTGTACAAAACGACGAAAAGAAGGTTGAGAAAGAAGTTGAGAAGGAAAAATCCAAGAAAAGTGAAGATAAACTTGAAGCTGAAGGTGAGGAAGAGAAGATGACAAAAGGGAATGCAATGAAGGAGTCAAAGGGACAACAAGTGAAGGAACCTTTGAAATTGGATCGTTGTCTCCTGCAGTGAAAGTGTCATTCTTAACAACTCGTTGATCCAAGAAAGGAGAAAAAAGAAAAACAATTCCATAAGTTCATCGATATGCACAAAAAGCTTAATGTAAACATCTCTTTGGTTGATGAGCAAGATGCCTAATTATGCGCAGTTCATGAAGGATCTCTTGGCTAGGAAGCGACAGTGGGATAATGATGAGACAATTTGGCTCCATGCCAATTGCAGTGCTATTGTTCAATGTATATTACCCCCTAAACTCAAGGATCCCAGTAGTTTCTCTGTACCAGTGAACATTGGAGGACATACGTTACATCGATCACTTTGTGATTTAGGGGCGAGCATCAATATCATGCCGAAGACCATCTATGATAAGCTAGGGATCACCGTGCACAACCAACTAATACTACACTCCAATTAGTAGATTTGTCTGAGATAAAATCATATGGCTTGTTGGAGGATGTACTTGTTCAAATGAAAAAGTCGGTGTTTTCTGTTGAACTTGTTCAAATGAAAAACAGTCGGTGTTTCCTGTTGATTTCACGGTATTGGACATCAACGAGAATAATGAAATTCCGTTGATTCTAGGAACTGTCTTTATATCAGCTGCACATGCTTTAATTGACGTTAATAAAGGGAAGTTGATTTTGCAAGTTGATAATGAATCTATTGAAATTGATGTTTTTAATTATGATGATAATGTTCTAATTTTTGTAGAAAAATGTGCTTATTGTTCCCTTGGCTCATTTATTGATAGGTTTGAAGACGAGGTACCTAAGGTGGATCAAGGCAATGCACTCAAAAAGGTTTTTGAAATAAATGAAGACTCCAAAATTGACTTGAAGAACAAACCACCAGATGAGGCAAATGAGATGAGAAAGGCTCGTGGGGTGATTTCACAAGCGCGGAAAGGTAAGAGTTTGAGCAAAGTGACCATGAGCAAGAAGAAGAAAAAGTGGTTCAAGGAGCAACTTGAGTCAATAATTTGTGCACTATGTTTGATAAATGCGTGAAGCAAAGTGATCCTCAAGTTCAAGTTAGAGTCAGGGATCAAGCTTCAAGAGTGCTGAAAAATGATGTCAAACTTTTGCTGTGGAAGCCAAAACGAAAAGGATAGCCGACCATCCTTAAGTGCTTGAACTTTATACACAAGTGCCGAATTCGAGCCTAAGACTACAAACGACGGAGTTTTTTGGGAGGCAACCCAAACTTTTATTGCTTTCTTATTATTCTTTACACTTTGTTACTTAAATATGTTAGGTTGTGTTTATTTTCTTTTCTTAATGTCTTAATGGGTTTAATGTTATGTTTTTGTTTTAGTGTTACTAACGTCTTTCAACTCGCTTCATGGATATTTATGTTGGGATACACTATACCAACATTCTACAATGGTAGAGAAGCTTTTCCTTTCCCTTTTTGTGCTTTTATTTTCTTTAACATTGGGAACAATGTTTTATTTCTGAGTGTAGAGTGGATAGTTATCTAGATTTATATCTACTTGGTGTAGTTTGCTCAATTTTCTTTCAACATCTTAGCACAACTTTTCTTTTGATCTGAGAGTTTTTAAAATTTTTGAAAATTTTTGTACGAATTAGTGGATTTTTTTTTTTTTTTTTTGAAAATTTTACAAATGCTTGGGATGTCTGTTTGATTTTCTGCGTGATAATTTTTTAGCTAAACTGTCATTAGTGGGTCGTCAATGTTAATATTTTCCTTGCATGATTTCCAAGAATTTTTTAGCACTAACAGCCGTAAATTATTTTATTTTTGACACAGAGATAATTATGTAAATTCACTTATATTTCATCCCAGAACTTGCTTTATTACATTTTCAAAGCAAAAGTATAAACAGCTTAATTTGATTTAGAAATGAGGGAAGAGAATTTATTTACTCGTTTGAGCCTTTCAAATCAACCTTATTGATATTTTTATCCTTAGCACCTATTTGAGCCTTAATTTGTAATGAATGGAGAGAAACACTATTCGATTTCTTTCATTAAAACTCATTTTACCTACCTTGATGTGCCTATAATTTCTTTGATTTTATGTCTATCCCAAAATGATCTTAAGACCTTTAATGCGCACAACTATTTGTTAAATGGATAAGGGGGGGTGAAAGATAGTTGAATGAGGGTGAGGAATTATATGAGTGAATGGTGTATATTTATGGGCCAAAGAAGGGGTACTGAAAAAAATTTTGAATTGAGAAAAAAATCTTTGACAAGTACAGATAGTGCCTATCACTGGTATCTACTTTGTTGTGATACAGGTAGTGCCTATCACTAGTACCTGTCTATGCAGGTAGTGCCTATCACTTATACATGCCTTGGTGTGTTTGCTGGTTATGCCTATCACTGGTTCTTGTATTGGGAGCGGCATAAAAAATTATAGATAATTGTTCAAAAAAAAGGTTGGCCTGTTGGGTTGAAATTAAAGAAGAAAGACTTTTGTTTGTGGTATAAAATTTTTATGGGTGTTTGTTGAGTAAGTGTGGAGTTATTCATCTGTAAGGATATGTGATTTAATGTGTTGGAGAAGCAATTTTATTTTGATGTGTGGTTTCCAACATTGATTAAAACTCTTTCTTTGTCTTGAGATATCCTTATTCTTCTTTGATTAGCCAATAACCTAGCCTAGTGTTACAAGCTAAAAGTCCTACCTTATTTTAATTAATTTAGTTGTCTATAATAGTGGAGATGTGTAAGAAAAATGAGTTATGGGGTGTTACAAAAATTCTAAAGTTTTGCATGATTGGATCTGAGTGTCTTGAAAACTAAATTTTTATTGAATGGCTATATTCACACACAGCAGATTTCATGTGTAGGATTTTATTGGCTTTTAATTTTTGAATTCTTAGATTACTTCTCATTATGGTGCAGTTGTTGAGCATTCATGTAGACAATTATTGAGATGTGTGGGTGCGTTTGCTATGAGCTTATCTATTTTCATTCCCTTTTTGCTTGAGGACGATCAAAAGCTAAGTGTGGGGTATTTGATAAGCTCAAAAATGTTGTGTATTTTATGTGTTGTTTACCTCCGTTTTCATGTAATTTGAGCAATAATTTTGAGTTAATTATGAGTCTAATTGTTTTATTTTTAGTTTATCTAGGTCTTCAATAAAAATGGAGCCAAAAAGATCAGAAAGTTGGAGAAAAATCAAAAGCATGCAAAATGTGTACAGGCAGGGAGCGAATTTGGATACTGTTCGGCATTTTAATCATAACTTTATTGTCCAAGCTCCAATTGAGGTGATTGATGATGCTTTGGAAATCTAAGAGGAAGAGTTATAACTTTAATGTTTTGAGTTTTCCCAAATTTTATTAGATGAAGGTCAAAATTGAGAAAGAAGTTGAAGCTGGAAAATTGTCATTTGTGCACATGTGCCAGGAATGCACGAATTGAGAAAAAAAGAGTTTTGCCTTTGGAAATTGCACACATGCACAGGAATATGCTGTGCATGTGCGCGCATCGAGTAGCTTGTGTCATGAATTGCTTATTTTGGAAGTTTTCTCCATCTAAATGGACTCCTTATCAAGTTTTAGCTCATTTCTACCACTTTAAAGGCTTAAATCTTGCCTCGATGTATTCCCTATAAATACCCCATTATGAGAAGAGTTGAACATAACATAGCAGTCAATAGTTAGATTAGACATTAGAATAGAAATTCATTAGATTAGGGCTAGGGTTTCATCCTTCTTGTTCATGACTAAAAGTTCCATCAATTTTTCATTCTGGCTACGTTGCTGAGTTTGATTTCTTGATTTAAATTTATTTTTATTTTAGTTCTTATTTCAATTCCATATTTCTAATTTAATTTTTTTCTATTTAATTTTCTATTTCGTTAGTTTAAATTTGCTTACGATAAATTTTATTGCTTTCTTTAGTTTTAATTGGGTTTGGTGATTGTTCTTATTTTTGTAGTGATTAAAATCCATTTATTTAGGTAGAACAAACTCCCATAATTAATTTTTCTAACTAGTTTGTAGGTTATGAACCCTAGTACTTGACCAATAGTTCTCGTGGAAACGATTCTTACTCACCCTGTCTACAAATATACCTCGTATCCTTGCAAGCGTCTCAGTATAGGTATTGATTAGGGTTAATAAAGCATAATTATTACTTGTTTATGTATTGAATTACCCAATCAATATTACACCAAAGATGCAGCTTCACAATATTATCCATACACATCCATACTAACCTGTCCATAGGAGTTGAAGTCTTCAAAGGCAATAAATAAATAGATTTGGTTAACCTGTCCACAATAACCCAAATGCAATCATGTCCCAATCTGGTCCTGGGCAACCCACTTACGAAGTCCATCATAATATGCTTCTATTTCTACTCTGGAATAGGCAACGGATACAATAAATCACTCGGTTTCTAGTGCTTGACATTTACCTGTTGACAAACCAAACACTTGGATACAAATTCAGCAATCTCCCTTTTTATGTTGTTCCACCAAAAATGTTGTTTCAGATCCTTATACATTTTATTGCTACCTGATGGAATAGAAAATCTAGAAATGTGAGCTTCAACCTTAACCTCTTTCTTCAAGTTTTCATTTTCAGGCACATAGAGTCATGAGATCCTTGCATCCAAACAATGCCATTATCAACCCAAAATTCCCCTAGATCTCCATTTTCCACCTTGTTCCTAATTTTCATTAACTTTAGATTTGTGACTTGAGTTTGTTTAATCTTTTCTATCAAGGTCGGTTGCACCACAAGTACTGCTAAAACATTGGCTGTGGACTCTACAATCTCCAAACTAAGTTTCTCCATTTCTATTATCAACATGTTGGCTATGACTTCCAAAGATTTCATACTCAGTGCATTTGCTACTCCGTTAGCTTTTCCTAGGTGATAACTGAACTTCAAATCATAATCTTTGAGTAACTCCAACCATTTACGCTGTCTCATATTGAATTCCTTCTGTGTGAACAAGTATTTTCAGACTTCGATGATCTATAAATACTTTATATTGCTCCCCATAGAGATAATGTCTCCAAATCTTCAAGGTGAATACAATGGCTGCCAGTTCTAGGTCGTGAGCGGGATAATTCTATTCATAAGGTTTAAATAGTCTCAAAGCTTACATAAGCACACAACCCAAACCATTCTTAGAAGCATAATTGTATATCAGATACCCCCCAGTCCCAGATGGCAAGGTTAACACTGGTGCTGATATCGGCATGTTTTTCAACTTTTAGAAACTAGCCTGACAATCCGTATCTCATACAAACTTGGTCTTTTTCTGAATAAGTATGGTCAATAGTACCGCTATCAAAGAGAACCTTTCCACAAACTTCTGGTAGTAACCTGCCAAACCCAACAAACTAAAAACCTCTATCACATTTATCGATCTAGGAAGATCAACAATTGCCTCAATCTTCATAGGGTCCACAGATACTCCACTAAAATGCTACACCTTTCAACCAAAATTCACTTAATTTCACTTACAACTTTTTCTCCCTTAACTTCTGTAAAATCAATATAAGATGTGTTTCATGATCCTCATCTAAAGATAAGTAAACCAAGATATATTCAATGAACAGTGTCACAAACCTATCTAAATAGGGCTGAAATACCTATTCGTCAGGTATAAGAGACATCCATGAAAGCTGCAGCTACATTAGTTAGCCTAGAAGGCATCACCAAGAACTCATAGTGACCATATGTAGTTTAAAAGGCACTCTTTGGAACATCATCTACTTGGATCCTCAATTGATAGTAATCAGATTTTGAATCTATCTTAGAAAACACCTTGTAACCTTTCGACTAATCAAAAAAAGTCATCAATTCGCGGTAGGGGATATTTATTCCTGATAGTGAATTTGTTCAACTCCTGATAGCCAATATATAACCTGAGCCTTCCCTTTTTCTTCTTCACAAACAATACTAGAGCTCCCCAAAGAGAGACACTGGGTTTGATAAATTTCTTATCTAATAATTCTTGCAATTGTGTCTTCAATTCTTTAAACTCTGTTAAGGCCATTCTATAAGGAGCTTTGTAAATTGGTGCAGTCTCTGGTAGTAGATTAATGTCAAACTCTGTTTCCTGCTCTGGTGGTAATCCTGGCAAATCTTTTGGAAAAACATCTAGAAAATCTCGATCCATTGGGATGTGTCTTCTAGTTTGGCACCCTCATTTCCTATATTGATCATGCAAAACAAGAATCCTTCATACCACTTTCACAGTGCACTCAGTGCCTGTAAAGCTGATAGTATCAATATAGGTTGTCTATCTGGTTTCCTGATACCGCCAAGATACACACTTTTCTCTTTCTTTGGATAACAAAACCTAAATTTCTTTTCTCTACAGTCCAAGTGAGCATTATTGCAGAACAACCAATCCATACCCAATGTTACGTCAAAGTTAGACATATTAAGTTGTATTAGGTTAGCATCAGATTAATAATCACCCAATGATACCTTACAACTAGGATATATCCAACTGGACTTAAGATTCCTATCCTCCCGGTGTACCCACTCTATAAGGAGTATCAAGCCAATCTGGTTTAATGTTCAACTTCCTACCTAATGTTTTAGAAATGAAAAAATGTGTAGCACCACAATCAAATAAAACAGTTAAAGGCATATCAATAATTAATACCACTAGTAACTACCTGACCCGATCCATCTACTTCTTGCTGGGTCATAGCATAAACTCGAGCTGTAGTTAGTCCTGTGCCACTGCCACTCCTTCACTGTGGCATCTATTGCTGCAATAGTCCTGGCTTGGCAGTAGGACAGTCTTTAATCCTGTGTTTGAAACTGTCGTAGGCTAAACATGCTCCTAACATCTATCTACACTCTCCTGTGTGATAATGACAATAACTGCACTCCGGGATATGATGTCGTGCCTAAGATGGAGCTAGTAGTGCTGATACCGTCTCTCCTATCTTATAAATGACCTGAGAGAGTCCAGCAATAGCTAAGGATGGTCGTGGTCTCGCTTGTGGTGGCGAGGGGATAAAACCACAAAACTGTAGAACTGGTGGCTGTAGTGGTAGTACATTATGAGCTGGGGGTGCTATAGATCTATATACTAGTCTCTATGGAAGGACATATGGATCTTTCTCACCCCTTTCCTATACTGCCTGCAGTCTCAAAAAGTATCTACACGGGCACTGGAGTCGTACATGCTTCTCAAATGTATATGTATCCACTGCTGCTATTTTTTACTAGATCTTCTTCAACAAACCTTTCCTGAAATGATTACACTTCTCCATCCTATCATTCATAACCCCTAGAGCAAACATTCCAAGTGCATGGAATCTCTGTGAATACTCCACTACAGACATCTCTAGAGTCTGTCTAAATGTATTGAACTCATCTCCCCACTCAAGTCTAAGATATGAAGGATAAAAGTGCTCCAAAAATGCCTTCCTGAATGCCACCCATGAAATCTGTCCTATAGAGGCAAGTACAAGTCTCACCCCTTTCAACTATCTAGCTGCATCTCCAACCAAGTATGGCTTTCCTATCAGAATTTTGTACTCAACAAAGTACCTTCAAGAAATCTAAATTTTCCTCAATTTGTCACAACTATTTTTAAATTTCATCTGGATTATGTCTACCCTGAAGGTAGGAATATTAATCTTCGTAATTGCCCAGTAGTAATAATCAACATCTTTACCCTCTAGTTGTATACTGGTGGTGAACTAGGTGCAAGATTTCCAGAGGCAGTATGAATAGTGCGTGCATTGTTTGTCCCATAATAGCCGCAAAGTAGCATAATCTATTACTTGTGCAGGCATCTTTGATTGTTGGGGCTGCTGTAAATATTGTGGCTATTGTATCAATTGTTCAATTTGAATTTGTCTTCTTATCCCCAGATCTGTCCCAACAGACTCCTTAACCTGTACTTGGCAGGTCCCAATCCCCTACTTAGGTGTTTCCTCCTGAGCTATAACAACCTGTTCTGTCTATTTAGTTCAGATGTCATTTTCTTGCACAATTCAAATAGGGTAAATATTACACGTCAATTCTTATTCAAATACTAATCATGAAATAGTATGCTTACACACTTCAACCACTCCCTGTCTAAGCATTAAGAATAAGGAATTGCAACATCTCCCAATCAGGATTGACCAGTCCCAAATCCTAAGTTACTTACAAGTCGAAGTTCCCAATACTACACCAAAACAATGACAATTCAACTTAATACTAGACATAGGATTAAATGACCTATGCTCAGAAATCACTCGATGTCACGTCTCTAAAATGGGACAATGACATGCCGTGCCTTGGGTTCACTCCAAGCATACAAGGCACAGTACAAGAGTACTAAACAAACCATAAAACATGTTATTAGATATCAAGATCAGCCTAGACACAATCACAGAAGGTATATATAACAAACATAACCACAACCATTCACGACATATGCAAATCATACCTATATACAAGTATCAAACTACAAACAAAACGACTATCAAAAGTTTAATAACAAGACAATTCTAATGACTCCTCAGGCATACAGGCCTAAACACAAGAACAAACCTCATACTAAGATGGTAAATAAAAAACTATAACTATAGTAACTGGGGTTCACACTGTAATCCCCTCCCAGGTCAGCATTCGACTTAGGACCTACTATTACCTCCTGTTAGTCCTCGACTGCAAACAAAAAGAGAAAATAATAACAGGGTAATCATGTAATACTTAGTAAATAACATTTAAGAAAATCTAATTATAGATTACATGTATATAATCAGTGTAGGGTATAATACGAGACATTATAAATAATTAAAATACGAATGCCAATCAATGAGATCATAGTTCACAATAGTCTTCCCAACACTTTATCTAGGTCTACCTATTATCTGCCCGAATAGATGAGGCATAACGGAGTGTCTATCATTTATCTTCCTAATAGATTGGGTATAACATTTATAAAGAGGAGTACTCAGTATATCATTTCATTCGCTCACTCATAGCCAAGTCCACTCAAGTGACTCTTTGAACTCTTCACAATAATCAATCATTAACACATGGTGAAATAAATGAGCAAACAATACATTACATAATAAATGTATAAATTATAAACATACTTACCTTATGAACATTACTCAAATCAAGTGTACTTACCTTACTATGAATTATTCCAAGGCTGCAAGACCTTCCATATTCAAGATATCGATAAAAGGCAAAAATGTTACTTATCTCAAAAATTGATTTCGATAAACTTAACTTCGATGGTCTAAAACTCTAATCCCGAATCAACGAAATCAAGAGAGTGTTATACTATTGGAAAAAAATTAAGGTAGGTGTTCGCTTTTGGGCATCACCCAAATTCTCAAATTAGGCAATAATGGAACACAGACAAATAGGGATTGACTTAAATTCACGAAAACAAGATCAAACTCTAAAAATTAGGGTTCATAACCTCAAATATATCACCAAGTTAGGAATTGTCAAAACTCTCATTCAAATCTCAGCAAAATAATAGCTAAATAGTCATTTCAAATCACAAATCAAGTCTCAGTAGCTAATAAATATATTTAGTAATAAAATCAAACCATAAATAACAAAATTAAACAAGTTAATTTCTAGAGGAACTTGAAATTTAACATGAAAACCATGCAAAAATTGGATTAAAACTTACTTATGACGATTAAATGTAGCTCTAGGAGTACTCTTGTATCACCAATTTGATTTGGGACAAAAATTCCCAAACTAATTATAGTGATTTATAAATTGGGTTGAATGGGTCTTTGTAAGAGTTCTTAAAGATATTGCTACTTCTTGGAAAGAAAATGGATTTGCAATCTGAAAGATAAGACCCCGTGAAGAACTCTTACCAAAATTTTTAAATTTACACTTTAGTCCCTTAAATTTTGAAATCCCTGTTATATTTTTGTCCAAAAACTTAATAAAATATTCAAAAAAGATAAAACAATTATTTAACAGTTGAAAGGGAGGTTAACACGTATTTAAAGGGATAAGATCAAGTAAAAAAATATATGAAATAAGTAGAAAATATCGGATATTACAACAGAGTCCTCTTATATCATCAGTCAATTGATGTTCAAATATGTGTTAAAAAGGAACTTTGAAAACGGTTGTAGCAGTAGATGTGCAATATATTTTTCAAACTACCAATTTAATGTGTAGTCGGCTTTCTACTATTTATCTATTCATTGAAAAACGTGAAAGCTAGTTGGGGTGGCATAATGAGTGGAGGATAAGGCATGGTTGTGTATGCAAACATACCACATTGTCGGCACTATAGTTGCATCCAGGAATAAACTTGTCAAGTTCTTGACAAAAGTGGCTGATGCATTTCCTCCAACTCCAACACTACGTAGTCTCTTTTGGCATCTTTTATTAGGAGTAGAAGTAGAATACTAGAAGTCTTCTTTTCTCCTCCCACTTCGGGAGAACTTTTTCTAGAGTTGCATCCTTGTTTTCTTAAGTTGTATTGTTGATTTACATGTTTCAAAAAAAGAAAAAAGAAAAAAAAAATTGACAATGTAAGAGTTTAGTTTATGTCTTCTTTATTTGGTTTAAACTTTAATTGAAAGTTTACTTTAGTTAATTGATTTATTTAATTGCTTTCTCTTTATATGATTTCTCTAATTGGTTTCCTAAAATTACTTTTTGTAGTGTTAATGTTTATATTTATGAACTAATTAGTCATGATTTAGAGTTTGAGTGATGTTAATTTCTATTTGGTAAAGGTTAATTGGTTGGTTGAAACATGATTAAAATTAGTTGATTGGATATGTTAATGGATCATTAGTTAATCTAAGAACTTGATCACTTCTTTATTTGGCAAAATAAGGGGAAATGAGAGTAGAACCTCCACTTCAAACCATGATCAACAATGGATTAGAACTAGAATCTGACTTTAATTGGCTAACTCACTTGATTGGTCACTTAGACTTCCATAAGATAATTGATTGAATTTGGTTAATGTAAGTAGTAGGAGGGATCCATATTTAAACTAATTGAGTTGGTAGAGTTGATTGTTGAGAAATTAAAATTAGGTTAAATTGGGAATTGATCTCTAATTTAACTAATTGAATTAATTGACCAATAAATTAACTAAAAAGGAGAATTGACTAGTCTAAAATCAATCTCTCCTTTCCAAAATCGTTTTCTTAGCTTATTTTAGACTTTAATTTAGTTACGAAACTAAATTCCTTTTTATTTCGATCCTTAACTTACCAAAAAGCTGATACTTACTAATCAATTCTTGTGGAATATATGATCTTTATTTTTCTTAACTATAGTTTAACGTTATATATTGTCAAGATGTCATCAAGTTTAGTTAGTTAATTTAAGTATATTTTTAAAACTAAATTATATAACAATGACTATTTATAACTATCATCACCGTAATCACTAAAATATATATTAGTGGCTTACCACAAATAATGAACACGAAATTATTATGGGTAGTCCATTCGATTTTTTTTTTTTTTTTTTTTGACTGATTAACAATTAAGGAGTCGTGCAAACGCAATCTTCGCTACCACAAATTAAGACGTATGTTTTATCCCTTTGAATAAATTTTAGACGGACACTTCTTCAAAGTACAATGGAGATCACCAACCTAAGCCAGCAGGCTTCTTATCACCCATTGACCCCTTCCAGGGGCCTTCAGTCCATTCGGTTTATTTCTTAAAGAAAATACACTTTGAACATCATCTCTGCCACAGTTGTCTATTAAGAGTCGATGAATCAGCTGGTACGAGTTACACACGTCACAAATATAAACAATGCCCTCTATAATGACACGTGTCCGTCTCCAAATTCTCCACTCCCCTCAAAATCACCCTTCATAAGAACGTGGCAAAATTTTCCTTCCCCAATTACACATAGTCAGACACTAGAAGATATAAAGCAAAAGTCGATCCAACGTTTCAATTTACAATTTTCTCAAATTCGGGTTCGTAGTAAACAAAAAGAAAAACTGAAATATCAAGAAAATGGCAGGAAATGAAGACTGGAGGAAAAATGCAGACACGCATAAAATGAGTCCCGAAGATGTGAAAAGAGCAGGAGTGGATGCCTCAAAAAGGCCACCAGGCCACAACCCTGGGGGCATTTTGCATCAGAGGAGGAAATTGCCATATAGTCCTGCGACTATGGCTCTAATTGGCTTTGCTATTGCTGGTTCCATCTTTTACTTCACTTTATACACTAAGAGAAAGACTGAAGCAAGTGCTAGAGATGTTGCCAGGGTCAGTACTGGTGCTGCTGATCCTCAAGAGTTTACCCGACCACGCAAATAGAAAGGAATACTCGTATTGTTGTAGGTTTGTAGAAGCGTTTGTAATACTAAATATTTTGTATTAATTTTGCGTAGTTCTTTGCTCTTGTTTATTTTGAAGCTAATTTTGTTTTAAGATTTTTTTTTTTAAGCTAGTCATGTTTTAAGATAAAACTGAAACACGGATACTAAATTAAAATTGTTGCACACTTTTATCCAATTTCATGATTGTTGAGAATTATTGACACTCTTATAAGTTATAGCTAGAATAAAACCATTGAAAAATCAATCAAGACTAACCTACAAATTTGGACCTGCAAAACTGTGAGTAGAATGACAGGGACCAAGAAAAAAGCTTATGCACAGAAGTATTTTTTATTTGTTCAACAATCGAAAATATTTGACAACAGGGTTAGCATCTAGGGGCCGTAAAAATTATTATTAGTGAATTAATATTAATACTAAAACTTTACTGTGCCTGACTGTACACGCGTTGCTCTCGGGTTCTCGTCACTGTTGCTCTGGGTTTAGGGTGAGTGATAAATAACTCAGCAAGTAATTAATATTATGTTTATTAGATCAACCAAGATATATATATTATAAAGTTTTAACATACATTAATACAAAAGTTTTTAAAAAGTTTTTATTTGATATCAAAATAAAAGTTTTTAAAAAGTTTTTATTTGATATCAAAATAAAAATTTTATTTCACATCGTAAAATTTTTTTTTGAAAATGTCTTTTTAAAAATAAAATGTACATATTTTTATAGTAAGTAGTATTATATCAAAGATTTGTAAAATAGATTTTATAAATATTAAAAGCTTAAAAATCAGAATACAAATATTAAAACTCATAATCAGAATTTGAAAATTCAAAATTAGAATATTAAAATTAAAATTATAGTCAAATTTAAAGTTCATATCATGGTTTATTATAGGCTCATAAAATAAACAAGTTATTAACAGCTTATTGAGTATTCAGTCTAGTATTAAGAGATCCCTAGAAGAGGATTGCTAAGGGTCTCGCAAAAATCACCTTAGTCAAAGTTCGGAGTTTAGAGATCAAAAATTATCATATCTAGTAGTTTAAAAAGTGCAGAATTATAGTTCCTACCGACTATTCATGATTATTTTAAGAGTTTTGGTTCGTTATTAATTACCGAACAAATATTTCAAGTACATGCACATGCAAAATAATCATATAAAGTTCAAAATAATGCCACTCATATAATTTCATAATTTAAAATAATACAAATATTCATGTAAGGTTTAATTTTATTAATTAGAATAATATATTGTTAAAAATAATATTTAGACAAAATGTTTTCATAATTACCAAAGGGATAATAACCACCTACCTCAACGTAGTAAAACGTAGCCGCTGAAAAATTCAATTAATTTCTCACACAAAATTTCATCACATATTACTTAAATTCAAACAAAAAAATAAACTTACTTGCATAAAGATTATCATGCCATCTACAAACTATTCAAAATTCAAAACATCCTAATAGGCAAAGGAATTATCTCAAAACCCATAAAATTTTCCAAAACAGTATTAAAATCAATCCTCTATTACACCATGTAACTATTTATCGTATTTATTTTACAAAAATAACACTACAATCGTATCATACTTATTTATTTTAAAATATATATATATACTCAAGTAGGCATTACTAAAATAATTTTTTGAAAAATAAAAGTCTAGAAATAATCTTCTCATAGCATATATATATATATATATATATATATTCAAGAATGTATAAGATTTCAAAAATAGCATTCTTACTAACTAATACTTTCAAAACTATTTTATTTGATTACTACAAAAATTAAACTTTTAATATCCTATAATGACTAGGATCAAAAGTGTATAAACATTTTGTCTAAAATTCATATTATAAATAAATTATAAGGCCTAATAGAAGGGATCTCACCCTTTATAATGCAAAACTTGCTGCATTTTAAATTGGACGACCAGTTGTGCTTGCTTCATATGAATTCTTTCCAGTGCGTCATGGTACTGTGGGGGATGTCATCTATGACATTATATAGGGCCTCGTCGTCATGGTGATGTAGGTCAACATGGTCGGCATAGTAGTTGTGGCGTCCGAAGCTACGTGCCTAGGAAGTTTTGCCTGTTCTGGATAGGCCTTCGATGATGAGGCTGTTAGGTCTGTGCGATTTCAGTTGGGCCTCGTGACGTCAACAAGATGGATAGTATTACACCAGAGCAACCTAAAGTCTATATAAATGACTAATTACTCCCATACCTGTTGCTCATATTCCTCACTGCAACCTTCAACATGAAAGTTGATAATCAATTAATAAATGCAGTTGACTATAAAATTAGAATAATTCAGACTCGGACCCAATTTGAAGTCCAAAAATCAGGTTGGCCATGCCTTTTATGGTCTCTTTGAGGCCACTGATGGGCAAATCAATAAAAATAGATACTTGTATTTTAATTTACACCCCCAATGCCCAATTAACACCACAAGTACTGTACGTATAACTGTATACGATACTAGGCTCACCAGAATAGATAGTCGATAAGAAGAATTTGCTTTTTCTGGTGATATGTCTCATAGAAATAACTTACTATGACACATCTTATGCTTCTACCAAAGAGGCAATTTGCCCTTGGGTAGAAACATATCAATTAGAGTACAACAATTTGAAGTCCAATTCTATATACAGCAAAATTAGGAGGTACGTCAAATTTGCAATGAGTAAATTTTTCAAATCTGATAAATTGTGAATGCCAAGTGTGTGCATTAACTCTAACAAATTCACAGTTGACCAGGTAGACGTTTGGCACTACAGACCGACTATCCCAGAAAGGGCTCTATGCAGGTCCTTTTCTAGTACCCATACAACCCGAATCACATCTAATATACTTATTGCTGGTCCAGGACAAGCTGCCTTAGAGATTGCAGGTCCACATCATCTATTCGGAGAAAGATTCTTACTGGACAACCTGCAAACCAAGAAGCTAGAAGACTGGGACCTTAGGCCTTCTATAACCTAAGTGTTTATCTCTCATAACTCAGACCAACATATAAAGTTAGGGCCAGATCAAATGGGCCAGCTTATATGCTCTGTTGTAAATACTGTAAAGGTTGAGTGTTTAAAACTAGCAATTCAAAACCCAAATGCTAATTAATATTTACAACCTTATTCATAATAACTTTTTGTTTCCATTTCTACAATTTCTTAACAACTACGCTGCGCTAGCCTTTTTTATTATAGGATTAACTGAAGCCATTCTTTAATGACAAAAACCCTTATGACGACTTGGCACATCGCATCCAAGTCAATGATTATATTTCATTCTAGTAGTTATGATAAACTGTAAATTACATTCCCTATCACACTACCAGACTATGTAAACTAATATAGCATTTCACTTTATATTTGTATAAGCTCCATTAGTAACTATATTATTCTTGAACTACGTAACTATCTTGTTACGCTACCCCTAAACAACAAATATCTACTCCACGGTACGCTCACCTTTGTCACTCCCTCTCCATAGCACTGCTCGAGAAACTGTCCTCACATCAGCAAGAGTGCCTTAAAATGGCTCAGATAATGAGACTTTATAAGTAGCCCATTCCTGCTCTAATACTGGTCCTAATCCATATCGTAGGGCCTCTGAAACACCTCATCAAAATTGGGCAACTCCATTTCACTGGACTATCGGTCTAAAACAATGTAGATGCCGATAAGCTCATTAAGAGCATCACTTTCCTGTTGCCCAAGATCAATTTGGAAATTCCCTATCATATTGTATGACCAGAGCTAAAACAAATGAACATAATGGTTATTAGATCTCCAACCCAAAGAAGGAATGTATACATAAGTCTTCCACGGTTCAGATACATTAAGTTTCTATTAGTTCCTATCAGTACCCATCGCCTCATCAAATATCCCGCAATCAGGCATACTTGACCTCTATGAAATGTCGAATGGCCTTATGCTTAAACAATGGCCGTGGAGAGGCAGAGCGACCACCTAGAAACAAGCGTCACCTGAACGAAGTACTGAAAAAGGAGTGTCCAGGGCATAACTCTTCCAACCAAATGAAGAGTCAATCTATACCAACTAGAGTCCATAGCCCAAAAACCACAGATCTACAGGCATTCGGCCCAAAAACTAAAATTCTATTTATAGATGCACCACTTCAGCACCCAACTTTACAATTTATACTTTGACCTACTCCCTCTATCCCTCCCTTGTACGTATGTCCAATTTAATTGCACCTTCAGCCCTTCCTCTCATAACCAGTACCCATCTACTCTGACACAAAAAAGTGTGAAATGATTGACAATCCAGAAGCTTCCTCAATACATTTCCTACTGTAACCAATACAATGTGTGGTCATCTTTCTCGGATGGACGTCACGTCAGCAACCCAGATTACTCCAACAGGCGAGATATCCTTTTTAAAAAGATTCCCATCCCGATACATGGCCACAAATGGACTCTATTGCCCAATTGACTTGCGGTACCCTTAAGCCTACTTTTTCTCTAGCCAATCAACTACTGACAAGTCTAAGTGGCAGGAAAAGGGACCTCAGTAATATTTTATGCCCCTTCATGCAATTAAAAAACTAGTCCCACCCTCCCTCCTTATATAGAGGTAAAGTTGGGGAAGGCTTCCTCCAAGAAAGGGAATGACGTCACCATGACGTTAACAAGATGGATACTATTACACTAGAGCAACCTAAAGTCTATATAAAGGACTAATTCCTCCCATACACATTGCTCATATTTCTCACTGTAACCTTCAGCATGGAAGCTGATAATCAATTATTAAATACAGATGACCATAAAATCGAAATAATTCAGGCTGAAGGGTACCACAGGTTATTTGCACAGTAGAGTCTGTGTGGGACATGTGTCGGGATGAGAATCTTTTTAAAAAAGATATCTTAGCCGTTAGAGTAATCTGGTTGCTGATGTGGCATCCATTAGAGAAAGATGGCCCCACATTATACTGGTTACAGTAGGAAGCGTACTAAGGAAGCTTCTGTGTTGTCAATCATTTCACACTTTTTTTTGTCAGAACACATGAGTACTGTTTATGAGAGAAAGGACTGAATGTGCAATTAAATTGGGTATTGTACATGGGAGGGATAGAGGGAGTAGGTCAAAGTATAAATTGTAAATGTTGGGTGCTAAGGTGGTGCATTTATAAATAGCATATCAGTTTTGGGCCGAGTACCTATGGATCCGGGGTTTTTGAGTTATGGATTCTAGTAGCATTAGATTCGACTCTTCATTTGGCATGAAGAGTTATGCCCGGGACACTCCTTTTCGAATTAAAGTGAGGTAACACTTGTCCTTGGGTCGCTCTGCCCCTCCACGGCCATTGTTCAGGTGTAAGGCCATTCGTCGTTCACAGAGGTCAAGTATGCCTAATTGCGGGGTATTTGATGAGGCGATGGGTATTGATAGGGACTAACAGAAATCCAATATATCTGAGCCGTGGAAGACTTATGTACACGTCTTCTTTGGGCCAGGGATCTAATGACCGCCATGGTCATTTGAATAAGCTCTGGTCGTACAATATGATAGAGAATTTGAGTTCTAGATTGATCCTAGGCAACAGGAAGGTGATGGTCTTAATGGGTTTATCAGCATCTATGTTGTTTTGGACTTAGAGCCCAGTGAAATGGAGTTGCCCAATTTTGATGAGGTGTTTCAGAGGCTTTACGATATGGATCAGGACCAATATTGGAGTAGGAATGGGTTGCTTATAAAGTCTTATTATCTGAGTTGTTTTAAGGTACTCTTGCGCGATGTGAGGATAGTTTCTCAGGACTATAGAAAGGGACTAAGAAAGATGAGCATCCCATGGAGTAGATATTTGTCACTTAGGGGCACTCGTAACAAAATAGTTACACAGTTCAGGGATAACATAGTTACTAATAGAGTTTATACAAATGTAAAGCGCAATGCCATATTAGTTTACATAGTTTGGGTGTGTGATAGCGAATGTAATTTACAGTTTATCATAAATATCAGAATAAAATATTATCATTGACTTGGATGTGATTTGCCAAGTCAGCATAAGGCTTTTTGTCATTAAAAAACTCTGGTTTCAGTTAATCCTATAGTAAAAAAAGCTAGCGCAGCATAGTTGGCAAGAAATTGTAGAAATTGAAATAAAAAGTTATTATGAATAAAGTTGTAAATATTAATTAGCATTTGGGTTTTGAAGGTGATGGTTTTAAGTACTCAGCCTTTAAAATATTTATAATAGAGCCTATAAGCTGGCCCATTTGATCGAGCCCTAATGGTATATGTTAGCCTGAGTTATGGGAGCCTACTTCATTTATAAATAGCCCAAGGTCGCAGTCTTCTAGATTTTTGGTTTGCAGGTTGTCCAATAAGAATCTTTCTCCAGATATCCAACTCTTCATTTGGCAGGAAAAGTTATGCCCCGGACACTCCTTTTCGAACTCTAGTGAGGCGATGCTTGTCCCTGGGTGGTCACTTTGCCCGTCCATGGACATTGTTCAGGAATGTGTGTGTGTGTGTGTATATATATATATATATGTATGTATGTATATTAATATTTTAAAATTTCTTTGCCCTTTCTTTATCTTTCTTTCTTCTTACTTGTTACTGCTGCTGCTTCCTCGATACTACTACTACTACTCAGACTTCAACGCCAAACAAATATCAATCATCACAACTTCAACAAACTACCTCCAACTCCTGCAGTCACGAGCAATGCAACAGCAGCATTGTAGCAGCCACAGGTCCACAGCAGCACAGCCATAACAACAGACCGATGGCTAGCAACAGCGACAACTTAGCATGGTAGCGGCAAGAGCAGGCCTGATGCCACCGCAACCAGCAGCCCCTTGGCGGCAACCGAGAGACCTCACCAGTAGCTACACATAGCTGTGTATAATGACCTTCCAAATCATCCTTATCATTTTTTAATATTTTTAGAAAAAAACCCTTATTCAAGTTAGAGCACATTAAGATAATTTCCACAAAAATATTTTCCTATATTTCATAATCAATTTTCTAGATTCAGACATATAATAACTAACCAAATTTCTCTAATTACACAGAGTATTACTAATGAAAATTAAATTCTAGGCATGATGTATCCAATATACGAGGGCATAAACAATATAAATAGGATTATCGAAAAAAACTTACGTTGTAAAATTATATTGTTCAATATATGACGAGCTCTTATTATGCACAAAAATTGCTCTCCAAACCTCCCAAAATATCAACAAGCAAATAATGATATAACCTTATGAACTCCCTATTTATACATATTTTAACTCTCAAAAGTTTCCAAACTCTAACTCGTATAAGTTAGCGAATTTTTCCTTGAATCCTACTAATATTGGGTTATTTAAAGTTGGCTGAAAATTTAACTAAAAATTAATTACAAATAATTATCAAAAGGTTTGTATTTAAAATGAAAATCGTTTTTAGGCACAAAGTTGGTCCAAATTAAATAATCCAAAAGAAAAAGGAAACTAAATTGATAAAAACATTTAAGAGTTCTCATGTAAACAGACCACACAATACGTTTTAATCCAACAATAATAAATAGTTCAAATCCAAATAAACTTCATAGATATTATCAAATATTTGGAGTAAATTTTCTTTTTTTTGGGAAAAAAATTACGGGGGTTTACTGTTGAACCCCAGTTATGTTAATCATGTTTTGATGATGACCAAATCATACTAATGGTTTGATAACAAGTGTGTAGAAAAATAGGTAGGTTCAGACGCAAATGATCGTCCGAACAAAACAACCACAAGACTTCACGGACGCAAATGACTGTCTGAGTGACAGAGCTTCGGACGATGGTAATCGTTCTACACAAAGAATTTGAAGCAAGCCTCGGACGAAGAACAGCGTCCGATCATATTTCCAGAAGACTTTGCTTCGATCGGACGCATCCTCAGACGTCTGAACGAATACCCTCAAAGAACGGACGCAGTGTCGGACGCAAGGTTTAGCAGCGGCCGTCCGAACGGTCCAACGGCTAGTTTGTTCGGACGCACTCTTGTTGTATCGGCCGTCCGAAAGGTCCAACGGCTAGTTTTCCAGTAAACAGAAAATAGCCGTTGGGAAGTTGTTGGAAGCAGTTTTTTGGCAACTATAGAAATACCCCTAGGTCTGAATTAACAAGGGGGTAACTTCTACATTGATTACAAATAACTCTTGACCTATTTGGGAGAAATAGTGGGAACAAGTGTTGTAATAGTGTAGGTAGTGTGAAAAAAGCTTAGAAGTGTAAGAGTTCTTCAAGTGTAAGAGTGGAGAGATAACAATTGTAACAAAGGGAGGTTGTGAGTGTAAAACTCTTGGCTCAACTAAAGGAAATTAGTGTGAGCAAGAGTGATCCTCATTTGTGTACAAGAGGTTATTGTCTCACCTACTTTGAAGAGATTTTTAGTGGCTAAACTTCAAGTTGTAAACTTGGTAGTTGCCTTGTAAGAAGCTTTTTGTAGTTGAAAGCTCCAAGCTTGAGAAGCTTGGGAGTTTGGTTTGATTCTTTTAATCTCAATATTCTTATTTGTTTTTTAAGCTTAAATTGTTGAATATCTATTGTATTCATTTGTGCTTAAGTTTTCATTTGGTGCTTAAAGTTTGAATTTCTATTAAGATACTTAAAAAGGTTTGTTTTTAGATACAACCTAATTCACCCCCCTTCTTAGGTTGCTTTTGGGGCCAACATTTACAAATTGTCATTAACAAGAAGTAGAGCAAGTCGAAGATTTTAATTAGCCGTTTGATTATCAGTAGTATCCTCAGATGTTGCCTCCTGAGGCATTATATCTGCACTTTCGTTTCTTCATCAACTCCAAACTTCTCCACAAATTTTTCCAACCGGTCTCAAATTCTTTAACGTCTTAAAGATCGATTGATGGTCCTACAACTGATTATCAACCTTTTCCAGTTCCATAGGTAATCCATGATTAGTTCTTCAGCTGGGATCAGAAACGAGCGATGTCTTTTCCATGACAAAAACTTCATAAAACCATTCGGATTCCTAGCTAGACAAGAACTTTGATTTTATAAGAAAGTATCAACACAAATAATTCAATTTCATATACAATTGTTTAATTATATATATATATATATTATCAATATAAAACAATAATATTTTAATTGTCAAAGCAATTGTATATGAAATTGAATTATTTGTGTTGATACTTTCTTATAAAATCAAAGTTCTTGTCTAGCTAGGAATCCGAATGGTTTTATGGTAATTGGCTTGGACTAACTTATTGTCTAAATACGTTTTGCTTTTGGAGAATAAATCTTTTGCCAATTAAATGGTAATTTTGGTAATTAAAAATGGTGCAAATTTTCAGCCAGTTCTAGTAACCAAATAAGTATAGTAATTGTAGGATTTTTAGTTAACTTTTAGGAATTAGAAATTGGAGACTTTTGGGAGTAAAATATGTATAAATAGGGAACTCTATACGATTAAGAAACTATTTTTACTAGCTGAAATTTTGAACCTTGGAGAGAGGAGTTTTCGTGCACACTAGGAGTTCATCGTGTATCAAATTCGGTATTTTTTTTAACCAAAATTTTTAATTATTCCATTTTCGTTATACGTATTTTTCGTATATAGAATATCATGCCTGAACTGGTGTTTTTCCGTTAGTTAAGATTCGATTATTCGATGAACTGAACTTGATAAAGTTATTTTCCTGTTAAAAGTTGAGATTTAATTCAAAGTATAAGAATTTATTTTTGTAATTGTTTTACAAATATTATGTATTTATTATGAAAAGTTAAAAACAGAAATTTTGAAAAAAAAAAAAAAGAGGATCAACGAAAAATTCTGGCTGCTCCGCTACTATTGCTGGGCGTTGTTGGTATTAGCAATGAGAGTAGTGATGGCATGACGTTGCTAAAACAAATAAGGAACAAAGAGAAAGAGGAACGAAAAGGAAGAAAAAGACAAAAGAGTAAGAGAGAAAAGGCAAGTAACTAGGAGAAAGAAAAAAAAAGGGAAAGAGAGAGAGAATAGGGTTGATAGGACATTGGCAAGTTTTGGCAGGAAGTTTCAAAGTTTGGGTTAATTACAGTTTAAGTCCTTTAGGCCTTTGACATGATAGTTTAAGATAAATTACGTAGTAAGTCTCTTAACTTTATGAAATTTAAGTTTGGGACTAAACTTTTTAATTTGATCTTATAAAAATTTATTTTTAATAACTTATTGAATACTTTTGTAGCATTAGTAAATATTTTAGCTGATATGCTTTTATATAATGAAGAAGGATATATATTTCGATATGAACATGATTAAATATTTTTGGAATCTTAATAATACTTCCGAATGCATGATAATCTGTATAAGAATCGAATTATTTTGAGATTAACCTTAGTTAATATTTGATAATTTTGTTAGGAGATTAGTCGGATCCTTCCTATGATTTTTGTGCTACTTCGAGATAAGTGGTTACTACCCCATTATAATTTCGAAATTTTTTTTGTCTAAATATTATTTTTGACAACATATTAGTTTAGTTATTAAACTTGGATCTTACATGGATATTTGAATTGTTTAAATTATGAAATTATATAAGTGGCATTATTTTGAATTTCGTATGATTATTTCGCATGTATACTGCATGGAATATTTGCTCGGTAAATAATAATGGACCAAGGTTCTTAAAATACTCCTATGAATAGTCAGTAGGAACTATAGTTCTGCACTTTTTGAACAACCAGATAAGATAACTTCTGGCCTCTGAACTCTAAGATGATTTTCGCGAGACCCCTTAGCAACCTTTTCTAGTGAGGTTTCTTAGCACTAGGCTGACTATTTAGTAAGCCGATGATAGCGTGTTTGTTTCATGAGTTTATAATGAACCATGATATGTACTTTGAACTCCGATTATAGATTTTGACTATGATATTATGATTCTGAATTTTTGAACTCTGATTATGAATTTTGATTGTTGTATTCTGATTCCGATTTTAAACTTTCGATCTATTCTACAAATCTTTGATATAATGCCACTTGTTATAAAAGTATGTACCTTTTGTTTTTAAAAAAGAGATTTTGAAGAAAAAAAAACTTTTGCGATTATGTAAAATAAGATTTTGCTTTGATGTCGAATAAAAACTTTTTGAAAAACTTTTATACGATTGTGTGTTAAAACTTCGTAAAATATATATGTATATAACTTGATATTTGGTACAGCAAGGTGGTGTTAGCTACTTCCTAAGTGATTTGTCGCTCACCCCCACAAAATTAATATTTTTGCATGTTATAATCATAAATTCGATTAAGGGGTTTGATCAAGGTTGGAAGTTATTTTGAGCCTTGTGTCCTCAGGCATAGGTGAGGGCACGGTAGTCACGGGACTCCTGGGAGCGGGGCATGGCAGAATGATAATAGAGCTATGGTTTAGAATCTATGGGGCTACTATTAAGGATTGAGTTGAGCTTAAGTATTACTTTGATGAGTTTGAATATTTTTAAATTGATACTAATTAGACTTGTGATTTGAAATACGTGTATCGGATTTAGTTTGATAAAAGAATGGAGACGAAGGTATTACGGTTAAGAGAAACTAATTAAAGTTATTTAGAATTTAAGGACAATTGTGAGAAGGTTAGACGAACTTCAAGAAATTGATGTATGTTGTTAAAGCCTACTTTAGGTTGATTTTTATTGGGTCAAATATTTAAGATACTTGGGATTTCGAAGTGCTACACGAGAAGAAAATGAAAATTTGAGATTAAGATGCACATGATGGTGAAATATCAAGATGGTAACTCTATTAAGGATAAAAGACGTGATAACATTAATGTTTTTAAATAACTTTGGGGAACGATAAAAAGTAAAGAGATTGAGAAAACAATAGTATTCGTTACCATTTGAATTTTGATGGGTAATAATAATAGGAATTTGATTGATTTTTTTTTTTGTATTCTTGACGGATTCGGTTTGTTTCATTAAGAATACATTCTAGAATATATTATGTGCTATTTTGACTTCTTTTGATAATAAAAGTATGATTTGTTTTTTACAACTTGTTTTACTTGTAAAAGCATTTTTCTATACTAATGTAATATTTTGAAAATAGTATATTTTAAAAAATGATTATGTAAATTTGTCATAACTTATTTTGACAAAGAAAAAATCTATACTTGAATTATATCCGTAAAAAAAAAAAAATCTTTAATTGATACTTGATTTAAACAAATACTACTAATTATGATAGTCACTAAATCTTGTACCTAACATATCGGTTATGCAGTACTGTTTGTGGTATTAGGAAGGTTTGCTCCTGCAAAGATGGCCAATAATATGCTATGAAACCATAGTAGGATTTAATTTAAGTTAGGAAATATAGGAACTTAGAAAATGTGTAAGTGCTCGCAACTCAAAATTTGAGAATATATTGGAATATTTTTTGTACGATTTGAGTGGTTCAACGAATCTTATGTGGAGTCACTATGGAATACTGAATTTTGATATATTATATGAAGTTTAGTGACTGTGGACGTAAAATATATGTAAAAGAATCTACGATTAAATTGGTCCAGATTGATATAAGTGATTTTGAGACTATATTTAGGAATGAACTGGTTAGCTAAACATGGTGTTAAGGTGGGCTGTAGAATTAAGTGTGTAATCATTTCTGAATGGGTAGCATTGACTTATCAAGGTAATACGAGTAAAAGAAAAACACCTAGAGGAATATTGATGAGGACAGTATAAGCAATAAAGTTTTTTTTTAAAAAAAAAAAAGAAAAAAAAGAGAGGTTATTAAGGATACTTAACTTCTATGGTAGACAACTAATGGAATGAGGGAAACTTAATGATGTGTGGTTAAGGAATGTTTGGAAGTGATTATGGAAGAATTACTTAGAATATCTTGGAAAAAAAATAGTGATATCATTTGGTTTGACCAATGCTCGTATAAGATTCAAGGTTTAGTTTTAGGCCTCAACTGGACAGATATATGACAGTGTTTATTGAAAAAATTCTGATTTATTTTCTAAGTAAGGAACCTCATGACAAACATCTAAGAGAAATAATTGGCATTTTAAAGGAAGATAGGTTTATATAAGGGTAATTTTTATAAGACATGTGATTTCATATAAGGAGTTAGTGGATTCTAAAAATTCAAGATTAAGTGGACTGGCTAAGGTCTACAAGCATTACTAAGGTAAGAAACCTTTCAGACAAGATAGTTACTATCAAAAGTTCATTAATGGGTTTTCACCTATTGTAGCAACATGAGAAAAGTTGGCATAAGATAATGTATAATTGGTGTGATATTTGAGATGAGGAAAGGACTTTTAACATTCAAAAGAAGAGTCAATAATGTTATCTATTTTAAGCCTATCATTTGGGACTTAAGGGTTTATTGATAATGGATTTGGGACGTCATACCAATTATCCTCGAATGGACAGTCAATTCGAGAAGACCATCCCAACACTAGAAAATATGTTACAATTTATGCATTAGATTTTGGAGAAAATTATGATAGACTATTATCATTAATGAAGTTACCAAGTGATATCGAAATGATTCCATTTGAAGTTTTATATGGATGCAAGAGTAGATTCTTCCCATATTAGAATTGAGTTGGAGAAAAAAAATTAATTTCTAAATTCGACTTGGTGAAAAAGAAATTGAGAAAAGGTAAAAGTTATTTGGTTTAACCTCATGATAGGTAGGGCTATTTAAGATATAGGAATTGTAGGATTGGAAGACAAATATATTAATTTAGTATTGACGTTTAATTTGTCAAAGTGCACAATATATTTCAAGTATCGCAAATATAGAAGTATGTACCTAATTCGAATTATGTGATCAAATCTTAATCATTGAACATTAGAGGGAATTCTTATAAAAGGGTCACCACTAAAGATTATTAAATATAGGGACAAAAAGATTGAAAGGAGATACGTTTCATAAGTAAAGTTTCATTGAACTAGTCAAAATGTGGGAGAAGTGATAGGGTAACAAGAAAAAGATATATGGATGAGAAACAGGTTCCCTTTGACCAAGGTGTGCAAGTTTCGAGGATGAAACTTTTTGTAAAGAGGGTAGAATTTAAACCCCCAATTTTTTTATATATATGGATATATATTTTCAACATAAATCAATGATATTTTAATTAAACAATTGTATATGAAATTGAATTACTTGTGTTGGTACTTTCTTATAAAATCAAAGTTCTTGTCTAGTTAGGAAACCTAATGCAAATTTTATGGTAATTGCTTTGGACTAACTTATTGTCTAAATACGTTTTGCTTTTGGAAAATAAGTCTTTTTCCAATTAAATGGTAATTTTCATAATTAAAAATGGTCAAAATTTCAGCCAATTCTAGTTACCAAATAAGTATAGTAATTGTAGGATTTTTAGCTAACTTTTAGGAATTAGAAGTTGGAGACTTTTGGGAGTAAAATATGTATAAATAGGGAACTCTATAGGGTTAAGAAATTATTTTTTCTTGCTGAAATTTTGAGCTTTGCAGAGAGGAGTTTTTGTGCACACTAGGAGTTCATTGCGTATCAAATTCGATATAATTTTCTAACCAAAATTTTTAATTATTCCGCTTTCTTTATACGTATTTTTCATATATGGATTATTTTCCTATTAAAAGTTGAGATTTAATTCAAAGTATAAGAATTTATTTATGTAATTTTTTAAAAAATATTATGTATTTATTTTGAAAAGTTAAAAATAGAAATTTCAAAAAAAAAGGAAAATGCAATGGGAGGAGTGATGGCATGAGGTTGCTGAAACGAATGAGGAACCAGAAAAAGGAAGGAAAATGAGAAAAAAGACAAAAAGGGTAAGAGAGAAAAGGCAAGTGACTAGGAGAGAAAAAAAAAATGGGAGAGAGAGAGAGAATAGAGTTGATGGGACATTGGCAAGTTTTGGTAAGAAGTTTCAAAGTTTGGGTTAATTACTGTTTAAGTCCTTCAGGCCTTTGACATGATAGTTTGAGATAAATAGCATAGCAACTCCCTTAACTTTCTGAAATTTAAGTTTTGGACTAAAAATTTGAACACTTATTATATAAGTAGTTAGAAGATACTAAAGAACTATTTTTATAATAACTTATTCAATACTTTTGTAGTATTAGTAAATATTTTAGCTGATATGCTTTTATATAATTAAGAACAATATATATATATTTCGGTATGAACATGACATCTTAAATATTTTTAGAATCTTAATAATACTTCTGAGGGTATGATAATCTATACACGAATCGAATTATTTTGAAATTAACCTTAGTTAATATTTGATAATTTTGTTAGGAGATTAGTCAGATCCTTCCTATGATTTTTTTGCTACTTTGAGATAAGTGGTTACTACCCCTTTGTAATTTCGAAAATATTTTTGTCTAAATACTATTTTTGACAACACATTATTTTAGTTATTAAACTTGGACCTTACATGGATATTTGAATTGTTTAAATTATGAAATTATATAAGTGGCATTATTTTGAATTTCGTATGATTATTTTGCATGTGTATGTGGATGGAATATTTGCTCGGTAAATAATAATGGATCAAGGCTCTTAAAATACTCATGAATAATCGGAAGGAACTATAGTTCTGCACTTTCTGAACTGCCAGATAAGATAATTTCTGGTCTTTGAACTCCTAACTCTGAACTCTGGCTAAGATGGTTTTCGCGAGATCTCTTAATAACATTTTCTATTGTCGAATCTCTTAGCACTAGGCTCAGTGCTCAATAAGCCCATGATAGTGTGTTTGTTTTATGAGCCTATAATGAACCATTATATGAGCTTTGAACTCCAATTATAGATTTTGACTTTGATATTCTAATTCTTAATTTTTGAACTCTGATTATGAATTTTGATTGTTGTATTCTGATTATGGTTTTGAACTTTTGATATTTGTGAAATCTATTCTGCAAATCTTTGATATAATGCCACTTATTATAAAAGTACGTATGTTTGTTTTTAAAAAGATATTTTGGAAAAAAATACTTTTGCGATTATGTGAAATAAGATTTTGCTTTGATGTCGAATAAAACCTTTTTGAAAAACTTTTATATGATTGTGTGTTAAAACTTTGCAAAATATATATGTATATAACTTGTTTGGTCCGGTAAAGGTGATATTAGCTACTTGCTGAGCGATTTGTCGCTCACCCCCACAAAATTAATATTTTTTGTAGGTTATAATCATAGATTCGATTAAGTAAGGTTCGATCAAGGATTGGAAGTTATTTTGAGCCTTGTGTCCTCAGGTATAGGTGAGAGCACGGTAGTCACGGGACCCCTAGGAGCGGGGCATGACATTAACTTTTCTACCTTTAACTCTAACAAAATAGTCTTCATGTAACTATGCCTAAACATAGAACTCTCTGGCTACCTCTCGGACACCTGTATCCAACAGCTTACCATAATAGCCCTAGTCCCTCACAATCATAATCTCCCTAGTAGAATACTAAATAGGACCACCGTCAAAGGTTATATACAAGCAATATTGTATTAATGTAGGTACTAATTAAATTATATAAATGCTCAATAAAGAATCCACCATTCTTGAATAACGAGAAAGTACATTATGTTGATTTCATCAGAATTTGACTCAAAAGAATCGGTCGGTGATATTTTAAATAATTTTCATATAAATAAATAAATAAATATATATATATATATATATATATATATAAATGGGAAATAATATTTTGATAGTAACTCCATACAAAACATAGTAAGGTGGTAGATGCAAATTACTATTTTGTATGCAAAGGAACTTTTCTCTATATTTTATTTCAAAATAAATAACGATGTATTGATGGATATTATTGTTATTTGTTGGGACACTAATAGAATGGTAAAGTAATAAATACTAATCAGTCAGTAACATAGCATGACAAATAGTATACTGATGAGATTGATTTCAGAATTTAAGTCTAGAAAGACTTACTATATCAGATAAGTCACTTGCTTAGGGATTTGTCACATTAAATCAAGTCATGATATTTACTTAACCCCAGATATCAAATTAATTTAGTTGAGACTGATTTATGCCATATGTTTTGAATAAAAACCTTAAGGATCTCATGTAAATATCTCTGACAGACAACTCTATAAGTAGCCTTAGCTATTATTTTAATTGGACATCAGAATCAAAATGATAGAATACCTAAGAAGATGTTTGGTTCACATTTGAGAATCAAAAGCAGAATAGAAATAATAAAAGCCCACTATCGGTATGGGATAATGTCATTTACTCTTACATGTTTGGTCAAACAAGGAATGTCCTTCATTATATTAATAAGTTAATCAATTTGAAATCCAAGTCACAAGTGGGAAATGAAAGTGGGCATTGTCTAACACTTTCATTCCCATAGAATGACTCCCATAGTGATTAACTAAACATATCTATGGGTATCATTAACCTTGATCCCTATTCCTTACCCTTATATCTATAAGCGAAACAACTCATAAATATATTTTTAGGAGAATAGAGAGATAGTGTGCACACTTCTGGAGGTAAAACACTTGAGATGCTGAAAAAAGAAGTTACTAAGAAGTTGTTAAGGAAGAGAATAAAGTAAATTTTGTATTATATTGATGATACAAACACCTTTTATGTTTCATATACGAATCAATTTTGTAAATGATATAGTTCTTGGGACTACAAACTAACATGAGACTCTTTAAAGTAAATTTAATATGATTTACAACAGTTCAAATTTAGCGTAGACAAGCTAAGGTTCTCTTAGACTAGATAGGATGGGATGGACTTATCTTAGAATGTAGTAATTTTTTGTTACAGCCATCATGTGATCTTCACCTTTATGTGTCAATAACTATCTGATGCACACGTGAGCCATGGATCAAGTGATAAGGTCATGGATCAAGTTCAAGGATTTGATCCATCCATGTTACGGCTAAGGTCAAGGGTTAAGAAGTTACATCAAGCTATGTTGGGCTTTGTCGAGA
Source organism: Cinchona pubescens (assembly GCA_025175665.1). Lineage (NCBI taxonomy): Eukaryota > Viridiplantae > Streptophyta > Magnoliopsida > Gentianales > Rubiaceae > Cinchona > Cinchona pubescens. Next base: position 553,600 of record JANKKI010000092.1, read on the forward strand.
AAATTTAGGACCAACAAACATTATTATTTGCAAGTGGTGGATAAGAGTTGATCCAAGCTCAAGTCAAGAGGCTAGTCCAAGTCCAAGAAGATTCGAGTCTTAGAAGTCCAAGAATCCAAGAGCTCCAAGAAGGTTTCTAGAAACCCTAGTTTCAGCCATTTCAATTAGTAGGCCATCTCAATCCTATTTGACCTAAGATTTAGCTATAATACTTGTTCCTAGGTGTTATTGCTTTATTTGTTTCATTAACTTGGACATAGAGTTAGTCTACATTAGTAGTATAGCAAATTTTAAGCCTTTTTTGTGCCAATCCAATGGTTGTTTAGATTTGGCTAGTTAGTGCCCTAGTTTTGGTAGGACTTTTCATAGGGTTGGGGCTGTTTTTCACATTAAATACACCTCTCACCATGGCCGAATACATTCATTCAACATTCAATAAAATTTCAAGAGAACAATTTATCTTCCAAAGACTTGTGGTATTTGCAAGAATTATTCTCGTGATTACCGACCAAGAATACTATTGGTTTTAGTCTCCTTATAGACAACGAATCAATATCTCATACATTCTTTGACGAACAGCTTTAAATTCTTGATTCCATAATCAAAGGTTTTAAGTCCATCAAGTCGGAGTTTGTGTTTCGTTTCGTTATTGATAAATTTTCTGGTTTTCCCTATTTCTTGTTTGATCAACTGGCTGAAACCCTAGGGTTTTTCCAATTCTTATTTTCGTGATTAATCTTGTGGGTTGTGTATTCAAGGCGCATCTTGGTTCTGCAATTCAAATTCGAGTCTCACTAGTTTAACTACGAGGTTTGCATCAAAGTGGCATTGGAGCTTTGGGTTCCCTAAACACATTTGTTTTCTTGTGTTCTCATAAATCTTTTGAGATTATATCCTACTATTTTCTTTTTTGATTCTTGTTTTAAAAAGTTGAGTTTGTTCTTGTTCTTTAAAATTTCAGCTTTATTCTTGTTCTTTTGAACTGATTATTGTTGTGATTTTTGCCAACATCCAAGTGTTAATTTGTTGTTCTTGTTGATGACAAAAAAGTTAGACATCAAAACCTAATTGATTAGGGTTTTCATGTGATTTTCTTGTACATCAAGCTTCTAGTTATTCTTATGCAAACTTCTTACCTCATGTTCTTGATTAGTTGTGCGTATTTTGTGCAATAATCTGCTGTTTAAAAAAAATAGCCGAGACAAAAAACCCTAGCCGATTAGGTTTATTGCATTTTATTGTTCTTCAAGTTTTGTTGTTCTTGTCGCAAGTTTTATTGGTGATCTTGTTCTGATTTTTTGCTGCTGCCGTACAAATAACCTGCTAAAAAAAGGGAAAAAACTAATTTCTAAAACCCTAGAGCATTAGGGTTTTGCATGATTATTGTGCACTCCAAAGATTGTTATTCCTTATTCTCACATACTTGCACAACTTGAATCCTTTTCTTTCCTAGATTAATTGCTCATTTGAATCTTTTTCCAACTTGGAATACATGCAATAAATCCATCTCATCCAAGAATTGTCTTAAATCCTTTTCCTACTATGATTTATTCCAAATTTTGTTGAACTTCTTGATGTTGGGTATATATAACAAAAAGAATTTATTCGTTGTGAAAAAAAATTGTGACATTCTGAAACTACCCCCAGTTCTTCTCGGCTAATTGGCAAACCCGAAACCCTATATGTTATTTGACCATCTTATTTTTGGCTTTCTAATTGCTTTGTGTGCATTCTTTGATAAATCGGTCGCCATTACTTTGTTATTTCTTGCTACAATAAGTCCTTGGTCTATAATTACTAACTGTGTTCCAAAGTATTAGTAATTATTTGTCACTCTTACTGTGTACTTGTCAAGTCTAGAAAAGACTTTGAGGACAATTTATTCAAGAGGAAAAAGGCAAGAGTGGTGACTTATTAGAGGGTAAAATCATTGAATTTGAGTGAAACATAAGTGAAATTGTGTGACATCTTCAAATTTGAGTGTAAACACTAAGGGTGTGCCGTGAGGTCATTCTTTTTTTAATAACCCTAAGTATCAAAAATCTCTTGTTTCTTTTGTTTTTATTCTTGTTGCATGTTCAAAATGTCACAAGAAGGAGAGAGTTCAAGGGTTAATGCCTTGGAATCTCAACTTGCCAAAATGGCCATATCTTTGAGAGTATTCAACACTTTCTTGAGACATTAACTAAGGGACGGAATGAGCTAACTATTTGAGCCTTATGCTCGTACGACGAGACAAAATCGTCGAGGTACGTATCTTAATTACTATTCCAATGACTACGAATCTGACGATGAATTGTATAATATAGGTGCAAGATCAAGGAATCGCCGACATGTTTGGGACGATGGTAGGATTGACGATGATACTGGTAATATTCAATTGACTGTCCCTACATTTCAAGGTAATCTCAATCCTGGTGTCTATCCTGAGTGGAAAAAAAAAAGAAAGAAAGCACAATTAGCCATAACTTTATTTAGTGATTATGCATTAGAGTGGTGGGATCAATTTAAAACTAGTAGAATTAGGTATGAAGAATCACCTATAAATCATTGGATATCCTTAAAAGCTGCATTGTGGAAAAGATTTGCACCTTCTATATATCATCATGATTTGCGTCAAACATTTCAAACTTTAAGGCAAGGTAATAAATATGTAGAAGAATATCATAGAGAGCTTCAAAGGTGTCTAATAAGAGCTAATGTAGTTGAGGATCTTGAAGCCACTATGGCTCAATTCTTGTGTGGACTTAATATAGAAATTTCCAACATTGTAGAGTTGTATCATATTATATTGAATTGCAAGACATGGTTGAAAAAGTAATTAAAATGGAAAGGAAACTTAAAAATGGAAGTAAATCTAGGGTTGAGTCTAGTTCTAATTGGTGTTGAAATTGGTATAGTAATCCTTCTTGTCCTAATCCATTTCAAAATAGACCAACTAACCCTAAAACTAATGAATCCAAACATAGACCTGTTAAACATCCCAAGGATTCTTTAGTTAAAGGCTCATCTTCTAACACTTCAAGACACACTCATGATATTAAGTGTTATCATTGTTTGGGGGTAGTCACTATGGGAATGAATGTCCCAACAAGCGTGCACTTTTCATGCAAGAAAATGACGTGGTAAGTGAAGGAAGTGAAGATGAAGATGACTCAATGCCAAAATTGGAAGGTCCCAATGATGATGATGAGCAGGAAGATCTTTCTTAGATTCTCACCTTGGTCATTTTAAGGGCACTTCATACTCAAGCCAAGGACAACCACAATGATGTGCAACATGAGAATTTTGGTTTTTGAACCATATTTTCTTCACTAAATGTGTGGTTCAAAATCATGCATGTGGTTTGATCATAGATGGTGGTATATGTGTTAATGTTGCTAGTAAATTAATAATCAAGTCCAAGAAGATTCGAGTCTTAGAAGTCCAAGAATCCAAGAGCTCCAAGAAGGGTTCTAGAAACCCTAGTTTTAGCCATTTCAATTAGTCGTCCATCTTAATCCTGTTTGACCTAAGATTTAGCTATAATACTTGTTCCTAGGAATTATTGTTTTATTTGTTTTCGTAACTTGGACAAGAGTTAGTCTACATTAGTAGTATAGCCGATTTTAAGCCCTTTTGTGCTAATCCAAGGCTTGTTTATATTTTCCTAGTAAGAGTCCTAGTGTTGGCAGGGTTCTTCCTAGGGTTGGGGCTGTTTTTCACATTAAATACACCCTTTTTCATGGCCTAAAACATTCAATAAAATTTTGAGAGAAAATTCTCCCAATTTGTCTTCCAAAGACTTGTGGTATTTGCGAAAATGATCATTTATTCTTGTGATTACCAACCAAAAATACTATTGGTTCTAGTCTCGTTATAGACAATAGATCTATATCTTGTATAGTCAAGAACAGAAATCTTTAATTTCTTGATTCTATAATCAAAGAGTTTAAATTCATCTAGTCGGAGTTTGTGTTTCATTTCCTTGTTGACAAATTTTTTGGTTTTCCTTGTTTCTTGTTTGATCAACTTGGTCGAACCCCCTAGGTTTCGTCCAATCCGTTATTTTCGTGATTAATCTTGTGGGTTATGTATTCAAGGCAATCTTGGTTCAACAACTCAATTGGGTCTTGCTAGTTTAACTACAGGCTTCGCATCACCATCTATCTATTTTGGTTTAAAAAAAAAAAAGGCTCCCCAATACTAATTACACCTGTGTTTCAATAACTATCTATCCATTTTGGTTAAAAAAGGCTCCCAGGCCAACACTATCATGAAGGTGTAGGTGGTTCATAATAAGGTAAACAAAGGATGAAGATGAAGAAATGGATGAGAGATGAAAAGGAGGAATACGAGGAAAGGGAGGATGAGTTACTTAACATTTAGTATAGTGTTGTTTACATTTCATTATAGTACTAATTTGTTGAAGTTTATAGTATTAACTTATATTTTGGTACTTCTTGTCCTAGAATTTGGATTTGAATTGAAATAGATATTTTTATTAAAATTGAATATATGAATTGTTGTCCCACACGTTGAATGTTCGTATCACAAATTTTGGTCGTTGGCAGGTTTCTAACTTATTAAATTTTTTGTTTTTTATTTTTATTTACTTTGTAATTAGCTACAGATTTTACATTGCTACTTTTTTTAAAGTTTTTCTTTGCAACACAAAAATGCTATAAAAAAGATAATATAAAGCAAAGAAATATCATTTATATAAAAAAATTTCACTAAAGATTTTATTTTTTTATATGATTTTGCAATTGATTGTCCTGACACAAAGAAATAAAAATAAAATAACTTAACAATGGAAAATTTCATTGCCAAAAAATTTTATTTTTACTTTCCATATTTTTCCAAAAAAATAATTATAAAATTGCTTTGTAGCAGAAAATCCATTGAAGCTAACTTTGTGATAGATTTTTTTTGTTGTTTACTAAATAAAGTCAAAATCTGCAACATTATTTTTGGTGAATCTTGCAATCCAAAATATGTTGCAAAACATTCGTCACAAAATCTAATCCTTAGATTTTGTCAAAATTTCATTAAAAGGTAATTAAGGTAGAATACACTAGTTAGAGGAAAACACCATGGTCAAATCACTAACGATTTGCAACAAGCTAAAAAAAATGTCTCAAATCCATTGCAAACTCCATAATGAAATCTTATTTTTCTAGTTTTGTTTGTAGGCAATGAAAATTTCAGTCATTATTATAATTAAATTGCACCATACAAAGAAATGTATTCATTAATATTTAACTCGTTATTTAAAAATAATAAATAAATCAAAGAATAGTATTACAGGGAATTAAATTTATCATGTATTTATATTAATCCAAGATATAACGAATATTGTAAGGAAACTAGTTCTCTTGTAATTTTATCTTTTTAATGGATAGAGATGAAATACAAGTAGTGCAATTTTTTTACACTTTATGTCTCTTAGGAGAAAAGTTAGGAAAAGATTATGCCATACCACTCCAACCCCTCCCATCCTACATGTAGAGATAGAGGGGTCACCCTTAGGCACTCAACACACATATTCTTGAAATCTCTCTAAAATTTTCAGGAATTCTCTAAATTCTCCATCAAGCTTCAAGCCTCGATCAAACTAGTTTTTGAGATCAAGTTGTTAAGCCCTTGAGTCAAAGTTTAGGATCAAGGTACAAAGCCCTTGATCAAACCTGAGTTCAAGAATATATTGTCAAGCTCTCGATCAAATCAAAACTCTAGATCAAGCCATGAGGCCCTGGAATCAACAATTAAAGAGAAGAATTAGAGAAGATCCTAAAGATTATAACTCGTTCTCTTCTGATAAAAATAAATTATTTTTTGTTATTTTTCTTGTCATTGTTAATTTTTGCATACTCACAATTTATTTGTGCATAATTTTGGCACACCAGTGGGATAATTTCTAACTCCCATCTCTTCTTTCACAAAATTCATACTCAAACTTCATTGATGGCTCCAAAAGTCGATAATTAAAAAGTTGATAACTTGCAAGTTGATGAACCAAAATCCACTACCATCAAAATTGTCCCAAATCTTGGAGTTGATTATTCAAATCTTGTTCATCAAGATGTGAAGACACGTTTCCAAAAATCACTGCGTATCCTGCATAAGAAAGCATCTTCTTCCTCAATAGGGGCAAAAGAATTCAATGCATTGTTGGAGGCAAAGAAGAAAACTCTTCCGTGATTAAACAAGTGTTCATGCACCCAATCATGTCTAAGGCAACTATAGCAAATCTTCATGATACATGAAGTGGTGATTCGTCTTCCCTAACAAATTCTTCGAGCGGCTATGATATTGCAGAAGTCATGGTAATTCAATCAACATCTCTTGAGAACAAGTTATTGATGAATTGACCAAAGCTATTGAAGGACTTGCAAAGCATATTCAAGTACAATATGTTAAAATTTCTCAACTTATCAACCAAATTGGTAATAAAAAAGAAACAAGTCAAACGGAGGAATGTGGAGATTCTTTGAAATCACAAGTAAAGAGGATGAAAATCCAAATTTCTCACAATGGGATGATTAATGTTGATCAATTAAAGGAGTTCAATGAAGGTGCAAACAAAGAGCACTAAAAGAAAATGGGCTATTAATGACAACACAATAATGTCATAAAAAGTCAAAAAGCCATCCCAAATTGTCATTAATGACAATTTATAGAGTTGTCACATGGTCATCACAAATTTTATGTCACAAAAGAAACTATGTGACAACCCTAAATATCGTCACAAAAGAGTACTCTTTAAGTGACAACTATGAGTCGTCACTGTCACTTCTACGAAATTGTGACAACATTTCTCATCACAAGTTGATAACCTTTCTTGTCATACTTGATTCCCATGTTGTTCACTAAACTAATCCTTAATGACGAGAAGTTGTCACAAAAATATCCTACTGATTGTGACAACATTATTCTCACTTATTCAGTTTCTTTTTTAACAAGGTGCTTGGACTTAAAGTAATGACTTTTGTCAAAATATGTTATTGTTGCTAGTAACAACCGCTAGTTGTTGTCACTATTTCTATTTTTACCTTCTGACAACTTATTCTTACATTGTTGTCACTAGCTTTTAAACAAACCTGTCCTTTCAATGCAATTAATAAACTATAAATACACTTTCAAAAATCATAGTAAATCATTTGAAGCAATAAAAAATCATATCATTGTAAAAAGTTGTAGTACATACACCATTATGAATTATCAATATATCCACATCAACTAAGGTAACTAAATTTACAACAATTGCACTCAACGTAGTGTTATAAAACACTAGTAGTATTAATAGCATGTCAAATAGAGTGCTAAACCTATATTCTCCACAAAAGTGTTGTAGGTCCCAAAGGGCAACCTATATAAGAAGGGGGTGAATTAGATTATTTCAAAAACAAACATTTTGATGTGCTTAATAGGAAATGCAAACTTTATGCAACAAATGAACACTTAAGCACAAATAATCACAAGTAAAGATTCAACAATTGAATCACAAAGAACCAATAAAAAGATTGAGATTAAGAGTATCAAACCAAACTCCCAAGCTTCTCAAGCTTGGAGCTTACGACCACAAAGAGTTTCTTACAGGGCAACTACCAAGTTCTCAACTTGAAGTTTAGCTACTAAAAGTCTCATTAAAGTAGGTGAGACAATAACCTCTTGTACACAAATGAGGATCACTCTTGCTCACACTAATTTTCTTTAGTTGAGCCAAGAGTTTTACACTCACAACCTCCCTTTGTTACAATTGTTATCTCTCCATTCTTACACTTAAAGAACTCTTACACTACTAAGCTCTTTTCACAAAACTACCTACACTATTACAACACTTGTACCCACTATTTCTCCCAAATAGCTCAAGAATGTACTTGTAATCAATGTAGAAGTCTCTCTCTATTTAATTCAGGCTTAGGGGTATTTATAGTTGCCCAAAAAATGCTTCCAACAACTTTTCAACGGCTATTTTCTGTTTAATTCAGGCTTAGGGGTATTTATAATTACCCAAAAACTGCTTCCAACAACTTTCCAACGTCTATTTTCTGTTTACTGGAAAACTAGCAGTTGGACCTTTCGGACGGCCGCTGCAAACTTCTGCGTCCGACATTGCGATCGTTCTCTGAAGGTATTCGTTCGTACGTCCGAGGATGCGTCCAAACGTGCTTCTGATCGAAGCAAAGTCTTCTGGAAATATGATCGGACGTTGTTCTTCCTCCGAGACTGGTTCAATATTCTTTGTGTCAGACGATTACCATCGTCCGAAACTCTATCTTTCGGACAGTCATTTACGTCCGTGGAGTCTTCTGGTTGTTTTGTTCGGACGATCATTTGCGTTCGAACCTACCTATTTTTTTGCACACTTGTTTTCAAACCATTAGTGCGATTCCTGGTCATCATCAAAACATGATTAACAAAACTTAGGTTCAACAAGTGTCATAAAAACATCTGTATCTCTATCTAATAAGACATAGCCTAGATCTTAAAGTCTAAACTGTCTCCTAATAGCCTAAAATTGATAATATGAAATAATTTTTCCATTAGCATTGTAGACTTGGTCATATAAATGTGAAACGCATTACCAAATCACACAATAATTGTAAATTTGGATTGTTTGTATATGAATTATATGATAAATGTAAGTCTTCTTTACTTGGTAAAAGAACCAAATCACCTTTTACAATAAAGGTGATAAATCCAATTTCTCGGGCTAATACTTACTGATGTTCACGGTCTTATTTTAATCCATGCTAGAGGAGGCTTTTCATATTTCATTACCTTTATAATGACCATTCTAGATATGATTACATATACTTGATGAAACATAAGTCCGAAACCTTTGAAAAGTTCAAGGAATTCAGAAATGACGTTGAAAAACAATTTGGTAAAATTGTATTAAAATTCTTTGATCTGGTCGAGGTAAGGAATACATAAACCAAGTGTTTCAAGATTATCTAAAAGAGAACGAGATTCTACCTCAATGGACTCCTCTTCATATACCACAACTAAATGTTGTATCAGAAAACATGTGATTAAACTCTATTAGATATGGTTAGACCGATAATGAGTCCTGCAGACCTCTCCAAATCATTTTAGGGCTATGCTCTTAATATCGTCTCCCATTTACTAAACCGTATTCCATCAAAGTTATTGATTCATAGAAATAGATCTAAGAGGTTTCTAGTCCTTACTCAATTTACGTACATAGACAATATGCTAAAGAGATTTAGCATGGATCAATTAAAGAAGAGTTACTTGCCAATATCTCATGATGTGTACCTTTCTATAGACATTTGTCCTAAGACAGACGTCGAGAGAGATAGCATGAAAAGGATCCCATATGCTTTAGCTATTAGCTCTATTATATACTACGTTATGTACAATGAAGCTATTAGGCACAAGTGAAGGAACCCAAGTCTCATCAGCAATCCAAACATGTGCTACGGCGCTATCATGGGATCAGAGAAAATGTTGACAGAAATGAAGTAAAGATACAGAAAATCCCACTAATGATAATATTGTTGATCAGTTCACTAAAACCTTGTTCTAGAACAAACATGAAAGTCATGTTAACACATTCAGCCTTAAGCACATGAATGATTGGCTTTAATGCAAGTAGGAGTTTGTTATTATATGCTCTAAAGTCAATTTGTTTTAGAGACAAATTACACTTTTATATTTATGCATATTTTTTAATATTCCACTCTTTATCTATTTTGTATAATATAGTCCTTTGAATGAAATTGTATGAAGAAAAATCATAAATAATTATGATGATAAGATTCTCTATGTAATTTTTTATTTGTAAATATCTCGAATTGTAGTGTTTTATATGAATAGATTAGCACATAATTCTATGTAGATGCTTATTGAGAATAAGTCCATCGGATTAACTCGCTAAAGAGTACTGTATAGGATTATTATTCAAATGCCAGTGGATTAATCTCTTTGTGACAGTAGTGTAATGATCATCGAACTTGAGGTCATGAGTTTATCTTGATTGTGGATTACTATACTTTGACTCTATTAGTTGTTGCTCTTAAAGAGTCACACATATTGTAGAAATTAGGTGTAGTGTGAATCATGAAAAGATAAGATATGACCAATACAAGATTCACCACTCTTTATAATGGAAGAGTATATCCCAGTATGGCCACTTATTAAAATACAACTCACAAATCTTTGCGCAAAGTGAAAAATGGAATTGAAAGTGTCTCAAGTTCTATTTCAATTGAGTTGTATTTCGGACAAAAGTAAATTGATTAGTTCAATAAGTGTTGGCATTATCTGTACTATTGAACTAATTGGGATATAGTGTGGTGAAAAGGTAATAATTACATAATAACTAAATCACTAATAGGTGAAGTCGAATTACTTGACATGTTTCAACACTTGGTTATATTTATTTGATACTTTGTTAGAAGTCAATCTTGTTCTATAAGTGTGAATTAATTAATTACTGAAAGTTTTTTAATTTATCTAATCCTAATTAATTTAGGATTAAAATTCATACTTATTGCCAATGTGAGTAAGAACCTAAAATGCCATACACTTTAAGATGATTAATTCAAGATTAAATTGATTTTGTATAAGATACTTATGGGGTAATTTATAAGATAAATTAACTTTTTAGACTTAATAATAATAAGGCATAAATCTTACAAGCTAATATGTAATATGATAAATTCCTTAGGGTTTTGTGATGTGTGCATGTGTGTGTGTCTATATATATATATATATATATATATATATATATATACACACACACACATATATATGAACATGATACTCTAGACAAGCACGTAAAAAAAAAAAGGAAAAAAATAAGGGAAAGAAAGAAAAAAATTAAAAAAGCTAGCACTCCATGACTTCATTTCAAATCAATCTTGGGAAGATCCCAAAATAATCATCTAGACATGTGGATGGCATTGGAGGCCAGACATCTGTGCGGCTTATGGATGGACATCTCTTGACAGACTTGTATTTTATCGTATTTTTGAGGTATAATCTCTATATTTCTCTTTTATTACGAATAAATTGATCAAGGTGATTCTTAGAAGGAAGTAAAAATTTTATTTTCCACTGTGCCATGCATGGTTTACTTCCTCATAGTACGAATAGAGGAAAAAGGACAAAGTGCAGTTCATATTTTAACTCTGGCATGGCAAATTTTGAATGCATTTAAAGAAGCGAATATGGCTAGCCTTCAAAATGGTAGCCAATCTCGTCAACAACGATAGTGTTGCTGGCTAAAGCCTTCTTCAGGTTCCTTGAAAATAAACTTTGATGCAGCTATTTTCCAAGGCTTCTCGAGTTGTGGAATTGGGGTCATTATTTGGAACGAGAATGGAATAGGCATGACCACGGTTCCAGAACCATCGTTCAAGTTCCAAAACTGCCGGTTCTATTTCCATGAAGAGTATTTATGGAACCGGAACCAGAACCTTGGGAGCCGGTTTCGTTTTCGTTTCCGATTCTGGAACCGGCAGTTCCGGCCGGATTCCCGGTTTCTTCTAGTTCCAGTCACAGTTTCGATTTTGAATTTTTTTAAAGTAAATATACATTTTGGATAATATTAAAAAATTTAATAAAAGTTAAGATGAGAAACAAAAAATTACATTTTATTTATATTTCAATTATAGACTTTGTTTTTGAAAAAAAAAAGTATACTATTACATCATTTATTGAACCATTAATAATTAAAGTAAAGATACAATTTAGATAATCCATACTAAAAAATAATCTAAAGAAAAATTAAATGCATCAATTACATTAGCATATACATATATATATATATACATATATATACACACACACACACACATTAAAAAATTAATAAAAGTTAAGACGAGAAACAAAAAATTACATTTTATTTATATTTCAATTATAGACTTTGTTTTTGGAAAAAAAAAAAGTACACTATTACATCATTTATCAAACCGATGTGCTTAAGTTTTAAAAATTAAAGTAAAGATATGTTTTAGATAATCCATACTAAAAGATAATCTTAAAAAAAATTAAATGCATCTATTACATTGACCTATATATATATATATATATATTTTTTTTTTCTTTTTTTTTTCTTTTTTTTTACCCGATTCCAAAAAATGTAGAACCGAAGATGGAACCTTGTCCCTGGTTCCGAATCCGATTTTGGGAACTGTCAACGATGGTTCCGATTTTGGAACAGCCGATTTTTGGTAGTCCGATTCCAACGATTCCAGTTCCGGAGCCGTGGCCATCCCTAGAATGGAGTATTCATTGGTGGACTGTTAGAGAGAGTTTGAGGAATTGTTAATTCTAAAGTATAGTTATCGGATGCCCTCCCCACCTTTACGAATTGCATTCCAGTTCATGCGTATCAAAATACGAATCATTTGCGTCCTGAAACGTGGCTATTCATGTTTCGAAATGTCAAAAGTAGCGAATCCTTATTAAGATGAGAATGCTTTGTGTCTTCCTTTTTTCCGTTAGAAAATACTCTCTAAATTTACGTAATTATAACTATTTAGTATTAGCTTTCGTTTTTGTTATTGTTACAAAGGATAATGATTCTCGAAACTTGAACATTTCCTTTTCTGTAATTATAAAAGGTCAACATTTACTAAAAATTTAATACTAACTACCAATTACCACTTTGTCCTATAATTTAGCCAATTTTTATTTTTTTAAAAAAACATAAACTTAATATGCATATTTTTCTATGAAAATTAGAAGCATTTAAAATTTTTCATTGTTTGAAAAACATTTAATTCATAGTCATATATCCATGTGAATATGGCCATAAAAATATATGATTACATCATGATTCCAAATAGAGCGTATAGTGACGTACCAACTAAACCTGCCTTTACGTATTTGATACTTTAAAAGTAGTAAATCGTGTTCCTGTACCCGTACTGCATTTCCTAATAAATCATATATTTAGTAACTATGTTTTGTGGTAGCCGAGATGATGGCAGCAAGGAAAGCACTTTCGACTGAAGTTGGGGCGGAGTTGAGGATGATGTTCTTCCTTGAAGGTGACGCTAAAGAGGTTGTTCAAGTTTTGTTCGAAAAGGAAGATGACCTCCCTATTCTCGGCACCTTGATAGTTGACACCCGAAAATGGATTGAACGCTTGCAAATTTAACACCAACTTTGTCACGCCCCAAAAACGGGACCGTAACACGCCGCGCTAATGGCACACCGGTCCAAAGCGCAAGGCACAAACGGACAGAGCAACAAACTTAACCGCAATGTAATAGAACCATCAAACCATTTCTTAACTATAAAACCGAATAAGTTCATTTTTACACAAAAATACGAATTACAAAATTTCTTCTTAGTACAAAAGATGCTACAACAAAAACAAAGTTCATCAATACAAAACCTATCTAATACACTACCCCTCTCCAAACAAAAGAGAAGCTTGGAAGATTATCCGCAGAGTCCTACCAGTAATGTGGAATCTGGAGAAAATCTAAAAGGCTGCTAACGCGGTGGAGAGTCAAAAACGAGCACCTAATCTGAAAAATTATAAGTCACGTGGGGTGAGCATAACTAGCTCAGTGGATATCATAAAAGCTCTTCAAATGGGGCCAAGCATTTCGATAAAAAGAAAACATAATTGATAATAACATTTTTGAAAACTATCTAGTCATAAAGCAGTTCCTAAAATGTCTCATGCCTTTTAAAAGTCAATAAACCATAATCATAAGTAGTTTTCTAAAATGTCTCATGCCATTTAAACGTCAGGCATGTCCAAAACATAACCAAAAAGATCCAATCATTTCAAAACATAGTATGCTAAAGCATAGCGTAGCCAAAAAGATCCAATCATTTCAAAACATAGTATGCTAAAGCATAGCGTAGCCAAAAAGATCCAATCATTTCAAAACATAGTATGCTAAAGCATAGTGAACAAATCCAAGTACAGTTTCAATCCGGAATATAATAAAATAGCATGAGTATCTTTTAGGCTCGAAGGTATGACTTTCAGTACTAGCCAAATCTAGTAATCAGAGACACCTACTAGTGTTTGGAAATCATCTGATGATTTGAAAGACTCTTTTGACTTTGAGTCATCATTTTGGCGACACTAATTCACCATGGCGTCCCATGGATGACTATAGAACCGGTTCTCCACAATTCAGACATTTCCAAACACATCCAAAATTATATACCTCGGTCACCTATGAGCCAAAACAGTCATAAAATGCTTTCAAATCAAAAGAGTTTGCAAACATATCATTTGATTAACATAAAATAGCTTGGTCCCGATTTCATATGTAATAGTTCCAAAACTTGGTAAAAGTGCAGTTCCAAACATCATACACATTTTAAAATCCATCCAAACATATTTCGAAAGTCGTTAAACAAAATACAAGTGGAAGAGGGTCTATGTTACCCGCCTATCAAAGCAAAAACTGCCCAAATGATCACAGAACGCGATCGCCGGCGGTAGGTGGCGTGGTACCTAAAACAAATATAAGAGGACTCTTAGAAGAGAAACTGTAGAAGTTAAAGAATGACTAGGGAAGCGAAAACGACGCGAAACGATAGAAAACGACACCAATAGCTCTTTGGTCAAAAATGACCTTTTCACAATTTCTGACCAACTTCGACAAGCTAAAACCCCAGTCAAAACACTTAGTTAATCCCTCAAATTCATATTACAGCTAGATTAGGAGATAATAAGCTCAGTTTTCCAGAAAAACCGAAAAACTTCGCCTCTCCCTAGGCTATAATTAGGCTATCCGCCCTGCCAAGAAAATCCAATTCCAAGGTATTCAAGGGACCTTGGTTACAACCCAACTCAAAACAACATATTCAACCAACCAACAAAAATCCAATTCCAAGGTATTCAAGGGACCTTGGTTACAACCCACCTCAAAACAACATATTCAACCAACCAACAAAATCCATAAACGGAAAGATTCACCGGAGCAATAGCCGGGACTATATCAATAGCATTCCACAACAATCCATACCCCATAACCACTACAATTAACTCTATTTGGGTTGTTACAACATTAAAGCAACAACCTATGGGTGGAATTCCTCTTTACTACCAAACCGAAATTTTTACCGATTAGCCACACGCATGATTCAAACATGCTTCCTATCCAACCCACTACCAAGGAAACACTTAAAACCATCAAAAGATCATTAAAGATCCTTCAAACATAACCAATTATCCAAATTATCCTAGTTGCGCCAAACTTCCGCTTACTTACAAAATGAAGGGAAATCAATTCCACTTGGTTTCAAGTCTCAATTCCTATCCAAACTAACCTTAAAACACTCTTAAAACATCATTATGAGCATAGACATAAGCATTCATAGCATAACATTCTAGGGCACATATGGAAGACAAAACCCTAACTCATAATCTTAAAATTTGTAATCTAACCATGGAAAGTTGTTAAAAATCAACCCCAATCACTTCCCAACCTCCAAAACACTAAAAACAACCCATAACATACATAAATCAACACATATAAGGCTGAAAAGAGGGTTTTCTCATGCCATAAAGAATCCTACAAAACTTGAAATTAAAGCTTGGATCATAAAGCCCATAAGCCATAAATG
Source organism: Cinchona pubescens (assembly GCA_025175665.1). Lineage (NCBI taxonomy): Eukaryota > Viridiplantae > Streptophyta > Magnoliopsida > Gentianales > Rubiaceae > Cinchona > Cinchona pubescens. The sequence goes on from JANKKI010000092.1 coordinate 569,161, forward strand.
CTAAAATACATAAAATCTTACCTTCCAAGTGATTCCTACTTGAAATCCAAGAAAATTTTTGGGGGAAAATGGAGGAAGAGGAGTTCAGCTGCTGCTAGGAAGAAATGAGGGATTTGTTCCAAGAAGAAGACTTTAGCTTCCAAAGTTGACCCAAATAGTACCCAAGTTGACCAAATAGTCTCCAAGTTGACTAATTAACCCAAAAACTAATTTTTGCTACTAAATTATCATTTGTTTCTGAATAATTCAGCCATCATACAACACTCACACACCACAATGCACTAATTACACTTAGTCCAACTTTTGATCCGTTTACCCGCCGGTACCGAAATCGCGTAAATCGAAAAATTTGCCGAATTGAAAAATGAATAAGTTGAAGTACTTAATGAATAAAAATAATATGAAAAATATTTTAAACCAGTTAAAAATCGAAGAACTAAGGCTATTAAAATACTGGGTTTCACAAACTTGGCTTATAAGAGTGGGAATCAGGTAGCTCATTCTTTTGCAAAGTTAGGTAAATTTGTAAATCAAAAAATGGTGTGATTTGATGAATCATCTATGGATTAAAATTGCCTTTTTAATATAAAATATATATCTTGTTATAACAATTAACAAATATATAAATTATAGCAAAAATAAAAAATTAGTTAAAAATTAAAATAATTTAATTTGTATGTATAATTATTTATAATAGAACAAATGATGTATTTAATAGTATTAGGAATGGAAAAAAAAGAAAAAAAAAGTAAGAGGAGAAAAGGAAGAAAAGGAAAAAAACAATAGTGACAAAAGAAAAACAAATTAATTAAGTTAGTAAGATATTTTTGTTATGAATTCTTATGAATTCTAGAAATGTGGATGTCTATTCATCCCCTAAACACATTGGTTAATGTGATATTCATCCCCTTGAATTTTGTGAAGGCTTATCTATTCCCGTGAAGGCTTAGGCTTATCTATTCCCGTGAAGGCTCATCGATTCCCGTTATTCATGTATCATATTTATGAATCCCCCATCTTGTAACCCTATAAATAGGGGCCTTTGGAACCTCATTTGGTATGAGCTAATAGAAAAGTTGAAACATTTGATAGTTCTCTAATATTTCTTTACTTTTCTACACTGACTATATTTCTACTTCAGTTAATAACCAAGTTTAATAATTTTGACTTAGTTTTATAATACGTTATCAGTACGACTCTACCTTTGCGAAATATAGTGAAGTGGAAGATCTTGTTGTTCAAGTAATATCTAGGTAAGTTTGTTTATCAATTTCTTTTCTTATGGCTAATCTTACTAAATTTGAATTTGTACTTCTTGGCATTTCTAGGAAGAATTATTTATCATGCGTTCTTGATGCTGAAATGCATCTTGATGCAATGTCTTGGAGACACCATTATGGAAGCAAATGAGGCTTCTGCCCAAAACCGTTCCAAAGCAATGATTTTTCTTCGTCCATCATCTTGATGTAAGTTTGAAAGCTGAATATCTTAATGTTAAAGATCCTCTTGATCTGTGGAATAATTTAAAAGAAATGTACAACCACCTGAAGTTGGTTGTTCTTCCGAAAGTCCGATATGACTGGATACATTTGAGACTACAAGATTTCAAATCAATAAATGAATATAATTCTTCAATGTTTAAAATCACATCCCAATTGAAATTATGTGGAGAAATTATTACTAATGAGGATATGTTGGAAAATACTTTCTCCACTTTCCATGCCTCGAATTTGCTCCTGCAGCAGCAATATCGAGAGAAGGAATTCAAAAAGTATTCTGAATTGATCTCATGTCTTCTTGTAGCTGAACAAAATAATGAATTATTAATAAAAAATCATGAGCCCGGCGAATTGGTTCTAGTCCATTCCCTGAAGTGAATGTGATGAAGTCTTCAAATTATGAACTTGGAAGAGATCGTGGCCGTGGTCGTGGCCGTGACAGTGTCCGTGGTCATGGTCGTGGTAAATAATTCGTGGCCGATAAGACTATCATAATTATGATACTCGTAATCATGGCTCATCAAGTTATAAGGGCAAACATTCTCACAAAAAGTGGATAATAATAATGGAAAAAGACAAGATAAAGATTCTGATAATTTATGCTATCGGTGCGGTGATAAGGGGCATTGGTCTCGAACATGTAGAGCTCCAAAACATTTAGTTGAACTGTATCAAGCATCATTGACAAAGAAAGACAAAAGTGCTGAGGTGAACTTCACCAAGCCAATTGATGATTTTGACAATGATGATGATTCTAATATTGATGTAACACATCTTGATGTGGCTGATTTCTTTGAACATCCAGAAGGAAGAATTGATCATTTGATTGGTGATGGAAATGTCCAAAATAAGTGAACCCATGTTAAAATGCCGAAGATATTAGTTTAAAATTTGTTCTATATTTCCTAGTTAATCAGTGCTTTTGTTATGAAATGTACTTTTGTTCTATTATTTTGTTCTATTAAATTAATTATCTTTTATATTTTCCTTCCTGAAGAATATATGGATATTGACAAACATTTGGGATCAATGAAAGGCGAAGAAGATGTATGTCTTATTTATAGTGCTATAACACATACAATATTTAAAAATAAGAATTATTTTTCCCACCTGAAGTTGGGAGAAAAAAATGTTAATATCATAAGTGGTAGTGCAAAATTAATCGAAGGCTCTAGTAGAGCAAATATATGTCTTTCTGAAGGAACAAAATTGGTTATAAATAACGCATTGTTCTCTACTAAATCTCAAAGAAATTTGTTAAGTTTTAAGGATATCTGCCGAAATGGATATCATATTGAGACCATGGAGAACTCAAATGCTGAATATTTGCATATTAACACTTTTATTTCTGGAAAGAAATGTGTTGTAGAAAAATTCCTTTCTCTTTCTTCTGGTCTATATTACACTAAAATTAGTGCAATTGAAATGGACAACTTAGTAAATTAGAAGTTTACAGATCCCAAGGATTTTGTCATTTGGCTTTCAATGATCGACTAGGGCATCCTGAGTCGATAATGATGAGAAAAATAATTGAAAATTCACATGGCCATTCATTAAAGAATCAAAAGGTGTTAAATTCAAATGAATTTACATATGTTGCTTGTTCTCAGGGAAAATTTATTACGAGACCTTCACCAGTTAAAGTGGGGACTAAGTTCCCTGCATTTTTGGAAAGAATCCATGGTAATATATGTGGACCAATTCATCCATCATATGGACCATTTAAGTATTTTATGCTGCTAATAGATGTATCTACAAGATGGTTGCATGTTTGTTTATTATTAACTCGCAACCTGGCGTTTGCGAGACTACTTGCTCAAATTATCAAGTTAAGAGCACAGTTTCCTGATTATCCAATAAAGAAAATTCGATTAGACAATGCTGGTGAATATTCGTCTCGTACTTTTGATAACTATAGTATGTCAACTGGCATTAGTGTTGAACATCATGTAACTTACACAAAATGGTTTAGCCAAATCATTTATCAGAAACGATTGCAATTAATTGCTAGACCATTGTTAATGAGAACAAAACTCTCTATATCTACTTGGGGACATGCTATTTTGCACGTAGCAACACTTATACGTTTAAGGCCGACAAGTTACCATAAATACTCCCCTTTTCAATTGGCTTTTGGTTATGAGCCAAATATTTCCCATCTAAGAATTTTTGGATGTGCGGTATATGTCCGTGTAACAACACCACAACTATTAAGATGAGACCCCAAAGAAGGTTGGGAATATATAATGGATATGATTCACCCTCTATCATTAGATATCTTGAACTTTTGACAGGTGATGTATTTACTGCAAGATTTGCTGATTGTCATTTTGATAAAAATTATTTTCCAACATTAGGAGGAGGAAATGAACAACCGAAAAAGGATATCATGTGGAATACATTGTCCATAAATTTTCTTGATCCTTGTACAAAAACTTGTGAACTAGAAGTTCAAAGGATAATACATTTGCAAGAGATTGAGAATCAATTATCCTGATGTATTTCTTGACTTTAAAAGAGATGAAATCGTATATTCTTGCGGAAAATGCACCAATTGAACTAGATGTCCCAGTAGGACAATCTACAAGTGTTATAGCAAATGAGCTTAAAGCACGCCTAAAGCGTGGTCGACCTCTTGGTTCCAAAGATAAAAATTCTCGAAAGAAAAGAGGATCAATTGATCAAAATGTTCTACTAAAGGAGTAGAATATTAATACAGAATTTGAAGAGATCACTAGTGACAAAATTCAAACTCTTGAAGAGCAAATTCTAACTCTCGAAGAGCACAAGTTTCATACTCCAGAAGAGCATGCAAATGAAACTTCTATAAATTTTTTCACTACAAGGAAATATTGGGACCGAGTTGAAACAATTGTTGATAGTACTTTTGCATATAATGTAACACTTGAAATTACGGAAGAAATTGAGGATCTTGAAAAATCGGTTGATGAATGTCGGCATAGAAATGATTGGCCAAAATAGAAAGATGCGATTCATAAGATCCAAATTGGATTCACTTACTAAACGCGAAGTTTTTGGACCTGTAGTCTGAACACCTGAAGGTGTAAAACCCATTGGTTACAAATGGATTTTTGTGCGAAAACGAAATGAGAAAAATGAGATTGTGAGATACAAAGCGCGACTTGTAGCACAGGGGTTTTCTCAAAGGCTAGGTCTTGATTATGATGATACATATTCACCTGTAGTGGATGCAATGACATTGCGATATCTAGTGAGCCTAGCAGTACATGAAAAGGTTGATATGCGATTGATGGAAGTAGTCACTGCATATCTATATGGAACATTGGACAATGATATTTACATGAAAATCCCTAAAGGTTTAAATTGCCTAAAGTATGTGATTCAACTTCTCGAGGAATTTACTCCATCAAATTGCAAAGATCTTTGTATGGCTTTAAACAATCTGGACGAATGTGGTACAATCGTCTCAGTGAAAACTTGATTAAAGAAGGCTGTACAAATGATCCGATATGTCCATGTGTTTTTTACCAACCAAGAAAAATGGACTGAATTTTGTGATCATTTCTATTTATGTTGATGATTTGAATCTTATTGGAACTCCTAAAGAGATTTCAAAATCAATTGAATATCCAAAAAGAAAATTTGAGATCAAGTATTTTGGAAAAAATGAAATTTTGCCTTGGGTTACAAATTGAACATCTGGAAGTTGGGATATTTATTCATCAATCAAATTATACTGCTAAAGTTTTAAAGCAGTTTTATATGGATAAAGCATCCATTGAGTACTCCAATGGTCGTCCGATCACTTGATATTGACAAAGATCCTTTCCGACCACAAGAAACAAATGAAGAACTACTTGGTCGTGAAGTACCATATCTTAGTGCAATAGGGGCACTTATGTGTCTTGCTAATTATACAAGACCTGATATATTATTCGCTGTGAATATATTAGCAAGATTTAGTTCTTTTCCTATACGATGACATTGGAATGGAGTCAAACATATTTTTCGATATCTCCAAGGGATGCTTGAGAGATCTTGGTTTGTTTTATTCCAATAAATCTACTCTAGAGCTAACTGGATATGCGGATGCTGGATATTTATCTAATCTGCATAAAGCACGATCTCAAACTGGATACTTATTCGTATGTGGTGGTACTGCTATATCATGGCGTTCTACAAAGAAATCTATAACTACTACTTCTTCAAATCATGCTGAGTTTATAGCAATTCATGAAGCAAGCCAAGAATGTGTCTGGCTAAGGTCAATTACTCACTATATTCAGAAGAATTGTGGGTTATCCTCCAAATAAGAAATTCCTACAGTATTGTTCGAAGACAATGCTGCCTGCATTGCTCAATTAAAATGAGGGTATATAAAGGGAGATAGAACTAAGCATATTTCACCAAAATTCTTCTTTACACATGATCATCAAAAGAATGGTGAAATTGATGTGCAGCAATCCGCTCAAGTCAAAATTTGGCAGATTTATTTACCAATGCACTACCAACTGCTATATTTGAAAAGTTGGTCAAAAGAATTGGGAATATATCGGTTTAAAGATCTCAACAAAAGTTCTCAACAGAGGGAGTAAGTACATTGCTAAACACTTTGAATAGTGTACTATTTTTCCTTCACTAGGGTTTTTTTCACTGGGTTTTTACCTAGTAAGATTTTTTAACGAGACATATTCTCTGTGTAATGGACATCCAATGGGGAGTGTTATGAATTTTTATAAATTCTAGAAATATGGATGTTCATTCATCCCCTAAACATATTAGTTAATGTCATATTCATCCCCTTGAATTTTGTAAAAACTTATCGATTCCCATGATTCATAAAATCTCCTATCTTGTAACTCTATAAATAAGGACATTTGGTACCTCATTTAGTATGAGCTAATAGAAAATTAAAACATTTGATAGTTCTCTAATATTTCTTTACTTTTCTACACTTACTATATTTCTACTTCAATTAATAACTAAGTTTAATAATTTTGACATAAGTTCATAATAATTTTTGTTTAATAATACGAAAAGGGTCAAGTACTTATTAGATTTAATAATATAAATTGAGCACAAGAAATAAATTGCAATTTGGGATGTAGTTTTTAGTGTATTTAACCCTTTAAAATATGACCCGGTATTAAGGTGGGTAACCCGTTCAGGGATGGGGCTATCAAAAGCGAGTGAATCAAATCAATCATGGAAAACAAAACAAAACAAAGCAGTCAAATATGGAGAACGGTGGGCTACTTCTCTGGATTCCGGTACTTGCGATTTCCATAATTTTAGCGTTTACTGTCAAAGTAATCTGGACAGTAATCAGTTGTCGGACAGATAAAAAGAGGGCCGTCGGGTTTTTCCATCCTTACACCAACGACGGCGGCGGCGGAGAGAGAGTTCTCTGGTGTGCCGTCAAAGCCATCCAAGAAGAGTACCCAGATCTCGACTGCATAATTTACACTGGCGATCATCGTGATGCCACACCTGAAAGCCTCTTTGACAGAGGCCTCAAACGATTTGGCGTCAAATTACTCCACCCTCCTAAGGTACCTTTTTTTATTTATTTATTTATTTTTTTAAAATGAAAAAATAATTGAATCCTTTGAAGATAAGAGCTATTGTAGCCTTTTTTAAATTTTTAATTATTTAATTGTAGCTATCGTATAGTAGGAATGATTAATTTTTCCTTTTCTGTTTTTGGGTATTTTTGTGGGGGACATATTGGTATTTTTATAATTTGAGGTATAAGTTTCTTTCTTGTGTGCTTTTCTTTGGATTGTTTGTATATAGAAGCTTATTTAATGTTCTTCAGAATATATATTTTGGAGTTAAAGGCCTTGTTCTCAACAACATTTTATAAGAACTATTTAAAAGTTTGTTTTTTAATTCATTGTGCCAACAGTTTAAGTAGCAAAAACTTACTTTGAATAATCCTGGCTGGATGAAATTAGAAATGCTGTTTAAATAGGAGCATGTATTGCACATTAAACATCCTGTAAATGTTGTCATGCCAACCTGCCAAGGTGTAAACCAATTCTTTGATGATCCTCCCAGCGATTCAGCAATCATCTGTCTGGCATAAACTAGTGCACTTCTTCATTTATCATTCAGATTCTTTCATTTCCCTGTAAAGGTCATTTCTTTCACGAGTATGATCAAAAACATGTACTAGATTTTGAAAAGGGGAACTTTGATAGATTGTGAAATGTAATAGATCCCTACTATTTATAGTTTTGAGGCCCGATTATGATTTTATGTCTTGGAACTTAGTGTCTATTACATTATATGGTTGCTTATTGGATTAAACCATTAATGTAATTTGTATTTCAGGTAGTGCATCTGTACAAAAGGAAGTGGATTGAAGAATCCACCTATCCGCGTTTTACTATGATTGGTCAAAGTCTTGGTTCAGTCTACCTCGCATGGGAAGCTTTGTGCAAGTTTACTCCTGTGTATTATTTTGATACCAGTGGTTATGCCTTTACTTATCCGGTTGCCAGGGTTTTTGGATGTAAAATTATTTGCTACACGCATTATCCAACAATCAGTTTGGACATGCTATCTCGTGTTGCACCGTGGACGGAGTTCTATGTACAATAATGATGCACTCATTGCGCAGAGGTATGCTTGGTGGTTTATTTTGTGCATGAAACTTCTGAAAATTAGACTTGGTATTGGTCTTTCTTTTACGATTCTCAGATAACTAGATAAGCTTTTCTGTTGAATTGTATCTTAGGTTTTTTTGAGAACCGCTTAGCTAAATTGCTGGTGTTATTAACCCTCATCTTTCTGAAGTGCGTGGCATGTCAATATGGTCACTGTTGAGGAAAATAATTTGTAACGGCAAGAATGTGCATCTGTGTTGCCATTTTTTAGAGTTATTTTTATTGGAGGACTGAAGATTAAATGAAAAGAAGGGTAAACATGATATTTTTCAAACATCTTGTAACTTGTGATTGTTATGATCATATTGATTTCTATTTTACTTATTACACTAGTGGCTTTAGACTTCAGTAGAACCAAAATGACATTTGTGCTTGTGTAAAGTTGTTTGATATAAGCCTTAGTTTGTTTCTTCCATCTCAAAGTAGCATCTCCATTTTTTCAATTTGATTTGTCATATGGATACTTCCGAGATTTTGTAGTTGAATGATTTAAAATGCGTTTTCTGACAAAGACTATATCCTTGTTTGAATTGTACATATATCCTAAACAGTTTATGAAAGCTATTTTTAGGCTAATTGCTTCTTTGCCCCTCCTTGTACTCTGATTATGGAGCTCATCCAAATTTCTTTGGTGGCAGCGATTTGCTATCCCATTGCAAAGTCATATACTATAGGCTTTTTAGCTGGCTGTATGGGATTGTAGGCTCATGTTCACACCTTGCTATGGTGAATTCTTCATGGACAAAGTCTCATATTGAAATCCTTTGGGGGATTCCAGGTCGCATTAGGCTTGTCTACCCTCCTTGCGACACTTCAGGGCTTCAGGTCTCTTTTTATTAGTCTATCTTTTTGTCGTGCTTTTGGGTAGCCTGCTAATTTGGTTGTTGAGTGAAATTTTTGTACTTGTAAGCATGTCAAACTGTTTGGAGCAAAGCAATTTTTTAGGTTAAACCACTCTTTGGAACTCCTTTGTCTTGCATGACTTTGAAAATTTATATGCTTCTTTTGTTTGTCTTTAGGAAGGATGTTATGCTTCTTGTGTTTCCCCTCATACTTACCCTCAAAAAAAAGTTTTCCCCTGATTTGCCCTTTTTTTCCCTTAAATCCTTTTTTCTACCATGTAATTGGAACTCATTTTCATATTTAGTGGTAATATTATTTCTCAGAACCGTCCATGTTTGTCCAGAAACTTTTATCTTCCCTTCCCCCTTCCTCCCCCTGCCCCCAATCTATATCCCATTGCCTACCCACTATAGATATTCAGAATGGATGCTATGAAAGTCTCTGACCAGTATTACGAAAATTAAGATTTTCTAAATTGGCATCAGGGGTCTTCTGACTCTTCAATATTTGGTATATGGGGTTTGCTATTTATTAAAGTTGACATGGATGTGATGATTTTGTCTTTTAGTATCTCTTAACTGTGTTGCTGATCTGGTTGATTATTTTTCCGACGTCTCTGGAAACAATTTGCCTCATAATCATGAAGAGCTTGGAAGCTAAGCTTTGTGTCTTGTTGAGGATGGAAAAGAAAGGAATAAAATGTACCTAAGATCCAATAAGGAAGGAGAACTGTGGAAGGCTGCGTGGTCTTTGCTGCGTTGTTTGATAAATTTCATGCAGCTACTGCTTATATTATGCAGATTTCTGTAATTAATTGACTGCATTGCCATTTTTTTTGTGTTATGAGGACGGCTTGTAGGGTTTGTAACCTTTAGACAGATGAAGATTTCTAATAGCAACTGACGGCAGATATTACCCTGATGTGTATAAACAGGTGCTTCCACTGAAGAGACCTATGACACCACCAAAGATTGTATCTGTGGCTCAATTCCGTCCAGAGAAGGTGGGCATTTTTATATAATCAAAGGTACTTGGATTTGGCAGTCACTTTCTCCCTTAGGCTAGTTATGGTCTGTGTAAGTTATCCTTGAAGTATCTTCTTTTGGCCAGGCACCATTCTATTCAGCTTGAGGCTTTTGCCATTGCCATGAAAAAGTTGGATATAAATATCCCAAGGCCCAAAATTCAGTTTGTGGGTAGTTGTAGAAATGAAGCAGATGACAGAAGGTTTCAAAAGTTGCAGGACCAAGCTGTTGAACTGAAGGTGGCAGATAATGTGGAGTTCCATAAGAATGTGATGTATAGGTTTGTGCTTTGCTTCTAGTTGCACAAACATTCTGGTATTTTTAGTGATTGTCATGTGAAAGGATTAAAACCAAGAGAGATTATAAATCTGTGTCCTGATTGTATATTGTGTTAAGAAAGGACTCAGAATTAAGGGATTTCCTACATCTGGACGTGATATCTCATCAATGATCCACCATGTCTAAACATTGAATAGTATCTTGTTTCTGAATACTGCGTTTTGCAAACATTTTTTTTGTTTCCTTTCAATTCATCATGTGGGATCAGGTCTTTGTGGTGTAGAGGATGATACACTTGCAGAATATTAGTTAACAAATGTAGGTCATGTACTTTGGCTTTTTGTTTCAATACTTCTTACATGTTCAATGCTATTTTACTATGCATCCTTTCTTTCTCTTTCTTTTTGAGGAAGTCTTAATGCTGTGTCTATTTGCCGATGTTGCTGCAGTGATTTGGTTAAGCTTTTGGGTGGTGCAGTTGCTGGAATTCATTCCATGATAGATGAGCATTTTGGGATATGTGTTGTGGAGTACATGGCTGCTGGCACTATACCAATTGGTTGGTTGGCTCTTTATACAGTTGTGTTCGCTTCTCTTGATTTATGAATATAAGAATTTAAACTTTGGAATTTTGATCTTCTCAGCAAATAATTCAGCTGGGCCCAAGTTGGACATCGTGTTGCCAGAAGATGGGATACAAACTGGATTCCTTGCCCAAGATGTGCAAGAGTATGCAGATGCCCTTGTGAAGGTCATTGAGATGCCTGAATCTGAGAGACTCGCCATGGCAGCTGCTGGAAGGAGACGGGCCTCAATAAGGTTCTCAGAAAATAGATTTTTCGAGAACTTCAAAGCTGCTATCAGGCCCATCTTAAGTCAAACTTCGAGATGATACAAAATTCCCACTATAGCTTACTAGGAGGAGATCAATTTTGATGGTTGATTCCCATTAACAGTGTAGTTCGAACTGTAGATTATTAAAATCCATCGAACTTCTTAAAGACTGAATTCCTCGGGTGCCCTCCAAACACGTAGGAATTGACGGCCTCATTTGCATTGATCCTTGATTGGAGGCGAATGAACAAAGGAAGTGTAAATGTGTATAAGAATTAGAACTTTCTGGCATATGGATTTGGATGCTGAGCAACTGAAAAAATATTAACATATTCAGGACTTGGAGTAGTTTGGATCTTTTCGTTATACTTTTTGATTGATTTGTGGTAACTACAATTGGCATTAACAACTAGTTTTTATTGGCATGGATAAACAATTGGTGAATTTCAGTCAAAAGCTGTGTATGTGGTGTAACGTTTGAAATACTGCAAAATATGTCGCGTTAGGACGGTTTTGGAGAAATGATTTGGTATGTGGCTTGTACATCATAAATATGTCGAGTATAATTATGTATAATTTATAATCTTATGCATTATAACTTATTATTAATGGAACACTGTTAACTGTCCTTAAGTGCATGTTTGTATATCTATACGTGTATTACGTATGAGTTCCGGACAAGCACTGAACAGTGTGAAGTGACGAATTTTCACACTAGCATCAGACCAGTGCAGGCACAGCCCAGAAAGTATTTACAAAATTACACATGCTAATAAATTAATTAAACAAAACATATAAACATATAAAACATGTTGGGCACATAAAATATGTAAAGCACAATTTCTAATTAAAGTGTTAAAACAAGTACCACAAAATAAAACAAATAGCCCATATCTATTACATTGCGTCCTATGTCTTTACATGAAGCAGGTACTGTATCTCTAAAAGAAAAAAAAATGCAAAAAATTGCTAGAAGACTCAAAAAATTCCGAGATTTGCGACAACACAATTCTAATTTTATCTCCAATTCTTGCAGAAAACTTTAAAAATAATATCTAGTCTGCCCAGATAGCTGCTTTTGGGAAGCAGTACAAAAATGAGGAAATTTAAAATATTATCAAATCAACAAAAAAATCTCCAACTTCCAGGGAGACGTTTATTTAAATTTGCGTCAACCGACATCCACATAAATGAACAAAACTATAATAATAATAATATAATTGTGTGATGTTATAAAAGTAAAACAAAAATAAAAAAAAAAATGTATGGAATTGAAAGAGAAAGAGGGCAAAGAAAAAAGGAAGATTTGACAGTATATACTTTTATTGCTCATATAGTACATATATTTATCAGAGCACAGTGACCTATAAGTTACGTAATGTAAATAACGTAATTTGTATCTTATCAGATATTTAGATATAGATAAATTTCTACTATAACTTATCAAAATTAAAATACCTGTGTAGACATCTACAACCAATAGAATTTTTAACACTCCCGATATCTAATAACTCAAGATTAGATCATGTGTCTCGTTAAAACCTTAATAGGAAAAAGCCGGTGAGACAAAAATCTAGTGAAGGGAAAAGAGTACACAAAATTTGTAGTATACTTTTGCATACTGTCTCATTAAAAACTTTACCTAGAAAACCCGTTAAGACAAAACCAAGGTCAAGAAAAAAAGAGTATAGCGTGTACTATTATTTTCCTTCTTGAAAACGTCACTTAATATCCTTAAGACGGCGCATTCCGATATTGCAAACTATTTTCTCAAATGTTGATGTTGGTAGTGTCTTTGTGAATAAATCAACTAAATTATCACATGAGCGAATCTGTTAGATATCAATATCACTGAAGATCATGAGTGTAGAAAAATTTTGAAAAATATGTTTCGTTCTATCTCATTTGATATAACATCCCTTTAACGGAGCGATGCATGCTAAATTATTTTCATATAATATTGTTGACAATTTATCTTCTAACGTTAAATTTCTTCTGGATATGTTGGATTAATGACTTTAACTACATACCAAACACATTCTCTACTTGCCTCGTGTATAGCAATTAATTCTGCACGATTTCAAGAAGTAACAGCTAAAGTTTGTTTTATTGAACGCCATGATGTAGTTCTATTTTCACTTGTGAATAAATAACCCGTTTGAGATCGATCTTTATATAAGTCAGATAAATATGCGGCATCTACATAGCCAATTAATTGTAATTTAAATTCATTTGAATAAAGTAAACTCATATCAATAGTCTCTCGGAGGTATCCAAATATATGCTTAACACCATTCCAGTGTCTTCGTATTGGAGAAGAACTAAATCTTACTAATAAACTTACAACAAAAGTTATATCAGGTCATGTATTATTAGTAAGATATAGTAATGTTCGTATAGACTTAGATATGGTATTTCAGAACCAAGAAGTTCTTCATCATTCTCCCACGGACGAAAATGATCCTTTTTCACATCAAGCGATTTTACAACCATTAGGGTACTCAGTGCATGTATTTTATCCATATAAAATCGCTATCAATAATTTTTCTGTATAAGTTGATTGATGAATGAAAATTTCATACATTAAGTGCTCAAATTATAGACCTATACAAAATTTTGTTTTACCTAGGTTTTTCAACTCAAATTCTTTCTTTAAAAAATTTGTTGTATTTTGAAGCACTTCAGGAGTTTCAATAATATTTATATCATTAACATATACAGCAATTATCACAAATTCTAATCCAATTCTTTTTATAAAAATACAGGGGCAAATTGGATCATTTTTGTAACCCTCTTTCAAGAGATACTCACTGAGGCGATTATACAACATACGCCCAGATTGTTTAATCCATACAAGGATTTACGTAGTTTTATTGAACATTTTTTATGGAAAACTTTATATGTGTCAAGAATGTTAAATCTTTTAGGGATTTTCATATAATTTTTTGTATCAAGCGAACCATATAAATAGGATGTTAATTTTTCATGAACTGCCAAACTAATAAGATATCTAAACGTGATTACATCCACCACAAGAGAATGTGTGTTCTTCATAATCAATGTCGGATCTTTGTGAAAATTCTTGTGCGACAAGGCATACTTTGTATCGCACAATTTTATTTTGCTCATTTCATTTTCGTACAAATACTCATTTGTATCCCACTAGCTTTATACTTTTAGATGTTTAGACTACAGGTCCAAAAATCTCACGTTTTGAAAGTGAATTTAATTCTACTTGAATTATATTTTTCCATTTTGGGCAATCATCTCTGTATCGATATTCTTCGATAGATTTAGGCTCTAGATCCTCGTTTTCATTCAAAACATCAGCTATTTATTGTAAACAAAGTTGTTGTCGATAACAATATCTTTTCGATTCTATCTTTTTTCAGTAGAGACATAACTTATTAAGATCTCTTCATTTTCAATAGATTCAGATACGTGATCCACTTCTGAAATTCTATGATTAGTTATGTCTAGGGTCTTTTCGAGAGCACCCGCCTCCATTATATGACCATCTTGAATAGTTGCTCCTTTCCTCTTTTGAGAATATTCTTATCTTTGGAACCGATTGGTCTACCACGCTTTAGGCGTAGTTTACTATCACTTCCACTAATAGGTTGTTCTATTGGAATTTCAATTCTAATTGGAACATTTTCAGCTAGTATATGAGATTTAGTAACTCGCTTTACGTTAGTAAATGAATTTGGCAGTTGATTCGCAATATTTTACAAATGAATTATCTTTTGAACTTCTAGTTCACATTATTTTGTACGAGAATCAAAGTGTGATAACAATAATTCATTGCATTCAATTTTTCTATCTAACTATTTATCTTCTCATCCTAATGTTGGAAAAATATTTTCATCAAAATAATAATCAGCAAAATGTGCCGTCAATAAATCCTCTGTTAATGATTCAAGATATTTAATTATACAGGGGGACTTATATCAAACATATATTCCCAACCTTCTTTAAGAACCAATCTTTGTGCGTTGTGGTGGAGCATTTGGAACATATACCGCACAACCAAAAATTCTTAGATAAGATATAGTTAGACTATTGACCAAAAGCCAATTATCATGGGGAGAATTTTAAATATCTTATTGGCCTGATACCTACAAATGCTGCTGAATGCAAAATAGCATATCCCCATACATAATTAGGCAATTTTATGCTCATAAGTAATGGTCTAACTATTAATTGGAAGCGTTTTATGAATAATTCTGCTAGACTATTTTGAGTATCAACATACGCTACACAATATTTAATAGTTGTACCAATTGACATACAAAAATCATTAAATGTCTAAGATGTAAATTCGCCAGCATTATCAAGACGGATTTTCCTAATTGAATAATTTGGAAATTATGTTCTTAAGAGAATTATTTTAGCAAGTAATCTCGCAAATGTCAGGTTGCGAGAAGATAATAAACACGCATGAGACCATCTAGTAGATGCATCTATCAAAATCATGAAATATCTAAACGGTCCACATGATGGGTGAATAAGCCGACGGATATCACTTTAAATACGTTTCAGAAATGTTGGGGATTCAGATCCCAATTTTAATCGGTGATGGTCTAATAATTTGAGAACAAGCAGCATAAGAAAATTTACTAAATTGAGGAATCCTCAACTTGTTCAATAAACGTCCATGTGAATTTGCAATTATTCTACGCATCATACAGTTCCAGAGTGGCCTAACAAGTCATGCCAAATAATAAAAGTATTTGGAATAGTAAACTTCTGGTTCACTATAACATGTGATTCAATTGTACTAATATATGTATAGTGCAAACTAAAAGAAAAAGTAGACAACTTTTCTAAAACACATTTCTTTCTAGATTTTATTTTTGTGATATATGGATACTCATTTTTTTTTTTTTCGTTTACAGTCTCAATATGATATCCATTTTGGCGGATATCTTTAAAACTTAATAAATTTCTTTGAGATTTAGAAGAAATTAATGCATTATTTATAATGAATTTTGTTCCTCCGGGTAATAATATAGTGGCTCTTCTGGAACCATCAATTAATTCAGTACTACCCGATATTGTATTGATCACATTGGCATTATCCTTTATTAAATTAGAAAAATATTTCTTATTTTAAGTATCGTATGTGTTGTTGTGCTATCAGCAAGGCATAAGTTTTCACTGTTCTTGAATCCAATCATTGAATGAGAAATACTCACATTCTTCATTAAAAAAATGACTTAATCAAAATAAATATTGAAAAAAAATGAAACAAATTACATTAAACTAAATGTGTCTATTTAAACTAAACTAAAAAAAAAAAACTATTGAATAAACTAAAAAAAAATAATAAATTAAAAAATCCACAGTTTTATTCATTCCCAATAATTTACTCATAATTCTCAAAAAAATCTGATGCATCGAGATGTGTTTATCGGTGAAATCATTGAAGTCATCAGCATTATAGTTTGAGTCATCAACTTTATTAGTAAAATTTGTCATAGCACCATCACCTTGATAAGTCATATTTGGTTCTACATTTTTCTCTTTTTCTTCGATGGATGCTTGATAAAATTTAACAAGATACTTAGCGGTACCGACAAGTACGTGACCAATGTCCTCTCATGCCACATCGATAACACAAATTTTTAGTATTTTTGGTAAGATTATTTTGACCAACCTTTTCTTTTCCTTTCTCATTGTCTTTAGAATTAATCAACTTCTGGTGGTATTGATAATTATTACAACCTTTTCCACGGCCACGTCCACGTCCACGTTCACATCCATGGCCACGGCCACGGCCACGGCTCCGGCCATAACCATAATTATTTTTAGAATTCATGTCAGGGAATGGAGTAGTTCCAGTAGGATGAAATTCATGATTTTTCATCAATAATTCGTTATTTAACTCAGCCACAAGAAAACATGAAATTAGTTGAGAATATCTCATAAAACCTTTTTCATGATGTTGTTGCTGGAGGACTACATTTAAAGCATGAAAAGTAGAAAATATTTTTTCCATCATATCTTCATCAGTAATATTTTTTCACATAATTTTAATTGAGAACTGATTCTAAAAATTGCTGAGTTATAATCACTTACAGATTTGAGAAAATCTTGTAACCTTAAATGCATCCACTCATAATGAGTTTTGCGAAGAATTACTATTTTCTAGTGGTCACATCGATTTATCAAACTTCCCCATAGATCTGCAGGATCTTTTACCATGAGATACTCACTTTTTAATGCTTCATGGATGTGATGATGAAGGAAAATCATTGATTTTGTCTTATCCTGGTTGGATGCAGTATTTTCCTTTTTAATGGTGTCTTCAAAACCCGTAGAATCTAAATGAATTTCAGCATCCAAAATCTATAAAAGATAATTCTTGCCCATTGTGTCAAGGGCTGTAAATTCGAGTTTGGTAAGATTTGACATGATTTAAATTAATAATCGAAATAAATAATAAATAAATATTGGGATAAGAAAATATCTAAATATCTTCAAGTTTTACTGGATTGTTCGTGCTGGTAACGTATTATAAAAGTTAAACAAAATATAAAAAAAAATATGTATGGAATTGAGAAAGAAAAATAGAAAAGAAAAATAGAAGACATTTGACAGTCTGTACTTTTATTCCTCATGTAGTGCATATATTTATGAGAATACAATGACCCATAAGTTACATAATATAAATAACGTAACTTGTATTTATAGTTATCAAATACTTAGATATAGATAGACTTCCACTATAACTTATCAAAATTAAAATACATGTGTAGACATCTACAACCAATAGAATTTGTAACATGATGAACATATTTTCAGGTATAAGATCTCAATCCAATGGCAATGAGCTTAGCTGGCCCAAGTTGAATTCAATTAATTATTGAATTTGAATTTCCAATCATATCTAGGGAAGAATTTCAAAAACGGCTTAGAATTCATATTAACCTAGTTCTTTTCTATCTGAAAAATAATATTATTTAGTGTTACTAGGGAAAAATTCTACGGTTTCATAACGGAATCATTTCGTTATATTTTAAAAAATTATACGGTATAATATTATATACTTTAAAAACTTGTATTGCACAAACATTTAAAACTAATAGGATGATTGAAATTACTCTCAATAGAACTATAGAATTTCCCGTTATTGAACTCTTTAGTTCCTAATTTAGCATTGTTAGAACTCTTTTTTTTGTCTAGAACATGGTATGATTAGGAATATTATTTGCATATTATTTGCTATTGATCTAGTATATGAAAAACTCTTTCTTTGTGTTTTAATCTATCAACACTAGGACTACTTTGTGTTTTAATCTATCAACACTAGGACTATTTTTAGTGCTTATATAATATACCATGATTATGAACATTCTTAGATTTTCATATAGTATAACTGGAACTCTTCAACAGTAAAAAATCTTGTGAGATTAGGAATGTTATTGGTTTTTAACCTAGTATGATTAGAAATTCTTTCTTAATCTTTAATTTAATATGATTAAGATCCTTTTGTGTTTATGTTAGAATATTAACTCTAGTGGATTTTATGACCACTTAATATTCTAATATTAAATTATTATTATTTTCTCACATATAATTGTTGGACAAAATTACCATGTAAATGTAATTGGATAAATATAAATATGTAATATATTAATCTAGAAGGAAATAAGAGATTCATCTGATATATCCTTGGGATAAATTAGTTTTCCGATTAACTCTATCATTGAAGAGTTAATCAGTTTAAAAAAAATCTTCCATATCTGTTGGACTCTATGATGGGAAGAGTCCTAAAATCTCTATAAATAGCTATTGGTCACTCTCCCCACTGTAACAGAAGTTGTGTAGTTCCTGATGTTTTCCAAACCTTATTTTGATGATGACATAAACACTTAACTCTGTAAAATAAGCTTTTGCAGGAACAGATCTTTCAGACGCACAGAACCGTCCGAACTAGGTCAAAGCTCCTCGGACGCATTGCATCGTCCGAACAAACTAGCAGAAAGAATGGGATAATCTTGTATGAAAGATTATCTAATACAGTGAATACAAGCCTTAGAAAAGAGTAATTTGAGTGCAAATTGACTATAGTGCTTTGTTGTATTAGTGTGAAGTTGTGAGTGCAAATTCAACTTTGAGTTTGGAGTGATAATCTTGTATGAAAGTGTGGTTGTAAGTAAGATCCTTGGCTCAACTAAAAAGAGTTTTAGTGTGAGCAAGAACTTCCCAACTTTGTAAAGATTATTGGCTCACCAAGTGTGTGAAGCATTCAAGAGATTTGATACTTCAAGCTTGCTAGCTTGGAAGTATTGTTTGTTCAATTTTTCTCTCTTTACTTTACTGTTCTAGTAAATTTATTATATCTGCATTTAAATTAAAAAGCTCATTATTTTCTAAAAGTATAATTTTTAAGAAATCTAATTCACCCCCCCTCTTAGGTTGCTTTGGGGCCAACAATTGGTATCAGAGCTTGGTCTCATTATATTGCTTAAACTGCTATTGAGTAAAGAAATATGGCAACCAACAATGCTCTATTTTTTGAGGGCCAATCTGTTAATAGGCCCCCCATGTCAAATGGGGCTTCATTTTATTAGTTGGAGAGATAGAATGAAAATATTTCTGTAATCTATTGAATTGATTTGTGGTATGGTTGTCAATGAAGGTCCATTTGAAGCTTCTATCATTGATGATCACACAAATAGAAGAAGAGAAAAGACAAGGAATGAGCTCAATCCACAAGACAAGGCAAACTTGACATTGAATGCAAAAGCCATGAATGTGTTATATAATGCCTTGGATGCAAATGAATCAACTTGCGTGAAGGGTTGCAGTTCTG
Organism: Cinchona pubescens; assembly: GCA_025175665.1. Taxonomy (NCBI): domain Eukaryota; kingdom Viridiplantae; phylum Streptophyta; class Magnoliopsida; order Gentianales; family Rubiaceae; genus Cinchona; species Cinchona pubescens. Next base: position 589,115 of record JANKKI010000092.1, read on the forward strand.
CTAAAGAAATATGGGATAAGTTATAAAGAAATCCATGAAGGGAGCGATGATGTGTATGAGCAAAAGAAATCCTTACTTGTTGCCAAGTATGAATCTTTCAAGATGGAACCATATGAGAACATAGACAAAATGTACTGCAGGTTCAATGACATTATAAAGGATCTTGAAGCCTTGAGTAAGGAGTACTCGTTGGGTGAAAAAAATAGAAAAATCCTAAATGCTCTATCCAAAGAATGGGATGCCAAAACAATTGCTATAGAGGAAGCCAAGAATTTAAATTTAATGCCTATTGAATCACTAATCAATTCTCTTACATCTTATATGAACTCAAGTTGAAGGCCAAGGTTGTGGATGATGAAGAAGCAAGGCCAAGAAGGAGCATTGCTCTAAAGACCTCTCAAGAGGAAGATGAAAACAGCTCCAACAATCCAGAAGATGAAGATCTTGATGAAGGAGATCTTGCACTCATCACCAAAGGATTTCTTAAACATTACATCAACAAACGAAGAATGAGAAGAGGCGGAGCTACAAACACAAATAATTTCAAAGGGAAGTCAAGGCTTGAAATAAAGAAGCAAAATGATAAATGCTTTGAATGCGGTCAACTCGGACATTTTGCAAATGAGTATCCTTCCAAGAAAAAGAAATAAGGAAGAAAACCAAGATTCAACAACTTTCAAATCACATGGGATGATTGTAACTCCGAAGGAGAAGTTGAAGAAGAAATGGAGTCGGCACAAATGGCCTTCATGGCCATTGGAGATGATGAGGTAAATTCTAACTATGACTCTAATGATGAAAATGGTGAAGATGATCTTGAATGTTCCTAGAGACAGGGCTAACTCTTAAACTTGTGAATGAAAACAATAGGCTATCACAAGAAAATCGTGATTTGAAGAAAAGAATGCATGTGAGATCAAAGGTCAAGGAAGAACAAGCCTCCTTGAAGAAAAGAATGGATGATTTGAATGCTCTCCTAATTAGAAAGAAAGAAAATATTGTTGATATGAAAAGAAATAGAAATATTGCTATCAACAAAAATTTTGTCATGTTTAGAAGGGATGACTTATGTATTGTAAAACCAAAATCATTTTTGAATGGTAATAAAAACATTATTTGTAGATATTGCCAACAACATGGACATGTTAAGAATATGTGTTATGTCAAGAAGAACGAAAAACTTGGAATGAAAGTTGCATGGATTGAAAGCAATTTCACTAACTCAAATGGACCCAAGAAAATATGGGTACCAACCACATAAAGTTATCAATTGATTTATTGTGTAGGTACTTAACATCACCAACAATGCTAAGTGGTTCATAGATAGTGGATGTTCAAGGCACATGACGGGTGATTCTTTTCTCTTCACAAATCTCACATCCAAAAATAGTGGAAAAGTCACTTTTGGAGATAACAATAAAGCAAAATCAATCGGCATTGGTGATGTAGGTATTTTAAAGGAGCTCGAAAAGCTCGTTATTCATGAAGATCATCAAGAAACTACATCAAGCGTTGATGTCAACAACCATCAAATTGATGATGAAAAGAATGAGGATGCTCAAAACGATCTTCCGAAAGCTTGGAGATTCGTCTCTAGTCATCCTCAAGATTTAATCATAGGTGATCTATCTGATGGGAGTTTGAGATGAGTATGATGGGCAAGTTGCAATTCTTCCTCGGACTACAAGTTCATCAAACTAAGGAAGGAACATTTATTACACAAAGCAAGTACACAAAGGAGCTGCTCAAACGATTTTGTATCAAAGGAAGATTGCAAACAAGTTGGTACGCCAATGTGTACTTCAACCAAACTTGATAAAGAGGAAGAAGGTAATAGTGTTGATGAAAAACACTATAGAGGTATGATCGGAAGTCTACTTTACTTAACTGCCAGTAGACCAGATATCATGTTTGCTGTTTGTTTGTGTGCCAGATTTCAATCTTGCCCTAAAGAATCACATTTGATAGCTGTTAAAAGAATTTTTAGATATCTAAAAGGAACAACGGATTTTGGTCTGTGGTATCCAAAGTCCTCTACATTTGATCTGATTAGCTATTCTGATGCTGACTTTGCTGGGTGTAAAATTGATAGAAAAAGTACCAGTGGTATGTGTTATTTTCTGGGAAATTGTCTTGTGTCTTGGTTTAGTAAAAAACAAAATTCCATTTCTCTTTCTACGGTGAAGCCGAATACATTGCTGCCGAAATTGTTGTGCTCCTGTCTCTTATACACATCTAGATGTGTATAAGAGACAGATGTATTTTTTGATTGTTTTCCTATGCATTAGTGTGACAACACACAGTGCAATTAATCATCACAAAAATCCTGTTATGCACTCTAGAACCAAACACATTGATGTTAAGCATCATTTCATTAGAGACCTCGTTTGTTAAAGGAAATTCGTGTTGATAAGAGGCCTACTTCAGATCAATTGGCTGATATTTTTACAAAATCCTTAGCTCTAGATCCGGAAGATTTCCAGAGCTGATTAAAGCCGTCCAAATTCCCATTTTCGGACTTACTCTCTCCCCCGAAAACCCTCAGGCGAATTTTTTCTCTCTACTACCCCCTCCAAATTCCCACTCTCTCGTCCAAAATTGATTGGAAAATCATCCTACCCATAGCCCTTATCACCTAAATCACATCTCATTTCCCCTATCCACCATCTCATTTCCTCAAAATCTCACCAATCCTCAAATTTTTTTTCAATTTTCTCTTCTTTTATTACAATGGTGAAATCTCGCGGAGGTTCCTCTACAGCAAATCGGGGTCGAAAAACTAAAGGGAAGGCTCCAGTACGAGGAGAATCCTTAGCCAATCCTCAAGTCTCCACCACTCCGATTTTATCAAAATTTATCGATGCCAAGGTATCTGAACGGTATACTTCCCTTCTCAGTAAATCTATAATCGTTCAACGTCCTGCTTCTCATAGTCTATTTGATGAATATAATCTTCCCATTATCAAATCTTGTTTTGAAAAACAAAATCCTGTCTCTATACCATCTTGTGCAGAAGATTTCCTGTTTATCATGACATGGTGCTTCAATTCACGGCCAATCTTCGGAAAGGTCCTACTGTTCGCACTCTCATTTCTCGTGTTAACAACACTGATCTTGAGATTTCATCAAACATCATTAACACCATTTTTGAATGTGAAGTCTCAAACCCCACTGATTTTTCCTATTTCTTTTCGTTAGACAAATGGCCCGCTGATGATACTCAGTTTGATATTGATGAAGTTAGAGCGATTTTTAACATTCATTTTTAACAGGCTTCAGAAGCCAAAACTACATTGCTCGCTCCTGAACTTAATATTCTGTACACCCTTGTCACAAATCTGTTATTGCCAACTGACGGGCATCGTACTGAGCCCGGAAAAATGCAACTTTACTTATTTTTTTGTGTTTTCAAGGGTATTCCTCTTGATTTTGGGTATCTTTTTTGTTCCCTATGGGAACTCTTTCTCACTGATACCCGAAGAAACATTCCTTTTGGAAAATTCCTCACCAAAATTTTTTATTTCCTCAACATTCCTTTCAGCGGAAACAAACAATATCCTCCCTATTTTAACAAATCCTACATTGAACGCAAAGGCCTCCATTTTTTTAACGATCAATGGCTAACTAATACACATTTAGATTGTATAAGAGACCCATTGTCATCCTAGATTTTGCTATCCCTCATTCTCCTACTCCTCAACCACCTCCAGTTACATCTGAACCATCTACTTCTGAACCATCTCTTTCACATATCTGTGGACTTCTCACCTCTCTGAATACTCAAGTCAGTTCATTTCAATGTCGCACAAATCGAAAGTTAAAACGACTTGAAACTCGTCAAATGATTCTCCAAGAGGCACTCAGTCTTGGCATGTCTGCTTCGGCTCAAGTTCAATTTGCTAATCTTCAGTCCCAATATCCACTTGAGTCATCTTCCGACAGTGATGAACCTGAAGATGACCATACACGTGAAGACAATGCAGAAGCTGCTCAAGGAGCTGCCGATGACGATGACGACAGATGATGATGAAGATGTTGATGATACGTTTGACTTTATCATGCAACGTCGTACTGGGGAGGAGGATGACAGTGAAGCCACCGCTGAAGATGTTCCATCCAAACGATAAAAGACTAAAAAGTGCTCCAAAAAGCGCAATGACTCACATTAGTTCTTTTGTACTTTGTTTTCAGCAGTTCTCTGCTTATTAGAACCTTTCAGTATTTCTTTTGGTTTTCAGCAATTCTGTGGCTTGGTTATGTATTTACTTGACTCTAGCACCATTATGTATTAAACTTGTTTCATTTCTATCAAACTACTTGCATGATCTAAGGGGGAGTCTTTTTGATTGATGTCAAAAGGGGGAGTAGTTATATTATTGTGCTTTGATATGATTGATATGTTGTGCTTTGATATGATTGATATGTTGATATTGATATCCAATTATGATATATTGCAAATTGATTAGTCATATCCAATTGAGGTTTGTCATCATCAAAAAGGGAGAGATTGATGTTTTCCAAACCTTATTTTGATAGATGACATAAATACTTAACTCTATAAAACAAGCTTTTACAGGAACAGATCTTTCGGACGCACAGAACCGTCCGAACTAGGTCAAAGCTCCTCGGACGCATTGCATCGTCCGAACAAACTAGCAGAAAGAATGGGATCCTACTGCCTTTCCTTCGGACACTCAGGACCTTCCGAAACCTCTATCGGACGAAGGACCAGACGCATGCACGGACGTCCGAACGAAGCCTCTCAACAAAACTGAAAGAAGATCGGACGCTGCCTCGGACGCATTCAATCCTTCTCGGACGTCCGAAACCCCAACGGCTATTTTTTGTGCATTTATTACTTAGCCGTTAGGAAGTAGTTGAAACTACTATTTATTGCTCTTATAAATAGGTGCTTTAATAACCTGAAAAGATTATCTAATACAGTGAATACAAGCCTTAGAAAAGAGTAATTTGAGTGCAAATTGACTATAGTGCTTTGTTGTATTAGTGTGAAGTTGTGAGTGCAAATTCAACTTTGAGTGGAGTGATAATCTTGTATGAAAGTGTGGTTGTAAGTAAGATCCTTGGCTCAACTAAAAAGAGTTTTAGTGTGAGCAAGAACTTCCCAACTTTGTAAAGATTATTGGCTCACCAAGTGTGTGAAGCATTCAAGAGATTTGATACTTCAAGCTTGCTAGCTTGGAAGTATTGTTTGTTCAATTTTTCTCTCTTTACTTTACTGTTCTAGTAAATTTATTATATCTGCATTTAAATTAAAAAGCTCACTATTTTCTAAAAGTATAATTTTTAAGAAATCTAATTCACCCCCCCTCTTAGGTTGCTTTGGGGCCAACAGTTCCACCCATCACTAAACACACAATAAAATAATAGACAGCGAGGGGAGAGAAGGCCATAAGAGCAAGGCACTTCAACTCATTGAGGACAAATTGATTTTCATATGCGCGATGTCTCAAGGTATGTTTCCTTTGACAATACCTTAAAATTGTATTTACAAATCATAAATGAAGATCCTAGTTGTTGATGCTAAGTGAAAATTTTTTGCACCAAAGTATAAAAATTTAAGTCCAAAGTCCAATTACAAAAGTACTCCAAAGCAAAGGTATTGACGTGCGTCATACCCACAATGCGATTACTTGCGACAATAAAAAGAATGGCGGGGCTTTGTCCCCTGGGGAGGCTCCGACGCTCAAGTTAGAATTTGACGGCAAGAAGAAAATTATGAACAAAATGAAAGCTAAGAATGGAAAGAATTTTGTACTGACAGCTGTGTTCTTGTGTGTAAGTGTATAATAACCTTAAAGATTAACTATTAATAGTGGTCTTGGATGGGTTTGGATGACTTATTGGCTTTTACATAATTATTTGGCCCATGATACTTCTATTTATCTTGGATTGAGTTCACATAAAAAATTACAAAGATGCCCTTGGTCTTAATTGACTATTTTAGCCACATTGCCATGTGTTTGTGAACTATTGGGTGATATACTTATGTATCTTCATTTGCCCCCTACTCTTAATTCGAGTTTATCCGGTGTTGAGAGTAGCTCCGTGGTTCTTGATTTGTGTCTTGGCCGGAGCCGATATGATTTTGACTGGAGCCAAATTTTGAATTTTGAATTGTCCCCGGAGGGAGATTTTTGAACTTCAACTATTTCACCATTTGCTTGGAAAGTTTTGTTGAGTAGGCAACCAAAGAAGTTTTTCTCCCAAAAATTTGATAGGGGGAATCAAGTGTTCAAGGACCCAACCTCAACACCCCATAGCATTCAAACTCACCATAGTATCCAACTATACTATAGTTATCCAACATACCATAGTATCCAATACCATAGTATCCAATATACCATAGTATCCAACACCCACAGCCATAGTATCCAAACACACCATAGTATCCACCACCCACAACCTAGTACCCAAACACATCACAGTATCCTACTCTATCATAGTACCCAACACCCCTTACCATAGTCCCCAAGCACCATAGTACCCATATCACAACTCCTTACCCCACTACAACACTCATTTCTACTACATCACTGCAAGCTTCACTCCTATTAAGTACACTTTTATTCTCTCCCTTTACTTCTTATTTTCTCTTTGGTATTTTATCAAACACCTTGTGTGCACATAACATTTCGTCTCACATCATCTTTGAACTTGTGCACTTTGAATCCATTAAAGCTTAAATCCGTAGACCCTTGGCTGGAAAAGTTTACTATGAAAGACTTCTAATAATAAAATAATGGTAGAGATTAGCAAAGGGAATTCAAACAAGAATCAAATGCATTCTAACGTGGCCATCACTTATGAAACCACATGGAGCTGAGGAATCTTGTTCAACTTTGCACCTTGATAGTCAGAGAACGGCTTCTATTAATGCCCAAAACTCTACCAATCAATTGCGTTGAACAAACTCCACCGTGGTTTTCACTGATGAACATCATACACCCAAGGAAAACAACATAATAATCATGAATGAAGGCGTGGCTATTAATCTTCAGGATCCAACAGTTGGAGATGTGCAAAGGAGGGAATTTGAGGTAACTCATGGCACACTCATAAAAGGAATTTTGCGACTGCCCGAGGTAACAAGAACAAGGCCCTAGTCAAGGGTAACTCACCCTTAACCGTCCACGCCATCGAGGAAGGCTTCGCATATGTTATTAACAACTTCCAAGCTATCTCCAATGCCACTGTTGATGGAGAGAATAAAAATGCCGCTGTCCACACCGTCCTATGCTTACCAGCACAGGCTAAGAAAAAAGAAAACATGGTTGTGCAAAAGAAAGAATTTTCCATTCAAAACAAGAGAAATTTTTTAAGGCAGCAAAATTAATTCAAAAATTAAGCCTCGTTGAATACTTGGTTGATGGTGACTCCCTTGCACCTCCTATCCCAGTGGAAGATATTGGCTCGAAGGTTACTGAGGTATTGGTCGAAACTAATCCTTTGCGTGAAACACTTAAGTCAAACTTTTCTAATGTTGTCCATGGAAATATTTGTACACAAGGCCAAGGTGTTGATGAGTTATGTATGGTTTTGAATGCTCGACATAAGGGATTGATAATATGTCTCACGAAGAGGAAGTAATTATTTAATCAAGGGATCTAGACCAAGTAAATTTCGACGGAACTTATTCATGGGTAGAACATTATTTGAAGGTACTTCATCTTCTAAAGTAAGAGTGAATTTGCGTCGCACTAATACTACATTTGTGGGAGTGCCTCCAGAACATTCTTATTTGTATAGGGTTAAAGAACATCACTCCATGATAGTACCCCCAGGTAATCGCTTTGGGCAAATTGAGCATGCAAGTGATCTCAAGCAAAAAATCTCTAGCGAAGAAGACACCCAGGAAAGTGAGCATGAGGGTATTTGTGAAGACTCCACGGGTGAACATGAGCAAGGAGACACAAGTGAAGGAGTTGCCTCTTAACCGGAGCAAGAGGAAACTAATGAAGATTCCTCAGCCAAAAATGAGCAAGAGGATACTGGTGGGTGCTCCTTTGATGAAGATAAGAAAGAAAATGCTATTGATAAGGTTGCCAATATTTTCTCACAAAATTTAAAGTCAATTGAAAGGGAAAGAACCTTTAATTCCTCTTCGCCAAAAAGAAAAAAGAGAAGCCAAGGATTCTACCAAGGGCTTTGATAACGTCTACTCTCAATTGCCTTCCTCAATTATTGACATGGATTTACTAAGAAAATGGGTGGAGTTGTTTCATTCCCGACTGCTTCAAAGTGAAGGTGCCACCCCCTGAACATCGACCTTGCATGAATTTCTCAGGATACATCTCAGTGTATTTGGTGCAACTAAAGGCGGGGTTGAGGTTCCCACTGCCCATTTTCTTCCAAGAGTTGTTGGAACACATCAAATTGGGCTTAGACAACTATATGCTAGATCTATCCGAAACATCAATGCATATCTTATTACTTGTGCAAGTCTTCATGTGAAAACTTCCATCGCCACTTTCAAGAAAATTCTTCATGTGGCAACAAAGAAAGATATGGTGTCCATTGGTTGGAAGACTAACTTGAAACTAGTTAAAGATGTACACCCAAGGTTGATAATTGGAGAAGTAATTATTTTTTGATCCAGAGGCGACCCGACCGAAATTTTCCCACATGGAACTATGACTTGCAAGCTTCCAAAGCTAACAAGCTTGTCCCTCTTAAAGCACATGAGAGTAGTCATCTTTCTAAAATTATGAGAGATGAAAAACTCCCATGGCAAGTAGTGGTTAACGAGCAAGTTTTAGTGTTGGCAAAATTGAGTCCATTCAATCTTGATCCTACATTTCTGTTAGGTTGGCACGCACATATTTTCACTTAGCATTTTAACATATGTCTTCTTTTGTTTGAATATAAATTGAATATTACTTTTACCTTTGACTCAACTTGTTTTTTTGATTTTGTAGTGAAAGCCATAGAGGATGCTATTTGTGAGCGTGCTTTGAAACAGAGACAAGCTAAACATCAAGGTTCATCTCACCTGGCAAAGGATGTCACTACTGAGGCTAGGGGATCAAAGAGACCACCTCAAGAGGTTCTCCCCCAACCTTTTCCAAAGAAGAAAACCACACTTCCTATTTAGCTTGAGACTGCTCCATCACCTTCGCCTCAAGTTGAAGTTCCAATCCAAGAGGTCTCTATCCAAGCAGCTCCTATCCCAAGTCCGCATCAACTTCAAACTTCTGCTCATATTGGAAGTTCCTCCTCCTCACGCGTGATCTACGCCCCTTCTTGGGAAGTCTACGAGGATTCTACTTTAGAGGATGCAAGTCGTCCTTTGGTTGAGGCATTAACATTGCCCCAAGTCATGGAAACATAGAGCCGGAAAATCCTTGAGCTCTACTTGCATTGCCGATGTCGACGCCATGTTTCATCATATTGCTCAAGTAAATTGCTCCTCCTTCTTTTTCATAAAAATGACTAAGTACTTTTTATTATACTTATGGACAACATTGTTTTCTCCTTAGATTGGCGATCTTTACTACCACTTGAACAAAGCTCAAGAATATCATCTTTCTCAAATTTTGGCTTTGGAGGCTAAGCTTAAAAAGTCAAAAGAAGCAAAAGAAAAACACTTCCAAGCTATAAGACTTGTTGGTGTGCTGCATCTAAACACAATCAAGAGAACCTCCAGGAAATTGCCAAATTGAGAAAAGAGAACCAAGAATTTCAAGCCTCTCATAAAAATGAGGTTAATGACATTCAAGCATCTCATAAGAGTGAGGTAAAAAAGCTTTACGTGTCGCACAAAGAGGAGTTTAAGTCCATAGAAAAGAAGAGTAGAGATTCTGCCATCTTGTAGTTCCTTGATTCTGAAGACTACAAGGATCACACGGAAAAGCATTTGGTAGACCATGGCGCTAGCCCCGAGTTTGAGGATTTGGTAGAAGACCGTAGCATGGGGTATTTCGACGAGGGTTATGATCGGTCCCTGTCCTATATGAAGAAGAAGTATCCAAGCTTGGATATTGAAGACCTACTTCAAGGCCGTGTTCCTTCTACCCCTCTTCATCCTAGCTCTTCAGGGGTTCCCCTGAGGATGGAGCAGCTTAGTTTAGTATTTTGCTTAGCTATTTTACCTTTCTGGAGACTTAGAGCTCGAGACTATCTCTTATATGTACGGGCTCCATCTTTGGCTAGTCTCTTGTTACGTGTTTTCCTTATTACTTACTTCACTTGCGTTTGTTGTTTGGCTTTGAGTTGGGGCCTTCCCTTGTACCAAATCCACCTAAGTTATGCTTTTCCTTTGTTTATATGATATCGCATCTTTCCTTCAATAGTTTGTGCTTTTTTTTTTCTTCAAGCATTTTTACATACGCCTTCGTACCCCTTAGAAACTTGAATATTTGTCAAGTGGTTAAGTTTGTGAGCTTGAGCTTTCATTGCTATACTTGAGCAAATAAGTTTCTCGCCCCCGGAGGATAAACCATGACTCTTATACCAAACCAAAATAACTATAAGAGTACCTCTGATATGAAAATTTTGTCATCGTCCCGGGAAGGACTATGGTGGCATACTTAACCAAGGAACTATATATTCAAAGAAAAGTTTATTTTCGCCCCCGGAAGGGTCGTCCTAGGCACAAATCTCCCAAATAAAGCCTTAGTGTTGTTAGCTAAGGTTTTCTTTGGCACAAATCTCCTAGGAAAAAATTTACTCTAGCCCTTGGAAGGACTATGGTTGTTCTTTTGATTTTACTTAACCAAGAAATTACTTCTCCAAGGAAAAGTTTATTTTCGCCCCCCCAGAGGGGTCATCCTAGGCACAAATCTCCAAAGTAAAACCTTAGTGTTGTTACTAAGGTTTTCTTAGGTGCAAATCTCCCAGGAAAAATTTTACTCCTTACCCCTAAAAGGGCTATGGTCGCTCTTTTGAGTCTACTTAACCAAGGAACTACTTTCCAAGGATAAGCTTATTTTTGCCCCCGGAGGGGTATGCCGACTCTGAAGAGTGGTCTTTTAATTTTGATCCCCGAAGGGAATAAGTGACTTCGGAGAGTCGCGGCATCATGAAAGATGTTCCCCGGAGGGAATAAGTGACCCTGGAGAGTCATGGTATCCTAGAGGATGTTTTGTACTTGGAGGTTGGGTAGATGGTAGGATAGCTATTCTAAACAAAGTATTGAGTGGCCATTACATAGGCAAAAGACTTAGAAATTTTCATTAATAGCAAAAGCGAATAATTACAAGTTGCATAAGCATCTTTCACTTTCGGAAGGCGTCGCTTGGCTTTTAGGGAATTTCAAAAAAAAAAGGCTAAGAAAAGAAATTTTAAAAATAGAACTTTTTCAAGTTTTGGGCATTCCAAGTGCGAGGCACGAGCTTTCCATCCTTGGTCTTCAACTTGTAGGCACCGTTAGAGTATGCTTCAACTACCTCGTAAGGACCTTCCCAATTTGGCGAGAGCTTTCCAAAAGCTTGGGGTTGGCTCACCTCCGCCTTTCTTGTAACCCAATCTCCTACTTGGAATCTCCTACCTCAGACTTGCCGGTTGTAGTAGCGAGCAACCCTTTGCTTGTCTTCTTGCATTTTGAAGTACGGCTTATCCCTTTCTTCCTCAAGTAAGTCAAGGTTAGAAGTCAACCCTTCTTCATTTTTTTCGAAGTCGAAGTTGTAAACGCGAAAACCCGGCATGAAGTCTCAATTTCCACAGGTATAAGTGTTTCGGTCCCATAAGTGAGGTTGATAGGAGTATCTCCGGTAGCATTTTTGTAGGTGGTGCAGTATGACCACAAAACACTTGAGAGCTCTTCCACCCATTTTCCCTTAGCATCATCAAGCCTCCTCTTATGCCTTCAACAATAGTTCAATTGGTCACTTCAACCAAGCCATTGCTTTGAGAATGGCTAACTGAGGAGAAACATTGTTCTATGCCCAAGTCTTGGCAAAAATTTTTGAAGGGTGCTCCCTGAAATTGCAAGCCATTGTCCAAGGCAAGTGCCTTGGGTATTCTGAAGCGACCTATAACATTCTTCCAAAGGAATTGTATGATTTGTTGATGAGACATGCTCGCCAAGGCTTCGGCCTCCACCCACTTAGTAAAATAGTCGATGGTTACCACCACAAACTTCTTTTTCACCAAAGCTATTGGAAAAGGAACCAAGATATCTATGCCCTATTTAGCAAAAGGCCAAGGAGTAAGAAATTGGAGTAAGTTGTTCAGTTGGATGGCGAGGTTGGTTAGAGTGATATTGGCACTTATCACATTTTTGCACATAATTCATGGCATCTTCTAACATTCTTGGCCAATAATAACCTCGCCTTTGCACCTTTTGAGCTAGAGCTCTTCCTCCTACATGGTGTCTGCAAATCCCCTCATGCACTTCGACTAAAGCATATTCAGTTTCACTTGGATTTAGACATCGAAGATAAGGCATTGAATAAGACTTCAGATACAAAATTCCATCAATGAGCAAGTACTTGGCCGATCATCTTTCCATCCTTTGAGCCTCGATCTTATCGTCGGACAATTTTTCTTCTTTCAAGTATTGAAGGATTAGGGTCATCCAATCTGGAGTAGAGCCGATATCCATGACCTCCCCGTGGTCTATACTTCTTTCTTTTAGAACCTCGAAGAACACTTCCTTCAACACATTGGCATGCACTGAGCTTGCAATTTTTGAGAGGGCATCCACTTCCTTGTTTATTCTTCAAAATCTCGACTCACATGGACTATATCAAAATTTTCAAAGTGTGAGATCAAGCTCTTCACCTTGCTTAAGTAAAATTGTAGGGATGGCTTCTTTGCTTCATGTTCTCCTTTGACTTGTTGAACCACAAGGTTTGAGTCCATATTTACCAACAAGTTTTTAACCTTTAATTCTTTAGCTAGCCTAAGTCCAGAGACTAAGGCCTCATACTCGGCTTTATTGTTTCTTGTTTGAAATACAAACCTTAAGGCGTAGCTTGTCTTGAATCCCTTCGGAGAAGTATGAACAATACCCGCGCCACCCCCTTCAGCGTTGCTCGCTCCATCCACATGCATTTTCTATAGGGCTGATTCTATGATTCGCCCCTTGGAGGGGATAGCCATCTCTTGAATTTTCTTCTTACTTGGATCTTCTATGTTCTCCTCTTCCACCCCTTTCCAAAATGAAATCGGCTAAAACTTGTGCTTTGATGTCCTTGGTTGGAAACGGATGTCATACTCACTCAAGACTCAGTTGTCCATTTTTCCAAGCTCCCCGAGACTTCGGGTTTTAAGAGAACAGACTCGAGTTGATGATTGGTAAGAACTACAGTTGGATGACTCAAGAAGTAGGGTCAGAGCTTTCTTGCCGCCATCACCAAGGCTAAAGCCAATCTTTCAATGGTTGGATATCGCATTTTCGGATCACTTAGCACTTTACTCACATAGTATACCGGCTTTTGGACCTTATTTACCTCTTTGATGAGAACGGCGCTCACTGCCGCGGATGAACAAGCCAAATATAAGTAGAAGGTTTCTCTGAATTCGGGCTTAGTTAGGAGTGGGAGAGAAGCTAAGTATTCCTTCAACTCCTCAAATGATTTTGGCATTTCTTCGTCCATTGAAAATTTTTGGAATTCCTTAAAGCTTTGAAGAAAGACAAATTTCTATCTCTGGACTTGGATAAGAAATAACTTAAGGCGGCAAGTTGCCCCGCAAGCCTTTGCACTTCCTGGATTCCCTTGGGAGGTTCAGAACATGTCTTGAATGACCTTGATCTTTTCGGGATTAACTTCAATGCCTCTTTGAGTTACCATGAATCCCAAAAATTTACCCCCGGAAACTCCGAAAGCACATTTTTCTGGATTTAGCCTCATCTTGAACTTTCTCATGGTAGTGAAGGTTTCCCGGAGGTTCTTCACATGATCTTCTTTCAACTTACTTTTGACAAGTAGTATAGTTCTCTTGGCTCAACTAGTGGGAATTAGTGTGAGCAAGAGTAGACTAGTGAGTGATCTTAAAGTGTAAGAGTGGAGGGATAACAAGTGTACAAAAGTGAGGTTGTAGTGTAAAACCCTTTGGCTCAACTAGAGGAACTTAGTTGGTGCAAGGGTGAGCCTACTTTGTGTAAAAAAAGGTTATTGCCTCACCTTCTTTGAAGAGGCACTACTAGTGGATGTACTCCAAGCTTGAGAAGCTTGGGAGTTTGGTTTGATATTCTTTATCTCAATCTTTTATTTGTTCTTTAAGCTTTGATTGTTGAAAATAAATATTTATCTTTGATCATTTGTGCTTAAGTATTCATTTGTTGCACAAAGTTTGTATTTTCATTAAGCACTTCAAAAGGTTTGTTTTTTGAGATAACCTAATTCACCCCCCCTTCTTAGGTTGCTTTGGGGCCAACAATTGGGATCAGAGCTTGGTCTCATATATTGAGCTTTATTGCTTTTGAGTAAAGATCATTATGGCAACCAATAATGCTTTGTTTTTAGAGGGGCATTCTATCACTAGACCTCCCATGTTTAATGGCATTAATTTTGTTTATTGGAGGGATAGAATGAAAATTTTTGTTCAATCTATTAATATTGACTTGTGGTATATTATTTATGAAGGTCCTTTTGATGTGCAAATATTCTTGATGAAAATACTCATAGATTAAGGCCTAAGATTAGATATGAGTTAAATGCACAAGATAAAATAAATTTATCTTTAAATGCTAAAGCCATTAATATTTTATATAATGCTTTGGATGCAGATGAGTTTTCTAAAGTAAAGGGTAGGTTGCATATCGGCCAAGGAGATATGGGAAAAATTGAAAGAAATTCATGAAGGAAGTGAAGATATAAGATAGCAAAAGAAGTCACTTCTTGTGGCTAATATGAATCCTTCAAAATGGAACCTCATGAGAACATTGACAAGATGTATTGTAGGTTCATTGATATGGTAAAGGACTTGGAAGGTTTGGGTAAAGAATATTCCGTGGGTGAAAAGAATAGAAAAATTTTGAATGCTTTACCTAAGGAATGGGAACCTAAATCCATTGTCATATAAGAGTCTAAAAATTTAAATTCTATGCCTATTGATTCATTGATCAATCCTCTAACCTCCTTTGAATTGAAGTTGAAATACAAGGTACAAAATGAGGAGGCAAAGGAAAAAAGAAGCATAGCATTTAAAGCTTCATCAAAAAGGAGAAAAGACTCAAGGAAGCCTCACTTCAACAACTTCCAAATCACTTGGGATGATTGCAATTCGGATGGAGAGGTTGAAGAAGAATATGATAGGAGGCTCAAATGGCTTTTATGGCACTTGGCAATAATGAGGTATCCTCTAGTTGTGATTCTTGTGATGATTCATGTGATAATGATGATGATGATGTTCAATCGTTTATTTTTAAAATGCATGAATGTTTGAAAGAATCATATGCTAAGAACAAAGAATTAAAAATTAAAGTTAATACTTTATTGAGTGCCAACTCAAAACTTGTGCATGAAAATAATTCTTTGACAAAAGAAAATGATATTTTGAAAGAAAATTTTGTTGGAAAAACCAAGATCATGGAAGAACAAGCTTCATTGAAGAAGAGATTAGATGATCTTGATGTTATTTTGAAAAAGAAGAAAGAAAATGTTTTTGAAAAGAAAAGAACTAGAAATATGTTTTTGAACAAAAATTTTATCACCTTTAGAAAAAATGATTTGTGCTTTGTTAAATCTAAATCTTCTTATTATGGAAATAAGAATATTATTTGTAATTATTGTCGTCAACATGGCCATATAAAGAGAAAAAAAATTGTTATGTTAAAAGAAATGAAAAATTGGGAATAAATTCTATTTGGGCGATTAAGCATGTTACTAATCCATTGGACCCAAGAAAGTTTGGGTACCAAAAGTTATTGCTTAACTTTGTATGTAGGTATGCTTGGAGAGCACCAAGGAATTCAAGATAGATTATCTATGAAGGGTGTTCAAGGCATATGAGCTAAGATGATATTGAAATGGGTAACATCTAAAATTTTGTGTGCTTTCATTTATCAAGTTGAACTATGTTCTCTTGAATGTTACTCATATATGTGATTGAATTTGTTTAGAATGATAGGAAATATGTATCCCCAAATTGTTATCTATAGTAAGTCATTTCTTGCAAAAGAAAGGGGGAGCATTCTCTTTTTTAAATGGATTATTTTGCATTACATATGCTTTATTGTTTTGATGATGCTTTTTAGCAAAGAATGAGCGAAAAATGTTTTGATTCTAATTCTTTGCATGAATTCCCTCACATCTACTTGAATCAACATATTCTTGAAGGGAAGAAAAGTTTTGCATGACTTGACTTTTTCTCCATGTACTCATATTGAATTATATTCACCTTTCAAGGGGGGGAATAAACTAAGGGGGGAGCTTAAATTTCATTATCTTTCTTATGTTTTGATGATGCCAAAAGGGGGAGAAAATAATGGACAAAACTTCTTGATTGATGCTTCATATTTTATGATTGTTTTTAGAATTGTCCAAATGATTTGTCATCATCAAAAAGGGGGAGATTGTTGAACCCCAGTTATGATAATCATATTTTGATTATGACCAAATCATACTAATGGTTTGCAAACAAGTGTGCAGAAAAACAGGAAGGATCAGATGAAAATGATCATCCGAACACAATCAAGAAAAATGACCAAAAGTTGAACAACACCTTTCAGACGTTGAAGACCGTCTGAAGAAAGGAGCTCAAAAT
The DNA here is from genome assembly GCA_025175665.1 of Cinchona pubescens. Taxonomy (NCBI): domain Eukaryota; kingdom Viridiplantae; phylum Streptophyta; class Magnoliopsida; order Gentianales; family Rubiaceae; genus Cinchona; species Cinchona pubescens. Next base: position 605,789 of record JANKKI010000092.1, read on the forward strand.
GAAGTAAGTTTCTGTCAGAGCTGTAAGACGCATATGACCGTCCGAGACACTGTTCATCAAGTTGTAGGACGCATAGATCCATATGACTGTCCGAGACACTGTTCATCAAACTGTAGGACGCATATGACCGTCCGAGACACTGTTCATCAAGCTGTAGGACGCATGAACAGACGTCCGAACCCACTATCCGAACCCCTAACGGCTAGTTTTTAATGGCTAGTTTTTAATAGCTAGTTTTTTGACCGTTAGAGCTCAAATTTCAACACATCTTTCATCTATAAATAGCCCAAGGACTTCCAAATGATGTGTGGAACTACAACATTCAATACAAACACTTGTAAGAGCTATTTGGGGAGAAATAGGCTAAAATATTGTGGGTTGTATTGGTTTGAGTAGTATAGTTCTCTTGGCTCAACTAGTGGGAATTAGTGTGAGCAAGAGTAGACTAGTGAGTGATCTTCAAGTGTAAGAGTGGAGGGATAACAAGTGTACAAAAGTGAGATTGTAGTGTAAAATCCTTTGGCTCAACTAGAGGAACTTAGTTGGTGCAAGGGTGAGCCTACTTTGTGTACAAGAAGGTTATTAAAAGCCTCACCTTCTTTGAAGAGGCACTACTAGTGGATGTACTCCAAGCTTGAGAAGCTTGGGAGTTTGGTTTGATATTCTTTATCTCAATCTTTTATTTGTTCTTTAAGCTTTGATTGTTAAATATTTATCTTTGATCATTTGTGCTTAAGTATTCATTTGTTGCACAAAGTTTGTATTTTCATTAAGCACTTCAAAAGGTTTGTTTTTTGAGACAACCTAATTCACCCCCCTCTTAGGTTGCTTTGGGGCCAACATAAACTTCCATATTTCTTCCCAATTGATTGACAAACACTGTATCCACCATCCTTTGATAAGTAGCTTCGGCATTTTTCAAGCCAAAAGGCATTAAGCGAAAGCAATAAGTGCCAGAGTCGGTGATGAAGGCGTTATTTGCCCTATCCTCGTGATTGGTAATACCCTTTGTATGCATCTAAAAAAGACATAACTTCACACCCAAAGATGGAGTCTACCACGGCATCTATGCAGGGTGTAGGATAGCAATCTTTCAGGTCAAGCCTTGTTCAAGGTTGTGAAGTCCACACACATCCTCCACTCAGCTCCTAGTTTCGACACCATGACTACATTTCTTAGCCATTCTAGGTATTGAATTTCTTCAATGATTTTGGCATCCAAGAGCTTGTCTACTTCGACCTCTACAGCTTGGCTTCTTTCCCTTCTAAAATTTCTTTTCTTTTTAATGACAGGTTTAAAACTCGGATCTACATCGAGGAAATGCATGGCAATGTCGGGGACAATCCCTCGCTTGTCCGAGAGATCCCAAGAAAATAGATCTTTGAATTCCCTAAGCAAAGAAATGAGGTCTTCCTTGATGTCCCCCAAGAGGGACTTTCCCACTTTCACAACTTTGCAAGGATCATTTTCATCTAAGGGCACATTTTCAAGTTTTTCAGCGGGTTCTCCCTTTGGGTTAAGTTCCTCTTTTTCTTCCAAGAGTTGAACATTGCAAGGTTGAACAACCTCCTTCCCATTCAACTTCAATGAAGCTATATAGCACTTTGCTTCGCTGCAACTTGATCTCCCTTTATCTCACCTACTCCATTTTCTGTTGGGAATTTCATCTTCATGTGGTGGGAAGAAGGGAGAGCACCAAATGCTCCAATCGTAGGTCTGCCAATAATGATGTTGTAAGGCGAAGAGGCCTTAGTGACTACAAAATCAATCATGAGTTGAACATCTTGAGGGGGTGTACCAAACATGACAGGAAGAGTAATGTATCCAAGGGGTTCAACCAGTTCCCCAGCGAACCCAACCAAGGGCGAAGTCACGGGTTTCAAGTCTTTTCCTCCAATTTTATTTGTTTGAAGGCTGCATAAAAAAGAATATCCATGGAACTTCCATTGTCAATCAAGGCTCTCTTCACATCACAGTTTGCAACGGGCAAGATCACCACCAAGGGATCGCTATGAGGGTGAATCACCTGAGCCATCTCTTCTGCAGTGAATATTATGTCTTGGCACAACCTAGGTCTCTTCATTCTAGATTGGACCAAGTTGATCTGACGAGCAAGTAGGCCTTGTGGGATGATGTGGAGTCACCATTTGCTGCACCCCCAGAGATAGTATGAATGATTATTCTCCCTTGGTTTTCTACCCCTGCTACTCTTTCTTCTCGAGGCAGACCTTGATCTCTTTTGTCCAGGTTTTGTGCTTGGTGTTAGGGTGATCTTCCTTTATCCATCCCTTGGATGAATTGCTTAAGGAAACCCTTTCTTATTGAGTCTTCAATCAATTTTTTTTGAGCGAAATACAATCATTGATCTCATGTCCATGATCTTTGTGAAAATAGCACCATTTATTCTTGTTGCGCCACTCTGGGTCACTGCTCATAGGCCCAGGCCACTTGACAAAGGGTTCTTTCTCTATGATAGCGAAATGTGTGAATGTTGTGTATTAAGTGGGGTATAAACTTTAGGAGAGTCAGGACTCCTCTTATGGGGAACGGTTAAGGATAACCTATCCCTCACATTAACCTTCTTTGGAGGTTCCACTCCACTAACTCCTCCATTTGCTTTCAGTATTTTTCTTCCCAATTTTACCCCCGGACTCTCTTTTTCTCTTTTCCCCTTCATCTGCTTGAGCAAATTCTTCAACTGTACGAAAAAGTTCGTTGAGGGTGGCGGGTGACCTCAAATTAAGATCAAATGAGAACTTTCTGGGCTTAACCCCACTTTGGAAGGCCATGATTTGCATATCTTCTGTAGCACCTTGAATCCCAATGGTTTCCTTCTTGAATCGATCCACGTAGTTGAGAAGGGACTCTTCTGGCCATTGCTTAAGAGTAAGCAATCCTTGTCTTTGGAATCCTCTTTTGGTTGCCAAATTTGTTCAAGAAGAGGGCTATAAGTTGATCAATATTTCTTATATCTCCTTTCTTGTACCCTCTGAACCAATGTGAGATTGAACCCTTGAGGGTTCCGGGGAACCCTCTACACAGGATAGCATCCGAGGCACCTTGTAAACACATTTTGTCTCGATACACATCAAGGTGCTCCCACGGATCTGAACTTCCATCGTATGAGTCAAATTGGCAAATTATATGCGGCGTTTGCCAAATCCTTGGCAAGGGTTCTTGCATTATCTCATCGGTGAATGGCAAGGAGAACTTGTATCTTGCAGCTATCCACTCCTTGTCATCCATCTTGTCTACCCGAACCTAGAGCTCCTCCAACTTTCTTTTTAGATCTTCTTCTTGCTCAGGTATGCTATCCAAAATTTGCTCCCTTTCATAAGGTTTTCCACTCTCCCTTGCTACTGAGGCCGTCTCACTTAGGCTCCTTGGTCGGGCTTCACTTGGCCTGGAGGAAGTTTCTCTTCTAGACTCATGCTGGGCAGACCGGCCTTCATGTTCTTGTCTAGCAGACCCGAATAGGATTACTTCCCTTCCTCCTTGATTACCCTTATAGATTGCACGAGAGTGTTTCTCATCCAAGGGGCTATGATGTGTAGAGTGGACAACTTGGGGATTGCCACCAGAGTTATGCGAATATTCTCCTCCACCTTCACCACCTTGTTGCTCATGTTGATGTATCATGAAGAGCTCCAACTGCACTCAACATGGCATTTTGTTGCTTTAGAAGTTGTATCTCTGTATCTGTTTCATTAGATTGGGGATCGGATCCCTAATTTGCCCCTCCAATCGATCAAATACTCTAATTGATCGATTTAACTAGTGTTGGGATATAACCTCTTTCCCTCTATCTGGATTGTGGCGATGGGTGTTGCGCGTGCTAGGAGCTATAGGTAAAGACACAAAATGGCTTCTTGTTTGTTTCCCACATACGGTGCCAAATATTGATGAGTGAAAAATTTTCACCGAAGTATAAAAATTTAAGTCCAAAGTCCAATTACAAAAGTACTCCAAAGCAAAGGAATTGACATGCGTGGAACCCACGATGCGATTACCTGTGACAATAGAAAGAACGTGGGGCTTGTCCCCCAGGGGAGGCTCTGACACTCAAGTCAGAATTTAACGACAAGAGAAAAATTAGGGAGCAAAATGAAAGCTAAGAATGGAAAGAATTTTGTAATGAGAGTTGTGTTCTTGTGTGTAAGTGTATACACATCTTAATAACCTTGAAGATTAACTATTTATAGTGGTTGGGCTTGGATGACTTATGGGCTTTTACATAATTATTTGGCCCATGAGACTTCTATTTATCTTGGATTGAGTTCACATGAAAAATTATGAAGATGCCCTTGGTCTTAATTGACTATTTTATCCATATTGCCATGTGTCCGTGAACTATTGGGTGATATACTTATGTATCATCACTAGTTAATATATCTTACATGTGGTATTTGAGATTCAGGGTGATACTGATGATTTGTAAATATTATGTGCATATAATACGAATGTTGAAATATATGTAATACATTCGAGTCCATTATTAAAAAAAAAAAAGTGTTGTGTGCGGCATTCAGTTGCCTTGACCGGCCGCTATAGATTTCCGAATCCGATTTACACATTAGAGATAGTACAAGTGTATTTGATTGGAAATTGGATTTGGCATCCTATTAAACAATTTAAGAGCCCACAATAAGCATGTGTGTACTACTTGCTTCTGTATGGAATCTTTAAGGCAATATTCTTAAATTGCCTACGATTTGGATCAATAGAATTCCCTGGCTATTTATTGGGGCATTCTTCAATATGGCAACTAACAGCGTACAACATTAATTTTAAAAAATGATTCATTTGGATAATTTTGGTACTTTGGCCATTTTATTTTACTTTATTTATTTTTGATAAGGAGTTCATATGTATCAATGTTGTTTAATGGTTTTGTGTGAATTGTTATGCTTGAAGGCTTAATTGCCAATAACCGGGATTGGGTTTGAAAATCTTTGAAATCTGCCTAACCGGTTCACTTGTATTCCTGTTTATGCTTGGATAAGAATTGGTAAAGTATGTTTGCGTGGCTTACTGTTAAGTCATGTCTATTACATATTAGCAATTTGAAAAGCAATATAAAGGGCAAATGGGTTTGGACATTATTATTATTTTTTTTTTTACAAATCATGACCTTTTAAGTAAAAAAAAAAAAAGTTAATAGAATACTTTCATTGTAATTTCTAGTATCATCAAATGCTTCATACAATAATTGATTTTATATGTAATTTTGGATACACGCATAGTTTTCGGATAATAGTTTCCTTTTTTGTGATTACAATGAAAGACTCAAATCAAACCCATATAATTATATATTTGGGTAATTGAATTAAATAACCATTACAAACATAATTGTAAAGATTAATTAGTTGTCAGCAAAGTGGCCTAATTAAAATGTAAAGTTTGTATAATGGTTATTTATGCTTATGATAAATCATGATTATAGATTTTTTTAAAATTTACCCAAAGACATTTTATTTCTATATTCATGTAAGAGTTATTATATTACCCAAAGGAATATAACATCTCTGTTGAATTGTTACATATAAGTGAAATAATTGTTTATTACTTATGGAGTGAATCGTTAGTATGTCGATATTCTTACCCAAATGAAGAATACAATGATGCACTTGATTGCTCCTTCATGTAATCTCATTATTTAATTGTGTATTTTCAGCTATTACTCCAACAACTCTTTCAGGAATTGCATCTAACATTTCGGAGTTGAATGGGCTTAATTACTCTGATTGGCGTGAGCAAGTGCTAATCACGCTAGGATGTTTGGGTTTAGACCTATGTCTCCAAATTCATGAACCTGCACTTCCTACTCCTGAAAGCACACAGCCTGAGTGGACTCTCTAAAAAAATTGGAAGCGTTCCAACCGCAAGAGTTTGATGATTATCAAAAGAAAAATTGCAAAGCACATAAGGAAATCAATTCCTGAATCTGAAAGGGCACGTGAATTTTTGGTTTCAGTTGAGCAGCAATTTCAAGCAGCTGATAAAGTTTTGGCAGGTACTCTTATGGCTATTTTGACTACTAAGAAATATGATGGAGTAAGTGCTGTTCGTGAACACATCATGGAATTGAACAGTATTGCTGAACAACTTAAATCTATGGATATGTCTATTTCTGAACCATTTTTGGTGCAATTTATTCTCAACTATCTTCCTCAACAATTTAGCCCATTCAAAATTAATTATAACTTGTGAAAAGTCAACTCACTCAAAAAGATAAGCTGACAATTAGTCAACTTATCTCTATGTGTGTTCAAGAGGAAGAGAGGTTGAAAAGGGAAGGATTGCAAACTGTTCATCTGGTATCACAAAGTCATAATGCAAATAGACCTAAAAAGACTAGAAAGAAGGGTCCAAAGACACCAAACAAAGGAGCATCCAACCATAATGGTTTTGGTGGAAAATGCCATTTTTAAAAAAAAAAAAAAAAAAATAGGGGGGAGGGCCATATGTTGAAAGATTGCCTGAAATGCAAGGCATGGTTTCAAAAGAAAGGTAATTTCCTTTCATTTGTATGCTATGAAACCAATTTAATTGATGTTCCTTATAATACTTGGTGGATTGACTGTGGTGCAACTATTCACATTTCTAATAATATGCAGGTATACCTTACAACCCGCCAACGACTGATAAAGGAAAGGACAATACTAATAGAGAACAAAACGGGAGCAAAAGTTGAAGCCGTTGGGACATATAGACTAGTTCTTAAATCTGCATGGCATTTCATTAGATCTTCCCAACACCTGTTATGTCCCTTCCTTTTTTAAGAATTTAATTTCTATGTCTCTTCTTGATTTAGATGGTTACAAATTTATTTTGGAAACCAATCTTTTACTATGACTAGAAATAGTATTTTTATTGGTAGTGGTATTTTGATTGATGGGTTATATAAGGTGGATCCTTATTTTAATTTATCACAATCTCTCATTTCCCTGCATATGAATGTTAATGTTTGCACAAAACGTAGTCGTGATAAAGAAATTTCATCATTGTTATGGCATAAGCGCTTAGATCATATCTCCAACGAAAGACTTGAGCGACTTGTAAAATATGGCCAACTCTTGATTTAACAAATTTTAGTACTTGTATAGATTGCATTAAAGGCAAGCAAATTAAAAGTACCAAGAAAAATGCCATTAGAAGCTCAAGACTACTTGAAGTGATACACACAGATATTTGTGGACCATTTCCTCCTTGTATAACTTGTGAAAAATATTTTATAAGTCATCAGTTTTATTGATGATTTCTCACGTTATGGAAATATCTATCTAATTAAGGAAAAATCCGATACTTTAAGTAAATTTCAAAATTTTAAGGCAGAGGTTGAAAATGAATTAGATAGAAAAATTAAAGTTGTGAGATCCTATAGAAGTGGTGAGTATTATGAAAAATATGGTGAAACTGGTCGTAATTTATAGCTCAATATACAATGTCGAGAATGCCTCAGCAGAATGGTGTAGCTAAACGGCGTAATCGAACCCTATTAGATATAGTTTGAAGTATGATTAGTGACAGTACTCTACTTGAATTTTTGTGGAGTGAAGCTATTAAGACAACCATGTATATTTTAAATAGAGTTCCTACTAAAGCAGTGGCTAAAACCCCTTATGAATTATGGGTTGGTAGAAAACCAAGTTTAAATCATATACATGTTTGGGGTTGTCTTGCTGAAGCAAGGCTTTACAATCCACATGAAAGAAAATTGGATCCAAGGACTATTAGTTGTTATATATTTATTGGTTATCCAGAAAGATCCAAAGGATATCGATTTTATTTTCCCAATCATCATAATCGAATAATTGAATCTAATAATGCTAAGTTTCTTGAAAATGGAATTTCTAATGGGAGTCATGATAAAAGAGAAGTGGTATTGATTCCAAATGTAGAAGAATCAATTGAAATGAATAACTCACCCATTGCTGTATCTTCACGGGTGGAAAACATTTGTAGTACTTCACTTCTTGATAAATGACATGATTCCATTATACCCATTGATAAACATATTAATGATCATCCAAATAATTTGCGAAGGTCAAAAAGAGTTAAGACAAATGCAATTTCGGATGATTATCTGGTGTATTTATAAGAACATAACGACACTGGCATTGATAATGATCCATTGACCTTTTTACAAGCCATAAATAGTAGTGAATCCAATGATTGGATGCATGCTATGAAAGATGAAATGGCATCCATGAAGGCTAACCAAGTTTGGGAATTGGTTGAATTACTTGCCAAAGGGCTCGTACCTATTCAATGTAAATGGATATTTAAAACTAAGCGAGACTCTAAAGGTAATATTGACCATTATAAAGCCCGACTAGTAGTTAAAGGATTTACTCAAAGAGAAGGTGTTGACTACAATGAGATTTTTTTCCCTGTATCTAAGAAAGACTCCTTCCGAATTATTATGCCTTTGGTAGCTCATTTTGATTTAGAGCTACATCAAATGGATGTCAAAACGGCATATTTGAATGGAAATCTAGATGAAGAAATTTATATGAGAAAACCTGAAGGTTTTGAGCAAAAAGAAAAGGGAAACTTAGTATGCAAGCTTAAGAGGTCAATATATGGACTTAAACAAGCATCCTACCAATGGTATCTTAACTTTCATGATACCATAAAAACTTTTGTTTTTCAAGAAAATAAACTTGATGATTGTATATGTTGATGGGAGTGGGAGCAAATTCATATTTTTGATATTATATGTTGATGCTATATTGCTTGCTACTAATCTAGGTCCATGTCACATGAAACCAAAAATTTCCTTTCTAAGAGCTTTAAGATGAAAGATATGAATGATGCATCTTTCATACTTGGCATTGAGATCCACAGAGATAGATCTAAGAGAATATTTGATTTATCTCAAAGGTCTTATATAAACAAAGTTCTTGAAAGATTTCAAATTCAAAATTGTTCAGCAACTCCATTACCAATTGTCAAAGGTGATAAATTTAGTCAAAGTCAATGTCCTCAAAATGAAACTGAGCGACGTCAAATGGAAAATGTACCATATGCCTTAGCTGTAGGAAGCTTAATGTATGCTCAAACTTGCACGCAACTTGATATTAGCTTTGCAGTTGGAATGCTCAGGAGAGTTCAGAGTAATCCAGGATATGATCACTGGATATCTGCTGAAAAGGTGATGCGTTATCTTCAAGGTACCAAAGATATATTGCTCACATATAAGCATAGTGATCATCTTGAAATTGTTGGATACACTGACTCAGATTTTATGGGTTGTGTGTGGATAGTATAAAATCCACTTCTGGATGTATTTTTATGCTCGCTGGTAGTGCTGTATCATGGAAAAGTATCAAACAATCTATAACTGCTTCTTCTACAATGGAAGTAGAATTTATAGCATGTAATGAGGCTACTTCTCAAGTTATTTGGTTGCGGAATTTCATTGAAGGACTGAAGATTGTGGATTCTATATCTAGACCCATAACGCTGTATTGTGATAATTCTCCAGCTGTTTTCTTCTCAAAAAATAATAAGTGCTCTGAAAATCTAAACACATCGAATTGAAATATCATGTTGTTCGAGAAAGAATTCAGCAACAAAAGGTGTCCATGGAGCATATAAAAAGTGACAAGATGCTTCTAGACCCCTTAACAAAAGCATTGGTGCCAAAGAAAATTTTGGAACATGTTAGTTCCATGGGTCTCGATAAATTTTGGAAATATGCTTATTTATTGTTGGGACACATATTTGATAAAATATTATTTCCTGATTTGTGCACATTATTGATTTCATTTTACAAAATTTTATTCGCGATGTAATATTTTGGACCATTGATAGACATTACGGATTTGATTGTCTATTTCCTTCCTCATTTAGTTTATCTACATCTAGTTATTGAATTTGTGATACATGGAAGGAAATATATACATTATCTGGTATACAACTACCATGATCCATTTCAACAATTGCGGCCACTTCATTGAATCCACAATAATGTTTATGTGATCATTTGTCCAAGTGGGAGAATCTTAGAATATTAACTCTAGTGGACTTCATGACCACTTACTATTCTAATATTAAATTTATTATTATTTTCCCATATATAATTGTTGGACAAAATTATCATGTAAATAATTGGATAAATATAAATACGTGATATATTAATCTAGAAGGAAATAAGAGATTCATCTTATGTATCCTTGGGATAAATTAGTTTTACGATTAACTCTATCTTTCAAGAGTTAATTGGCTAAAAAAAAAAATCTTCCATATTTGTTGGACTCTATGATGGGAGGAACCACAGTCCTAAAATCTCTATAAATAGCTTTTGGTCCCTCTCCCTGCTGTAATGTAAGTTGTGTAGTTCTACCCATCACTAAACATACAATAAAATAATAGACAGTGAGGGGAGAGAAGGACATAGGAGCAAGGCATTTCAACTCATTGAGGACGAACTAATTTTCATATTCGCGATATCTCAAGGTATGTTTTCTTTGACAATACCTTAAAATTGTATTTACAAATAATAAATGAAGATCCTAGTTAATTTATATATCTTACAGTTTAATCTAGTGCTATTATGACAATCCTTAGTTCTTAATCTTTCTTTCTTTGTTCTTTATCTAGAATGGTTAGGAACCTTCATATTGTTGCTTTATTATGATAGTGACCCTTCCTTAATTCTTAACCTAATATGATATGTACCCTCATTAGTTCTTAACCTAATATAATTATAACTCTTTCTAAGTCCTTAATATAGTATAATAACCTAATATAATTATAACTCTTTCTAAGTCCTTAATAATTTAGTATAGTAAGTCCAAGAAGAATAAATTTCACCTAATTTTTAAATGCTCGTCGATCGTTTAAGCTGAGAATCATTACACTCCATGGGTCCAGAAATAATAATCTCCCCCTTGACTCAACGTTAGGAAATGGTGTTCGATTATTATTAATAAAGATTATAATATCCTTCATACCGAATAAAAATTACACCAAAAAAAAAAAAGAAAAAAGAAACAACATAAACAATGCCTCCCCAACCCTCATGCCAAATAACAGTGTTTTCTTTTGAAAGTGTTCAATTGAAACTATAAACCAGTGACTTGATATGGAAGGCGGTAGTTTTGAAAGTTTAAGTTAGATTTTTGATATCTAATAAAGCGATGTCAACTTTATTGAAGGCAGGGGGCCTTTCGTTACTTGACTTCTTTGTTAAGGGGGAGATCTCGCCATTTTTCAGACGTTGAAGGTGTAATAGTTATTGATAACGAAATGCAATTTAGGTGATAAGACACTTTTCGCATGATCTATTGGTCATAAGTTTGAGTACTAGGGGAAAGAGATGGGTTTGTTTGGAAATAGAAAAAAAAATAGTTATTTGGCCAAAGCACAAGTAGAGGTAGCAAAATTAATAAATGAATGATCCATTGTTTTAATTAAATGGATAAGGATAAAATTCAATCAATCTATTTAAAACCAATTAATATATGAATCTAAATGGATGAATTTAAATGGATAATTGATAAATCATTTTATTTTATTTTTTGTCCAACACACTTATACACACACACAAACACTAACAAGCACACTTACACACTCTCTCACACACACAATAACACAAACACATGTACACACACTCACACAAACTTACACACTTACATACACTAACACAAACACATATAGTTACATACTTACAGATATTAATACACACATGCACACACTCACTCACACACACTAACACAAACATATGCACATACACATACACAAAAACACTCTCACATACACTAACACACACATGCATATATACATACTTACACAGCACTCATACATACACTATCTCACACACACTCACACACTAACACACACAATCTCACACACACTTATATACGCTGAGACAAACACATGCACACACACTCTCACACACCTACACACTAATGCATACACTAACACACACTCTCACACACTAACACACATAGTCTCACACAAACTTACATACACTAATACATGCACATGAACACACATGCACACACACTAACATACACTAACACAAACACACTCTTACACATAGTAAAATAGACACATGCACACACACATACATATACTCACACATACTAACACACACATGCACACATACACACTTACGCACACTAACACACGCATGCACACACACATGTAAGTATGTGTAGGTGTGTGTGTTTGAGTATGTGTAAGTGTACGTGTGAGTGAGTGTGTTTTGAGGATGAGTAAGTTTGTCTGTGTGTTTTGAGTATGCGTAAGTATGTATAAATGTGTGTATGTCTATATGTATTTGTATGTGTGATCTAAGAGTGTGTCAATGTGTGCATAAATGTAAGTTTGTGTTAGAGTGAAAGTGTAAGTGTGTGTGTGTGCGCGCGCATGTGTGAGTGAGTGTTTTTTAGTGTGAGTGTAATAGAGTGTGTCTGACTGTGTTGTGTATATGCAAATGCATGTGAGTATGTGTACGAGTATGTGTAAGTGTGTGAGTATATGTACGAGTATGTGTAAGTGTGTGTGTATGTGTAAGTAGGTTTGGGTATGTGTGTAAGTGTATGTTGACAGTGTATGTGTGTCTGAGAAAGAGAGAGTGTGTGTGTGTAAGCATGTGTAAATGTGTGTGTCTATGTTTATGTGTGTGAGAGTGTGTCAATGTGTGTGTAAATGGAAGTTTGTGACAGAGTGTAAGTGTGTGTGTGGTTGTGGGTATGTCATGTGTTAGTGTGTAAAAGTGTTTATTGATAGTGTATGTGTGAGAGACAATGTGTGTGTGTGTGTATAAGTGTCTGTATGTCTAAGTGTGTGCACGTGGATATGTGTAAGAGTATGTGTGGGTGTGTAATATATGTTAGTGTATGTTAGAGTATGTATAAGTGTGTATATGAGTGAGTGTATTTGAGTGTCTGTAATAGCATGTGTGTGATTCTATGTAAGTTTGTCTATGTGTGTGAGTGTGTGAGAGAGAGTGTGTGTGTGTGTTTGTAAGTGGGTGTGGGTATGGGTGTGTGAGTAAATTTGTCAGTGTGTATAAGAGGTATGTGTGTAAGTTGGTGTCTAAGTGTATAAGTGTATAAGTATGAGTGTGTGTAACTATGCATGTGTGTGTGTGTTTGTGAGTGTGTGCAAGTCTGTGAGAATATGCATATAAGTGCGTAGGGGTGTTCATGGGTTAGGTTTTCAAGTTGGCATTTTTTGGGTTCGAGTTTTTGAATTTTTTGTTTTAGTCAAAAAAGATAAAAGCCAACCCAACCCAACTAATATAACAACCCAATTAAATCCAACCCCATTATTACTTTGGCGGGGTTATTCGAGTTTTTGGACTTATTTGGGTCAAAAATCCAAATTAATAAAGAAATTTTAAAAAAATCTAAGATTGCAAAATTATCCATACATATACACACACACACACACACATATATATATATAGTTAAAAACAAAAGATTAGGTCAATAATTAAAAGGAAAACATATACAACATGACAAATTAGATGTTATTTGAATAATAAAAATATAAATTAGATGAAATAATTAAAACAAAAATTAAAATTAAAAAATAAATAATAAAACTTTATTGGTTATCAAGTTATTGGCTTGGGTTGGATTTTAAAAATTCAAACTCAATCCAATCCAACTAAACTTGGATAACCCAATCCAACTAAATCCCTAGTGTGTGTAAGTATATGTTTGTTTGTGTGAATGTGTCAAGAGAGTATATGAGTGTTTAAGTATGAGTGTGCGTGCGTATTTGTGAGTTTAAGTAAGAATGTGTGTATAGTGTGTGTGTAAGAGTGCATGCGTGAGTGTGTGAGTTTGTGTGTGTGCGAGGTCATGTGTGTCGTAGTGTGTAGGTATCTATTTGAGAATGTGAATTATCACCTTATGATATTTTGCTATAATTAGATAGATTTATATAGTTTAGATAGATTACCCATTAAAACTCTCACACACCAGTGATTTTAAATGGATATATTATTTATGTCTATTAAATTTTTTAGTATTATCCATATCTATTTAAGTTTGAATAGTTTTGGTTAATCAAAAGATTTGGATTAAATTGCCACTCCTAATCACGAGAGAGCTGGATGTAATTAATCCTTTTTCTAAAATCAACTTACAAATCTAGAAGAAATTTATCCCTTTGAAATGGCGAAAAAACACTGCCAAGTCATTGCGTCATTTCTAATGGAAGCCAAGGAAGGTGCACCATCTGGAAGCCAAAAAAGGTCACGATGTTAAATGTGAAGGGATATATAACTTCATAATGTAAAAAAAATATTCGTAAATTCATTTTCCCTGCCAATGCAGTGTGAAGGGATATACAACTTCATAATGCTTAGTAAAGCAAATATTCGTAAATTCATTTTCCCTACAAATGCAATAAGTAAAACCGAAATTGATATACTATATTGTGTTATATTTTATTTAAATATTAAATCCCATCAAACTTGTATATAATAACTGATACCTTAGTATACAAGTTCTAGAATATTTGAGCAACTTTCACCACGCGAATGTCATTTTCAATACGTCACACCCATCCATCCCCTCCATATCATTGGCTACATTAAGCCTACTATAGGCATTAGGTGAGGGGATTCCTTCCTCTTATCTATTTATTACATCTAGCAAAAGGTTTCTCCAGTTTCATAAATCAAGCATGTTGACGAAGCTAGAATTAGATTCTAGGAGGAGAGAGAAAGTGGAAGAACTGAGGAGAATTTGTGATTGGAATTAGTGTAGAAAGCGTGTGTTTGATTCTCTGAGTTTCTATCCCCCTTTCCTTAGCACCCAAGCCCCTATTTATAGATGTACATGAGGGGGCATGAGGCTATCACAATTCTAGTCTCAACTGAGGCTAAATTACATAATTGCCCTTAATGAGGCTACCACGTAAGCACTTCTAAAACAATCTAGGAAAAATGCTATGTGTCACTAATCAACATCATCAATAGTGACTCGGCTCGGTGATGAGCTTGCGGCAGGGGCCGAGCCGAAAAATGACCATTCACAGTTCCGGACGATGATAACCAATCCTTTTAAACCGAGCCAAGGTGCAGAATCTTGGAGCATTCTCGTGCTTGTCTTGCCGATCCGAGGCTATAGCAACTCGTGGGATCCTCAGCAACACGTAACTGCAACATTAACTCGTGGTTGATGTTTTTGCTGAGTCCCCATGTACTGAATTTTCATTTATTGCGCT
Organism: Cinchona pubescens; assembly: GCA_025175665.1. NCBI lineage: Eukaryota > Viridiplantae > Streptophyta > Magnoliopsida > Gentianales > Rubiaceae > Cinchona > Cinchona pubescens. The sequence goes on from JANKKI010000092.1 coordinate 620,987, forward strand.
GCATCACTCGCTCCAATTTTGTTGCAAAACACCTAATTTTTCGCGCCGTAACGCCGGCAAAATGCCTCATTTTTCATGCCACAATGCCTTTTTTCATTTCAAAACCGTCAGTTTTTCCCCCAGATTCATTGAATACTCTGGAAGATTGCTCTCCTATTTATACCTCCATTCTCCCCAAGTCCTTTTTCTTTCTCTTACTCATTTTACTTCCTCCTTCAACTTATTTCTACTCTCTTCCCTCAACTCCTCCCTCACTCATCACTCCCTTCGCTCCTTTACTCTCCCAGAATTTCACATACTCTCCCTTCCTCACCATCTCCCTTCTGCTCCCATTTTCTCCGATTTCATCCATTACCGACTACCAACTGCCGCTCAACGTCACCGCCGGATACCACCAGAAGTCCCCCAAAAATCTCACTCGACTTCCAAATAGAAGACCATGGCCGGTACGTTCACTCCCACCTCTCTCATTAGCACGCCGGTCCCCCCTTCCCCCGTAGACGCCACTGATAGACTGCTAAACCCTTCTGACGAAGCTCTTCTGGCAGCAGTGCCACTAAACTTTCCCCTCGAACCTACCTTTGCCGAACCTCCTCAGAACGACTACCCCAACCTCCAAACACAAGACATATCAAACAGTCTCGACCCTGAGGACATCAAAATACTTAGGGATAACCTATTTATGCCATTTTCCTAAGAACGTGCACATCAAACTCCCTGCCCCCAAGGACCGAGGCCACCTGCCTCTTCCTGGTTACCTAATAGTTTACCAGGAGCAATTTGAGGCAGGGCTGAGGCTCCCAATAGCACCACTCCTCGTCCACCTGTCCAACCACTGGGATATTAGTGTATCCCAGCTGACCCCAAACGCACTTTAGCTTATTGCCGGCTTCTCCTTCTTGTGTAGATTACACAACACCTCCCTTTCCTTCAACACCTTTAGGATGATGTTAAAACTATCTCCTACAAAGGGATTCTTTTACATTTCTCCCCGAACTGCAGGCAAACAGCTCACTTCGGGTAACCCTTCATCCATTCACAACTGGAAAAAGTCATTTTTCTTTATCCGATACCTCGACCCTCCAATGCCTCGGGGCCCATGAAACCTCGCCAAAGAAAACCTCAAAACCAAAAATGCCTCTCCCCCAGACTCCATACACGCTAGGAGGCTCGTAGAATCCAACCTTAGAATAAACTTTTCGGGATCAACAACCAACCTGCCATCTTATCCAATAACATCCTTGCCTGGGCGGGACTATTCCCTACCCATGATATCCTCCCGAGCTACAACCCTCATAAAGGTCATCACCTTCTCATTTTGTTTTTTACTGACCTTTTGTCTTCTGCAGAGCTCGGAGCATTTCTCAAGGGGCTAGTGTCTGCCACACCTGCTACTGGTACAGGAACTTCCAACTAGCCCTCTTTATCCATAAGCGGATCCTCATCCGCCACTACCAACACGCCTTCAGGAAATGTTGAGGCCACCCCCTCAACTTTCGTACCCCGAACCAAACCAAGGCCGGAAGTACCCCAGAGAGACTAGCTGGGGAGGTAACTTTGGCTCTTCGGCTCATCGAACCCGAGCCGACTCGGGTTACTAGGAAAAGGTCAAGGGAGGCTGTTGGCCTTAGGAAGGGTCCCTCCTCGGCAATGACCCTCTCCTCTACGTCATCACCCCTGAGGCCCTCCGATCCAGTGACGCGGGTGAGGACCCCAGGGACAGCTTCTGGAAGATGTCCCGCTGTCAAAGCAGCTCATCACCTCGTATGGTATGGACTGTCGAGCCTCCTTCTTTCGACTTTTTATTCTTTCTTCCCAATTGAGAGCTGACACTCTTCTCTTTTTAGGTGATAAAAAATACACTCTCGAGGAGGAGAGGAAGTCTGCAGGGTCACAGGATTTGCCCTGGGGTCGACTGTCGGTCGACCCTCTTCCGGTTCCTCCCATCTCGGGAAGTATTGATCTCGACCCACTCGGCCGATCGACATAAACGACAAGGCGCAATTCCCGAGGATGGCTTGCGAGTTGGAAAAGGTGATTGCTCTGCCTCGGGACGTAGCCTATGTAAAGAGGCTTAGCCCCCAACAGAGGCTGGACGAACTTCACGTCAGTCTGATGAACGTAAGTCTGACTAACCCTTCTTGAAATTTCAATTTTTTGCAACTCATACTTTAACTCACACCTTTGCTCTTTTGCAGGCTATTACTATCTTGCCCGTCATCGCCGAGTGCGAGTCCTCCTTCAACTCAGGCCATTAACTCTATGAAATTGGAGTTGGCTCACACCAAGTCAAGTGTAGATCAGGTAGTGAAAGAGGCTGTTAAAGCCAATGAGCTGAAATGCAATATTGAGGCAGGCAAGAAGTATGACGAGTGGAAAGTCGAGCTGACCGAAGTGAGGGACAAGCTTCGCCAAGACGAGCTGGAAAAGAGGACCCTTGAAATGGATGTCAGCGATCGTGATAAGAGGATCGCAGATCTAGAGTAGAGGGTTCTTCAAGTTCAAGAAGAAGCTCAGTTGGTTGAGGCAAAGTTCGCTTCTCGTGAGGTGGAGCTGCGGATTGAAGAAAGAAATCAGTTCGTGGCTTCGGACGAAGCAAATGAGATCTGAAGGAGTTTACTAAGAAGGTCTTCTCCATGGGGTTCACACTGGCTTGTGACCACTTGGTGAAAAATCCTGATCTGTATGAGGGGTTGCCATATGATGCCTCTGTTACCGAGGAGGTCATCAATGGCTTACAAGATCAATTTAAAGCCCCTGTACCGTTAAAGACCCCGAAACTTCTGAAGCAACTATCCTGATTCAGGGTGCAGATCACGAAGCCGAACTTGAACCTGTGAATCAAGCTTCCACCTCCTCTGTTGAACCTTCCACTTCTGCTCCGCAGGCTGACAAAATACTGTTGTAATAGCTAGGAAGTTTTTATGTAACAGTTAGGATTTTTCAATAAAATTTTCAAGTTTTGACAACTTCGTCCTCTTTATGAGAGCCTCGACTCTTCTTTACTTTTGGCCTTTACCTGATTTTTAGTTTCTTTATTTCCTGCATTCAAAGCAAAAGTTTTATGATATAAGTAGATAACAAGCTTATAACACTTAAGAATATCCGCATAGAAAATTGTCTAAGTCTCCCTTTCATTTTGAACTTAGGCCTTGTTTAGACCCTTCCGAGCTGAGGAAAAAGAAGTAAGCTTAGTTCCTTATGTTTGCCTTAGCCATTCAATTTGAATCAGATCTTCCAGGGTCAAACGAATAATGTTTTGCTTGAGCAGGGCTATCGAGCCTCGAAAGGATTTTAAGGATCGGATCCTCTCAAATTCATTTTGCTTGGGGGGCTACCAAGTCTTTGCCCTTGAGGGGGGCTGCTAAGCCTCAGCCATTAACATTTTCATTTGTGTTGAACTGGATCCGAACCTCTGAGGGTTGAAGTAGCTCGAATTTGTTTTCTGTGCTTGAATCGAACCTCTAAGGGTTGGCGCAGCTTGATTTTGCTTGGGAAGCTACTAAGCCTCTACCCTTGAGGGGGGTCTGCTAAGCCTCAGCCCTCAACATTTGCATTTGTGTTGAACTAGATCTGAACCTCTGAAGGTTGGAGCAGCTCGAATTTGTTTTTTGTGCTTGAACCGAACCTCTGAGGGTTGGTACAGCTCGAATTTGCTTGGAGGGGCTAAGCCTCTGCCCTTGAGGAGGGACTACTAAGCCTCAACCCTCAATCTTTGCATTTATGTTGAACTGGATCCGAACCTCTAAGGGTTAGAGCAGCTCGATTTTGTCTCTTGTTGAGCTTGACCCGAACCTCTAAGGGTTGTAGTGCAGCTCGAATTTGCTTGGAGGGCTAAGCCTCTGCCCTTGAGATGGGGCTACTAAGCCTCAGCCCTCAATCTTTGTATTTATGTTGAACTGGATCTGAAACTCTGAGGGTTGGAGCAGCTCAATTTTGTCTCTTGTTGAGCTTGAACCGAACCTCTGAGGATTGGTACAGCTCGAATTTGCTTGGGAGGGCTAAGCCTCTGCCCTTGAGGGGGGACTACTAAGCCTCAGCCCTCAATATTTGTATTTATGTTGAACTGAATTCGAACCTCTGAGGATTGGAACAGCTCAATTTTGTCTATTGTTGAGCTTAAACTGAACCTCTGAGGGTTGGTGTAGCTCGAATTTGCTTGGGGGGCTAAACCTCTGTCCTTGAGGGGGGACTACTAAATCTCAGCCCTCAATCTTTGCATTTATGTTGAACTGGATCCGAACCTCTGAGGGTTGGAGGAGCTCGAATATCTGTCTCTTGAGAAGGGACTTTCATTACATTCCTTGATAATATTTTTTCTGTAAATTTACAATGTTCCACATTCTGAGAACAGGATCCCCTCTCACGTAGACCAACTTGTAATAGCCCGAAGTGTGAGCTTTTATTACACGATAGGGGCCCTCCCAGTTTGGGTCTAACTTTTTAGTCCTTTCAACACAGCTTGTTTCATTTTTCTGAAGCACCAAGTCTTCGGGCCGCAGATACCGATGCTTGACCCTAGCGTTGTAGTGTTTAGCCATGACCTGCTTGTACTTGGCCTCCCGGATGGATGCATCCAACCTCACTTCCTCAAGTAGGTCCAGGTTAGCTCGCAGGGTCTCATCGTTGAATTCCAAGGCACACAAGGACACTCGAGCCGAGGGTAGCCCAATCTCTGCAGGGATAACAACCTCAGACCCGTAAGTCAAGATGAACGGAGTGTTTTCGTTAGCCGTTCGAGGTGTGGTCCTGTATGCCCATAAGACACTAGGCAATTCCTCAACCCAAGCGCCATAAGCTCGTTCAAGTTGAGTCTTGTGCCCCGTCAATAGGGTTCGGTTGCATACTTCAGTCTGTCCATTTGCTTGTGGATGAGCGACCGAGGTGAAGTGCTGCTTGATGCCGAGTTTAACGCAGAAGCTCTTGAAAGGCTCCCCTTCAAATTGCTTCCCATTGTCAGAAATAAGCACAGCTGGGATACCGAACCGACAAACAATGCTTTTCCAAAAGAATTTTTCTATTGCTTTTTCTGAGATTGTTGCCAGGGGCCCGGGCTCGATCTATTTGGTGAAGTAGTCAACCGCCACTACTAAGAACTCAAGTTTGTCTATCCGTCTGGGAAGTGGGCCCAAAATGTCAATTCCCCATGGAGCAAATGGCCATGGGCTCTGAATAGGGACCATGTTCGAGCTGGGTCTTCGGGGTATTGGCGCATGTATTTGACATTGATGGCACTCCCGTACCAAGGTGTTAGCAGTGCAAGGTCGGCCAATAATACTCGGCCAGCAAGACCTTGCGAGCTAAGCTCCGAGGACCGACGTGACTTCTGTATATGTCCTTGTGCACTTCCTTCATAGAACATAGCTAGCTTCGGAAGGTGTGAGGCACCTCAACACGAGGCACAAGTATGTTTTTTTATACAAGATTCTGTCAATAAGTGTATACTTGGCGGCTCTGTACTTGATCTTTCTAGCTTCGACCGGGTCCTTGGGGAGCTTCTCGTTATTCAGATAACTTATTATGGGTTCCATCCAACTGATGTCCGGTTGGACACAAGAGATTCTTTCAGAGAAGTCAACAGACCTGCGCTCTCGCAATTCTAACAAAATTTCTTTCGTTAAATGTGAGTATATTGCCGAGGCTAGTTTTGATAGAGCATCAGCATGCGTATTTCTTGCTCGGGCAATCTTAATGATGTCCACCTTTTTAAATTTGTCAATCCAGCTTTTGACCTCGTTTATGTACCTTTTCAAGATCACACCTCGAGTCTCGTAATTTCCCAGACTCTGATTCACAACTAGCTGAGAATCAGAATGTATCTTTAAGGTTCGGGCTCCCATCGGGTGGTCTATTTCCATCCCACTTTCAAGATGAGGGCCTTGTACTCAGATTCGTTGTTTGTTGTTGGGAATCCGAACCTTAGGACATAAGTGAGATAGTCCCCTTCTGGGGATCGGATTATTATCCCTGCCCCGGCTCCGGATTCACACGAAACTCCGTCAACATGAAGCTCCCATGTGAGATCCTCTCTCATTTTCTGTTCTTTTGCTTGATCAATCGCCATGATGAGGTCAACCTTCTCGAAGTCACAACTTTCTGCAATAAAATCTGTGAAAGCCTGTGCTTTAATTGCTGTCCGAGGCCTGAATTCTATATCAAACTCGAACAGCTCCACAGAACACTTTAGCATTCTGCCCGAAGCATCTAGCTTGCTTAAAATATTTTTCAAATGAAGGTTGGTCAAAATAATTATCTTGTAGCCATGAAATAAGGTCTTAACTTTCGAGCCGACACCACCAATGAGAAGGCTGCCTTCTCGATAGGGGTGTAGTTTCTTTCTGGATCTTGAAGCACTTTTCTTACAAAATAGACAGGGGGACATTGGTTGTCGTGTTCATCTTGCCTCAGTAGAACCGAGCTGACTGCCAATTCAGTGATTGAGATATACACGTATAGTGGCTCTTCTTTTTGTGGAGATGCGAGATTCGGAAAATTGCCCAAGTATTCTTTAAACTCTTCAAAGGCTTTACGAGCTTCTTCGGTCCATTGAAAGCCCTCAGTCTTCTTTATGAGCCGGAAGAACGGCAAGCCTCTTTCTGCTGATTTGGACAGGAATCGATTCAGGATTGCCATTCTACCGGTGAGTCTCTGAACCTCCTTTATCGAGGTAGGAGTTTTCATATCGATTACGGCTTGCACCTTTTCAGTGTTCGCCTCAATTTCTCGATGAGAGACAATGAATCCCAAGAATTTTCTCGAGGAGACCCCAAATGTACATTTTTTGGGGTTCAGCCTCATTCAGAAAGATTTTAATGTCTCAAATGTTTCCCTGAAATTTTCCAGGGTTTCCTCATAGGTTCGGCTCTTGACCACCTTGCCATCAATGTATCAAAGACCTCCATGTTTCATCCCATTTGGGACTTGAAGGTTTTATTGACGAGGCGTTGGTACATAGCTCCGACATTTTTGAGTCCGAAGGGCATCGTAGTGTAGCAATACGTGCCTCGGTCGGTGATGAAAGAGGTTTTTCCTTCATCTTCTCTGGCCATATATTCTGATGGTAACCCTTGAATGCATCTAAAAAGTGCAAAATGTAAAATCCAACAAATGAATCTACTACTGTATCGATTCGGGGGTACGGGTAACTGTCCTTTGGACAGGCTTTATTAAGATCAGTAAAATCTTGGCACATTTGCCAAGAAGAATCTTGCTTAGTTACAAGGACTGGATTACAAAGCCAAGTGGGATACAATACTTCTCTAATTAGTCTTGCCACTAAGAGTTTATCCACCTCGGCTTCAATTACTAAACTGCGCTCTGGACCGAAGAGGCGCTTCTTCTGTTTCACTGGTCTGTATACCGGGTCCACTCAGAGTTTGTGCTCGATTACTTCTCGAGGGCGGAACGCATGGCATGTCTTCGACGGTCCAGGCGAACACATTCTTATACTCAGCTAGAAGCCTGAATAGAAGAGCTTTGAACTCTGCTGGGAGGGTAGCACAGATCTTATTTTTTCGATCAGGGAGGCACGGATCTAGTGGTACCTCCTCAATGGGGACCTCGTCTTGGGGCTCAATTTTTTCTTTGCCCTTCTTCTTGAATTCTGGAGGCTCGGGGATCTCAGTAGCGCTTCTCCGAGGCCTCACATTTTCTTTCCCCTCCCTTTGACTTGTCAAAGGCTCTTCCAGGCCATCCCAGGTGGATGAGGCATCAAAAGTTTGCAAGTAAGCCTTGTCAGCGATGGACATGGTTTGCGACTGGGATAGTAAGGACATCATGTAGCAGGCTCGGGCCTCCTGCTGGCTTCCAATGACTGTTCTCTCAGATCCGTCCCTCAACATGAATTTTATTCCAATATGGAACACGGAGGGAAGGATTCTGTAGGTATAATGTGTGTGTCGGCCTAGGATCATGTTGTAGAGAACTGTCCCTTTTGACGATGACGAAATTGGTCATCTCAATTCTGTGCCTCGGGAGAGCTCCGAGGCACAACGGGAGCATTATCTGTACCTCAGGCACGATCGAGTCACCAGTGAAGCCAACCAGTGAGATTTTGAAAGCCTTTATCAAGGAGGCATCTATATGCATTTTGACCCAAGCATCCCAAAAAATAAAGTCCACCGAGCTTCTGGTGTCGACAAACACACAGTACATTTCATAGCCGCCCACATTTACATGAATTACCACGGGGTCATTGTGTGGCATTCGGCTAGGAACGGGGTCCTCAGAAGTGTATCCGAGGCTCATGAATGGATTCAATCTCTTCTCCCGATCCTTCCCCAAAGAAATGTTTCGGGCATATTTTTTCCTGGCATTGTTAGAGTCTCCGGTCGCCAATCCTTCGACTATTCTGTTTATCACCCCGGCTACTCGGATCTACTCGTCTTGGTTTGTCGGGAAATTATTTTTGTTCGAAACGCCTTGGTTCTGTTGACGAGGAGGGGCGAGGTTGTGCCAGATTTTGTCAATTGGCAGCGTTTCTTTGGAACTCTGCAGCAGTTCGGCTGATGAACTGCTGCAAATGTCCTTCTTGAATGGTCCTCTTGATTTCAACCTTCAGGTGGTTGCAGGCCTCGGTATCATGGCCGTGTTGACCATGAAAGGCGTTGTACTGTGCCCTGTCTCTTTTATCCCGGGCTGACACCATTTGAGGGGATGGCTCTAAGAGCCCCAAATGTTGTACTTGGTACAAAATTTCCCTCCTTGATGCATTGAGTGGTGTGAAGTCAGCATCTGGATGGCTCCTTGTCCGCGGGAGTCGGTTCTCGATATTGTTTTCGGGTAAACCACCCGACTTGCCAACGGTCCTGCTCTAGGATAGCTCAATCTATCTGTGACCCTCAGCTTTTTAGAGGATGAGGGGTTCAGAGTCTTCAGGACCTTTTTCTTTTGCGCATCATAAAGTTCTCTTTTTGTCCTGTTTGACTCTTCGCCTCGTATGAACTCCGACGCTCTTTCCAGGAGCTAGGAGTAGGAGCTCGGCATCCTTTTGGCCAGATCGGTATTGAAGGTGCCAGGTCAGATGCCACTGCAGAAAGCAGCCACAGAATTCTTTCATCTATATTTTTTATTTGGACCACCTCATCATTGAAGCGGTCCACAAATTTATTAAGTGATTCATCGGACCTCTGTCGAATGTTCATGAGGAGTGACGTGTCCTTTTGCAATATTGATTTGCTCCAAAAATGGCAAAGGAAGGACTTCGCCAGGTCATTGAAAGTGGCGATTGAGTTCGTCGGCAGCTCCTGGAACCACTTCTGTGCCGGACCTCGAAGAGTGGTGGCAAATAACTTGCAGCGGGTTGCGTCACTATAGCCATAAAGGCTTGTGATTGCTACCACGTTCTGAAGATGATCGGATGGATCAGATTCTCCCTTGTAGCGGTCGAGGTCCGATAGCTTGAATTGCATTGGAAGAGGTTCAATCTTGATAGAGATTTGTGAATGGATCTCTATCAATCTCCGCCGGAGCGAGGAGTATTCAGAACTAAATTAGTTTTTCTCAAAATCTCTTGAATTTTATTTTTGAGACTTTGCTCCTCGAGCTGTTTTAAAACAGCCGAGGAGGGTCCTCTTGAATCAGAGTTTTTTGAGGAATGCGCGCTGAGTCTTTCGCGCACTGGTAATTTCTTTGATCCACTCGTCGATGAGTGTGACTCATCAGATTGCTCGTCTGAGCGTGAATTTATCAATTTGTGATGCAGGTCGATTGGACTCATGGCATCAACCGACTGTTTACCAGTCCGTCGGCCGGGGACGCGTTGTTTGTTCTTGCACTGCTCCACAAACGCTCGAAAAGACTCGAAATGATTGGCGATGTACATCAGGACATCATTCTGCTTTTGTTGAGCCTCGACTGGTGTACTGATGTTTTCTAGCTCATCGGTATGCACCACGAGGTGTTGATTGCTCGTCTCTGCGTCCTTGCTAGCAGTTCGGTGTGTTCCACTGTTCTTCATCCTCCCCAAAGCAAAAATAGATAACCATCAGATGATTGAGAATTGATTGAAAGAGATGAAAATCTGTCGATTCCCATAGACGGTGCCAAATGACGAAGCTAGAATTAGATTCTAGGAGGAGAGAGAAAGTGGAAGAACTAAGGAGAATTTGTGATTGGAATTAGTGTAGAAAGCGTGTGTCTGATTCTCTGAGTTTCTATCCCCCTTTCCTTAGCACCTAAGCCCCTATTTATAGATGTACATGAGGGGGCATGAGGCTATCACTATTCTAGCTCAACTGAAGCTAAATTACATAATTGCCCTTAATGATACTGCCACGTAAGTACTTCTAGAACAATCGAGGGAAAATGCTATGTGTCACTAATCAACATCATCACATGTCAAAATAAACAATTCACTGATATGAAAATTTACAAGAATAGTCCACCCATCTCACATCGATTTTATGCAGATGATGTCAAAAGTTTAATTATGTTATTGTGTTTTTCAGTTATTTTAGTGTTAAATTGAATCAAAATTAGTTATTTATCCTGCCATCTGTTATTTTAGTTTCGCAGTTAATAGGGGCAGAAATACCAAGTTAGAAGCCGAGTCTAAGTGCAGAAGCTGATTTTCATGAATCAGGCGGAAACCTTGTTCGCTGTAGCAAATCACTCAAAATCAAAGACAGAAGCTCAGTTCGTTCCAACAAACTTCTCAAGAAGAAAACTAATCGCCGCGGCAAACCAAGCCAAGAAGGCTAAAATTAAAAATTTCCATTAGGGCGGGATTTTAGTCTCTTACTTGTAATAGACCTTTGATTTGAAGATTTTATCTAATTAGAAAACCTCCAAACGTGTATGACTTGAGTAGGGCATAAATTGTAAATTCCTAAGCTAATTAGGAGGTTAGTAGCGACAGTAGTAGAGAGAGATTATCAATAGTATTGTGATTATTATTAAGTTTTCTTTAAGTTTTTCTATTGCACTACTTTTAGATTTTATTGTAGAAGACAAGTTCAAGTTAATTCAAACTTTCTAGTTCAAAATAACTGTCGGTATTTTCTCTTTATTTGTTTAGTTAATTTCTATTATTGCTTTTATTATTGTTCTTCTTTTGGATAATAGAAGCTCTAGTTTAATTGTTATTTCATTTTCTTGCGTTATTATTAATTTTGTTATTTTTATTCCATTAACCTGAACTAATTTCATTAGAGTTAAGTAGAGACAATATAATTTTTCTATGAATCAACTTAATGAACCATCAATTGAATCAATTGCACATATGGATAACAATTCACAAATAAAACAAAGAGAATAGTTAACTCTAGTTTTGGGTTTATTGACCGAAATAACATGAGAGTCGATCATCTGTTATAGATCTAGATAATTGTTAAATTAGATAATTTATAGTCATGTCTAATATAAATTTCTGATTGGTTCATTATAATTCCATAAGCAAATTACTTGATTTAATTGAATTTAAATTTAGAAAAATCTACGCCTGGAATTTGTTAGGTTGATAGGACTCATCATCACAAGGGATTGGGGATGAGTTTATAGTTGGGAGCAAGAGTTGAGTCGATTGATTGGTACGTTGAGTTTATTCGGAGAAAATTGCTAGTCTAGTACCTGATCCACTTTCTTAATGTTTGGTAAATTCAGTTCCGTTCTTCTTAATTCTTTATTAATTTAGTATTTGTAGTTAAAGATTTTTACAAACTTGTTAGTTTGTGTAGATAGAAATTGTCAACCGTTTTCAATACTTGTCTGAGTATTTTTCCTTGCAGAATCTATATTCACTCTAATGCGTTGATACTTGCTAGTTTGTCTACATAAAAATGACGTATATTCACTCTACTACATTCATATTGTTCACTTGCTGAAACAGTGAAAGTTGCGAATAAGATAATTTAATTTTACCACGTGCCAGTTAACAATTTTGAAAAAATATAAAAATACCACTAGACAGCTAGTGAATCTTAAAAAGTCTGTCTTTTTTGGCAAAAACACAAGTCAAACTTATAGACAAAACGTTTGTAGTATACCGAGGAATGTAATACGTGTTTCACAAGAAAATGTATCTTGATCTCCCAATGGTAAATTCAAGATCCAAAGATGAAGTTTTTAGAGTTGTGAAGGAAAGGGTGCAGAAGAAAATTCAAAACTTGAAAGGGAGATTCCTAAGCCTACCTGGGAAAGAAACTCTTCTAAAGTCACTAGCTCAAGCCATGCGTGTATACACCATGTCCTGCTTTAAACTGTCCATTAAGCTGTGCAAGGAAATCAACTATCTCTTGGCCAAATTCTAGTAGATAGAATCAGAACAAGATAAAGGATACAATGGATGAAATGGTCATAATTGACAGATTCAAAGCAGGATGGATAGTCTTGTTTTCAGAGATTTCCAAACGTTTAATGATGCCCTGCTAGCCAAACAACTGTGTAGACTTCTCATCAACCCTAATATGTTAGTGACAATAGTGCTTCAAGCCAAATACTACCCTAATTCAACGTTACTGAACTCTGAAGTCCTTAAGGAAGCCTCTAGGTTCTGGCAAGTGTATGTTCAACTAGGAATAATTCCTTTAACATGTTGGTGAATGGGCTTAGAAAAAAATAGGGAATAGTAGATCAATTCTGATTTTGGAGGATAGTTGGCTGATCAATGATGCAGAAGGGAAAATCACCACAAGGAAACTTGACCACACCAATTTGAGTAAAGTGGATCAATTGATAAGAGGACTTGAGTGGAACAAGGAGCTCCTTGAGTAGACATTCAATCAAAAAGATGTTGCTAACATCATCAAGATTCCGATAAGCTTGACTAGAAGACAGGATAAATGGTGCAGGATTCATTCCTCTTCTGGTAGCTACACGGTCCAATCAGGGTACAAAGATACAAAATGAATGGATAAATTGAGAAAAAAAAAAAGAAAATAGAAGATTGGGGAAACTACCAGACACAATTAACAAGGGAGTCTATGGAAGTTTACTTGGGGACTTGAGGTGAAACCAAAATCAAACATTTTTTGTGGAAGGGGCTCAATAGAATCCTACTTGTCAATTAATTGTTCCAGGATAGAGCAGGAAAAGGATGGCCCAACTTGCCTTGCTTGTGGAGAACACTTTGAATCAATAGAGCTTATGTTCTTTAAATGCAAAAAAGTAGAAGCAATTTGGAAAATGGCTCCTATAATTAGGATGGACTAAGGGAAGTAGAAAATGACTACTGAAAATGGTGGGAATTAGTGCACGAAGCTATTGATATAAGACAGGATAGAGATGGAGAAATCCTAACAACTTACATTCTGTGGCAAATGTGAAAGAGCAGAAATTTTAGATTACTCAGAGAGGAAGAGGATTCACCAGAGGTGATCATTGGCAAAGCAATAGATGAATGGCTTGAATTTAAGACCATCGACAAGGAAAACGAGGACTCGAGATCTAATGAGACAAGTTCATTATGGCAGCTATCTAACTCTCAGTATTCTCTTCAGACTATTAGGATGTCTATCAGCATAGAAACATCTGAAGAGAACATGAAGTATTGTGGCTAAGGATTCTCATGGTAAACTCATCACAACCTAGGCTAGTAACTCCATCAATTAGAGGAAGTATACATCTGTGATGGAGGTTGAAGCTACAAGATTTGAACTTTTCAAAGCTAAAAGAAGGTTGGGATGCATAATGCTACTGTCCAATAACAAAAGGATCATCTAGAAAATTTTCATTCAAAATACTGAAGATATTCATCTTGCTACACTGCAGGAGGATATAATTGCTATGAGTAACTTGTTTTCCAAGATCTCTTTTACTTTTGTACCAAAAAATAGGAATATGGTAGCTAGTCATTTGGCTAGATTTGCAATTTTACTTAAAAGGATGGGTAAAGTGGAAGTTTCCCTTCCCCTGTAGTTTTTAATGCTTGTATAGGATGAAATTTGAGTAGTTTCTCTTTTTGTTTGTGGTTGATTTCATAGAAATACAAAGGAACTTCTTATCATTGGGGTGAAAAAAAAGACCTACTAGTTAATTGAGTATCGAAAATTACTTAATTAGATAGTTAGAAGAGGGAGTTCTATAATAATCTAATATGTTAACAAATTCAATAATAATTTGTTAATATAGTACAAAACTTTTGTTCTAAGTATAACATTTTTAGATTAAATTCTAGTTTTGGAGGATTTGAAGCAAGATTGAGGATTCCAAATTAGACAAATTTGTGAATTTTTCTGTATACAAATTTGGGAGAATATAATTTCGTACTATTTTTCTTGAATTAATGAAAAGACTGTACATAAATTAACATTAGATTAGAGCCAAATCTTTTTATACAATTAAGTAATTTCTTTAATAAGTAAATGGACTAACGCTCTTTAAATTAATTTCAATTATTGCATTTAAATCTTTACTATTTATTTTGTGCATAGCAAAACCAATAATTCCAAAAGAAAAGAAAAATCAAACTTAAAAAGCATTAATAAATGTAAATAAACAAACATGTATGAAATAATACATTTTTATTATATGTCTAAAGTATCAAGGGTAAAGTTATGAAAAATACCCTTTTAATAATTTAATTTGTGACTTGGTCTAACATGTTACAATAAATGTCTGGAGAAAGTTATGTGATGTTTGTGAGATTTTTTAAAGTTTGGGGGTGGCAAGTGATATTTGCATAAAACTCAAGGAAGGTTTCTGAAATTATTCTTATATTCAAAACAATTTCCATTACTTCCATATTTTATCAAAGCATAAGCATTCTTATTAATTATACAACTAATGAGTTTCATCACACATTATTCTTATAATTTTAAATGGAGTTAATCTCGTGTAATTGCATCAAAATATTTTTAGAACTATCATCAAGCATGAACATGGTTAACACATAAAATAAGTTTTGGTAAACAGCCATTTACCTTACCTTTATAATCTTCAAGACTCTTGCCACCCACGTATTTCTTCCTTTAAGTTCATTTTGTACCTCAGTATTTTCTATTTTATATGGAGAAGTTTCGTACTTATATCATTAATTATCTGTTCTTGCAATTTTGTTTCCTTGAATTTTATTGATTCGACCACGGTAGAGAAATGGCGGTATGTCTGCACACAAGACAGTAAGCCTCGCTTTGTTCGCCACTCGTTCTATCATGTAGGATAACTTTTAACTTAGTCAATTAAATAATAGCCCAAAACCTGCAACCTACAACCTGCAAAGCATGGCAAATAATAATTAATTGCACACATACCCCTGCAACGTTTGTGGAATTTTCTTTTGAACTGTTTCCAGGCAGATTGCCTAGCAGATGATTAATAAAATTCATTTGTTTTAAATTCCAAGTCTTAAATCAATTGGTATTTTTCAACAATATCTTAACAATGCACTATAGTATTTATAAATTGATCTTCTCCGGCAAATGTGCAACCATAACCATTAAGTAATTACATTTCGTAAATACCCATGTTTTACTAGTTTAAAACTTGTTAAAGTTATTATTACTTTATTAATTTCTCAACTTTTTCAATGTAATTTTTATTTTTGCTTTATTATAAAGAGCAAACTGTCAAAAAGGTCACTATACATTTAAAGTTTAAGGATTTTAGTCACTAAACTAATTTTGTAGCTCAAAAAAGTAACTAGACTTCTAAAAATACCATTTTTTAATCCGTTCTGTTAAATTACTCTGTTAGTTCCTCCGTTAGTGCTTGTCATGTGCCTCCCACATGACCCTATCAAGGAAAAAATTATCCAAATATAAGCAGAAACCGTTTTCCCCACTTATTACTTTATTCTTTCCCCCACCTATTACTTTAGCTACTAAGAATCGCAACCCTAATGTCAGTGTGAACTTATCAAATGGATTAAAGCATACTAGGTTGGCATGGGGCATGGTGGTTGTAATTGCAAGCCTCCAAAGGGAAATCAGGACTTTCCAAAACCAAATGATTTTCTATAATCGGCAAGGTGGGAAAGGATGGGAAGGTGGCAAGGTATGGAGTTAGAAACAGAGGTAATGAATGGTGATGGGGGCTGTGGAGGTAGTGTATTTGTGTTGTAAGGAATGGGAAGGTGATAGGGAAAGAAGTGGCAAGGGCGAGAAGAAGGGCAAGCAGGTGGTAGAAAAATGGATATTGTAAGTAGCCTTTGCATACATTGGGTACAAGGTGAGGGCGAGATGGGGTCGGGAGTGGTGGGGAAGTGGTGGCTAAGAGAAGGTAGATTTGGAGATGCGAAGTGGGGATGAAGTGCTGATATGTGGTGGGGAAATGATAGGTGAAAGGGGATGGGGTACGGTGTGGTACCAAGGTGGTAGAGGGGAGGAAAGGGGAATGGGTGAGGGAGGTGGCGAGGAGTGGTGGGAGAAGGTGAGGCTGGTGGATGGGGTATGGTAGGGAAGGGATTGGGAATGTTGCAAAGTTTTACAATAATTTTATTTTGACCCCAAGATTTTTATTTTTTTATTTTGACATTTTAAGTAATATTTTATTTTTGTTGTGACAATTTTGTCCCTAATTGGATCACGTGGGAGGCACATGACACGTACTAACGAAGGAACTAACAGAGGAATTTAATGAAATTGGCAAAAAATAATATTTTTATAAGTCTAGTGACTTTTTTGACTATAAAATTAGTTTAGTGACTAAAACTTGTAGACTTGCCGTAAAAGTATAGTGACACTTTTGGCCGTTTGCTCTAATATAAATAGAGTAGTGCTGTGACTTTTAAATTCCTCATTAGATGCTTCTTTGACTTTTAACCGCCTCATCTAATTAGTTCTTATCTGACTTTTAACCTTCTAATGTAAATTAAAACTTGAGCAATAGTTGAATTTAGTAGGTCTATTATTAAAGTATGAGCGAGGATTAAGAAGTGGGGATGAATGTGGTGGCAGTGGAAGAGAATAAGAGGAAGACATGAGAAATATTTAGATAATAATTACAGCAATTATAATTACTACTATGATAACTCCTCAACCTTTGGTATAATTTTGCTGTTTAATGAATTAATTTAATAAATTTAGTACTATTTTTTCTCTGAGCCTCTTTGACCCCTATAAAAATAACTTTTCTCTACTCACAACATTATAAGCCTCTGCAACTCCCTTTTTAATTAGTAATATATTTTTAATTGGATTTAATATATATTTTATTAAATTATAGACTAATGTAGAATGTGGTATTATTACTAGTTATAAAGTGCACTGTACGTGTGTGCAATATAGTGGATTAAAATGATTTGGTGTGACTTAAAAAGATTTAATTGGTAGTGAATTGAAGAAAAGTATGATAATTTACCATATGATTAAGCAACTTAAAATTTAATCAAAATTTTAAAATTTTGCACCATCAGAATATGATATATAATTCATTAACGAAATGCTTTTGGAATTAATTGTTTTTGGGATGTAATGATTTGATCAATGAAATATAGCTAATAGTATATTCATGTTAATTTTTTTAAGTGATAATTATTAAGAAATAGGAAAATGGACAATAATTAGATGGAAACTTAATGGAGGGGATGTTGTCCCTTTGAAACTAGTGTTCTCTTAAATTAATGTATTTTACGGCATTAATATTTGTGATTAAGTTTTAATATATGTAAATATTGAGAAGGTTAAGTGATTAAACTGAAAACTATATCCAATTAATTAAGCATAATATTGTAGGAATCCAGTTGAGAGTAACCTAAGCAGTCTTCCACAACAGTTGGTTTATGCATCCACCTACTCAACCGCTAGGGATATGAAGCGTGTAAAACGCGTTTGTCATTTCTGAATGAAAATAGGGTAACGAACGGTTGCAACTGTTGATACTCTTTGGGTATAAATAGCCAAGAACCCAATCATGAAATAATACTTATTAGAATTGCCTACAATTAGTATAATCAATCGTCCTTAGCATCAAAAAACCATTTGTTAAGATGTTGCAGCCATAGAGGGTTCCAAAGAGTTTTGTTATCGAGAATGAAAGGAAGTGTTCATATCTGAATAGTGGCTACTCCCCTTGGAATTAGACAAGCACTAGGTAGACAAATGAGAAAACTTCGTGTATGTCCGTAAAGTCCCAAAGAAATACTTTGATCATGCAACGTTGATCTTTGTCAAAAGCACGCATGACAAAAACCAAAACACTGCCTTTATCCGTTCTTTCGTGGAATGGGTGGTGTTGACACTCCTATTCATCCCCCTGTTTAACTCTGTCAACTATGTTATTTATGATGTTGTGGGGTGATGAAAAATTACTTTGTGGGTCACTTTAATGCAATGAAAGCACACGTTCAGTGAATATGGCTGATTTTTTGTAGAGTCACGGATTCACAAAAAATATGAAATATGGTATTGCAATTACAGAATGACATTATGCAGCAAAAATATTTTGGGATCCATCCAAAGTGGATGTCCAAGTCCTGACCCGTATAGAGAATGATGCCATGGCCACAACTTTGCGTAGGGCTAACTACAAAGAATGCATTACTAAGGCATTCAAGCAACCAAAAGAGGATCCTATGCCTGGTTGTATTAGGGAGATCCTTTAGTGAATTAAGTACCCATTATTCTAGTTAATATAAATGTTTAGAAGTTGAGAGTGGAATTCAATTGTTATGTCGACCTTTTATTTGTTTGATTGTGATCGTTATATGTGTTTTTATTGATTTCCACAGTTAATATCAGACATCTTTTCAATGATCTGAAGAGTAATTGTTGTTAAATTTATGTCCTAATTTTTGTTTAGTAAGTTATATTCATGTGTTTGATTAATTAATTTAATTTTGTATATTATTTTGTAATTAATTTCACTATATAAACCACATGTCTTGAATATTTAATCTTGAATATTTAACTTCAATGTATAAAAAAGTATGTATACTTTACTACTATATTCATGTTGCTGTCATTACAAATTTTAAAATAAATGACAAAGTTGTCAAGAATTAAAGATGTATAATTTCATAATGTAACATATAATAAAAGAAAGGAAACAGATTTCTTAAATTATTAGTTAATATTCAGCATTAGAACTTAAAATCTATTGAAATTATTACTATCATTACTACATTATATAATGCATGAGCAACGGTATAACTTTGGTGTATTTTTTGTCTTAATTAAAAAAAAAAAAACTAACAGAAATTAAACTATAGAGAATTTTGGTGTAATAACTTTTCAGAAAGAAAGACACAAAGATACCTAAACCAACTCATGTGGCCATAACTACCCACAAGGCCTCTTTGATTTTAGATTATTTAAAGTAATTGTAAGTATAATTTTGCACATACATACAGTGGAAGTGTATTTTTGGTGTAATATATAGTTTGATATTACAATTATTACTACTTTATATAATGCATCAGGTTTTTTAGTGTAATTTATCTTTTGTACTCCTATTTTGAGAATAGCAACTTCCCATTCCCAGTACCCAATAACTTCCCAACTCACCTAAAAATTACACACACAAACCCCTAGTTCTTGTATGTTAATTAATTGAATTAGCTAACAGACGCAACATACAGTCTATTTGAAAGTTTTAATAAATTCATCAAGTTGAAAACGTAAAAGATTAATATAAATAATATTAAATTTAGTTTACAATTAACAATAATGAACCGTCATATATTACTATTATTTTCATTAAAGATGCATCCTTTCAGTTTAAATGCATGGCCCAAAATATATATATATATATATATATATATATATATATATATATATATATATATATTCCAGTGGCAAACCAATACTCCTAAGATTTACGAATACTTTCCTAAGGCTCTTCATAATAAACCATCCATTAATAGATAATCTTAGAATGAAAGTTTGCTATGATGGTGAAACCATGGATAGTTCCACAGCATTACATGATGGACAACGGGAGAAAGTGTTCTTATTTCCAATGTGAATATTCCCTGCCACCAAGTTAGCGCTAGGTGAACTAACGAGATGGTTTAGATTAAAGTTCGTGAACTGCAAAAGAAGTACTTCCAACACAATACTTTTTTCGGTAGAAAGTATGCATGATGAAAACGAAAATACTACCTTCATCCACTCAATTGTTGAGTGGGACGGTGTTGACCTCCCTTTTATGCCGCTACTAAACTCCGTGAATTTGATTACCCATGATGGTTGGGGTATGACAGAAAACCACTTCATAGATCACTGCTGTCACACCCCAAATTCGGCATAATTAAAACAACAATGATCTGTAATTTAGAGTGTGGCACCGGCATACCCTCCCAAGAGGATACAAAGTCGTCTATCCCGCTTATAAGTAACAATTGCCAAAACATACATACACAACCTGTATAAATACAAACCCAAATATTTACATAAATTCAAACCATGAACACCACAAATCTTCAACCTAGAAGAAAAGTATAATCATAACATCCCACTAGAATCACCATAGCCTTGCATATATACAACTACACAAGACTTTCTAAACAAGGTGAAATATATCAAACCTAATTCTACTCGCTAGTATATCAAAACTCCGTCAGAAAGCGATCTAAACGTGATCACCTGCAAGGGCATAAGGTAAGTGGGATGAGCTTTCATTTGCTCAGTAAGTAACTCACTCATATCACCACTGGATTGAGCACGTTAAAAGTGTATATTACTTTTCATGAAAATCATTTCACAACAATCATTTAACCACAATCAAGCATCATATATGCATGACATACACAACTATAATAGACACATGTTTGAATTTTCACATATTTTGTTCTATTTAATTCTTACAATCTATTTCTTTTTCATTTGCCTTCAGCTAAAGAATATGCTATGGTCACTATTATAACCCGTGACAGGGCCGTAACCCACTATTCTTACCCGTGGTAGGGCCATATGTCGGTTAAACGTAGTTCCGGATATCATACTACGGTCACTATTATAACCCGTGACAGGGTCGTTTGTCCACTGTTGTAT
Organism: Cinchona pubescens; assembly: GCA_025175665.1. Lineage (NCBI taxonomy): Eukaryota > Viridiplantae > Streptophyta > Magnoliopsida > Gentianales > Rubiaceae > Cinchona > Cinchona pubescens. Next base: position 641,854 of record JANKKI010000092.1, read on the forward strand.
CCCGTGGAAGGGCCATACTGACATTTTAACATAGCAATTTAATAGCTTTTCCTATTCCTTTACTAGTTTAATGAATCCAATGGTACCAAAGATAGCATAATAAACAATCATTCACAGACATATAATCACCAAACAAATTATCCATATGCTCAATCCAATTTCATACACAAATAGATTTTCAAAGCATTAACAATCATTTAGTACAAAAGTAATTAAGAAATCGGTTTTAAAAACAATAGAAATATGAACAAGCCACTTACCAACTAATCAAAATGTTTCCAATTAGAGAATCCAAGCTACTTGAACTCCCTTTAATCCTTCCTAAATAATAAAATCAGAACACAAATCATCTCCTCATAACCTAAAAGGTAATCTACAACAATATTAGCCTCATTAAATTCTAATAAGTCATGATCTATAGCATAACAAGGTTAGCTATGATATTTTCAGCATTGACAGTGCTGAACAAAAATGACCATAACTCAAGTTATATTCATCAAAAAGCCACAAAACTGATTCCGATAGAAACTGGACTCAATTTACTAGATGTTTCAAGAAGACAACATTTCCCAGTTCAAAACACAACTTGCTCGAAAACGGCTCGCAATTCAGAAAATACTCTGCTGCAGAACCAGATTTTCAGTCCACTTTATGGACGAACTACTGTTAATATACTGAAAAACAGAGAAACATCTTTATACCATTTCGAAGGGCTACGAGTCTAGTTTCCAACGCAACAAACGGTGTGCAATTCCGATATTCCTACGCTGAGATATGACCAATTTTCATAAAGTTACGCAATGCTGTCTGCAAATTTTCAGCTACGACTTTAGCAAATTTCTTGCCTTTTTCCTGGTTATTAAACCATCCAAATCCTTTAAATTCAACACATACATCTATAGGTTTAAGTTTAACAACAAAAAGCAAGAAAATAAATCCAATTACACCAATTCTAACCATTAAATCATCACCACAAGCTAAGATTTTGAAACCCACAATATTCTTGAAAAATTCCTAAACCCCATCTCTTAATCCATCAAATTAGTTAATTAAACTCAAGAAAGAATGAATTTCTTACCTCAATTATGGAAATTTGTGGTTGAATTTGTTGTTTCTCGTCTTCCCTCAAGCTCTTGGAAGTGAAACCCTTGCTCTAAGTGGAATAATTAGGAAAATAGAAGAAGAAAATTGGTTAGTAGTATATAAACTAGTTTAATTAGATTTGACCCCCAACCTTTGCTCTAATTATAAATTGACCCCAAAAATTTCTAATCCTCAATATTAACATAGACTAAAGTATGACAAGGATATTTTGGGTATCACATTCTACCTCGTTATAAAAAGTTTCGTTCTCGAAACTTAACATACCTGATTCTTGAAACAAATGAGGATGTTTCTTTCGCATCTCCTCTTCTGGCTGTCTCTTAGTTTATATCTACTAATTTATAATTTCTTCTTCTATTTTCCTAATTACGGTATTGTAAGCCGACGGAGAACTTGATCTTATATAATCTACAATTCGAACTGGAACTTCTTCATACGTCAAGTTCTCTTGTATCTGCAATGGTTTATATTCCAATACATGACTGGGATCAGATATATACTTCCTTAATAATGATACACATCTACATTGTGCACCCTTGACAATTCAGGAGGTAGAGCAAGTCTATACGCCAAATCTCCAACTCGATTGAGAATTTCAAATGGACCAATATACCATGTAGATAATTTCCCTTTCTTCCCAAATCATAATCACCCTTTTCATGGGAGACACCTTGAGATAAACAAAGTCGCCTTGTTATATTCATGAAATTCAAGGTCCCTTCGCTTCAAATCTGCCCAATCTTTTGTCTGTCTTGAGCTGTCTTGATTCTCTCCCTTATTAATGGAATTTTCTCAAGAGTTAACTGGATATTCACATCAGTAATTTGTTTCTCACCGACCTCATCCCAATCCCTCCTTATCTACACTTCCTCCCGTAAAGAGCTTCATAGGGAGCCATACCTATGCTTGCCTGATAGTTATTGTTGTAAGAAAACTCTATGAGAGTGAGATATTCATCCCAATTACCTTTAAAGTCAATCGCACAAGCTCTCAACATGTCTTCTAGAGTTTGAATTGTCCTCTCCGTTTGCCCATCTGTTTGAGGGTGAAAAGCTGTGCTAATCTTCAAATTGGTCCCCATGGCCCGTTGATCAAACTTTCCCAAAATCCAGACACAAATCGAGGATCTCGATCAGATACAATACTGACAGGTACACCATGAGGTCTCACTATATGATCCATGTACATCGTGACTCGTTTCTATCCATTGGCGTAGTAGCCCGCATAGGTAGAAAATGAGCAGTTTTAGTAAGTCTGTCAACAATCACCCATATTGTATCATTACCTTGCCTAGTCTTAGGCAATCCAACCACAAAATCCATAGAAACATGCTCCCATTTCCACATTGGTATATCAAGAGGTTTTAGTAATCCACCTGGTCGTTGATGCTCGGCTTTTACTGCTGGCAAACTAGACATTTGGCCACAAATTCAGTCACCTTTCGTTTCATACCATTCCACCAGAAATGTTGTTTCAGGTCTCTATACATTTTTGTACTGCCCGGATGTATGGAGAACTTAGAATTATGAGCTTCTTCTAGTACACTTTTCCTTAATTTTGGATCGTTAGGGACACATAATCGACCTTTCATCCATAGGCTATCATCATCATGAATGTGGAAATCTTGTTGAGATCCCTCCTCAACCTTTTGTTTTATTTTCATCAAGGCATCGTCACTTGTCTGAGAGATTTTAATTAGCTCAACTAGGAAATGATGGTTTAGCAATTAGAGCAGCCATCACTTGTCCAGTCACTGGTGCAACAACTTCTATCTCCAACTTCTTTAAATCTTTTAGAATATCCTTTTGGTTAGTCAACATAGAAGCCATATTGGAGGTAGGCTTTCTGCTCAATGCATCTGCTACCTTATTTGCTTTGCCTGGATGGTAACTGATGGTCAAATCATAATCCTTAAGCAATTCGAACCAACTACGTTGCCTCATATTTAACTCTTTCTGAGTAAATAGATATTTTAAGCTCTTGTGATCTGTAAATATTTCGCATTGCTCCCCATATAGATAATGTCTCCAAATCTTCAAAGTAAGCACCACAGCCGCCAATTCCAAATCATGAGTAGGATAATTCTGTTCATATGGTTTCAGTTGGCGAGAAGCATATGCAATCACTTTCTCATTTTGCATAAGAACACACCCTAATCCTTTGCTAGATGCGTCACTGTAGATGGTAAAACCTCCCATCCCTGATGGCAACGTTAAAATCGGAGCTGAAATTAGTTTCTGCTTCAACTCTTGAAAACTTCTCTCACATTCTGAAGTCCATTCAAATTTTGATCGTTTCTGGGTCAAACGAGTTAAAGGAATAGCAATCACCGAGAATCCTTCCACAAATTTTCTATAGTATCCAGCCAACCCCAAGAAACTTCTAACTTCAGTCACATTAGTTGGTCGAGGCCAATCAACAATGGCTTCAATCTTTTTAGGATCAACCGAAACACCATTCTCTGATATTACATGACCCAAAAATGCTATGCTCTTGAGCCAAAATTCACATTTGCTGAATTTAGCATATAGCTTCTCTTTCCTTAGAATCCCTAGTACAGTCCTCAAGTGATCTTGATGCTCTTCTTTGGTCTTAGAGTAGACCAAAATATCATCAATAAAGACAATCACAAATTGGTCCAAGTAAGGCTTAAATACCCTGTTCATTAAATCCATAAAAGCTGCAGGTACATTAGTCAGTCCAAAAGGCATGACCAAATGTGAGATGAACTCGTAATGACCATACCTTGTTCTAAATGCAGTTTTTGATACATCGTCAGATTTAATTTTCAGTTGATGATAACCTGAACGCAGATCAATTTTTGAGAACACTATAGCCCCTTTTAATTGATCGAATAAGTCATCAATTCTGGGAAGTGGATATTTATTCTTGATGGTTACTTTGTTCAACTCGCGGTAGTCAATGCACAACCGCAAGCTTCCATTCTTCTTTTTCACAAATAGGACTGGGGCTCCCCAAGGAGACGCACTAGGTCGAATAAAGCCTTTATATAATTGTCTTCGAGTTGCAACTTTAACTCCGTAACTCAAGAGGGGCCATTCTATAAGGAGTTTTAGAAATAGGGCCAGCTCGGATACGATATTAATCTCAAATTTAGTCATGTTAATATTGAGGATTGGCAATTCTTCTGGAAAGACATCTGAAAATTAAAGTACCACTGGGACAACTTCAAGTTTCAATGTTTGTTTTCGAGTATCATTAATAAGGGCTAGAAGATATCCACTGCACCCTTTTCTCAAGGCTTTGAACGCCTTAAGGGCAGAAATGATGGGTATAAAGTATGTAGGTTGCTTCGTCAATTTACCCTGAAAAGAGAACTTTTTCTTTCTTGGCAAAGAAAAGTCAACTTTTTTCCTCAAACAATCAATATAAGCACAGTTTCTAGTTAACCAATCCATCCCTAAAATGACATCAAAATCATCCATGCCTATTTGTACTAAATTTGCTCTCAATTCATGACCACCTATATCTATCCGACAATCTCTAAACATTAAATCAGTTACAATCACCTTTTTCATAGGGGTAGCAACATAATAGGGATCATGCAATTTTTCACATTTAAGATTCAAACTTTTAGCAAATTTGCTAGACATGAACGAATGAGTGGCTCCACAGTCAAACAATACATGGGCTGGAATTAAGTTTATCAAGATTGTACCTGTAACCACATTATCAGAGGTTTCCGCCTCTTTGGTGGTATAGAAAATGATTATAGCTGATTTAACGTCTCTTAGAGATTATCTAGATAGGTATAGAGAAACAAATCCTACTTCACTAGTTTTATTTGGACAGTTCCTTGCAATATGGCCATGTTGGCCACAAGAGAAGCAAGCTCCGGATCTTCAATCTACACTCTCCTCGATGAAACTTTTGACAAGTCTCACATTGTTTCAACTTGCCTCCATTAGCATTTATAGGTCCTCGTCTTTTGTTGGCGTTTTGAAAATTACCCTGTTGTCTTGTTCCAACAGCTTGATTAGACCCCATCATCCATCTTGGCTTCTTGCCAATACTTCTTTCACCTTCATTCAATTTGAATCGCATCTCCACTGCTGGTATGGCATCATACACAGTCTTGAATGTTGTGAATTTATGTGAATAATCTTGGCACCCAATACATTCTCGCAGACCTTGTTCAAACCGGTCCATCTTTTCCTCTGTCTCTTAAACACTTTTGGGCTAGATGTGTATAAGTGACAGATTTGACAATGCTCTCTGAAGCAAATAAGGTAGCAGATATACATACACATCTAGATGTGTATAAGAGACAGGTATAGAGCTAATACTCCAAATTTTGAAGGCAGGCCTGATCCTGATGTGGCACTAAACTGGATTGTGCAAATATATCATACTCCAAATTTTGAAGGCAGGTCTCTTACTGATTGATCTCCACCAATTTTCTGCATTACCTACCAAGAATGGAATAACCACCTGGACCTTCACATCTTCTGGAAACCTTAAAGCCTTAAATTTAGTCTCCATTTGCACAATCCAGTTTAGTGCCACATCAGGATCAGGCCTGCCTTCAAAATTTGGAGTATTAGCTCTATACAGTTTATCAAAGTAAGAGCTCTGTGTCTGCTCCTGCTGTAATTTCTGTTGTTGCAGCTGTTGTTGGTTCTGATTTTGCATCACTTGAGTCATTATTTGCAAAAGAACCCCTATATCTACTGCCTGACTGCTAGTTGCAGCTGTTTCAACATTAAAAGTAGCTTCTTTTGCTCTAGGTATACCCTGGTCAACTCTTGAAGTTGCATTGGTCTACTTCCATGCACTAAGTTAATTAGTGGAACCTCCATTTCTGCATCGTGAATCTCATCATCTCCAGTCCTAGTAGCGGTATCTACATTCTTCCTCTTTCGTGCCCTTTCCATGACCTAGAGTACAAAGTCATGATATTAGTATTCATAAACCTCAAAACAACTTTCATTCGACCTAAACTTCGACAAACAATCAATTCATACTTAACACTATGACAATTCCCAAATCATAGGCTCGATACCACTAAATGTCACACCCCAAATTCGGCATAATTAAAACAATCTGTAATTTAGAGTGTGGCACCGGCATACCCTCCCAAGAGGATACAAAGCCGTCTATCCCGCTTATAAGTAACAATTGCCAAAACATACATACACAACCTATATAAATACAAACCCAAATATTTACATAAATTCAATCCATGAACACCACAAATCTTCAACCTAGAAGAAAAGTATAATCATAACATCCCACTAGAATCACCATAGCCTTGTATATATACTTAGACAACTACACAAGACTTTCTAAACAAGGTGAAATATATCAAACCTAATTCTACTCGCTAGTATATCAAAACTCCGTCAGAAAGCGATCTAAACGTGATCACCTGCAAGGGCATAAGGTAAGTGGGATGAGCTTTCATTTGCTCAGTAAGTAACTCACTCATATCACCACTGGATTGAGCACGTTAAAAGTGTATATTACTTTTCATGAAAATCATTTCACAACAATCATTTAACCACAATCAAGCATCATATGTCTGTCTCTTATGCATGACATACACAACTATAATAGACACATTTTCACATATTTTGTTCTATTTAATTCTTACAATCTATTTCTTTTTCATTTGCCTTCAGCTAAAGAATATGCTATGGTCACTATTATAACCCGTGACAGGGCCGTAACCCACTATTCTTACCCGTGGTAGGGCCATATGTCGGTTAAACGTAGTTCCGGATATCATACTACGGTCACTATTATAACCCGTGACAGGGTCGTTTGTCCACTATTGTATCCCGTCGGGAAGGGCCATACCGACATTTTAACATAGCAATTTAATAGCCTTTCCCATTCCTTTACTAGCTTAATGAATCCAATGGTACCAAAGATAGCATAATAAACAATCATTCACAGACATATAATCACCAAACAAATTATCCATATGCTCAATCCAATTTCATACACAAATAGATTTTCAAAGCATTAACAACCATTTAGTACAAAAGTAATTAATAAATCGGTTTTAAAAACAATAGAAATATGAACAAGCCACTTACCAACTAATCAAAATGTTTCCAATTAGAATCCAAGCTACTTGAACTCCCGTTAATCCTTCCTAAATAATAAAATCAGAACACAAATCATCTCCTCATAACCTAAAAGGTAATCTACAATAATATTAGCCTCATTAAATTCTAATAAGTCATGATCTATAGCATAATAAGGCTAGCTATGATATTTTCAGCATTGACAGTGCTGAACAAAAATGACCATAACTCAAGTTATATTCATCAAAAAGCCACAAAACTGATTCCGATAGAAACTGGACTCAATTTACTAGATGTTTCAAGAAGACAACATTTCCCAGTTCAAAACACAACTTGCTCGAAAACGGCTCGCAATTCAGAAAATACTCTGCTGCAGAACCAGATTTTCAGTCCACTTTATGGACGAACTGCTGTTAATATACTGAAAAACAGAGAAAAATTTTTATACCATTTCGAAGGACTACGAGTCTAGTTTCCAACGCAACAAACGGTGTGCAATTCCGATATTCCTACGCTGAGATATGACCAATTTTCTAAAGTTACGCAATGCTGTCTGCAAATTTTCAGCTACGACTTTAGCAAATTTCTTGCCTTTTTCCTGGTTATTAAACCATTCAAATCCTTTAAATTCAACACATACATCTATAGGTTTAAGTTTAACAACAAAGAGCAAGAAAATAAATCCAATTACACCAATTCTAACCATTAAATCATCACCACAAGCTAAGATTTTGAAACCCACAATATTCTTGAATTAAATTCCTAAACCCCATCTCTTAATCCATCAAATTAGTTAATTAAACTCAAGAAAGAATGAATTTCTTACCTCAATTATGGAAATTTGTGGTTGAATTTGTTGTTTCTCCTCTTCCCTCAAGCTCTTGGAAGTGAAACCCTTGCTCTAAGTGGAATAATTAGAAAAATAGAAGAAGAAAATTGGTTAGTAGTATATAAACTAGTTTAATTAGATTTGACCCCCAACCTTTGCTCTAATTATAAATTGACCCCAAAAATTTCTAATCCTCAATATTAACATGACTAAAGTATGACAAGGATATTTTGGGTATCACAACTGCAGTGCCATGAAACCATACATTTCTGCTAATGTGTTCATCATTTTTGGATCAATCTTCGGCAATTGGCACATGGAGGATTTTTTGAAGAGGTAAGGATTCACCAAGAGTATGAGATGTGCTGTTGAATTGGAAGATTGGAAAAATGGCACAAAGATTATATGGAATCCACACAAAGTTGATGTTGAGACCAAAAAAAGTCAAGATATGGTCACAATGCAAGTAGCAGTGTGCAAGGCTAACTACAAAGATTTCGTCAAGAAGGCATTCAAAGAATTTATGGAGGATCCTGTGGGTTCATGTATTCATGCTAGTCTTGAGTGATTAATGTAACTTTAGGCATAATTATGATTAGATTATGGATGCTTTATTTAGTGGAGGGTTTTTTTACGTCTATTGAATTATGTAGAATGTTGTCGAGGTAAATAGTTCAGTGGATGTTTAGCATAATAGATTTTCTTGAAATAGTTAAATAGGTCAGTGGATGTTTAATTTATTTCTATGTTAGATATGAGAAATAGATTTGTTATAATTTGTGTTTAGTAATTTATGTTGTTATGGACCAATATGAATGAAATGGGCTAATAATATTGAAATGGACAAGTGAGATGTATTTTTTGGATTTGTTAATTAAAAGGGCCTAGGTCATCCCCACAATAACACATAAGGGAAGCCATACTACAACCGCACTTATGAACTATGCAAAATGCATAAGCAGCCAAAGCATCGACAGAACGTAAATTTGATTCTGTCAACAAAAGAGTATCTCCCAAAGAGGGTGCAAATAGGATAGGTATTGGACCTTAATTGGATTTTAGAGAATGATTAGTAGTAACTCACCACTAGAAATTATAAGTGTGAACTCGTCAGAAAGTGATGTTCAGTGCATGTTGCCTAAGGCATTTTTCAAGGAAGATAAAACAGAACAGGATCATACCACTAAGGGAGTGATGGATGGACAATTGATCCCATATGATTACAAATTTTTTGGAACAAAATGATGAATGTAAAGAGAGGTTGTTGGACCAGGATTCAGGAACAAAAACCTCTTGAACACATAAGCACATCTACAGAAAAAACTATCCCTCCAAACAATGTAGGGATAGTAAAGGTGATGATTTGTACATTAACATTGTTTTTTCTTTTTCTTTTTTTAATGACAAAACTATTAGAAATGTTATTTTCAATAGGTTGAAGTTGTGTCAAGGGAAAAGAAACAATAAATGAAATGCAAAAACGATTGGATGCACTAGAGGAGTATACGAGAGAGATAAAAGACCAAATGTAAGAAGTATTGGAAAGTGTTACTAGAATGGCAAAGTGCATAGACTACCTTTGACTCGGTTTGATTAGGGAGCTAAAAACCTTTAACGGCGAACTAAAACCTAGTGGTACACAGAATGACTTGCACAAAAACCCACCACACATACGAAGTAATTCTATAGAAAAAGTTCGAGTTGAGAGTGTGGTGTGATTGCAATGTGATATGCCGCTGTCGAGTTGCAATGCCGTCGTAAGTACCCAAAATTAACAACTCTAATGTAGTGGTGAGTCGAGTTCGTCTCACAGAGAACGGGATTTATTTTCGTGCTAATGGAACAAGGGGGGTATTGAATGCTTTTTAACTAAAATTAAAACAATAAAATAATTGAAGATAATTCAATTAAGAAAGATCTTGGTTTTGGTCATATCCACCATGTCAATTTCAACTAGTCGATCATTGACACACAAGATAATTTAATTTTTGTCAAGCACTAATTGAAGAATTAACCCGAATGGATACCAATTCAAAGTTTATTCTTATTTCTTTCTAAAGTTGGTTAATTTTCAACACGCGATCCAATTAATCCGAACTATTAATTTAACCCAGACACGCGCCAAAGATCAATTAATAGAAGCTTTAAGATCAACAAGAACAATTAGACTAATTAAACATAAACACACGCGGTTATGCCAATTAGATGATTAATTTCCCTAAATTCAATAACACAAATATAGTATTTATCAAATTCAGTTGCTTCATAGATTGAATTAAGTACACGCTGTTAAAACAATCTAGCGGTAGATTAATTCCAATAACTTAATATTCTGCAGTAGTAATAAGTTAAAAAGAACAATAATATATTTAATTGCAGAAAAATAATCAATACTTGAGATAAAAGTGAATAATTCAAGCACAAGAAGTCTCACAACTTTATAGAATTGACCATTGGCTTCAAATCCCTCTACCAAGAAAAGGTTTTAGGCACAAAGTGCCATGAAAGAATAAAGAGGAATTTCTATTGCTAAAAACCCTAGCCAACAAGAAAATAAAAGTTTCGACCCCTTTTTTCTCACCCAACTTGGGGTATTTATAATGAGTATTTAGGGTTACAAATAATGCCTACTGATAAGAACGTGAAATCGGGTGAAAAAGAGTCCAACCGGCCGAAGAAATCCATCAAAAACTTAAAAATACGCAATTCTGCCAATAGAGACATCTGTCACTTACGTCGACAGTTGATGTTGACCATACACATATGATAATTAAACTAGGTAATAATCGAGCAACAAATCATCCACAAGGAGGTAGGAAAACCTTAAAAGGCCTATATGTAATCTACAAAACTAAAATTGAAGAAAGAGAATCATGGCAAAAAATGTTGTGTAATGTAGATGCGGGGAAGTAGCAGAAATAAGAACCTCATGGAAGAATTCTAACCCATCAAGAATATTCAATCCATGGTTGCCAGAAATTTGGGGTATGTATTTTGAGTTTATCGTTTAGTGATATACAAAGATCAAAATTAGATTTTGTTTGTAAGTGGCTATTTTTTTGATTTGTTCACTAGTTGGATAGAGCAATAGTGATTGCGGGTTCTAATTGTCGTATGATCCACTGATTTGTACAAGGGCAACAATTGTGATTCCTAGTTTGCTTAGAAGAATCAATGGACTGTAAAAAGAAAATTCAAGGCATATAGATGAACTTCAAAGGAGTAATGCAAAAGGCAAATGCACTTGGGTTGTTTTACCATTAACGGGAGCAATTTTTTTGGCCATAAGGCTGGGTCAATATTTTGGGAGAAATCAAGACTAACTTGTGCTTCAATTAGGAATGTAGTAGTGGTTTGCATAACTTATGAAAAATTTAGTTTGATGAATGAAAAATTCAATATTGACGCAAAATAAGCTATAGTCCCAAAATGTCCATTACTTGTACTTTCCCACATATGATAAGGAAATTTTCATGGCTATGAAAAATATTTTGCTCATTGAAAAATTTTAGTGAAAAACCAATTATTTGACTAGTATATATTATTAAAAATTAAGCGTGATCAAACATAATAACAGAGGAAAAATAATTGTCCAACATATTTAATACATTATCCCAACAACAATGAAAACAATACTGGTAACCAAAAATAGTCATGTTAATCCTTTGGTGACAAATTGTTGATCCAGCACCTTGTAGAACTTCTGACTTCCTTTCGCTCTACATCGTGGCCCACATATAACAATAACACAATTAATTAAAATCATGTTTATACAAAAAATAATAATTACTAATGTGAACAATAACCATACCACTATTGTCACATGCTTTAGAATCGCGAAAAGTTTGAAAAGTTTGGTGGGCTTCTCTGCAATCTTTTACTGAAGACCCATATTCTGTATAAGCATGTCCTCATACACCTGTTAAAAGCATTATAAGAATAAGTTAATGATGAATACCAAATTGTTTCCAACCGAAAAAATGTGAATACAATGTACTATGTCGACCAACTCTTGAAGGTGAGGAATTCCCATCACGTGCCCTTCAACCCTATGTATTGGCTCATCTACTAGGGTTCCATCAAGTTCCATGCAAGTAATAGTCCAGGCCGGATAATTGTATAAAACTGATGGCTTGATTTTGTTGATCTATACCTTGCATAGGTAACAAACCATTTGTTCTTTTTGACTCTAAACCTGTCAGTGGTTTCATGAGATTCTCTTTGATGAAAACCTTGTATGTCTGAAACTCTTGAGATGGAGGGTAGAACTCAGAACATTCGACACCAACTAGTTAAACCATTAGAGCCTTTCTAGCGATTTTGTCGGTGTCTCACAAATTGATAGGAAGTGGTGTAGGCTGAAACTCCATCTCACAAATACCTTTTGTCAACGAAATCGATTGCCCAACTAGTAAAATTTGCCCAAGGGCTCATCCACAAGAAACCTTGTCGAGCACAACCTCTTACTTCCCTCAAAATCTCAGTTTGTGAAAATATATTTTTCCCACAATAAAAATCTCACCTATAAAATATCAAATTTAAACTTGCAATATTATAATTAGAGTAAGGTAGTGGGTTTAATGTATTGTCCAAAATAGTTGTATCAAACCTTGTCGACAGTTAGTACATCTAATTGTCCACGTAAGGCATCAAGTGTTCTCGGTTTTTAATATGGCTGGCTATTTCCCAGCCTCCACCTTTATAGTCTTGGTATCACATTCATGTCATATTCAAGAAGTTTTATTGGAAGCAACTTTAAGTATTCATACGGCCAAACCTGTAACAAAAACATAGAAGGTATTATAGATAGTATTACATGATTGAAACGTAATGCATATTATAGTGTTAGTCCGTAGTAACCTCTTAAGCATAGCTTAGTTTAACCATTGTCCAACTCTTCAATCTTGATACATTAGACATACAAGATAGCCATCCCCAATCCTCCCCAGTTGTACTCGTCACATCTTTCTAGGTTTTCTAGGGCAGTGACGATATGCATTACTTACTATATCATCACTATTCTTAAATATTAAATAGCTTAGCATGAACAAAATGAATGCCTTTGCTAGCATTTTCATCTCATATTCGTTATTCATGTCAATCCCTATATCTCGAAACTACCTCCATATATTTTTTACATTTACATAACAGCTGTCGCGCCCCCCCCTTTATCGCGCGCTTACCGACCCACGGTCTGGCTGGCACCGGTGGGACCGACAACGTGCCAACGTGTGGTGCTCGTGAAATAGGTGATTGAATGCAAAAATCCTACTTACAATTTACAAACATAAATTACCTACTTACTATTACAAATTTAAATGAATCACCTATTTACTATTACATAACGGGGCCTTTAATACGACTATGAATTGTATAAAAACAATCTAAACTAGGGAAAACAAGACTGGAGTCGCCACCCAGTGTGTTGGTGCGCCGGGACACAAAAATACATCAAAAATTTAAAAAGAAAATAAACACTAGTTTAGATTGACTCCTAGTCCGCGTAACTCAAGAAAATGAGTTCGGGAATCCTGTTGTAAAATGGGAAGGTTTGGGATGGATTTGAATTTCCCTCGGCACCCCTTTACCCGGCGTTGGACCGGTTGCGTGATTTTATCGCGTTTCTCTTTTCAATTTTAGTATTCATTATTGCCGGCTTTGTAGCATACGTGTGCTTTGAGATAGTTTAAAAGTAATAAAATATGTACATGTTAATGAGGAAACGAAAATAAATGGTAAATATTAACATTGACAGGTAGATTTAGCCCGGGGCCAATTAAAAGTCGCACACATTGAGATTGTAGTGCCCTTTAACTCCCAAGGGGCAAAACAGTCATTTATCATGAACGCCGGAGTTTATTTCTAGCCCAATTTTATATTATTGATACAATTATTAAGTCCTGGGCTAAATTGAATTTGATTCAAATACTTAACGTCTAGTTGTGCAACTAATCCAAAATTTGAGGGCAAAAGAGTAAATTCACATAATTTAACAAGTAAGATATTTTTCCTCTGTTATGATGACATGCTTATACAGCTTAATTTAGCCCATACATATGCCGTTGTGTATAAGAGACAGTGACAATTGGCCTTATTGTTCACATAGTCACCGATTTCTGTCTCTTATACACATCTAGATGTGTTAAGAGATGAGGGTCTAAAAATGCAGAAATCTGAAAGATGAGGGCCAAAATGCAAATAAATTTTTTTTTGAAATTTTGGATTTTTTTTTTTAAATGCCACGTCATCGCTGACGTGGCGCAATCTGGTGGTGCCACGTCATCGATGACGTGGCATCAAGTGGGCCCTATCAGAAGGGCCTAAATGTAATATAAGAAAATATTCTCGGTCCAAAATGAATGTTAAAAACTGAAATCTGGAGGAGTAAAATGGGAATACAATTTTTCTAACCTTTCTTTTTTGTCCAGATTTTTGTGGGCTACCAGCCTTCTTCCACCACGCTTTTGACCCACCAGATTAACGATTTTGATTCGGGTTTGAAAATAAAAGTTGTAGCTCCAGGAACCCTCTACAACTTTTATTCTTTGAGTTTACTCCAATTCCTCCTTCATCGCTTGCAATCTTCGCTCAAATTTGGTTGTCTGGAAAATTTTCCAAACTTGGAAATTTTTCTGCAGATCCTCTGGACCAACAGCCTTTTTCTACCACGTTTTTGACCCTCCAAATGGACGATTTTTCTTAAGATTTACAAAGAGAAGTTTTAGAGCCAGGAACCCTCTACAATTTTTCTTCTTTGAGTTTAGTCTAATTCCTCTCCGATCGTATGAAATTTTGGCTCAAAGTTGGCTGTTTGGTAGATCTTTTTTTTGGCTTAAGAAAATTCTCTGCAGAAATTTTTTTTCCTCTTTAGGTTTTTTTTTTTTTTTAAATTTAAACCAATTAATTAATTTAATTAATAATTAGTTAATTAATAATAATTTAATTATTTTTTTTTTTAAATCTAAAAATTCAATAATATTAGAACTCATTCTTAGTATTTCCAAAAGCATAAAACGCATAAGAATAATTAAACATCATAACATAAATTAAGAAGGAATTAAAGGGTAAATTAAAAGAAAATCAAAGAGCAGGTTAAAAAGACATTTAAAAAGAAAAAATTAAAAGAAAATTGAGAGACAAATTAAAAGGAAAATAGGGGACAACTTAAGTGACAACAATAGGTGTCTACAGCTTAGCCCCTCTTTGCCGGAGTGTCGAAGAGGATCGAAGAAACTCTAGGCAAAGATTGTAGACACCGCATGACTGGATGATTCCAATCGTGCAACAAAATTTGCCACATGTCAACCTTAAGCTCATGAGGTCATGGAAGGGGAAATTCACTGTGTCTTGACAAACACTAGATGGAGATTAGATCTATTTATTCATCCAGAGCGGAAAAGTCCTTATTGGGGGAAAGAAATGAACAAAAAGACGCGCAGTGAATTGAACCATAAAAGGAAAACCCGAATGGTGAGTTTGTCGGGTAATGCAAACTTGAAATGAAAGCCAAAATTCGTTTATCGGCCAATGGAGAAATGCAAACTTGAAATTCGTTTATCAGGTTAATAGCATGGAAACCCGAAATTCGTTTATTTTATGGAAAACACCTTCATTTGTTTATACACAATTGGAAAATGAAATTTGAGTGTTAAGATTTCAAGTTTATCGGGAGGAACCTCTTAAACCTGTCTCTTATAAGGCTGAACAAAATGAAAATGAGAACCTGAAATTCGTTTGTCAGGTTATAAAAATGAAATGAGAACCCGAAATTTGTTTATCGGGGATGAAAATGCAAACCTGAAATTCGTTTATCAGGTTATATGAAATGAAAAATGAGAACCCGAAATTCGTTTATCGGGGATAAAAATGCAAACCTGAAATTCGTTTATCAGGTTGATGAAAATCTTAAAATCGAACTACCCGAATTTCGGGTTCTCATTTTTCATTTCATATAACCTGATAGATGTGTATAAGAGACATATGAAGGGGCAAATCGAGCAAACGGTCATTCGCTTATCGGGAGGAAAATGCAAACTGAAATTCGTTTATCGGGTTGATGAAAATGGAAAATGAGAACCCAAATTCGCTTATCGGGATGAAAATGCAAACTGAAATTCGTTTATCGAGTTGATACCTGTCAATGTTAAGGTTTGCTTTAAAATGCAAACCTGAAATTTGTTTATCAGGTTGATGAAAATGGAAAATGAGGTTACAAATTCGTTTATCGGAGATGAAAATGCAAACCTGAAATTCGTTTATCAGGTTGATGAAAATGAAAATGAGAACCCGAAATTTGTTTATCGGGAGGAAAATGCAAACCTGAAATTCGTTTATCAGGTTGATGAAAATGAAAATAAGAACCCGAAATTCGTTTTTCGGGTGAAAAATGAAAATGCAAACCTGAAATTCGTTTATCAGGTTGATGAAAAAATGAGAACCCAAAATTCGTTTATCGGGGATAAAAATGCAAACCTGAAATTCGTTTATCAGGTTGATGAAAATGGAAAATGAGAACCCGAAATTCGTTTATCGGGGGAAAAATACAAACCTGAAATTCGTTTATCATCTTTGATGAAAATGAAAATGAGAAACCGAAATTCGTTTATCGGGAGGAAAATGCAAACCTGAAATTCATTTATTTCAGGTTGATGAAAATGGAAAATGAGAACCCGAAATTCGTTTATCGGGTGATGAAAATGCAAACCTGAAATTCGTTTATCAGGTTGATGAAAATGAAACTGATAACGAATTTCAGGTTTGCATTTTCCTCCCAATAAACTGGACCGTTTATCTATTTTGATTGAAATGAAATTGAGAACCCGAAATTCGTCTCTTATACACATTTTATAAATGCAAACGAATTTCGGGTTTGCATTTTCATCCCCGGTTATAAAAATGAAATGAGAACCCAAAATTCATTTATCGGGGATGAAAATGCAAACCTGAAATTCGTTTATCAGGTTATAAAAATGAAATAAGAACCCGAAATTCGTTTATCGGGTGAAAAATGAAAATGAGAACCCGAAATTCGTTTATCGGGGATGAAAATGCAAATTGCATTTTCATTTTTCACCCGATAAACGAATTTCGAGAACCTGAAATACGTTTATCGGGGATGAAAATGCAAACCTGAAATTCGTTTATCAGGTTGATAAAAATGGAAATAAGAAACTGAAATTCGTTTACCGGGTGGAAAATGCAAACCGGAAATTCGTTTATCAGGTTGATGAAAATGGAAAATGAGAACCCGAAATTCGTTTATCGGGGATGAAAATGCAAACCTTTTCGTTTATCATTTTGATGAAAATCAACCTGATAAACGAATTTTTGGTTTGCATTTTCCACCCGGCAAACCTCTCTTATACACATCTAGATGTGTATAAGAGACAGGCCTGTCCCTTATTTGCATCTAGATGTGTATAAGAGACAGATGAAAATGCAATCCTGAAATTCGTTTATCATTATTAATGAAAAAATGAGAACCCAAAATTCGTTTATCGGGGATAAAAATGCAAACCTGAAATTCGTTTATCGCCACTTGGGAAAGGGTGCATTGAATTCCCGAAATTCGTTTATCGGGGGAAAAATGCAAACCTGAAATTCGTTTATCAGTTTGATGAAAATGAAAATGAGAACCCAAATTCGTTTATCGGGGATGAAAATGCAAACCTGAAATTCGTTTGTCAGGTTATAAAAATGAAATGAGAACTCGAAATTCGTTTATCGGGGATGAAAATGCAAACCTGAAATTCGTTTGTCAGGTTATAAAAATGAAATGAGAACTCGAAATTCGTTTATCACATGAAAAATTAAATGAGTCACCTTAAAATTCGTTTACCGGGGTTGACACATTGCAAACCTGAAAGACGTTTATCAGGTTGATGAAATGAAAATGAGAACCCGAAATTCGTTTATCGGGAGGAAAAGGCAACTAGTAATTAACCCTAACATGACTGGATTGTAAACTAGAACACGAAGCCCTAAACGGTAAATGACAATATCATTTAAACTGAGAGGTATGACTGGGAATTCAATGCACCCTCTCCCAAGTGGCGATCACCTATAAGGTTGATTGCTTCATTAGGGGTTGGCGTGAATCACTCTTTTTTTAAAAATGTGAAAAAAAAGACCGTTGGGTATCAAGACAGTTCTCAGGATTAGTGTGTCCCTTGTTGTTTATGAAGGATATCCAATCAATAAAAATTTGCCCCGTGAGTGTCGTTGATTTTAGAGTCCACTTTATTTTCGTGTACCTGCAGGTACTCAAAACAATGCGATATTAAGCAAAGAAAACTCGAATTGGTCAGTATCATAACATACAAAATGTCAATCTTAGTGAATATAATAAGCAAGGTGACCGAGCTCGGTAAGAGCTGCCTACGTATCCCACCAGGGGAATCAGGTCGAACGTAGTTCGATTCTTAAGATGATTTTCACATATTTGACAACTAAGACATCAACAACAAGAAGAACAACTACAAACAAACAAAATGGCAATGTGCGAGTTAGATAGAAGTACATGAATAAATAATACAGGCACATGGGAGTAATCTTAGTAAAAATCGTGCCATCACCGTATTAACACCGCTTTGCCTTTCATCTAAGTTATTTGGATTGAGCAGTTCTTATACACAGGCATCCATCAGATACTCTGTCTCTTATACACATCTAGATGTGTATAAGAGACAGCCCTAGAGTCAGCCAATAAGCCTAACTTCAGTAATTTCAACTTACTTTCAATTGAACATCTTTCCTTTAAGTGGACTTGGAGAAGTCATCATAGACTTTGACCGTTTGTCGATTTGCCCCTTCCTCAGCGCCTTTTCAGGTTTTCGCTAAGGTTCCCCTCCGTTTTATTTTTATTTTTATTTTTGCATTTTTCCGCACACTCTCCTTTTGCCTAGGCCGCCCGGTAGGGTTTTCAACCTAGCCTCTCTTTAGCTTTTGGTTTTTTTTTTTTAAAAACAAACAAAGGTGCCCTTTCCGGGTTTTCACCTAGGAGGTCCAAGTAAACAGCAAGGTGTGGGAGTAAACGGAAGACGTCTGGCTAAGTAATCGCCTTTTCCAATGCATGCAAACTTCAGTTTTCAAAGTTTTTTCGGCATCAGTAAGGCTGCCTTCCCTGTTATTAGGATAGACGTGTTAACATCAACTGCCGAGACCGCACAAACTGCTCCCTTTAAGCCTATGCAGAACTTAGGATAGTTAGGGTCAAAATGGGTTAAGTCGTGTCCATCCCTTGATTGGTAAAGATTGGGATTATCATAACAAAAACTTACCCCAGTTTAAGATGGACACTTTGGTTGGAAAGAATATAGCTACAAGGGATGGAAGAGCGGGTTTGTGATATGAGGAAAAACTGGTTATGTCCCTTATCTAAAAGAATTGCCCCAGTTTTGGGCTGAGAGTCTTACTTGAATGCAACTGACTGAACTGGGGAAATAGATGAAAAAAATTGCCCCAGTTTTATTATAACAAACTGAGTTTTGTTGGGTATTTGTTTTGGTCAGCATCTCGAACTTTCTTTTTTTTTGTTTTTTTGTTTTTTTGTTTTTTGTTTTTTTGCCACCCAAAACAACAATTTTGCCCCAACATCGTAAATGAGCTCATCCAATGTTTGTTGTTTTTACAGCAAATCTTAGGGACAAAGCACAATTGAAACGAAAGATAGGCAAATAAAGAGAAGAGATATAAAAGAATTTAGTCCGGATGTGGGTGAAAAGGGAAAGAAAACAACGGGTGGAATTCTATAGAAGGAATCCGACGTTCTGCAATGACTTAAAGGTTTACAGTCTGCCAAATCAGATGAAAAACTTTTTGACCATGTCCGCATTTATCGGTTGGGGAAAAACCTGTCCATCCATCTCCGTAAGGATAAGAGCTCCTCCTGATAATACTTTGTGTACAATGAATGGACCCTGCCAGTTAGGAGCAAACTTGCCCTTTGCTTCGTCCTGTATTGGCAATATACGTTTCAAAACTAGATCGCCAGCCTGAAAATGTCTGGGCTTGACTTTCTTGTTGTAAGCTCGGGCCATCCTCCGTTGATAACATTGGCCATGGCACACAGCTGTTAGCCGTCTTTCATCAATGAGTGCAAGCTGTTCATGTCTGAGCCTTACCCATTCTGCACCCTCTAACTCAGCCTCCATAAGAATGCGTAGAAAAGGGATCTCTACTTCCGCTGGCAAAACAGCTTCCATTCCGTACATGAGGGAGTAAGGCGTTGCCCCAGTAGATGTCCTGATGGAAGTCTGATAATCCAACAGTGCATATGGCAGCTTTTCATGCCAATCACGCTGATATTCAACCATCTTTCGAATAATTCTCTTAAGATTCTTGTTGGCTGCTTCGACTGCCCTATTCATTTTTGGCCTGTAGATGGTGGAATTCCGACGCTTAATCTTGAATTGGGCGCAAAGGCCATCTACCATGTCATTGAGACAGATTCTTAGCATTGTCGGTAACCAATGTATCCGGGATCCCAAAGCGGCAAATGATGTTCTTTCGGATGAACTCTGCCACTACTTTCTTTGTGACGTGCTTGTAGGATTCAGCCTCGACCCACTTAGTGAATATTCAATCGCTACTAGAATGAAGCGATGACCATTAGAAGCTGGCGGCTCGATCAATCCAATGACGTCCATTCCCCAAATTGAACAAGGTCATGGAGTAGTAATGTTGTGCAATTCAGTTGGTGCTGCCCTTATCTCATCCCCGTGCATTTGGCACTTAACACACTTGCGGACAAACTCGATACAATCATGCTCCATAGTAAGCCAGAAATAGCCTGCTCTCATTATTTTCTTTAGCTAATAAGTGTCCGTTCATTTGTGGCCCACAGACTCCTCCATGAACATCCTCCACAATGTAAGCGGCCTCTTTCTTATCAACGCACCTCAGAAGACCCAGATCTGTCGTCCTTCGATAAAGCATATTGCCATTTAAAAGAACTTGATCGACATTAGGCGTAGGAACTTCTTATCTGAAGTACTAGCCCTTGGAGGGTAGTTGCCTTTGTCCAAAAACTCCTTGATGTCATGAAACCAAGGCAGTCCATCAGATTCTGCCTCAAGACTACAACAGTACCCTGGCTTTTCCAGCACCTGCGTGGTAATGGGTTCTATCACTGTGCCGTCCTGATGACTGATCATCGAAGATAAGGTAGCCAAAGCATCGGCGAATACATTCTGGATCGGGTATGTGAGTGAATTCCAAAGCATCAAAGTGTCGACCTAGTTTGAGAATATTGCGGTGATATGGCATGATTCATCTGTTTAATCGAACTTACTAAGATTACTCCCATGTGCCTGTATTATTTCTGTCTCTTATACACATCTAGATGTGTATAAGAGAAGGCCAATGAATAAGATGTCTTCGTCCGGGAAGTATGTGTGCAAGGGTTGATAATCATTCTCCCTTGGGTTCTCAGCAAGATGATCCGCTATCGCTTGTCTTTTGATAGCCTTTTGAGTAGTAAAGATGATATCGAATTCTGCTAACAACATCTGCCATCTAGCCAAGCGTCCAGTAGGCATAGGCTTCTCTAACAGATAGTGAAGGGGATCACACCTTGAAATGAGATAAGTGGTGATATGTATGACCCAGTAGATAATGCCTTAGCCGTTGCGAGATCCAAACCAATGCACAACATGTTCGTTCTAGAAAAGAATAATTGGCTTCATGGACTGTAAACTTCTTGCTTAGATAATAGCCATAGCCTGCACCAACTGGACAATCTCTTATCACATGTTATACACCCATGGATGTGTCTAAGAGACAGTAATACATGATTGGAATTGTGGATGTTTATTTTTGACACCAAAGACAGAGGGTTCGAGAAAAGATAATCTTTGATTTGGTCAAAAGCCTGCTGACAATCATCATTCCAGTACATCGGTGCATTTTTTCTCAACAGTTTGAACAAAGGTTCCCAAGTATCTGTCAGCTGAGTAATGAAGCGACCGATGAAATTGATTTTACCCAAGAAGCTTTTTACGTTCTTCTGAGTCTTTGGCACAGGCATATCACGGATAGCTTCGATCTTTGCTGGGTCTATCTCAATCCCCCGCTTACTGACAATGAAACCTAATAACTTTTCGGAAGGAGCTCAGAAGAGGAGGACTGTTGTCACTGTCTAGAATGATGTGAATGTTTGGCAGCGGAAAATCATCCTTGGGACTGGCCTTATTTAAATCTCGATAATCGACACAAACTCTGACCTCCCCAGTCTTCTTCGGTACTGGCACCATATTGGAAAGCCAAATAGGATACCGGGATACAATGATGATTGTGGCATTAAACTGCTTGATGATTTGTTCTTTGATCTTTAAACTCATTTCCGGCTTAAACTTCCTTGGCTTTTGCTTTACAGCAGGCATTTAGGATCGGTGGGAAGTTTGTGAACCACTACATCTGTTGAAATGCCAGGCATATCATCATAAGACCAGGCAAAGACGTCTTGGAACAAAATCAAAAATTCTATCATCTCTTTCCTCTGCCCTCTAGTCAAATATATGTTGATTTTAACCTTTCTTACATCTGTGTCTGTCCCAATGTTTACCGTTTCTGTTTCTTCCAAGTTAGGCTTTGGTTTTTCCTCATGTCGCCCGAATTCTTTTTCAATATCATATCGTCCTCATCACTCTCAGATTGTGTAGAAATAGGGTCAGGTGTGATATCGAAATTGCACTCATCGGTCTCATAAATGGTAGTATCCGAAGGATCAAAAGCATTGATTTTGGGCCATCTGGGAGAAAATAAAGTATGAAATGAAAGAAAACAAAATGAGCTAAAACATATTGAAAAAGAAGAAGACTACCTGTTAAGTTCTCATTAATCAAAGATTTGTACAAGTGATCCTAGAGAACATAAACTTAACATTCATTGGCCATCCTATAAAAAATCAATTGTCTTCAGAATTCATCTCCAAAACAGATGAATAAGATGAATCATGAAGGCAATATCATGATTGTACTTGCCTTACTAATTGAATTGTTTTCAAGATTCATCTCCAAAACAAATGAACGAGATGAATCATGAATACAATGCTGTGCATGCACCTATTTCTTGACTAGATGGCATAAACAAAACAACTTAAAAAATACGAAATACATACAAAGATGAAATTAAAAGGAGCAAAACTAAAAATAATATCCTTTCAAATTTATCGAAACTCCCTATGACTAGAGAGATCATCAGATGTCCAATTGTGCAGTTGGTCGATCTCAGCAAATGACAACTGCATGTTTCGCTCCCACTCCTGTAGCAAATAAGGCACTTTCTTCAAATTCAAATTACTCAATGAGTATATAATGCAGGCATAGGAGCAAGCATGTTGATATTACCAGAATCTGGTACCCCTTCAGAGCCTTTATAAAATGAACACGCAATCTTGCAAATCCCATTGTAGGTTATGTACCTAGGGATAGGTATGCAATTCTATACACGGGTATCTGATAAGGTATCCCTTCTACGGCTAATGATATGCAATAAGTAGCCTACGGTGGCCCTACATCGGTGGGATTAACCTACATGCACACAAGGGATAATAAAACTTTGGAAACATGTTGTAGGGATGGGTCTCCTATTAGGGCTTGACAACCATATGCCTTTGACCCTACCTAAGGCTTATGCAATGTAAAAATTGAAATTTACTCCTTCTTGCGGGAAGTAGATACAAATTACAGGGCCAATATAAATCATACGAATCAGAAAAACTAATTACTATTACATTGCAAAAATTGTAAGGCTATTTACTATTACAAGCCAGATAAATGGGTGGGTCTTACCGCTCGTGTCCAGTGTCCTAAACAAGGTCCACACGGTTCTGCCCTATGGATAGTTTAAGCTATATGACCATGAGGCTAGGCTTACTAATGCAATCTAGATAGGCTTGGTTCCCGAACCTTCAGACTTTGGGCCCAAAAATAAAATCCGTCAATTCCAATGGGCCTTATCGTCGATGGTTGGGTGATCGCCACAGATACCATTACGTGCACATTGTATCACGACCGCATATCTGGGTAGATCATCTTAATTCCTACAGGGAATGTGGGAACGACACCCACAAAAATAGGACATGCAATAAATGAGACATGTGTTATGCTGTGTTCACTTGGAGGCGATAAGATTCACACATTTTATACGCGTTTGATGTGTATAAAGGTTTGATGCACCCCAACACCCCAAAAATTTCCCCAAATTAACCACAAACAGGTATAATAGCAAGATATATTAAAACATGTACAATAAAGCAAGAACAAATCACACCATAAGTAGACAGGATATGGCACGTAAACGAGACTAAATCGAGCAAATTGGCACTCAAGACAGCAAACATAGTGAAATATGGAATTTAGTAAAACAAGTGTAAAATAATTTGAAAAGAACAAAGAAAGTAACAGATAGCATGTGGCACATAAAACGAGACCTAAATTCGTAAATCGGCACACAAGACAGCAAAAATGGTGAAATACGTTAAAAAAGTGCAAATTAATTGAAAAGAACAAATAAAGTAACATATAGCATATGGCACGCAAAACGAGGTATAGAGCCGGTAACATAGCACACAAAATGGGTAAAAATTAGCCGGTTTATAATGAACGGGGTAAAATTGAGAGAAACGCGTTAAAATCGTGCGCCCGGATTCTCAAAGTCCCCAGTGGAGTCGCCACGCTGTAGCGCCGCCCCTTCACTGCGCGCTTACCGACCCGCTGTATGGCTGGCACCGGTGGGACCGGCACTGTCGCCAATGTGTGGTGCTCGTGAAATAGGTGATTGAATGCAAAAATCCTACTTACAATTTACAAACATAAATTACCTACTTACTATTACAAATTTAAATGAATCACCTATTTACTATCTTATACATCTATCAATTTGTATAAGAAACAATCTATGTTTAGGGAAAACAAGACTGGAGTCGCCACCCGGTGTGTTGGTGCGCCGGGACACAAAAATACATCAAAAATTTAAAAAGAAAATAAACCCTAGTTTAGATTGACTCCTGGTCCGCGTAACTCAAGAAAATGAGTTCGGGAATCCTTTTGTAAAATGGGAAGGTTTGGGATGGATTTGAATTTCCCTCGGCACCCACTTTACTCGGCGTTGAACCGGTTGCGTGATTTTATCGCGTTTCTCTTTTCAATTTTAGTATTCATTATTGCCGGCTTTGTAGCATACGTGTGCTTTGAGATAGTTTACAACTAACCAAAATATGCCACATAATAATGACGTATTTCGACAGTTATAGCTGACCTTATACACATTCTAGATAGATTTAGCCCGGGGCCAATTAAAAGTCGCACACATTGAACTTGTAGTGCCCTTTAACTCCCAAGGGGCAAAACAGTCATTTATCATGAACGCCGGAGTTTATTTCTAGCCCAATTTTATATTATTGATACAATTATTAAGTCCTGGGCTGTTACAAGCCGAAAGAGAGAACGTACATGTGCAATTTATCAAATGAATTTGAGGGCAAAAGAGTAAATTCACATAATTTAACAAGTCTCTTAAGGCATCTATATTATATTGAGACCAACAAACATTAAAATAAAGCACCAATCATCACAAAAGCAATTAATCAAAAAATATGTGCAAAGATCAAAGTCTATTTACAATTTAATACTCATCGGGGCAAAACAGTAATTTCACAATCAAAGGGTAATTAAAACGTATTAAAATGCCAAACAGAAATCAAAGTAAAACTTGGTGGTTATTGACATAAAACATGTACTTTGGAAGAAATTTGAAGAGAAAAAAACAATAATATTAAAGAAAATTCCTTAAGGGCCTAAATGTAATTTTAAAAAATTATTTGAGGGCTAAAAATGCAGAAATCTGAAATCTGGAGGGCCAAAACGCAAATAAATCTTTTTGAAATTCTGAAATTTTGGATTTTTTTTTTTGAAATGCCACGTCATCGCTGACGTGGCGCAATCTGGTGGTGCCACGTCATCGATGACGTGGCGCAATCAGGCGGTGCCACGATATCGATGACGTGGCACCAAGTGGGCCCTATCAGAAGGGCCTAAATGTAATTTAAGAAAATATTCTCTGTCCAAAATGAAAAAAACTGAAATCTGGAGGAGTAAAATGGGAATACAATTTTTCTAACCTTTCTTTTTTGTCCAAATTTTTGTGGGCTACTAGCCTTCTTCCACCATGCTTTTGACCCACCAGATTAACGATTTTGATTTGGGTTTGAAAGTAAAAGTTGTAGCTCCAGGAACCCTCTACAACTTTTATTCTTTGAGTTTACTCCAGTTCCTCCTCTATCACTTGCAATCTTCGCTCAAATTTGGTTGTTTGGAAAATTTTCCAGACTTAGAAATTTTTCTGCAGATCCTCTGGACCAACAGCCTTTTTCTACCACATTTTTCCAGAACAATACGACCCTCCAAATGGACGATTTTTCTTAAGATTTACAAAGAGAAGTTTTAGATCCAGGAACCCTCTACAATTTTTCTTCTTTGAGTTTAGTCTAATTCCTCTCCGATCGTATGAAATTTTGGCTCAAAGTTGGCTGTTTGGTAGATTTTTTTTTTGGCTTAAGAAAATTCTCTGCAGAAAATTTTTTTCCTCTTTAGACTGATTTTTTGTGCTTTTAATGAATTGGATTGAGTGTAAAAATGGTCAAAGACCATTCCTTGTCATGTGTGGAGTATGGCCATCTGAAATTTTTGGTGAAAAACGCACAGCGACAAGGCCATGGCAAATTCGTCGAAATGACGTGAACAAGACGCTGATCGTTCACGCGCTGAACTTTTTTTTTTTTTTTTAAATTTAAACCAATTAATTAATTTAATTAATAATTAGTTAATTAATAATAATTTAATTATTATTTTTTTTTTTTTGAAATCTAAAAATTCAATAATATTCGAACTCATTCTTAGTTTTTCCAAAATATTGCATATGCATAAAACGCATAAGAATAATTAAACATCATAACATAAATTAAGAAGGAATTAAAGGGTAAATTAAAAGAAAATCAAAGAGCAGGTTAAAAAGACATTTAAAAAGAAAAAATTGAAAGAAAATTGAGAGACAAATTAAAAGGAAAATAGGGGACAACTTAAGGGACAAAAATAGGTGTCTACAACCGCCACATGTAAGATCCGAGACACAACCAATCATCTTTCGAATGTATTCCTCTTTATTATTCATTTCAAATGCCTAAGAAACTTGTTTACCTCTAACTCTTATGTCGGTGATGTAATGGAAATACATAGAAGTTCAGACTATCTCGCCAATTGCAAGGTGGAACAAGTTAGTGGTGTCCCACCACCTTTTCGCCAATGCATAGAGGACTAGTGGATCAAATTTGACTCTAATCAAACTATCCAAAAATGACCCAAAACCAACTCTTTCGGCTTGTGCAACAACTGCATGGGGTAAGCTTTTCCACCAATTAATCAGATATTAATCATCTATAGTTGCACCACCATTACATAGCACATAAGGTTTCTTTACAAACATAAGGTGCAACAACATAAGCCAACGAAGAAGATAACATATACTTTACCTAAAGATAATGAAAATAAAATATTAATTGGTGATATGAACTTCTCCTCTTTTGAAGATGCCGAAAATATGATGATTTGATCAATGAGTAGTTCATAGTCGTGGTTGTAGTTGTGCCCAAAGGTCCTATAACTGAGTCCCTACGTGAATGTATTATTTGGCAAAAGAATGGTAAGGTGTATGGGAGATGATGTCGATGGTTGTACTATGAAAATATTAAATTCTGTATCGGATATAAGTCACTTGCAAGAAAAATTATTGGACTGATTTCATGGGCCCTATACGTAATACCCTAACTGGACAATGCAATTGTTAGGCCAGCATACAACCAAGTCATCTGAGGATGTGGATTAGTGGACCAAAAAATAATGAGTTTTTTTTTTTTTTTTTTGTACAAAAAATTGCTCAAGATACTAGTTAACATTTCAATGACCTAGCATCAACTACAACATTAAATACTTCAACAACTAGTAAAATTTTCTATCTATATAAAAAAACCGGATACGGTTGTAGGATGTAGTGGAATGAAAAACAGTTGAAAGATTCTAAGTAGTAATACACAAAACCATCCAAATTCAGAATAGTTGCTCAGTGAGCAAGATTGACAAGAAGGAAGGAAACCAATTGTGGCAAAAAAGTCTACAAATAGGTAATATTTTGTACTAACTATAATTCTAAACTTGTACAATGTTCATGCACGAGATTTATATTTATACACATTATATGGTTTACATCATTCACATTATGTTTTTTTTTTATGTAATATAAATAATGCGTTCAACGCAACTAGTCTTCTAGTGTATGATATTTCTTATTCAAATATAATTATATGAATAACCAAAGATACATGAAATATATATTAGTCATTATTGTTATTGCATTGTCATGGTGGAAATAGGCTGGATGACCACATCATATGAGTCTAGTTTATATTTTTAAGACATTATAAATTTCTAGGGAACATGGATGATCCAAAAGGAAAACGTTCTATGTTTGATTTGAATGAAACCTTAGTCGAAGGTTGTAGGCAAGGACATTGTTATGGGGTTGGCTATGAACAAGTAATGGCTGATGATCAATATATCCCAAATGTGTAAATGGAAAATGATTATGTAATTGATGATTTGGAAGAAGACCATGTTATGAGCATGGAATTTAATGTGTGGAAGACGCCAAATGTTTTTACACCTTATGCAGTAGGGAAACCAGCTTTGGTATTAGGAAAGATGATTAGAAGTCGAACATGTGACGCCCCAACTAGGTCTTTAACCCTTAACACCCAATTGAGCGTCTACCTAGCTCTTGCCCAGACTAAGTAAAAAAATCACACTAATAAATCAAGACTGGAAATCCAAATTTAGGCTATACACACATCTTAAAACAAACTTAATATTTAAAACATGCTATCCGACTACCCAAAATGAAATAAACAAAATATAACTCCTATTCCAGTACAAACTTACAATCCATCAACAACAAACTGGAACTTATATACATTATGTTACTAACTATATCATTATAAAAAAACTAAGCACCACACAGAACTTCTCATTAACTGTATGTTTTTCTCACACGATCCTTATTGTATAAGGAAAAACAAATTTCAAAACATTATGAACTTATACTCCGTGACGTTCAAACTACAAAAATAGTCTCATGTACTTTTAAGTGAAATGTTCTATGTCAGCAAAGTAATAAACACACATTTGGAGCAAAGTAGAATTCACATAGAGGATGAAACAGTTGGCCTTGAATTGAGACCATATCTCTTGTTCGCCAAGCTAATAAAAGGGCTCCATATTCGAATAAATTTCCTCCAATAAATACATCTCCAGCCATAAAACACAATTCCAAGTGGTCACAACAAGATTGGTAAACTCGAGAGTACCAAAAAGAAAATCACATGCCCAAAACACCGATGATCATCCACGTGGGTTCCAAGGTGTTTGGGTTGCAAAGCCATAGTAGGTAAATCATTTCGACCAAGTCCACTGCTAGCTTGACGTGTCTAACCCACCTATGGCAAGGGCCTAGTTCCCCCCGATGCGATAAAGTACATAACCGGAACTACATCATGCTGGAATAACCATATTGGTTGCTCTATGTCTAAAACTAATACTTATCTTTTTAATCTGGAAATTCATTTCAGCAGCCACTACAATTTTGTGATTAAGGCCTTAACTTGTGTTGATACAACTCTACATGTATTAGTTTTAGACATAGAGCAACCAATATGGTTAAACATGGATCAAAACTTTGCTTTAAAAAACAATAGAAGTCTATAGTTTATTCCAGCAGTCCACTAAAATTTACAAGGTTATACACAATTAATTGTTCAACTAGGGAAAAATTTTAGTGTAAAGGGAACTTAAACAAGTCAATCTCAGCCAAAAAATGGTTAGGATGTTACCCCTTAGCTGCTGCTAATCTTTCTTCTTCCTCTTCTTGTTGGCTGCTCTTTCTTTCTCTCTTTTCTTGTTCTTCCTCACGGCTGTCTCTCTCTCTCTTGCTGTGTGTTTGCTCAACTGATTGTTATGGTTTACTTCAGCTATTTCAAGTGTTTTAACAGAGAAAAATCAGGCCCCAAGTTGTTACTAGATTAGGGTATAGATGGCATGTGGTTAAGCTAGTTGAGAAACACCTCAAGTTGCTGCCACCTCAAGCTAAATTCCAGCCATGTCATACTTCCATTGTTTTCTTTATTTTTCTTTGAAGCATTGTTTATATTTTTATTTTATCATTAATTTTTTTGATTTAAAATTATTACAATTCAGCCCCTTTTCCGCAATTCTCCAAAATTCTACTTTTCTCCACGAATGTTTAGTTAGTAACTAACTATGTTTTAAGTACCAAACCAACTTATAAAAGGGGAATTCATGCATCACACACAATACATAATATGCAACCAACTTAATTTATACATATCCTCACAATCCTCCCTCCTTAAAAGAATTTCGTTCTCGAAATTCTCACCTTAAAAAATAAAAAGTTTGAGGTATTTCATTTGCATTTCATCCTCTGGTTCCCAAGTTGCTTCCTCCACTCCATGGTATCTTCATAACACCTTATCCAAGGAAATTTCTTTGGTCCTCAGTACTTTTAGCGAAAGGGGCAGGATGGATTGGTAAGCAAGCAATCCCTTATGTTGGCGCCAACTTACGATCCAATATTTGTATCAATTTCTCCTCAAATGAAAGATCATCTTGCAACTCTAGCTCTTCATCATGTAAAATGCTGTGGATTCAGATAATATATCTTCAATTGCAAAACATGGAAAATGTTATGCATTCTTGATAGGTTTGGTGGTAGATTCAACCAGTGGGCAACTTCCCCAATCCGTTGTGATATGGCGAATGGTCCCACATACTTGGGGCTCAACTTTTCACCATTGTTGTGTTTGATTATGCCCTTCTGAAGTGAGATTTTGAGAAACACTTGATTGCAAACTCATCAAACTCTGAGTCTTTTCTCCTATTGTCTGCATAACTCTTCTGTCGACTTTGAGCTATACGCAACCATTGCTGGACGAGTTTAACTTTTTTGTGAGCCTCTTCAACCCAAGGTACATTAGCTACATCAATAATTTTCTTGTCGCCAATTTCATCCCAGTATATTGGTGAACGACACTTTCTACCATATAAAGCTTCAAAAGGAGCCATGCCAATAGTGGAATGGTAACTATTATTGTAGGCAAATTCCACTAAAGGAAGATGTTGATCCCAACTACCTCTAAAACCAAGGGTACAGGCTCTAAGCATGTCCTCAAGTGTGTCGGCCCAAAGCAACCTAAGACAGGGGTGAATTAGGTTTCTTAAAAATAATTTGCAAATGATGCACAAATAAAATCTTTCACACTAACAAGTAATTTGATATCATTTAAGCATAAAATGTGTAGAATGAGTAAAGAGAGAAAAAGATTAAACAAACAACACTCCCAAGCTACCAAGCTTGGAGTAGCTTTGTAATCCACTAAAATGCTCCTTCAAATTTGGTGAGTCAATAATCCCAATTGTACACAAAGTAGGATAATCCATGCTCACACTAATTCTCTTTAATTGAGTCAAGGATTTTACACTTAACCTCACTTTTGTACAAGATTATCACTCCACTCAATGCTTTTTGAATTGCACTCTTAAGTACACACTAATACAATATCACTAAAGAGTTAATTTGCACTCAAATTGCTTTTTTACTTCCTTTTATTCGATGTATAAGTTCTATCATTTAAATACAGATGGGTTGGCTTTTATAGATGCAATAAATTAGCTCCCAACCACTTCCTAACGGCTAAGTAATAAATGTTCAGAAACTAGCCGTTATAGGTTTCGGACGTCTTTTTAAGCGTCTGAACAAGTGTCCGAACAAGCGTCTGATCAACTATATCATGGAGTTGAAATCTTCATTTGGACTACCGAGGTTGCGTCCGTTCCTACGTCTGAAGCTAGTAGCTTGTTGAGTCAGATCCTAATACTGTCGGACAGAATAGTGCGTCCGAAAGGTGTAATGTTTGTCCAAGTGATGTTCTACCTTCGAACAATCAAGCGCGCCCTACAGAATTTCTTTCGAACAATATTAAGCGTCCGTTGTGAATACTTCAGAACCTTTCTCTCTACTTCATCTTTTGAACAATCAGGTGCGTCCGATAGAATTTCCTTTGGACGTTATTGAGTGTCTGTTGTTAGTGCCTCAGAACCTTGCTCTCTACCTAATCTTTCGGATGATGTGTTGCGTCCGAGCAAATTTTGTCTCTTTTAGACGATGTACAGCGCCCGAAAACCCTGATGTAACAGATAAAATAGAATTCCTGCACAACTCAAGTTCAAACTATTAGATTGTATTTGTCATCATGAAAACCAAGATTATAAGTCAACAATCTCCCTCTTTTTGATGATCACAAATCTCAGGGCAAAACAAACTAATCATAACCAATCACAGGCTCAAACAATCAATCCAATAACCTGAAGCAACCATAATTAATCAACCATAACTGTAACAACCATAATCAATCAACCCTAATGATAACCAATCATAGGCTCAAACAATCAATCCAATAACTTGAAGGAACCATAATTATTCAACCATAAATAGCCATAATCAGTCAACCACATTTCTCCCCCTTTTGGCTTCATCAAAACACAACAAGCTCCCCCTGAGATGATGCTCCCCCTTATTCAAAGTACAAGAAAAGGTAAAACAACTCAAGTCAAAACACAACAAGAAAGGATAAAAATAGGTAAACAGATATCATTAATAAAGGAAATAGTCAAGACATTACAAACATAGATAGAACTAATGTAATTTAAGTTTAACCATATCTAACCAAGGACAAAGTAATCAAATGTAATCTGAAAGAAGTAAACTAGGGTGTTGAATCTACATCATTTTTCTTCTTCCAAAGCTCCTCATGTTTGTGCTTTTTTGCAAGTAAATCATCATCTGTAGCCTCACTGTCATGCTCACTAGTTTCTTGAGGATCACGGCGTTGCATGACGTAATTTACTCATGTGTCATCGACAGCTTTATCATCATCAGCCTTGATTCTAGGAAAAGTAGATTTCTCAGGATTGGAGGCACCAACTGAATCTGCATGAGTTTCTGGCCCAAGATTAGAGTGGTCGAGATAGTCAATGTCTTCATCGTCTTTGTCTAGAGAGGACTCGAGAATGTATTGCAACTGAATGTTCACAAATTAGACCTGAGCTGATACCGACATACCGAGACTTAAGGCTTCCTCAAGAATAGTCTATTTGGTCTCTAGCCTTTTTAATTTTTGAAGTGTGCGGCGTTGAAAAGAGCTCATTTGATTGCTCATATTTGTGACAAGTGTGCACAGTTAGGAAAGAGGTGGTTCGGATGAGGAAATGTGTGAGGAATAGGGCAATGAAGGTGTATAGGAAGAGCGTTGAGGAGGAGTGGAATAAGGGAGTGCATGTCCTGAACTTGTGGCATCATCTTTTGATTTTTCAATTTCATAATTGGCTTTAGTGAACCATTTTTCATTGAAAAGTGCAATACATCTAACACAAACCTTTTCGTTCAATGTAAGCTTTATTAAAATATGGGGATACTATTTTTTTCCAATAATGGAAATGTCAAAATGATAAAAAGTTTTAGTTAAAAATTTCCCAAATGGAATGTTCCATCAAGTATCAGTCAAGAATAATTCCAACAAATGAACAAAATAAATATCCAAAGTCCAGTTGGATTCCTTTATAAACACAATAGAATAGATACAATTGCATTTTTTCCTAGCATAGTACAATGTCCATCAGTTGGCAATAGCAAATTGGTAACCAAGGTGTACAAAAATATTAAGCTCAGGACTAAGCAAAGTAGTTTTGGCTTCCAAAACCTGTTTAAAATTAACATGAAAAAATTATTTAACTTCTTTGATATCAAATCGAGTATCAACAGCAGACCATTTGTCCAAGGAAAAGAAATATGAGATTTCATCGGAAGGAAGAACTTCACATTCAAAAATTGAATTAATGACATTGGAATTAAATTCAAGATTGATGTGATTGGCACACGAGATACTAAGGTTCAAACAGTTGAACCTTTGCAAAGATTAGCAGTAAATTGTCGGACCATATCATGACACAAAGGCAACTCAAGATGAATCAAATTCCCCCATTTTTGTTTTTCAAGACATTTCCTTACAAAAGACAAGTTTAATTCGTCAAACATGCTTTGAGAAATAGAATGTTGCACAATAATGAGTTTGGGCAAGTCTCTTATATTTGGATTGTGTTGAAGATTTGTTGAAGTTTGGCCTTGTACAGGAGCCTTCCCCTTCAATTTCTTGCCTTTGGTGCTGTTGAAGCTCTCCCGCGTGAGCGAATCATCTTGAATCAGAGGTAGGAGTTTAAGAGTGTGAAAATGAGAGTGAAGAGATTCTAGTGATATTGAAGGAAGGGAGATGTTAATTAAGGTGAAAAAGAGTTGAATAGGGGTGGTGAAGAGATAATAAAATGAATTTCTTGACAAATTTCAGAGAAGAAAAGATGAATTGAAGGAATTTTGAGTTGTGCCATTTAAATTTATCACCAGAGCTAGGGTTCGATGCTGGTGGAATGTCCGAAAAGGAGAAAATGAAAGTTTTTAACGAATAGAACAGTCGTTCAGATGTCTGAACGATTGGTATACATTCGATCATGCATCCATTCTTAAATGAACGGACAACTAAAAATATTGACCCAGCATTCAAAAGGATGTCGGACTGTTGGTGATCATCTGTTTGTTTTTTCAGAGAGTTTGAAGAAAATGATGAAGTGCTCAGACGAAAGAGAATGTCTAAAACCAAAAGTAAGAAAAAAGACAGAGTTTGGACGAATATTTTTGTCCGAGAGAATAGAGAGCTTAAGACGCATATGTCCATCCGAAAACACAACTCACAAGATTTTGAAATCTAAAATGCCTAAGCAAGTTATGAGAAATTCAAAAAAATCTAGTGGTAAAGGTTTAGTAAAAATATCATCCAATTGATCTTTTGTGCAAATAAATTCAACACAAATTTCCTTTCTGCAAACAAGATCTCTTATAAAATGTTTATGATGCTTGATATCAATGTGCTTTGTTCTAGAATGCAAAACAAGATTTTTAGTGAGATTAATTGCACTAGTATTATCGCATCTTAGAGGCACACAATCAAAAATAACACCAAAATCTTTTAAAGTATGTTCATCCAAAGAAGTTGAGCACAACAATTTCTCGCAGCAATATATTCAGCTACAGCCATAGACAATGAAATGGTGCTTTGTTTTTTTGCTAAACCAAGACACCAAGTAATTACCCAAAAAGTGACATATTCCAACAGTAATTTTTCTATCAATTTTACAACCAGCAAAGTCGGCATCCGAGTAACTAATCAAATCAAAACTAGTGGATTTAGGATACCAAAGACCATAATTCAATGTCCTTTTCAAGTATCTAACAAATTTTTTGACTGCAATCAAGTGTGATTCCTTTGGACACGATTGAAATCTAGCACAAAGGCAAATGGCAAACATAATATCTGGTCTTCTAGCGGTTAAATAGAGTAAACTTCTGATCAAGGATACCTCTATATTATTTTTCATCAATACTATTACCTTCTTCATCTTTGTCAAGCTTGGTTGAGGTCTACATTAGCATTCCAACTTGCTTGCAATCCTCTATTCCAAAACGCTTGAGTAGTTCCTTTGTGTACTTGATTTGTGTGATGAAGGTTCATTTCTTTGTTTGGTGTACTTGAAGTCCAAGGAAGAATTGTAATTCTCCCATCATACTTATTTCAAATTCCTTTTGCATCAAACAAAAAAATTCCTTGCACAAACTTTCATTAGTTGCTCCAAAAATAATCATCAACGTAGATTTCAACAATCAATAAATCATTAAGACTAATTTTGGTGAAAAGAGTAGTATCAACAACACCCCTTTTAAAACCATTTTCAATCAAGAAATCACTTAATCTTTCACACCAAGCTTTAGGAGCTTGTTTCAACCCATACTAAGCCTTTGATAGTTTGAAAACATGATTTGGAAAATTTTTATTTTTGAAACCGAGGGGTTGTTCAACCAAACACTTCTGGATCAATGAAACCATTTAAAATGGCACTTTTCACATCCATTTGAAATAATTTGAAATTGTTAAACCATGCATATGCAAGAAACATACGAATATATTCTAAACGAGCAACGGGTGCGAAGGTCTTATCAAAGTCAATTCTATCTTCTTGAGCATAAACCTTTGCAACTAGTCTAGTTTTATTTCTAACTATCTCCCATTTATCATTTAGTTTATTACTAAACCTATTACAGGATGATTTGAGGGTCTTTCAACTAAAGTTCACACATTGTTCTTGTCGAATTGACAAAATTCTTCTTGCACAGCAAGAATCCAAGATTCATCTTTCAAAGCATCATCCACACGTTTAGGATCAATGTGAGAAAGTAAGGCACAATTATTATTCAAAGGTTTATAAGAGCGAGTTTTTACCCCATTAGATGGATCACCTATGATTAATTCTTGAAGGTGACATGAGACAAATCTCCATGCCTTTGGAAGGTCTTTTAGTGAAGGTCAAGATCTTCTTTCCTTTCTCCTTCTTCATCCAAATGATGAGCATTGTCTTTATTGATTTCTTTGGTCTCTTGATGTTCTTCTAAAACTATGAGTTTCTCAAGTTTCTTTTGCACACCTACATCTCCATCTTCACAAGCATTTCTTGAAATAATATCGTTAGCCTCCTCAAAAGTAACATGCACAACTTCTTCAATCACGAGAGTTCTCTATTGTATACTCGGTATGCTTTCTTGTCAACAGAATATCCTAAGAAAATTCCTTCATCTGATTTTTTGACAAATTTTCCAAGGTGCTCTTTAATTTTCAAAATAAAACATTTGCAACCAAAAACTTTGAAATAGCTCACAATGGGTTTTTTACAAAACAAAAGTTCATAAGAAGTTTTGTTCAAAATATGTCTTAAAAGAACTCGATTCATGACATAACAAGCATTGTTAATTGCTTCGACTCAAAAATATTTTGGTAAATCACATTCATTTATCATGGTTCTAGTAGCCTTTTGAAGAAAGCATGTGTGTTATATTTTTCCTTTCAACAACACCATTTTGTTGAGGCACTCTAACAACTGAAAATTCATGTAAAATACTGTTGTCATCACAAAATTTGGGAAAGCCTCCAAATTTAAATTTGGCTTTGTATCGCTTCTCAAATGAACAATTTTCAAATTCAGGCAATTTTGTATTTTGGAAAACAATTTACAAAATTTTCAAAGGCTTCATTTTTGTGAACAAGAAATAGTACCCAAGTATACCTAGAATAGTCTTCAATAATCACAAAAGCATATTTACTACCATCGAAACTAACATGTTGAGTTGGACCAAACAAGTCCATACACAATAATTCCAAAGGTTTAGAAGTAGAAACACAATTTTTTTTTTTTAAAGGAACCTTTAACTTGTTTACCAAATTGGCATGCATCACAAATTTTGTTTTTCAAAAACTTCAATTTTGGCAAACCTCTTACCAATTCTTTCTTAGCAAGATTATCAATCAAGTCTATGTTGAAATAACAAAGCCTTCTATGCCAAAGCCAAGGATCATCTATAGAGGCGGTTAAACACTTTACATTACCATTATCAATATTATTAAGATAAATCACATAAACATCATTAAGCCTTCTACCTTTGAGCAAAACAGCGAAGTTCTTATCAAAAATTAAGCATTCATGTTTAGTAAAGAACACATACAAATCTCTATCACATAATTGACTCACACTTAAAAGATTATAATTTAAATTGTCAACTAAAAGCACATTTTTAATCAATGTCTCACCATTTTTACCTACATCACCGATGCCAATAGATTTTGCTTTCATGTTATCTCCAAATGTCACATTTCCACTGTTTTTTGATTTGAGATTGGTGAAGAGAGATGCATCACCGGTCATGTGTCTTGAACAACTACTATCAATAAACCACTTAGCATTTTTTGTGGTGTTCTCTACTTGCACAAAGAGTTCAGAGATAACATTTGGTACCCATATGTTCTTGGGTCCATAAGAGTTAGTAAATTGACTACAAATCCAAACAAAACAAAATTTATTCCAAGTTTTTCATTTCTCCTCACATCACAATTATTTTTCACATGTCCATATTGTAGGCAATAATTACAAATAATATTCTTATTTCCATATAAAGAAGATTTTGATTTTGCAAAACATAAATCATTCCTTCTAAAAGTGACAAAGTTCTTGTTGATTAACATATTTC
Organism: Cinchona pubescens; assembly: GCA_025175665.1. Lineage (NCBI taxonomy): Eukaryota > Viridiplantae > Streptophyta > Magnoliopsida > Gentianales > Rubiaceae > Cinchona > Cinchona pubescens. The sequence continues at coordinate 680,140 of JANKKI010000092.1, forward strand.
TTTTCTTTTTCATATCAACAAAATTTTCCTTTTTTCTATGCAAAAGTACATCAAGATAATCCATTTTTTTCTTCAAGGAGTCTTGTTCTTCCTTGTTCTTTGTTTTCACATGCATTATTTTCTTCAAATCAGCATTTTCTTGTGATAACCTACTATTTTCATTCACAAGTTTGGAGTTAGCTTTCAATAAGGCATTTGTGTTTTTAACTCACTCCTATGTTTCTAGCATATGATTCCTTTAAGCTATCATGCAATTTTAAAATGAAAGCTTCAAGATCATCATATCATCATTTTCATCATTAGAATCATAAGTAGTGGTGTTACCTCATCATCACCAATGGCCATAAAGGCCATTTGCGCCAATGCCATCTCTTCTTCAACTTCTCCTTCGAAGTTGCAATAATCCCATGTGATTTGAAAATTGTTGAAGCAGGGCTTCCTTCCTTCCTTCCTCTTCTTGGAAGGACACTCATTTGCAAAGTGTTCGAGTTGACCACATTCAAAGCATTTTTCATTTTGCTTCTTAATTTCAAACTTGTACTTCCCTTTAAAATTATGTCAGTTGATTGCCCCTCATTTTCTCATTCTCTATTTATTAATGTAGTGTTTGAGGAATCCTTTGGTGATGAGTGCAAGACCACCTTCATCAAGATCTTCATCTTCTAAATTGATGGAGCCATTTTCATCTTCTTCTTGAGAAGTTTTCAAGGCAATGCTTCTCTTTGGTCTTGCTTCTTCATCATCCACCACTTTAGCCTTGAACTTCAATTCATAAGATGTACGAGAAATAATCAAGGACTCAATGGGCATGGAATTTAAGATTCTTTGCTTCCTCTATAGCAAGAGATTTGGCTTCCCATTATTTGGATAGAGCATTCATTTTTCTACTCTTCTCTACCAAAGAATATTCCATACCCAAAGCTTCAAGATCCTTAATGATATCATTAAATCTACAATATATCTGATCAATATTCACATGTGGTTCCATCTTGAAAGACTCATACTTGGCAACAAATAAGGATTTCTTTTGTTCTCTCACCTCATCGTTTCCTTCATGAATTTCTTTCAATTTGTCCCAAATTTCCTTAACCGAAACACATCCTTTGTCACGAGTAGACTCGTTAGCATCCAAGGCATTGGATAGCACATTCATGGCTTTAGCATTCAAGGACAAGTTTGCTTTATCTTGTGGAGTAAGCTCATCCCTTGTTTTTTCTTTTCTTCTATTTGTGTGATCATCCACAATGGTGGCTTCAAAGGGACCTTCATTGACAACATACCATAAATCAATATCAATAGATTGCAAAAAGATTTTCATTCTATCTATGTCCAACTAGTAAATTCACCCCATTAAACATAGGTGGTCTAGTGATAGATTGACCTTCAAGAAATAAAGCATTATTGGTTGCCATAAAGATATTTACTCAAATGCAATTTAAGCAAAATAAAGAGACCAAGTTTTGATACCAATTGTTGGCCCAATGCAACCTAAGAGAGAGGGTGAATTAGGTTTCCTAAAAATAACTTGCAAACGATGGACAAAAAAAATCTTTCACACTAACAAGTAATTTGATATCAATTAAGCACAAAATGTGTAGAATGAGTAAAGAGAGAGAGCGAGATTAAACAAACAATACTCCCAAGCTAGTAAGTTTGCAGTTGTAATCCACTAAGATGCTCCTTCAAATTTGGTGAGTCAATAATCCCAATTGTACACAAAGTAGGATAATCCTTGCTCACAATAATTCTCTTCAGTTGAGCCAAGGATTTTATACTCAACCTCACTTTTGTACAAGATTACCACTCCACTCAATGCTTTTGAATATAGCAGTCTCTTATGTACACACTAATACAATATCACTAAAGAGCTAATTTGCACTCAAATTGCTTTTTTACTTCCTTGTATTCAATGTGTAAGTTCTCTCATTTAAATACAGATGGGTTGGCTTTTATGGATGCAATAAATCAGCTCCCAACCACTTCCTAACGACTAAGTAATAAATGTTGAGAAACTAGCCGTTATAGGTTTCAGACATCCGAGATCCTTTTTACGTGTCCGAACAAGCGTCCAATCAACCATATCATGGAGTTGAAATCTTCATTTGGATGGTCGAGGTTGCATCCGTTCCTACGTCTGAAGTTAGTAGGTAGTTGAGTCAAATCCTCGAACAGAGTAGTGCGTCTGAAATGTGTAATGTTTGTCCAAGTGATGTTCTACCTTCGGACGATCAGGTTCATCCGATATAATTTCTTTCGCATGATATTAAGCATCTATTGTGAATACTTCAGAACCTTGCTCTCTGCCTGATCTTTCGATGAGTCAAGTATGTCCAACAGAGAAATTTCCTTCGAACGTTATTGAGCGTATGTTGTCAGTGCCTCAGAACTTTTCTCTCTGCCTGATCTTTCGGACGATGTGTTGCATCCGAGCAAATTCTATTTGGACGATGTCCTACCTTTGAGCAATTTTGTTCTGTTCGAACGATGTGCAGCGTCTGAAAACCCTATTGTAACAGATAAACCAGAATTCCTGCACAACTCAAGTTCAAACTATTAGATTATATTTTTCATCATCAAAACCAAGATTGTAAGTCAACAAAATGTTTAAATAGTCCTTTCAAACTGACCATCAGTTTGCAGATGTGCCGCAGTACTAAGGTTAAGTTTAGTCCCAACGCTTGTTGCATTTAGCTCCAAAATCGAGTAACAAATTGAGGATCCATATCTGAAACAATGCTTACTAGTACCCCATGTAACCTTATAATCTGGTCAAGGTATATTTGGGCTAACTTCTTGAGAGAATACGATAGATTAACTGGTAGGAAATGCATGGACTTGGTATTATCCTATCTAGATTAACCCAAATTGCATTATGAGCCCATTGGGTTTTTGGCAATCGAGAGACAAAGTTCATGGTAATGTATTCCCATTTCTACTCAGATATTTCCAGAGACTGAAGTAATCCAAATGGTATTTGATTCTCCGCTTTAATTTTTTGACAAGTCAAACAAGTTGCAACAAACTGTGCAATATCTTTCTTCATGTTATCCTAACAATAAACTTGTTTCACATCATGATACATTTTATTGTTACCTGGGTAGATAGTATACTTATATTTATGTGCTTCTTTAGGAATTTCCTTCTTAATTATGGGTCTTGTGGCATAGAGATTTGATTTCGGAATATTAATACTCCTTCGGTCCAATACTATAATCTGGTAACTCTCCTTTTTACATACTATCCCAACGTCGTTGTAATGTGGGATCCCCTTCTTGAACCTCTTTAATTTGTAACAACAGAGAAGATTGGGTAGTTATGTTTCCAACAATCACTCATCTTAGAGTTTGTCTCATGGATGCCATTCACAAACATCTTCGAGTATTTTTCATTGTTTCACCATAAGCCTAGATACTTGTGCTCTCCTACTTAAAGCATCTGCAACAATATTCGCCTTTCCTGGGTGATAATGAATACTATAGTCATGGTCTTCTAAGAATTCCATTTATCGACGTTGTAGCAAATTTAACTCTTTTTGAGAGAATAATTATCTAAGGTTTTATGACTGGTGTACACCTCAAAGGTTACCCCATACAAGTAATGTCTCGGCTACTTTAAAGAAAATACTAGGGACGCCAATTCCAAATCATGAGTGGGGTAATTTTGTCCATGAGGTATTAGTTTTCAGGAGGCGTATGCTACCACCTTTTGATCTTGCATTAACACACAACCTAAACCTTCTTTAGAGGCATCTGTGTATACTACAAAGCTCCCTTTCTGATTAGGTAATGTCAAAACTGGAGCAGAGTTTAGGTGTTCTTTAATTCCTAGAAGCTAGCCTCACTTTTATCATCCCAAATGAAGGCTTAACTTGCTTCTGGGTTAATTTGGTTAAGGTACTACAAATCTTTGAAAAATCTTTACGAACCTACAGTAATATCCCGCTAGCCCCAAGAAACTACACACATCTGTCACATTCTCTGGTTGCTTCCATGTTACTATGGCTTCTACCTTCAATGGGTCTACGGTAATGCCTTCTTCAGATATTGTATGCCCCAAAAATGACACCTTATCCAACCAAAATTCACACTTTAAGAAGTTTGGCATATAGTTTGTGATCCCTCAGGGTTTGTAGCACTACCCTTAAGTGTTCTTCATGCTCTTTTTGTGATTTAGAATACACCAGACTATCACCTATAAATATCACCACAAAGTGGTCCAAGTAGGGGTAAAAAATTTGATGCATCAAGTCCAGAAAAGCTGCCTAAGCATTAGTTAACCCAAATGGCATGACTACAAACTCATAATGTCCATATCGAGTATTGAAAGCAGTCTTAACCACATCCTCCTTTTTAATACGCAATTGATATTTGGAATAACCTTGTCTCAGGTCAAATTTAGACAACATTTTAGCCCCTTGCAACTGATCAAACAACTCATCAATGATAGGTAAGGGATACTTATTCTTTATGTTAATGTTATTCAACCCTTGGTAATCTATGCATAACCTCAATGTTCCATCATTCTTCTTCACAAACAACACAGGTGCACCCCATAGTGACATACTAGATTGAATAAATTCCTATTCTAATAGATCTTGTAACTGTGTTTTCAACTCCTTTAGCTCCGCTGGGGCCATACGATATGGATTGGAGCCAATCTGGGTATCAATTCAATTACAAAGTCAATTTCTCTTTCTGGGGATAAGGAGGTTAATTCCTTAGGAAAAATATCAGGATAGTCCTTCATAATGGATATTTCCTCTATTTTAACCTAATCCATGAGCTTATTAATTAGGCAGGCTAGAAATCCTTTGGCTTCCTTCCATAATAATTTTTTTGCACGTGCACCCAAAATAAGTGCAGTAGCACCCATCATCCTTTGTAGGTACCAAATTCTAAAATGGGTTCCCCAGGTAAGCAAAATTTGATAACCCTTGTTCTACAATCTAATTGGGCATGATACTTGGATAACCAGTCCATCCATAAAATAACATCATAACCTTGAATAGTCAAAGATGTTAGATCCACTGAAAATTTTCTTCCATTAACTTGGATATCACAATTCTTATAAAATAAATCTATAACTATCACATGATTTCCCATTGGGGTATTAACTTCTAACTGATAAGGTAACTTTTCTACTTGCATACCAACATCATGCATAAAATTATGTATCACAAAAGAATGTGTGGATCCAGGATCTATTAAAATTCTAGCTAACTGATGAAATATAGGGATTATACCTTCAACCACATTGGAAGTTTCCAGTACATCTTTCTTATCAACTGCATACACCGATCTATTAAAATTCTAGCTAACTGATAAAATATAGGGATTATACCTTCAACCACATTGGAAGTTTCCAGTACGTCTTTCTTATCAACTGCATACATAAGGTTACCCCTTGTGGGAACTTTTGGTTTATTTGTCTCTTCCTCTGGTTTCCTTTGACCCAGTCTGCCTTGGTGTCGATATGAACTTCCTTTCTCTCACATTTTAGGGCAACCATTAATTTGTACTCAATACTCCCACAACGAATGCATTTCTTTGCCTTCCTCTAACATTCACTTTCTTGATAGTTAGGCTTTCCACAATATCCACAAGCTTGTTGTGTTTGCACTAAATGCTGGGCCTTGGATGTATTAGTGGACTTTGTGGACGTCCATGGCATTACCTTGGGGTTTTTGGGAGTTGCAACTGGCTTTTGAAAATGTATACTTTCTTTAACATTTAGCCAGTTATTTGAACCTATTTTTTTACAAGCTTGAAAGGCCTTAAGTTTCATTGCGCTACTTTCCACACACAAAGCTTTTTCTAATGCTTCACCATAGATTTCCAACCTTGCCAATGCTAGACCGTGTTGAATTTCCAGGATCGTGCAGCACCTTCGAATTGAAAAGCCTCAAATAATAAAGATACTCTCTTTTCTTTGGAATATTTTAAGCCAGAAAAGATACTTTCAATATTCTCTGACCAACTTTCCGCTTGCTCCCCATCTGGGCTCCCATTAAACTTTGGAGGCATAAATTTTTGAAATCGTTGAAGGGCCACATCTTTTCCTACATCATTATTAACAGGTTGAGCCACCGGTTGAAGGTTTACGGGATGAGGGTTAGCTGGCGGTTCCTGCCGAGCTTCTAGCCTTTCCAAGTATTGTGTCATCCAATTTGGAACTACTAACACTTGGGTTGTAACATTATTTCCTATTCCTTCCCCTTCTACTGGTTGTTCGATGGTTGGTTCTTCTTCTTGCATAGGCTTTTCCCTAGCATGATGGGGTTCCCTTTGTCCTCGTCTCCCACTCGCCATTCTAACACATGATATTAAATTTATGTAAAGAATGTAACATACAAGAATATAATTTAGCAAATAAAATGCAGATTTGTCATATAAAAGGAAACACATATCTTATACTAAAATGCTGTTTATACATAAATATTTAGTACATCACAAGAAGCACACAAGTTTAGGCCCTATGTTATACTACCAAATACATCGTATATAGTCTTATAGTCAAGAATAGGTCAATATTTATAAAATAAAATATATCTTATCCAAACCTATTCCTACCTTAAGGAACTTCCAAAAACATCAAAAAGGCTCTCTAAAGTAAGCCTAGTTAAAGGCTATCAATATATAAATTTACCCCAAAATTACCCCCCTATGTCTACCCCAAAAGAATACCCTCCATTTTCTTATGACACCATGACCTCAAGTATTAGTCCCAGGAGGCCTATTTGGTCCAACCACTGACCCAGTGCTAGTCACGGCCTCCGATGGATCTTCCTCGTAACTAGTACTTGACAACTGAATCCCTTCAATTCCTTCATTGGCTAAACTATACAAGGCTCAGCATCCAGACTTAATGTCCCTCATATGCTCCCTAACTTCGTTAATGGTATGATCGAGACACTGCCTAACCTCCTGTAGTGCTCAAAGTCATTTTTCTGTAGCTTTAAAGTCTTTCTTTCCACCTCGGACTCTAAATCCTCTCGTTCTTCCATATGGTTCAGCTCATTTTGGGATTCAACTGTCATATGGCTGATAGTAGTATTTTACTTCACAAGTCTATTTCTTTCTCTTACAATTGTCAAAACAACCCAAGCAAGATAAGAGTAAATCCTTCGATACAAACAACTGCATCGTCCTCTAGTCTTTCTAGGGTTACATTGGTTAACCATTGATCCAACTTGATAGTTAACGGATGGTTGGCTACATCGACTGAGTGCCCATCTACTGGAACTAGCCATAATCTACATCCATCAGCATAAGTAAAATAAATAAGCTATAATGAAATAAAACAAGGTTTTTATTCACCAAGTAAAGTAATCACACTAGAAATGCCCAGAAATACTCTACTATTCACTATTAAACTTAGGCTCTGATACCAATTGGGACAAGCCAACTAGGACTTAAACCCTTAAGACCCAATTAGTAGCGCCTGCCTAGCTCTCGCCAGGACTGGATAAAAAAATAATCACGCTAATAAATCAAGACTAGAAATCCAAACCTAGGCCATACATACACCTTAAAACAGACTTAATATTTAATACATGCCATCCGACTAACCCAAAACATAAACAAAATACAACACATATTCTAGTACAAACTCACAATCCGTCAACAACAAACCAGAACTTATATACATTATGCTACTAACGATATCATTATAACCAACTAAGCACCACACAAAACTTCTAATTAATCGTATGTTCTTCTCACAAGATCCTGGACTCTATAAGGAAAAAACAAATTTCAAAACATTATGAGCTTATGCTCAGTAAGCTTCAACATACAAAAATAGTCTCATGTACTTTTAAGTAAAATGTTCTAAGGCCACAAAGTAATAAATACACACATAGGATGCAAAGTAAAATTCACAAAGAGGAGGATAAAGTTGGCCTCAAATTGAGACCATGTCTCTTGTTCACCAAGCTAATAAAAGGGCTCCATATTCAAATAAATTTCCTCCAAATAACACGTCTCCAGTCATAAACTCAACTCCAAGTGGCCACAACAAGATTGGTAAACTCGAGAGTACCAAAAGAAAATCACATGCCCAAAACACCGACAATCATCCCGTCATATAGGTTTAGGTTGCAAAGCCATAGTAGGTAAATTATTTCGACCAAGTCCACTACTGGCTCGACGTGTCTAACCCATCTATGGCAAGGGCCTAGTTCCCCCCCGGTGCGATAAAGTACACAACCAGAAGTACATTATGCATAAGTAAATTTTACACAAAGTAATTAACCATGTTCGAGAAGTTCTAGTATAAATAACACAAGTAATAAACTAAAACACAAAGTTACCAAATTTCAGCCATAGCATTGAGTTCATTATAGACATATTTAATAAAATTAAAACTAAGAACACTCACTGTTTGGTAGTGGTTTACACGAGAATGTCTTGCTCTTCTTTTTTTTTATTATTCTTTAACCTATCCAATTCTATAACCATATGCACTCAATTGAGCAAATTTTTCTTAGGGAAATTAAGGAATAAAAGAACATATACCTCAATTATACCATCTGTAGAATATTATACACAAATATGTAAGGGATGGCTCGTTTAAGTTTATTGTTTCAATTTCCAGCCAGCTTGTGTATATAGTAGGTTAATCTGTCCAAGCTAAACAACCCCTCAATTAATCACTATTCCCTTAAACTAAAATATCTCTATAAGGGTTCCAAAATGCAAATGAAATCCTAGAGCAAATTTAGCCCTTAACTTTTGCTGAACTTATGTACCCCTAAACCCAAGAATTCATTAGTTGGACTATTTAATTAATATGTTGAAATGGACAGCTAGCATACAATTTAAATATCCGTAGGTTTAAGTCATTCCTTCCAAACTGCCCAAAACAACCTCTATCCTAACCATAATTGTACTTATTCCTAAGCAACCCATACCTATCCCCCCTAAAATAGTCCAAGGTACTACCTAAATTAGGGTATTAATAGAATTAAAGTTTACATGATAATTTGATAGCAAGTAACAAATTAAGAAATTTTCTCTCTGTGTTCCAATCGGTCCAAAATTTTAATTGTACGCAAACTAACACAAATTCAGGTTATATATGACATATATACACATAGAACTCAGCTATAAACATATTTAACTTGTTAGTGAATGTTTGCTTTTCAAGTGTATAATAATATAGCCCCTACACCTCCCTAGTTATAATTTTCCTAAACTTGGCATGTATCTATTTGTAGTGCAACACAACACATGAATCCACATAATCAAATACAAGATAAAACCATATAAAAATTCCTACAATTTAACTCTTGAAACAGCCACGCAAAACCATGCTTATTATGAACACTCGCAAACCAGCATTTAGAAGGTACTAATACATTATTTAGAGGCAAATTAATGTTTTGACTTCTACAACTTACTATTTGCCAAAAATTTAATTGCCTACAAGAAAGCCTAATGTTCATATTATACAAAGACATACACATGAAAAATCTTGTTTCTAATGATACTTAGCTTGATAATCAAGGTGATACTAATCTAGAAATTCATTTCAGCAGCCACTACAACTTTATGATTAAGGCCTTAAATTGTGTTAATACAACTCTACATGCATTAGTTTTAGACATAGAACAACCAATATGGTTAAACATGGATCAAAACTTTGCTTGAAAAAAATAATAGAACTCTATAGTTTATTCCAACAGTCCACTAAAATCTACAAGCTTATACACAATTAATTATTCAACTAGGGAAAAATTTTAGTGTAAAGGGAACTTAAACAAATCAATTTCAGCCTAAAAATGGTTAGGATGTTACCCCTTAGCTGCTGCTAATCTTTTTTCTTCTTGTTCTTGTTGGCTGCTCTTTCTTTCTCTCTTTTCTTGTTCTTCCTCACGGCTATCTCTCTCTCTCTCGCTTTGTGTTTGCGTAACTGGTTGGTATGGCTTACTTTAGCTATTTCAAGTGTTTTAATAGAGATAAAATTAGGCCACAGCTTGTTACAAGCTTAGGGTATAGGTGGTATGTGGTTAAGCTAGTTGAGAAACACCTCAAGTTGCTGCCACCTCAAGCTAAATTCCAGCCATGTCATGCTTCCATTTTTTTTCTTTATTTTTCTTTGCTACATTGTTTATTTATTTATTTTATCATTAATTTTTTTGATTTAAAATTATTACAATTCAGCCCCCCTTTTCACAATTCTACAAAATTCCATTTTTCTCCCCGAATGTTTAGTTAGTAACTAACTATGTTTTAAGTACCAAAACAGCTTATAAAAGGGGAATTCATGCATTTGCACACAATAAATAATATGCAACCAACTTAATTTATACATATACTCATAGAATAGAGATGGTGTAATACATTTTTGAAAATGTCTTTACTTAAGAGAGGGTAAAAGGTTGAACCGCCACATAAACCAGGAGAATAAAGTAAGGGAGCCTAAGGCACTTGTGTGAATTACTGCATGTTTCAAAATTAAATACCCATGACAAACATGGGAAATAATATTTAGTCACCTAGTTTGTACGAGGACACAAGTACAAACTGGCAAGAATATCTACAATTCCATTCTTGCATTGGCATAGATTTGTTTCTCAACTGATTATACTCAAGCAAATTCTTTGTGACGAATGGGTGCCAGAACAAGCCAAATCATGAATCTATTTGTTATTCAATTAGGGTGTTATGACAATGTTGGGCTCACCATGAAAGACTTGTACAATAAGCTTACTGTTCAACGTGGCAAAAGGATTTTGGATAGAGGTAGTGAGGAAGCTATCAGATATTTGACTGCCAAAAGAAACAATGATATGAACTTTTATTTCACCTACGACCTTGACAATCAGTCATGATTGTTCAGGGTATTATGGGTTGATTCACAGTCTAAATATGATTATAGCTGCTTCAATGATGTGTTGTAGGTCACATGTATAAGACCAACTGGGGTATTGGTCATGGCCTGAAGATATTTTACAAGCTCACAAGATATCATCATTCATGGAATATGATTCATTCCTTGGTGGTGAAATGGTAGACACGTGAGACTCAAATTCTCATGCTAAAGAGCATAGATGTTCGAGTCCTCTTCAAGGTATAATATTGAGAGTTTGATACCACATACAAGACAAATGACTATAATTTTCCACTTGTTGTGTTATATGGCATAAATAATCACTTCTCAACTACCATATTTGCATCTGCTTTGGTAAGAGAAGAAAAGATAGATACATATGATTGGGTCCTTACCAAATTCCAAGAGGCAATGGGCGGGAGAAAACTAGCTGCAATGCTTACAGACAAAGATAAGGCAATGCCAAATGCACTAAAGAAATATTTTCCAGAAGTAAAACATATGTTATGTTGCTAGCATTTGTCATGGAATGATTTTATTAACACACAATCCAAGAACATTGTCACTGCTATGAACGCTTGTATGTTCAAAAACTGTTCACCCGATGAATTTGATACATGTTGGCAAACTGTTGTATAAGCCACATTTGGGTTAGAGGAAAATACGTGGGTCAACAAAGCAGTCCATAGGAGAGGGCTTTGGGCTACAACGCATTTGAGGGGAATTTCTTTGTAGTGATAAAGGCCACACAACGGTGTGAAAAAAATGAAAGATTTTTTGAAGGCATACGTCAAGAGAACCATGAAATTTTACGAGTTCATCCAAAGTTTTGACTTGGGGCTAGCACGGCTAAGAAATGATGAAGAAAACAATGATCATGTGATAGAGAATACTTGCTTATTGTCGGGAGCTGAGCTTGAATGGCTTGAGTATTATGCACAAAGGTTTACACAAGAAATATCTTCTTCAAGGTTAGGAACTATATGAGAAGTGTTGCATTGTATGACAAGGATGATTGGATGGACAATGGATATCAATGCATATATATTTCTTATCCCTTGCATACTCTACTATGAGGTAGAGAGTTGTGTTCAACAAACATACACAACATATGAAATGTTCTTGCGTTTAGTTAGAGTCCCTCGGTAAGATTCTAACATGCTCTCATATGTTTCAGGTCATGTTAATTGAGAACCAAAAAGAAATCCCAAAGCCATGCATTTTACTGCAATGGACACCTAGGGCTAAGAAATACACAAATCTCACCTACCCTAAATACACCCCTACAAATTCCATGATAGAGACTATGAGATTTGGTATTTTGTTTGACGAATGCAGCACAATGTGTTATTATGCCTCCAAAACTGATATGGGATAAAATGAAATGAGAGGATTTATTGAACAACAAACCAAACACATGAAGTAATTATGTCTTTTAGATGCATCTAATGGCCATGAGAACACCAATAAAAAAAGGATAGGCATTCAAGATCCAGAGCATTCAAGAGCCGGGGGTATCATGATAGAAACGTATGGATAAGACAGTCGCAAAACAAATGCGAAAAAAAATGCCGGTAAGCATTAGAGTGTTTATGCATTATTACATGGCTCATATTTACATTAACAGTTTACTGATCGCCCACTATGCTGTTCTACATCTAACATATATAAATGTATACATGCAACTACTACTTTATTATTGTAACTCCTCCTTCACATGAAAACAACTGGGTATAACAGGTGCACATGCAAGCAACCTAAAAAAATAATACATGCTGCAGGCCCATCCCAACTTTATGAGCATAGTTTATTTGGAAATTTTGCCCGAGACGAGCTAAACTAAACAAATTATTTTCACATTCCATTAGACAATACATACAACATGACTAAGTGGTGGGAATCCATGGACATTGAGTTAACCTCCACAGAAAGTTGCTAAAATTTATTTAACTACAAGTTCATATTTAGAAAGATATCAAATATATGATAACTTGATCATTATTCAAATACAGGCTGCAAATTCGAATGGCAATGTTATAATCAACCCCTTGGAAGGATTTGAAGATGTTGAATGGTGAAAGCACCATGGTGTTCTTGTCATTGTGATGGTTTTATTTACATATTTGAGTCTAAGAGTAGTGGCCTTCCTCTGTTCTTATGTTCCAATCTATTAAATAATTGTATTTGGAAATCATTCATAGAATGATTCAAACAATTTTCATTGAACAATTTATATGTGTGATCTTCTCAATTTAATTGTGCTTTATATGTCCCTTTTATCACAATACCACCCACTAACTCCCTTATTTTTTAACTCATTTCTGCTGAATTGTGTTGGGCTTTAAAGCAACAAAATTCATCTACTAGACTGTGTTAGGTTTGTTAAGGTCTCTCCAATTTGTATTCTTTTTGTATAATTAAAAGTATTTTTCTGTTTCAACCATAGACATGTCTAATTTACCGAACCACATAATTTGTTAGCTTAATTTTTAATTTATTTTATTTTGTGATATTTTAATATTATCATAGTTAGTTATTAAATAATTTTGTCCTATCTTGATGCGTATTTTCCAACAAACTAATATCAAAGATCATGAATACTAAGTTTAATTTTACAACTATTATGACAATAATAAAGGTCGTTTTTAAGATTTTGATTGGAGCATAAGCCAATTTTGGTTTATAGAAACACAAGATGAAAGCAATCTTGAATCAAGACGAAATACAAAAGGCTCTATTATGAAAGAGAAAAAAATTTCGAAAATGACTGATGAGAAATTTTATGAAATGAAAATACTTGTTCATGTATAATTTTGGACCTCTCTTATGAGATCTTACATGAAGTGTTGGTGAAAAGACAACTCAAGAATTATGGGGCAAACCAAAGATGTTGCACATGAATAAAACAATAAAAAATTGGCTATATTTGAAAAAGAGTCTCAATCTGTTTCGAATGGCTGAAAGGTAAATCTATATAACTTTTCATCTTGATAAATTTGATTCCATTATTATGAATTTGAAAAATATTAGTGTTAAAATTTCATAAGAATATTAGGCTCTACTACTGTTGTGTTCTTTTGTCCCATGATTTAAACATTATAGTGATACCATGTTATATGGATAAAACATAACTTCTTATAAAGAAATTAAATCTGTCTTGAAAACATAGAAATAATTAATTGATAAAGATATCACTAATTAAAGAAACTAGTGATGACCAAGCACATACTTTATTTGGTAGGGAAAGGTCAAAAAAATAAAGACTTTGAGTGTGCTTATTTTCACAAGATTTGACACATCAATCTGAGTCTTTAAAATTAAAAAAATAAAAAGAAGAAAGAACATGTTGGAAAATAAAACAAAACATTAAGAATGAAGATAAACGAAGATCCCCTGAAGTTAGTGTTATAGTTGATCATAGTAATGGAGATATTTTCTTTATTGTTGATGATAAAACACTGTCTAAGAATGATTGACTTCACATTTGGTTCATTTGTTCTAATAGACATTGGTTTTTTATATACAAACCCGTTAATGATAAAAGTATTTTTATGGTCAACAATATTGCTTGTAAAGTTGTTGAGAAAGGTACAATCTAAAAATATGCATGATGATGTTATAAGAATACTCAATGACGTCAAACTTGTTCATGTCTTGAGGAAAAATTTCACCTTCTTAGTTATGTACCCTTGATGCTCTTGTATTTAATTATACAGTTGAAGATGGAGTCATAGAGATTTGTAAGAATGTTCTTGTTATTATAAAAGCTTACAAATTTGGTAACATGAATATTTTGAGGATTCTACAATTATAAATGTTGATCCAGTCAACAAGTTCAAGCATTCTTTGTATTGTGTTTGTTCCTCCGGTTATTGATTTGGATCCTTAAGGCTTCTGTGGAGAAGGTAGAGCAAAAAGGTCTCTATTTTTTATTATATTGAATACAGGCCCAAGATGAAGATTTCTCAGGTAGTTGTTGCATTCACATGTGCATGTCTTGTATCCAACAATTGCTGCCCAACAATTTTGTAGTTTCCTTTTGCTTCTTGGCAAACTTTCCAAATCCTAGATAGATTTGCAGTCTTTCGAAAAATTGTGTAGTCTTTTCATAGTCAATACTTTCAATGGATGCAAATAGAAATGAAGGCCTATAAATTGAGACCTTTTAGGCTTTGAAACACACAAAACACACAACCAACAAATAGTAGTTACCTTATTTGTAAACTTTCTGTTATATGATATCTCAATTTGAAATATTTGGATATTGTTTTTGGGATTTATTTGGGTTTGTGCAGGTCTTCCAATTTGTATTCTTTGTGTACAATTAAATGAATTCTTTTATTTTGTCAATGGACGTAGGTCTAATTAACCAGACCATAATTCATTGAACCCAATATTATTTCATTTTATCTTTTGTTATTTTCGTAATGGGTTGTCAAATAATTTCGTATTATTCCTAGGTCTATTTCTAATAGAAATTGCTCTACAATATTTGAATAACACGTATATATCCCGTGGGTGTTCAACTATGTTTGCTGGGTAAACAAAGAGACGAAAAAAAGAATGGTATGCTTTTTTCTTTGGTTGCTGTAGTTTGTACAATCTTGGTTTAGATTTGCATTTACCTTACCAAGAAATTTGTGAAGCATTAACTGTAATTAGTAACTGTAAGCGTCTGAACTTTCTTCCATGATTCTTTTGACATTCGCATTGTAATTTGAATCTTAAAGCTGTTCCAGATATTTGAGTATTACACCAAATGCATGATTTTGCTCAAACAAGAAACCCTTCTCTGTTTAAAGACAATATTACTGGGGTTTCTCTAGCATGTTGGCTTTGTTTGGATGGATGGCCAAGCCAATGGGCTTTTGAATACCTCATTAAGAACAAAAAGAAAAAAAAACATAATTCATTAAGTGATTTTTGTATTTTGTGTGTTTAATAATACAATTTTCTATCTTTAAATATATTAAGCACCACTTAATTCGTAAACACTTTAAGTGAAACGATCATCATTTAATTTGCTTAATTCTTTAACTACAATAAACTCGCGCAATTTTTTTTAACATACACACACAATTTTCTCTTACACATAGAAACACATTAATCTTCTTCGACACACAATTTCACCTATAATTCTCTCTTACACAAATACAAAACACTTTTTCTTCTTTCATACATAGTTATATATTTTACACACACACTGTACTTTCTTAGTCATATTTAAATACACACTTACACACACTACCTTTCTCTCTTTCTTTCGGAGGGATGGTAATAGTCACATTGGCGTCACTGTAAACCTTTTATGGAAATTATGGAAGGAAAGAAATCACTGCCAATTTGATAATGGGTTGAAAGATTTCAATCCACTTATCAATACTGCTTTTGGAAAATGGCTAGAATTCGAGTCCGTGAGGAAAGAGAAACCAACAGGGATGATTAACACAAAGGAGCAACAAAGGCATCATAGCTGGAAAAATTGTGATAACGAAAGAATAACTCTGATGACCATAGCCAATGTTAATGTGAAAGATAGGAAAGTGGAGATTGGTATTGTTGCTCTCAATATGAACAGACAGATAAACTAAAGCTTGGGCTCTGGTGGAGCATAAAGCAAGTGATCCATTCACTGAGGAAGCTGAAGCAGTTCGAATGGCTAGGATTAAAGCCAAAGAAAAAAGGTTGGAGGAGAGTGAGTGTCCCGACGCTTTACAATAGGTTGAAAAAGACTTGTAGATAAACTAACTAAAGGGTCCAAGGAATATGCTTTGATTGGAACTATTTTAGAGGATATTGTGAAATTAAAATTTTTGTTTGATGACTGCTGCTTTTGTTTTTGTACATCAGAACAGATAGAAGTACATAGTAGGTTAGCCTCAAGAGCTTTAAGCTAACTATGATTTGGTGTGGAGGTCTTCCTTCCAACTGTGATGATACAGTTAAGGATTTTGGGTCTTTACCCAAAATGTAAAGTGTATACTTCCTTCTGATTAACAAAAGCAATTGACATTTTCTAAAAAGAAAAAAAAATTCTTTTTCACACACACATTCTATATTGTAAACTATTTCTAACTACTATATAAGAAAAGAGTTTCATTACTGTAGCAACTCCTTGGCCTGCCAAGTGGACAATTTTTGCTGATATGACGCTGATGTGGCAAGGAATTTGGACTCATTCAATGTTTCTTCTTGGTTCAATTATACATCCTTTGCTTCACTTTGGCATGAAATTACCATAATATCCTCTGTCATTAATGAGTAACAATACAAATCTTATAGTATTTGTGTACATTTATAAGACCCCATGCCTGAAAAGAGTAAATACCATATATACAGTACAATCTCTTTTCTTTCTTCCAACGTGCAATTGTGATCTTTGCAGATATTTCTCTCTTTCCTGCTTTTGTATAGTAACCCTATTGCCTCCATTTTCTCCTCTCCTATTAGGTTTTCTTCATTGCACCCTCTCCTATTTTCTCCTTAATTCATGGCCCTTCTGTCAGAAATCTCCATACCTATGCAAAAAATATGTACTACAATCTACTCTTTACCATTCCTTTCTACCAAAACCGTCCACAAAACCTGGAATTTGATCACCCAATTTTATTCCCCCTCCATAAAGGTCTTCAATTCCTTATATCAGAGAAGAATTAAACCTCCATTTGCTAATTTGCGTTTCTTGCTTTTCGGTGAGACTTTCTTCTTCTTCTTCTTCTTCTTCTTCTTAACTCTTCTTCTTCTTCTTCTTCTTAAAAAAATATTTAACAGAATATTAGAGAAAATTTGTAATTTTACTTCCTCCATTCGGTAGATGAAACATCATTGAATATTTCCTGTATATTTCTTCAATTCCATAAACTAAATTTAAAAAAAAAAAAATTCCCAGATATGTTCTCTTGAAGTTTCTATAGTGGTTACATGTTGGAGTTTTAAACATACCCATATTATTATTTTTTATTTAGTTATTTCCATCTTATTAAATGCATTTATTTCTTACAAATCGTTAGATTGTCTTTGTATTGAGTGCATGTCTGTTAAAATTTCTTAGATGTTTACTTCATATTTATTGCTAAAGGGTTAAAATTAGGAAACTCTTATACAATGAAGCTGACTTTTGGTCAGTTCAATTGAGATATTTGCATTATTCTTTTTTTTTTCTTTTTTTAGATTTTTTTTTTTTTAAGAATTAACAATATATTAGAGAAAAATTATAATTTTACTTCTTCCATTTGGTAGATGAAATGTCATCATTTAATTAATCTTTCCTGTATATTTCTTCAAGGCTATCAACTAATTTTATTTTTTTTAGAATTTTATTTTCCCAAATCTGTTCCCTTTAAGTTTCTACAATTGTTGCATGTTGAAATTTGTAACATACCTATATTATTAGGTTTTTTATTTAGTTGTTTCTATCTTATAACATGCATATTTCTTACTAGTGGATAGTTGTGTTTGTATTGAATGCACGTTCTTTAAAAATTCTTAGATGCTTACTTCATATTTATTGCTAAAGAGTTAAAATTAGGAAACTCAACTTAAAGGTAAACTAACTTTTGGTCCATTCAATTAAGATATTTGTATTGTATTGTTCTATTTTTTTCTGTTTCTCATATATTTATATTATTGAACTACTAAATTGGAATTCATATATTCAAATTTGATATGACCAAATTGGAATTAAGGAAAGATTTCATTTGTGAGCAAGAGTGAAGATACACCTATTAAAAATATATATATAAATGGAACAACCATTCACATAATTGAAGAAATTGATCAGCTGTCTTCTGATCTGAAATTTATTTGATGATGCATTATACCTGCAGCTTTTGCTTCTTAGAATTTTGAATGGTTGGAAGTTCACAACTCATAGAATTAGTCACAATGTCATTTATTATAGTTAGTAGACATTTTTTTAATTGGTGATTCGTGGATCAGGAGGGGCTATGTGTACCCTGTTGTATTTAGATAATTTGTAAATAATAATTTATTCATCTCTTAAAGATATAGTTCTTTAACCATCTTGACAATGGAAGAGAAAAAAAATTATAACAACATAGAAGAAAATCTATTTGTGATTTATTTAGTACAGACATAGGTCATTTAGCTTTCTTAATTTCTGAGGACCCATCAAAATGCATCAAGTAAAAAATACTATGAACATTACTCATTTGTTGCTTAAACTTATCAACTATAAAATCATTCTTGCTATTCATGACTCTTGTTGAGAAAACTTATCAATTATTAAATCATTCTTGCTATTCATGACTCATGTTATTTTGTATAAACAATATAATAGTAACCATGTTTTCTTTTTTTGGACTTCTACTGTTATATTGCCTTTACCTTTTTTAATATTCTGACTTATCTTAATACCATATTTTCTATTGGCTTTGGATAGTACCTGTTGCTTTTACTGCCTTTTCTGTTCACAAAGGTGTGTTAGCTTACCTTTTTCCTTTTCTTCATATTATATCTCTTTTTACATATCATGCCTCTAACTAGTTAAGTGCTTAGAAACTTGCTTTTTAAATTTAAATAATACGTGTTATTAAATGCTTAACTTCTGTGTTTAGTCGCTGTTGGATTTGCTTTTATCAAAAATGCCATGAGAAAATCTTTTAGAGAATATTCTCCAAATGTAAAAACAAATTCTAACCAACAGCCGATTGGAGCATTCTATGTAGGTTGGCCACTGTTTCCTCTGCAGATGCAAAATTCAAGAATGCAATACATGAATTATCCACTCCTTAGAGAACCATCTTTGCCTATTACAGAAGCTTAATAATGAAAAAAAAAATGTATAGGAAACAAGCTATATTCAGATGGAAGAAAAAGTTCTTAACATTAGGCATTCTTGGTAAACAAAAAGCCGTGTGTGCACCACATCAACCAAGTAATCATCCTTCTAGCGTCATAATAGGTTAACCCTTAGTCCTATACCAAGTATATCCACTGAATTGAACTCCTTTTTAAAAAGTCTTTTGCATGTGTTTTTCAGTTTCTAAACACTAAAGATTCACATCAAAATATTCCAAAATCAAGCCGATCACAACAACGTCAAAAGCATTTAGGTGGCTTTTAAACAGCCTAAGAACATATCATTGTTTGGTTTACAGACAATATATGTCACTAGGGCAAACATTGCCATCTGAACAAAACTTTGTGGCTGTAATTTTTTTTGACGTCTCCTAGAACTGGAAGATGTTGACCCCAAAGAGCAACCTAAGATGGGGGTGAATTAGGTTGTTTCAAAATACAAACCTTTTAATGTGCTTAGATATGAGAAATGCAAATTTTATGCAACAAATAAACACTCAAGCACAAATGAATACAAAAGATATTCAATAATTGAACATCAAAGAACAAATATAAGATGATTGAGATAGAGAGTATCAAACCAAACTCCCAAACTTCTCAAGTTTGGAGTATATCCACTAGTAGTGCCTCTTCAAAGAAGGTGAGGCAACAACCCTCTTGTACACAAAGTAGGCTCACCCTTGCACCAACTAAGTCCCTCTAGTTGAGCCAAAGGGTTTTACAATGCAACCTCACTTTTGTACACCTGTTATCCCTCCACTCTTACACTTGAAGATCACTCACTAGTCTACTTTTGCTTACACTAATTCTCTTTAGTTGAGCCAAGAGAACTACATTACCCAAACCAATACAACACACAATATTTTAGCCTATTTCTTCCCAAATAGAACTTATAAGTGTTTGTATTGAATGCAGCAGTTCTTCTCTCAAATTACTTTACAATAACAGACTTGGGGGTATTTTTCTATAGACACCTAGAAACTACCTCTAATAACTCTCTAACGGCTATTTTTTGTTGACTGAAAAACTAGCTGTTAGAGCTTTCAGACGGCCGACTGCTTCCGAAGGAACTAGCTGTTGGACCTTTCGGACGGCCGCTGCAAAGCCCTGCGTCCGACATTGCATCCGTTCTCTAGAGGGTGTTTGTCTTCCTTCGTTCGGACGTCCGAGACTGCGTCCGAACTTGTGTCCGGTCAATGTCAATGTCTTCTGGATTATTGATCGGACGCTATTCTTCGTCCAAGGTTGCTTCAAGTTCTCTGTGTCGGACGATTACCATCGTCCGAAACTCTATATTTCGGACAGTCATTTGTGTCCGATAAGTTTATCACTTCCAATGCCCTCTAGGCATGTATCGGACAGTCACTTGCGTCCAAGCTCCTTTCTCTCGGACGGTCTTTATCATCCGAATCTCCTTGTTCTTCTACACACTTGTTTACAAGTTGGTAGTATGATTTGGTCATCGTCAAAACTCATGATTATCATAATTATCATAATTGGGGTCCACATAAGAGGTTTATTGGATTTCATTACTAAAACAATTGATGTCTTTCCCCCTCAAAGTGATTGCCCTCATTGTGGTGCAAAGAAATTTGTTAACGAATAGCAAATTTTGCTGTTCAAATGACGATATAATTTTAGCTTTGAATAAAATCCCAAATGTTATTAAAGACCTATTAACATCATCAGAATAAGAAGCTAAAACAGTTAGAACATACATAATAACATATAACAACCATCTTGCTTTTAGCTCCTTAGGGATTAAGTTTGATAAAAATTTAGCACGAAGGAATAAAGGAATTTATACATTTAGAATCTAGGGGCAAGTTTATCATGTCATAAATGATTTGACCTCTAAAAAAGGTTAATCTAATAATCTTCAGTTTGATTTTCATGACACAGATCATGAGCTATTAAATCGGTTGCAATCTTACCCTAGATTGAAAGAATCTATGTTTTCTAAACTCATGGCCATACTTGAGCACCACAATCCTTATGCAAAAATTTTTAGGATCTCAAGCACTGTGGAAGATCTAGATAACTATCAAATTTTCTTACGTACTAAGCCAAGAGTCAATCAAAGAGTTTATAATAAACTACTATATCACAAGTAGCTGGATTATGGGTTGAAAGGGAAGAAAATGGAGAAACCAGCCAGAGAAATATTCCAGTTTATTCTCATGGTACTCACGGTGGTCAATCTAGACAAATTCAATATTACTATGGTTGTTATGATCCCCTTTAGTATCCCTTGATTTTTCCTTATGGTGAACTTGGTTGGCACCAAGGCGTATTAAAGAATGGAGTAAAATCACAAAACAAAATGGAGAAAAGAAAGAGAGATACAGCATATTTAATCTACCCCAATAATGCTTCTAATGTTGATCACCTACTTTAGAAGGAACATGATGGTTAGTTAAATATACATAACCATTTATAAAATTCATAGAGTATTACAAGTTTATGCTTATTAACTGATTATCTTGAGTCTCTGTTCGCATAGCTATGGAGAAGCTTCATAATGACCCTAATTTTGTTTCTATTTTGCTTATAAACTCCCAATTAGAGATGAGGATGAGTCTTTTTTGCTACATTTTGCACACTTACTCCAACAATATATAGCAAACATATATGTGAAATTTGAAACACAAAGACTTGATTTCTTTAGATCACAACAAGAAAAAATTAGGCAAGAATTCTTATAAGGAATCATAGATGGTGTTGCTACACCAGAAACAGAAGGATCAAAATAGGACAAAGAATAATATTACCTTCAACTTTTATTGGAGAACCTGGAAACATGAGGCGTAAATACATAGATGCAATGACATTAGTGCAAAAATTTGGAACGCATGATTTGTATTTAACCAGAACATGTAATCCTAATTGGCCAGAGATAAAACAACATTTAATTCATAAAGAAGAAGCACAAAATAGGACAGATTTAATTATAAGAGTCTTCCGTGCTAAATTAGAGGAACTGAAATTAGAGCTCAAGTAAGATTCAACAAGAATATATTTAGTGAAGTTGTAGCTTACACATATGTTATAGAATTTTAGAAAAAAGACCTTCTGCATGCTCACTTTCTTTTGATACTAAAACCTGAATATAAAATGTTCAATCCAGAAGAATATGATAGGATAGTTTCAGCTGAAATCCCAGATAAAAACCAATATCCCTACCTATATAAGATGGTTGTTAAGCACATGTTACATGGTCCATGTGGTAAACTTGATCCATCTAGCATTTGTATGAAAAAAATGGCAAATGTAGGAGCTCATATCCTAAAGAATTTTGTGAGGAAACAATGCAAACATCTTATTCATAACCACTCTATAGAAGGAGAGACACTATTGTTGAAGTCAAAGTTAGAAATGCTTAGTTAGATAATAGATGGGTAGTCCCTTATAACGCTTATTTACTTGCAAAATTCAATTGCCATATTAATGTCGAGATTAGCTCTACAATAAAAGTTGTAAAATATATCTATAAATACATTTGTAAGAGGGACATGACAAAATAATTTCCATGTTGCTGCTGATACCTTAAATGGACAAGTAGATGAAATCCAACCATATGTATCAGCAAGATGGGTATCTCCACTTGAGGCAGCATGGAGAATTTATCGCTTTTCAATGAGTGAAATGAAACCAGTAGTTATTCACTTGCAGTTGCACTTAGAAAATTACCAACCAATGACCTTTAAAAAAAAAGAAGCAAAAGTTGCAAAAATATTATCCAAAGTATACATCTGAAAAAGTCAATGTTAACTAAATTTTTCTATACAAATAGGACTAATAAAATAGCAGCAAAACTCAATTGTACTTATGCTGAGTTTCCAAACCATTTTATATGGAAAGCAGACCAAAGAAGAGGAAATTTAGAGAGAGGAGATTTTGTAGGGAGGATTATGACAGCTCACCCTTCTAAAGGAGAAAGATATTACTTAAGGTTGCTTTATCAAAAGTTTGGTGCCCTAAATCTTTTGAAGATTTAAGAACTTATAATGGAAACAATTGTCGATACTTTGTGTGAGGCAGCTCTTTTACGAGGACTTTTACAACATGATAACAGCCAAGACCTTTGTTTACATGAAGCTTCTTTGTTTAACATGCCTTATGAAATGAAAAGGATTTTTTCTACACTATTAGTTTATTCCTGTCCCAATGATCCTAAACAACTTTGGCTAAAATTTGAAAATTGTATGTCAGAAGATTTTTTTAGATGCCCCACATTAACAACTAGACAAGTCAGACTTTTTTCAACAAATTAATGGTTTTCTACAATCAACGGGAAAACATATAAGCTCTTATGGCCTAATCCTGACAGATTTCAACTCCAATGATGTAGAAAACCAAAACCTGGAAATAAGAGCAGAAAAAAACTATATAGCTTCTGAACATGATATAAATTCAGTTCACATGTTAAATGCAAAACAAAAAGAGGCATTTGACACGATTTCTGAAAATATAGATGCAAATAATAGTGGTGCTTTTTTTTATTAATGGTCTAGGTGCTACTGGGATTCTTAAACATCCCTATATAGAGCACTGCTAGCTGATCTTAGATCAAATGGACATATAGCATTAGCTACAGCCACATCAAGAATAGTTGCATCAATCTTACTTGGAGGTAGAACAGCTCATTCTAGATTTAAAATGCTAATAGACATTTCAAAAGATTCAACTTGCCGAGTTAGCAAACAAAGTAGTTTAGCAATGCTAATAGAAGAATGCAAATAAATAATTTGGGATGAAGCTCCCATGGGTAAAAGATCTGCACTTGAAGCATTAGATGATCTATTGCAAGATTTGATAGAATCAAAAGAGATATTTGGAGGTAAGGTTGTTGTTTTGAAGGAGATTTTAGGCAAACCTTACTAGTAGTTTGTTCATAAAGGAACCAAATGTGATGAACTTGTGCTTGCCTTATTAACTCTAGATTATGGCCAAAACTTAAAAAATTAAAACTAACTGAGAATATGAGAGCAAGAATGGACCCAGAATTTACTGAATTCCTTCTAAAAATTGATAGAGTAATGGAACAAAAGAGACTCAATTAGGTGATACTGTAAACATTCCTCCATCGATTCTTCTAAAAACCAGTAACAGTGATGATGCACCTGATGAGCTGATAAAAATTGTATATCCTGATATAGAAGTTGCAACAGAAACAATAAGTTCAACATTAAACCAAGCTATTCTAACTACAAAGAATCATTTTGTTGATGAAATTAATGACATGATGATAAATAAATTTCTTGGTATACAAATGGAATATCTAAGCTTTTATGAAACACTTGATCAAAATGATTAAGTTCAATATGAGGACTTTCTTAATGCTTTAACTCCTAGTGGGCTATCACCACATAGGCTTACATGGAAAGGGAATGCACCAATTATTCTTTTGAGAAACTTAGACCTAATCGAGGGACTTTGCAATGGAACTAGAATTATATGCAAAACTCTGAATCAGAATGTCACACATGCACAAATAGCTGTAGGTGATTTTGCTAGAAAAGATTTTTTCATATATAAGATCCCATGTTCCTTTGCAACCTCTGCATGATGAGCAATATCCTATTCCATATAAAAGACCTTAATTTCTTGTTAATTGTGTTTTGCAATGACAATCAATAAAGCATAGGAACATACACTTGATTTTGTGGGTGTTTATATAAAAGAACCTGTTTTTTCACATGGCCAGTTATATGTAGCTTTGTCATGTGCAAAAATATCATCTTCTAGTAAAGTTGTGATAAAAGCTCCTTTCTTTGATAATTCTATTACTATCAAACCAAAAATATAGTATACATGGAAATATTAGAGTCTTCTTAGATTAATGGCAAGTATATTTCTTATAATATTGATATCAAATATACAATATATTTTCTATTACCCTTTATCCAGTTCATCATCAAATTTATCTTTTAAAATTTGCATGTCAAAATGCCAAGGCGTATGTTTCCAGTCCTTTAGGTTAACAAAGAAATCAGGAAATGGATAGTGTTGGTGCAAGTTGTCAAAAGGTCACATTCTCAGTTAAGCCATGTGGAACACCCCCTATAAGATTCTAGCAGTTTCTACTGATTGATTCTGAGGTATGTTTTAGAATATGAAACATACATATGCATATCTCTTCCAGTTTATTAGTATTTTTAGATTACCAAAACTAATCACTTCACATTAACTGGATAGGGAAACAAAGTTTCTACTATCATTTATAACAATGATATCTGTTACTTTGGCAATTTCGTCCAACCTTTTAAGAGATACTACATTTCAAATATAGATTTGACTGCAGTTGCACCTAATTTCAGGGTTAGCAACTATAAATTCAATTGGATCATTAATAACACTACTCTTGTGGAGGAGCATGTTGAACCAGTGGTACCTCCACTGCCTTGCACATTTGAAATAACAAAATTTGTTGATTTGTTCAGATATGTTGAATGGATACTCTACAAAATTAAGCCTTTAAAACTTTTCACTCATTAATTCATGTTTTATATTATCATATTAGCATTCCTTTAGTCAATAAATTGCTACTGCTTAATACTTTTATATTCTTTGAACATATCAAAGCTGTTGTTGTGCATGCTTTCCCAACAAAAGAAAGGGAAACCAAAAACTCAACCATAGAGACTTTGTGGTTGTTAATGAAGAATAAGATCATGTCATGTATGATATCCTATTTTCATGTAAAATAATATTAGTGACTGATTGACTCTATATTCTATAGGAAGAAACCTATGCTACTGGCTATGTGGAATGAATTTGAAGATATAGATGGAATAAAGCTGGTTAATACGATTGCTACTATTCTGTTGATCATTGCTATGAGGACAAAAGTGACAACATTCAACAGTAAGAACATTAATGCTTAATTTTTTACAACCATCATTGTTATTTACCATCGTTGTTATTCTTATACTAATAATAGTGTACCTATTGTACAGGCCTGTCAATTACAACAAGGCTTTCTTCTTGCATAATTTACAATCACCCACCTCTGAAGGAACATAGATGAAAGAATTGTACAAAACCACTATGTATGGTTATTTTGCATACAAAAATACAAACTCACCTTCAACAAACATTTGCAGGTACAACACAAACAAAGAAGACCTCAATCGCTTGGTTGAAATTAAAGCTTATATGAATTCAGATAAGTTACTCCCACCTCCAACTGAAGACAACATCATCAGTATTCAAAAAGTTTTGTTCATCTTTGAAAAGGTTTCAATCCATTATACTCATAATCCAGTAAATGATATAAACAAATATCATTAACAATTTTATTTAATCTCTTATTGAACATGAAAGTGTTGTATGGGTGAGGGCAAAGACAACTCCAAGCCAGTAGAAGCTGTGGTACACAGCATATAAAAACTGACATAAAGCTGTTAATGCCGACATAGATTGGGAGATAAGATGTCCATCTTGCAAAGAGGACACCAAAGTTGAATTCAGGTAAATGATCTTATCAATTTGCCTTTTTATATATATATAAAACAAAAAACAAAAACAAAAAAAAACAAAGTATAGCAAACTATTATTCTTTTTATAAAATTTTCCTTATTCTATATATTTTCAGGTGCAGGATAGGCATAATGTTAGAAGATGGAATATCAAGCCTTCATACTGTAATTTTCTCACTAGATGTTGAAAAGCTTATTCCATTTACTGCCTTACAGCTGAAGGATGCTGATGAAAATGTAAGTCATCAAATTTCTTAGATCTTTTCCTACTTGCTCATTTTTACACGTAAATAATATAAGACAACGCCGTGAAATTGCTATATCTACCTTTAAATTAGTTTACTATATCTACTTACAAATTGTTTTATATGCGTCTAAATAATATAAGACAATAAATTCGTGCTCATTGACAAGCAAAGAGTAAGTTCTGTCTGTCTGTAAATGAATGTAACTTTCATTAATGTTTATATAGCCGTACCTAGAGCAATAATTGGTTTGGTGCTGAAGTATATGAAAGTAATTTCACTTCTGAGTATGACCTATTAACAAAATTTACGTAGAGATTGTGTTTCAAAATCACTTAATTTTGCTTCGACTTCTTTTAAAAACACTTAAAGGCGATCTAACCTCTTTTTCTTCCTCCAATTCTTGCCTCTTTGATCTCTCTTTGCCTCTTTGTAACTAATTGTTTTAGTCCCACCATTTCTTCATGAATTTTTCAGCTTTCTCTTCACTTCTACCATTATCCGAATGACAAATCTTATATGTTTTTTTGTATTGAATTTGGAGCTTTGAAGTGGAATTTCTATCATTTGTTGGAGGATAAAAAATGGGTTATTCTTATCTCTTGAATTTACTAACTGGTTTCCCAACAAATTGTGGACTTAGCATTTTGTGTTACCAGTTGCTTTTTTTAATCTAACTGCCTTACTTGCTTTTTATGCTGGTCTAAACCATAGAAATTCAATGTCAGCTAAATTTATTTTGTTATGAGAATCTGGTGACCAATGGCATTGCATAGATTAGTACATTTTGAGCTCCACTCTTAATTTGTTTAGCTGAGATCAAGATTTTCGTGGAATCCATATTGTTTGTCCTGAAATGCAGTATGTGATGATGTTGAATTATATTAAACTAGTTTTTTTTCTTATATTAAACTAGTTTTTTTCTATACTTTGTCTAAGATCTGGTTATTTGGCTAATTGTGTGAAGTAACTTAGACTTCAACTTCTATCTCCGACTGTCTCTTATACGGTATAAAAGATTGGCAATTCAATTCAATTAAAGGTAGGTTTATGGTATTTTGACATAATAGTGATAGTATAGGTGAAACATAAGAAGCCAATAATTTAAGTAAACTCATACATTACTGATTATATCCTTTGTGTCATTACATGAAATATAATTCTTTACAGTAGGTAGTATTATTTATTTAAAACCTAACTAATGGATTGCTGGGGTTTATTAAAAACTTTACGACTTTAGTTTATGACGAATGGTTTTTATGGTCGTTGTCTTAGTTATGTAATTATGGGCTTTTCTATTATAAAACAATAGGATGCTCCCATAGATGGTGAAGTTGTTGCCTCCATTGCAAAGCATACTATAAGATTGCTTTGTCAGGCATTATGTAAAGGATTTTCAGGGTCAGCCCAACAAAAAACGCAATATTGTCAAACCATATACAATAGATGAAATGTTCAACTCTTACCTCACTATTAGAAGACATGCCATTGGCTACTGCAACTGCTTCAACAACAGGTGGAAATACTTCAAACACAAACACAGTGATGCAACTTTTCATTCCCATAGCTAAAATGTCCTAAAAGAGATTGTTCAATCTTCTTATTATTCACCAAAGGCAGATGCTGCAACTATTGGAGTTAAAGGGAACTTGGGTTTTGCTGAAATAAATCTAGCCCAAACAACACATCATTTGAATCTACAGTAAAGACTTCCACTACAAACATCAAAAGCCACTCCTTCCTTGCAATTCTACTCCAAAAAGCCCCTCCAAGAAGAATCGCGATAAGCTAAAACTCAGCTAGAGATTTTCACTTATTAAAATCTTTTGTTGATCTTCTATGTATTGTTAAATTGGT
The DNA here is from genome assembly GCA_025175665.1 of Cinchona pubescens. Classification (NCBI taxonomy): domain Eukaryota; kingdom Viridiplantae; phylum Streptophyta; class Magnoliopsida; order Gentianales; family Rubiaceae; genus Cinchona; species Cinchona pubescens. The sequence goes on from JANKKI010000092.1 coordinate 709,376, forward strand.
ACTCCATATTAGATGTGGTTGTCGTTTGATTCATATTAAATTCTATTATGCTTCAAATAATAATGAGCACTAATGGATGATAATATGAACATATACTAGAAGTAGCATATAGACTATTTAAGCAATCATCACTTTAATGTAACCAATGCATAGACATCCTCCTTGAACTATTTTCTAAGTAACTTGGGTGTGTATGAGTCTCCAGTATTGCTTTCCTTCATAATATCTACATGAAAAATACTTACATAGATCCAGTTTTGGCTCCACCTGTAGACCCTGCGGTCAAGATTAAATCTTATAGAATCTTGCTTACATCAGCTTATGTATAGATTCCATAACATTTAATCCACACCACAAGGTATACAAGTGGGCCAAAGATCAGATCTATCTAAATCTTTCCCTATCTACATTACTATTATAAGTTAATGCTTAACTAACTTTGTGTATGTTAAACAATGTTAACTTTGTTATTCACAGGCTAATTGTAGCTACAAAGTGGGCATTGGCTGTGCAAGAACAGTGGACATTGACCGTGCCTTGATAATATTTACTTACACAACGATTAACCTAATATTAAAAATTAAAATATAATCTTATGATTCACCTATATAATACACAAGTTAAAATACTTTTCAATGTTCATGTTCGTTTGATTATTAAATAAATATTGAACACTTAAATTTCAGAGTTCATATTTCCGTTTTGTCAATCGCCTCCTAGTCATTATGTCCTATCCGGCTATCCGCATCAAGAATCTATTTCCTCAAACCAATGCCCCATTTGATTAAAAAATAAAAAATAATAATTAAAAGAAAAAAGCCAGACAGTTCCACACACTGCCGGCCAGAGGCTCCAACTTCATCGTGCCTCTGACACTGTATCAGAAGACATTGGTAATAAAATTTTTTTCTTTTAAACACAATGCTTCTGATATTCGTACTAAAATGAAAAAATAATACCCTACCAATAATTAAAAAATAAAATCAACGAAATTAAAAACAATTTCCCACAGATTGTGCCTAGTTATGCTTATTAGAACTTTCTGAAGTATGAATTGAAACAAGGATTATAGGAGACAGATAAAACACAGACTAAATAGAAGAAAAAACCACCAATAAGCTGACTGTCAATAGATACAATGTACAGAGGACTGTTAGAGTTCAATTTTTCCATGGTTTACGTGATCAGCTAACAAACAAGAGGAACCTCTGCAACATCTTATGAAAAGTCTCCAGAAAGAACTTCCTACCAAAATGGACAATGCCCGGCATTACATCTTCAAAACTGAATTGTCTGATGACAAAACTGGAAGTCTCAACAAAGAAAAATCGTGCAACTTTTTCCCCCTAGCGTGTCAAGGAGGCTGCCAGGTAACTGCAATTTATGCAAAAATACAGACAATAAGCATCCCCTCATTCTAAACTTGATTCCAGTAACATGAACTGTTTAAGCAATCCTGCATGGAAATATGGAAAACAAATCAGACGGTTTAATATCATGTAAAGGCTTTGACATAACTACTCTAAATATATAGCTACACCTAAAGGCACATGAAAACAGAGTTCTTTGCATTTTCAGTACCAAAAATATTATGCACAAATCACCAAAAAACAGAACATTGAGGCCCACCATTTAGGAACACATATCCGTTCCTACAGTCGGCATTTTCAGGAAGAATGCTATGGTGCACACGATAGTCACTAAATTTAGGTCTTAATCTAAATGATTCCTCTATGGTCACAAAACTGTTGTCTACACTATACTCAAACTGCCGAGGGCCAGAACTCCAACAAAAATCTTAATGATATGCACTCTTGGGATGGGAAATGTAGAGGGAAAGCGAAGTGGAGCTGATCAGAGTTTCTCACTGTTGGTTATTGTTAGACATCCCAATCACCACCTTACTGCTCTTCAAAGTTGGCAGTTACAATTCAAACAAAATCCATTTTAGACGAAGAAAAGAAGGGAAGGAAATGATTAGAGAATATCAAAACTGCACATACCATACATATCTTGTACAGTTTATAACAGCAATCAATTCTACAATGTGTTCAAACCGATATGTATACAAGAACAATGCTTCACTTTACCATTCATTGTGATTTTTCAAATTCAACGAGATAAATGTACTCGCAATTGGTTTCTTTGGACACGAGGGCAAAGCTCTGCTTTGTTCCACCACCTGGGGTTTCTCAGTATTTCAAACACTAGAGACAGAAACACCATTAATTGCTTCTCTGAAACTTTAAGGACCATTAACTTATCAAACTTTTGCCCAAAAAAAGAAACTAATTAAATTTACCTGTATTGTTGTAAATTACCTTTGCCCCTGTGATTAAGTGTCTAGACCCACAAGCCCCTTATCTTTTGGAAATTAACCCTTTGCCCCTATGCTATTAAGCAAACAAGACAGTGGATGGTTATGATAGTTTTAACTGATTTTGATCATGACATGCCTTACCTGCTGACTGCGGCTCTCTATTAAACAAGAAACAATATTCTCCAAAAATGTCATTACCAAAATACCCAATTGGACAAATTCTTAACTTGCACAGCGGCCATGAACCTAAATAGCTTAGCCGAATGTCCTAAAAACATGCAAGAATGCATTACCCTTTATAACACATCCAAATTTGCACATCCTCGGAGTAAATCAGATTTTTAGAATTGTAACACTGACTCAAAAAAAGTACTTATGAGAAACAAAGTGATCAACAATTTTAATCTGAACCGAAAGAACAAAAAATGCAGTAAATAGCAACTCGAGGACAGTGTGACAGTGAGGACATTTCTCTGGGGAGCAGCGGCAATGAATAAGGTGGCTCCCACAGTGGAGGATTAATGGAACCTGCATCCAAACATTGCAAGTAGTTGTGCCAACTGATTTTAACAACTAGGATTTGACTTTGGTTACAGATCATTTTTGTATTTAAGAAGGCTGAGGGGCTGTATTTAAGAAGGCTGAAGGGCACATGTTAACTTGTTTTAGGTTGGTGGAATTGAGGAGTCATCAGAAATGGCCCAAGAATCTAATCTCAATAAATCTGCTGGTAAGTGGTGACTAAAGCAGTTGCCCATTTTATCCATTTACCATAGCAGGCCCTATTGCCCAAATCAGAAGTTCTATGTGCCTGTTCATAGTTGTTGACAGTGGAAAAGTACACCCTATATCAGTTTCAACCATTTGGTTATTATTCTCCATAGATCAAGGTCCATAAATCCATTATCTGACATTCATGTCCACCTCTTTTTATAAAGTGACATCAAGATTTTGCACAATCAACATTGTGCCACATATCATTGTGTACAATTTTAGTATTGATATTATCAAATTTCATTATCCAAGGTACCAATGTCATTTCCCTAATAATGGATAAAACATCAAAGTTCCACAAGTTTCCTAATAATAGATAAAACATCAAAGTGCCATAAGTTTTGCATGCACAATGAAGAATAACAACTTGCCATGCATCGGCCAATTCATAAAAAAGGCACCATTAAGGGTGATTTCCGTTATGTCTGCTTATCAATTTACTCATCATACACTATGTATCTGTCAAGTCATTTAATTAACCAAGCAGATTATTGGTTTGTTATCAAGACTCCTGAGACCTTCTAGAACAAAAGTGATTTGCACAAAAGAAAGTGCTTTTGAAGATTCAGGTGTCAACCATTCAATACTTATACACAATTGAACTCTGTAGCCTTTTCACATGCAAAGTATCTGTTCAGAAGCTGCAAAACACCTGTCAACAATTCTTTTCTGAGAATTTCAGACTACCTCCTCTTCACTCCTCAACAACGTTTAATGATTCATCCACAAGATATGATTAAGGCTTAAGAGGATATAAGCTTTATTTAACAGTGTAATCACGAAAAGCTTGCCAACTAAATATTTCAGCAAGAAGAAAAAAGAAATGGGTGACAGGCAGAGGTGTGAATTTAGAATTAGACAAAAACATTGCTCGGGCAGGAAACTGCAGAAGAAACCTAGAGTAGTCTTTGGAAGCAAGATGACCAAAAAGAGGGAGATTTTGGTGTTCTTATTTGCAGCCAGGAATCTCTTTAGTGTCAATCTCCAATTTAAAACCAAGGTCTTGAGCGTGCATTCAGGTTGCCCTACCTATTTTACCCAAGAAAATTTAAAAACAATGGATGGGAGGTGTTGATACAAAAATTTGAGCTAGGGTTAGCCCGAGTGCAGTATCGTCCAAAGTAAGGTTGAGCACCGCATGTAATACTCACATCCGGGTCACCTAAAAATAAAAAGAGCGGGACCGTGCTCCGATGCTCAAGTCAATACTTAGACCAGAGAGCAAAGTTCAATAAATAATTAGGAAAGTAATTCCTTGAATCTAACCTGCCATTTTGATATTTATACCTGAAACCGATGGGCCGGATCGATCCACGGGTCGAATATATAGTACTTGTCCCATTTGAGCTTATTTGAATTACGAGGGTAAAATTACTAAAATACCCCTAATGGACGTGGGACCGGAGCCATATGTAATATTGTGGTGTATTATTTTGGCATCATCATTTATGTTGATACAAAAATTTGAGCTAGGGTTAACCCGAGTGCAGTATCGTCCAAAATAAGGTACTGAGCACTGCGCTAGTACTCACGTCTGGATCACTTGAAAATAAGAAAGGCGGGGCCGTGTCCCCGGGGTACACTCAAACGCTCAAATCAGTACTTGGACTATAGAGGAAAATTCAACAAGAATTCAGAGCTTGAATAATTAGGAAAGTAATTTCTTGAATCTGACTTGCCATTTTAATATTTATACTGAAACTGATGAGTCAGATCAATCTGCGGGGCGAATATATAGTACTTGTCCCATTTGAGCTTATGAGCTTATTTGAATTACGAAGGTAAAATTACTAAAATACCCCTAATGGATCCGGGCCCAGAACCAGGATGCGAATATGGCATCCAATACTTAGCCGAAAAATTTCGACTTGAGACCGGGGGACAAATGATGATGCCAAAATAATACACCCAATGAAAATATTACACGTGGCTCCTGGCCCGAATCCATTGGGGGTATTTTACCAAGGTGCGAATACAGCGTCAAGTACTCGGCACTCTCAACCCGAAAATTTGACTTAAGACCGGGGGCCTTGCAAATGATGATGCCAAAATAATACACCTAATGACAATATTACATGTGGCTCCGGGCTCGGGTCCATTAGTGGTATTTTAGTAATTTTACCCTCATGGTTCAAATAAGCTGAAATGGGTCAAGTAAATTCGACCAACAGATCGATTTGACCAACAACCTCAAGTATAAATATCGAAATAACAGGTCAGGTTCATAAATTACTTTCCTAGTTATTCAACCTCTGAATTCTTATTAAATTTTACAGTCTGGTCTAAGTACTAACTTGAGCGTCGAAGCCTATCCTAGGGAACACAACCCCGCCTTTTTTATTTTCAGGTGACCTGGATATGATTAAGGCTTGATTTGTTTGTTTGTTTGTGATTTGGACATGAGTCCCACACGTGGTGCTCAACCTTACTTTGGACGATACTGCACTCGGGCTAACCCTAACTCAAATTTTTGTATCAACAGAGGGACATTTCATGCTTCAATACAAGATAAATAAACAAATACTGAATTTCTCAATTCAGTGTCCCTATCTACGACGTACACAAAGAATGTCCTAAAATCAGAGAAATGAAAACGAAATGTTGTAAATGACTAAATTGTTGTCTGATCTGAACTAGTCTAAAAATGTAACTTGTCACAGACCCACAAACAAGTGGTTGGAATACTAGGTCCAAAATTGTAACATATAATCTCAAACCGATTCTGCGAGTGATCTAGCAAAGTAAGATAGACTTACAGAATACAGCTCGACGCAAAGCAGTAGGGGTGTTCATGGACCAGATAACCCATCCATATGGCCAGTGACCAACTCGACCCAGTCACACCGCGTCAGGAAAAAATCCCCGGTACCTAGTCCATATACATAGGGAACCTCTAAAACCAGGTCAGATGACCAGGTACCCAACCCAGTTCATTTATGACATTATTTAGCTTCAAAAATATAAAAAAAATAAAAATTAACTAGTTTCTCTGTCCCAATATACTTGTCACCTTACACATTTGCACAAATATTTAGGTAAATATAAATTTCTATCAAATGTCCAGTACAAATGCCCTTATTAAGTTGAATTGACTTAATTTCATTAAATGACAAATATTTATAATACGAGAGCTTTAATTGGGAGGAGAGAGGAAAGAGATGATAGAAGAGAGGGATGATGAATTAATTATTGGGGCCCATTGGTTATTGGAGTTGGGAATATTTTAAACATTTGGGAGGATGGGGAGGAGAAAAAACTCATTAATACTAGGTCCGAATAGAAATACACATTAGCCTGGTTGGGTACCCGCCGGGTTGCACGCACTACTCGACCAGCTAATTTCATACCCGACCCTTTTACCCTATTTTTACGGTTAGGAATGAACCGAGTAACTCCGCCTACGTCGAGTTTTTTTTAGCATAGCCGGTCCCAAACCCGAGTAAAGGATGGTTGCATTAGGTCGACAACCAGCGTAAAATTTTATCAATCTTATGAGATAAATCCACTACGATATTGCGCTAATGCTAGGGCGTTCCCCGTAAGCGATGCTTCGCATTGCCTAAGTGCGGCGAATAATGTCTCGATCTGGCAAGGGTCGCTACATCTCCATGGGGATCTAGGTGTAGTGAAAAATATGCAAGGGTTCTCACAAAATACGGGGAGGGTAGTGGGGAAGAAAAATGTTCTGGAGAATAGGATTAGAATAAGAACTTCGAATATTGGAACTCTTACTGGTAAATCAATGGAGGTGGTAGATACAATAATTAAAAGAATTAATATTTTGTATTTACAAGAGACAAAATGGGTAGGAGAAAAGGTTAAACTATTAGATAATTCAAGATTTAAACATTGGTACTCAGGATTAAATAGGACTAGAAATGAGGGACGTATTATTGTAGATGGGTCGATGAAGGACGAAGTAGTGCAGGTGACTAGGAAAGGAGCTAGGATTATGTTCCTCAAACTAATTTTAGGACGTGAAAATATTAATATTTTTAGTGTCTATGCGCCTCAAGTAGGTCTAGATGAGTCCATCAAGGCTAAGTTTTGGGAGGATTTAGATGAGTTGATAGGTAATGTCCCCCCAAGTAGAAGCAGAGCAAATTTTTATAGTAGGTGATCTAAATGGACATTTGGGAAGAGATAATGAGGATTATGAAGAAATGCATGGTGGATATGGTCATGGGGGAAGAAATGAAGAAGGAAAATCAATCTTGGAGTTTGGAATGACATTCGACCTTTGCATTAACAATACTTCTTTCAAGAAGAGGGAGGAACATTTAGTTACCTTTAAAAGTGGTTCAACATAGTCACAGATTGACTTTTTCCTAACAAGAAAGAGAGATAGAAGGGTTTGTAGAGATTGTAAAATTATACCTGGAGAAAATTATCCTCACAACATAGGCTTTTAGTGGTGGACTTGAGGCTTAAACATCACATTAGGCGAAGGAACTTACATAGATCACCTAGAATTAAATGGAGGAATTTAAAGAATGAAAAAGAAGAAATTTTTAAGGAATATTTGTTAGAGCAAAGTATTTGGGACTTACAAGGAGAATCTGACACTTTATGGAATGACATGGCAACTAAAGTGAGAACAGTCCAACTTTCAGGCTAAGAAGATACTTGGAGAGTCAAGAAGTTATGCCCCCATGAACAAGGAATTTTGGCGGTGGGATAAAAGTATACAAGATAAAATCAAAGTTAAGAGGGCTAACTATAAGGCTCTATATAATTGTAGAAATGACAAAAATATTGAGAAATATAAACTCGCTAAAAAGGAGGGAAAAAAAGACTGCAAGTGAAGCGAGGGATGGGGCTTTTGAAGATTTTTACCAAAAATTAGAATCTAAGAAGGGGGAGAGAGATTTATAAAATTTCTGAAGCAAGAGCGCATAGGACGAAGGATTTAATGCAAGTCAAGTGCATCAAGGGTGAAAATAATAAGGTGCTAGTAAGAGATGAGGAAATTAAGGAAAGATGGGAGAGATACTTCCATCAACGATTCAATGAAGGCTATGGAGACGATATCATTCTAAGAGAGTTAGCTAAGTCCGAAGAGTATAGAAACGTATTGTATTATCGAAAGATTAAAGAATCGGAGGTGGAGGAGGCTTTGATAGAAGATGAAGAAAGGAAAAGTAGTTGGCCTCGATGATATCCCAATCGAGGTATGGAAATGCTTAGGAAAGAAGGGCACAAGTTGGCTTACCAATCTTTTCAATAAAATATTGAAGAAGAAAGATACCTGACCAATGGAAGAAGAGTACTCTCATACCCATATGCAACAATAAAGGAGATATACAAAATTGTGCGAATTACAGAGGTATTAAGTTAATGAGCCATAAGATGAAACTTTGGGAGAGGGTGATGGCAAGAAGGTTTAAAAAAACGAGACTAAGGTGTCAAATAATCAGTTTGGTTTCATGCCAGGAAGATTGACTACTAAAGCCATACATCTTTTAAGGAAACTTACCGAGAGATACTGGAATAAGGAAAAGAATTTACATACGATTTTTATTGATTTTAAAAAAGCATATGATAAAGTCGCTAGAGAAGTTATGTGGAGAGTTTTAGAAGAAAAAAAAAGAGAGTTAGAGTAGCATATATAGAATCAATAAAGGAGATCCATGTATAAGGATGTGGTTACAAGTGTGAGAATACTAGGAGGGTTGACACGAGAATTCCCTATAAATATAGGTTTACACCAAGGTTCAGCTCTAAGTCCTTATATATTTGCATTGGTCATAGATGAACTTACATGGCACATACAGGAGGAAATACCATAGTGTATGTTATTTGCAGATGACATTGTGTTGGTAGATGAAACAAAAGATGGAGTTAATGCTAAACTCGAGGTTTGAGGGGAGACACTTGAGGCAAAAGGGTTTAGAATTAGTAGATCAAAAACAAAATATATGATATTTAAGTTTAGCAAGGATGCACGTAGGAACGGAATAAGGGTTAGTATCGGAGATCAAGAGATACCCATAAGTAAAAATTTCAAATATTTAAGATCAATTTTTCAAAGTGATGGTGGTATAGATCGAGATGTTACACATTGGATACAAGCGGGTTGGATTAAATGGAGAATGGCATTGGGAATATTATGCGACCACAAAATTCTTTTACTGCTGACTTAAGGGTAAATTCTATAGAACGGCAATTAGACCAGTGATGCTTTATGGGTCTGAGTGTTGGGCAGTGAATTACACACGAGCAAAAGATGAGAGTAGCAGAAATGCAAATGTTAAAATGGATATGTGGGTACACTAAGATAGACACGATACGCAATGAGCATATTTGTGAGAAGATTGGAGTAGTATCTATTGATGAGAAGATGAGAAAAAAGCACTTAAGGTGGTTAGGTCATGTGTGAAGACGACCAGTAGAAGCGTCTGTTAGACGAGTAGATTTTAGACAGAGTAGTCAACATAGGAGGGGTAGAGGAAAACCGAAAAAGACTTGGTCGGTAACTTGTAAGAAAGATATAGCCCATTTAAGAATTGACGAGGATATAGTTCATGACAGAGCACAATGGCGTAGTAGGATTCATGCAACCGACCCTACTTAGTGGGATTAAGGCTTGGTTTGTTTGTTTTGGAATGGACCGAGTCATAAATTTTTCCGGTTAGTGGATCGTCAAAATCAACACCCTTACATAGCATCATAATAAAAGAAAATTTTGCAATTACCAGTCTTTTCTCGTATAACTTAAAATATTATACTATAAGAAAGGAAAAGCAAGATCAAATTGTCACAGTGAGAGCCATTTATATAATACGGGCACTTCAAGATTACGTCAGCAAGGACATTGTAGTAATTTTAAAGATTTGTGTTTATGCTGGTATCGTGATATTTATTTTCTGTTTTGGCCATAGTAGTTAAAAGTGCAAAAAAGTAACACGCAAGTGAGAAGCCAGGCAGACCGCATCCAGGTCGCTTTTTCGTGTCTAAAGCCAGTGAGGATAATAAAGCGCAAAAAGCGCAAAAGAGAAGCGCTCAAAAATAAATATTTTCATTTTTTAGACATTTTATGTTTGTTGTTCTATTTTTTGATTGTTGGATATCTTTATCTTTTGATTGTCGAATGAAAAAAATGCAATGGAGCAACACTTACTTGCAATTTTTTCAGCTAGAATACTATTTTATGGTATTTAAGAAGTTTGCATATGTTATCATTGCATAATTGAAAGATATAAACGACTAACTATGAATAAAACACGATATTATAACAGTGCACTCCACCTAAAAAAAGCGTGTGCTTCTCTTTTGTGCTTTAGGCTAAAACCCCGAAAGACCTTTGCGCTTTAGTGCACTTTGCGCGTTTATCTACTATGGTTTTGGCTTTATAACTTCTTCCTTCTTAGGTTTTGCATTTGGAGTATTGCAGCCTATCATTATGTGAAGCTGTAAGTTTTCAAAGTTGATGGTGAATGAACTTGTCTTGCAGTTCTCGGCTTCTCACACAAATGAGCTTGATAAACTTGTCTTGCAGTTCTCAGCTTCTAGCACGAATGAGTTTGAGATTTAATTTTCCTTCAAAGTTGAAATACCTAGAAGGCATGGGAAAGATTCTAAGGTTTTGAGATTTCTCTAGCGAAATACCTAGAAGGCGTGGGAAAGATTCTAAGGTTTTGACATTTCTATAGCTTTATCTCTTTGCATCCTCTGTACTTGCTTTTTACAAGTTCTCAGAATATGCTCAAATAGACATTCTAAACATTTAGAAAGAAGCACTATGGCACTAGGGATCATTGGCTAGTATCATAACCTTCCACAACCCTATATTCTTGAAGGACCAACATCGTGCTCTCACCAGCAGCATTCTTAAAAATGTACCATTAGCTTATTCTACAAAGTATTAAATACTTGACGCAAATTTTTAAGTTCGCTGCCTTTAGCTAAATATTTTTGCAATATTTCCTCACAAGACACAGAAAAGCCCCTGAAGCAAAGGAGACAAAAAAAGTCTAATAATCTATTCCAATTGGTTCAAGAGATCTATTATAGAGCTTCTACTGTTTAAAATCACAAAATCATTAACTTCAGACAAACAAAAAGCAAATACTGGCTCTTACCTATGTAGTTTATGTATAAGACCATACTTGTGTCAAGTGAATTACTTCCACTTCATGTGCATTAAGCATTCATGCCTATGGTGAAGTTTTTAGTCTAGCATAGGGATGTCAAGAAAATAATCTAATTTGTATCATATCTACAAATAAACTCGCAACTAGATCTTCTTACTAAGGTTACCTTGTTTAGAATACAGAAACAGCAAAAATGAACCATAACCAAAGAATAACAAGATCCATGATGTAGAAATCAAGAACTTAAAAATATAAAACCACTTTTAAGCTAGCAGAAGAATTAGTGAGCTAAAACATTTACTAACAACTAAAAAGCCCTAAAGACAGTACACTAGGAAACATGATCTCAAACTCACAAGAGGATCAGTCCACATGTTGGCCATCTTCATCTGAATCATCAACTAGTATAGGTTCTTTGGAACTGTTGTTACAATCATCAAATAGCTCATCTATCTCAGCATCTGAATCATCAAGTTGTAATGGTCCCTTAAAACTGCCTTTATTATCACCAAGGAGCTCACGGGCTGCCTTCTCAAGAAATTCTTTTGCCGCAGTTTGAACCGATTGCTTCTCTAAAGTTGACTCATATTTTCTCTTCTTATGCACACTTCTCTCCAAATATTTAATAGTAGGACCCTCTCTTCTACTGATTTCCCTCATGCTTTGCTTCTGATCTGCAAATTAATCTATTTTTTAAAGGCAAATTAAATAAGAGACAAGACACCCATAAACCAATTGGCACCTACCCTTGGTGAGATCAGGCAAGGAATGCTCAATAAAGCGGGTTGCTGCCTGGGCATTTATGGTGGCTGAAGGACGTAGTGGTGCTTCAATGATAGACAGGGGAATTTATTAGCAGATATGTATCTCAATAAGCACAGATTAAACATAATATAGCTCATAAGGACTAAGACTAAAGATCTTCCTTCCATAGTTTACAAAAAATAAAAACAGCCACGGCCAAATATAACATGGAAAACGTAGGTACGAGTATATGTGCAACATAACTTTCATTTGATTTCTAAATCCAGAAGATAAATTATTTGTTTGTAGTTTTATTGGGTCATTCCGTTAAGATATCTGTCTTCCATTAAAGGTAAACATTCAAGAAGGGAGATCCGTGCCTTAAAAGAGAAAAAGGAGATCATTGAAGAAAGATCTACCAAAATTGTCTAGCCTCAATAATGTTACTTTAGCAGAGAAAATCTTCACTTATGCTTTTGATCAAAGTTGGATTTTACAGTTTTTTCCACTCTCCATCTTAACTTACATCTCCTGATCCAAAAGTTCGTAAAGGGGATTAGAAGTACCTTTGCTCAACTCTATACACCGCTGCACTTTCTCCTGGTACAGCCTCAACCTCTCCTACAATCACAACAGTAGACCCATAAGTGGAAAAGACACACAAAAAAATATTAATCAAAAAGCTCGTTAGTTCGAAATTGTACTAAAAATCCCATAAATGATAGTGCAAAATAACAAAAAAACACAACCACAACAAAGTCATATGAAAAGATAGGGATAAGCAACATCAATTAGAACTTGAGTAACAATGGCCAAAGGGTAAAATAACTGCTTAAACGAGGAAAGTCTTGGGTTAATCTAGCCTCAGCCCTGCAACTCGAATAGGAAATTTCTGGCTATAGATTAATTTACCTCAAACAAAATGTAGATCCTTGTAACAGCTGAAATACACATGCAAGCAAAAAAAAAAGGCAAAAGCCCCCTCAAGCTACATCCTAAAGACAATTACAAGTCAAAAAGTAAAGATCTATATATGAAAATTTTGCCATTGAATGACCAGACAAATATGTTAGACTCACTAATAATCAACAACCACCCATTATTAATCAAATTAAAGTACCCAAAAAAATTACACACAAAAATAAAGAAATTTTGCAGTAACATAAATACGGAAGAATAGAATATATACATGCTCTGACTTGATAGGATGTTCATCTGGATTCACTCCATTGCATCTCAACCTCACTGCAAAACCACCAAAAATACTAAGATTCAACAATTCAATTAAAGAAACAAAACAGCCATTCTTTTTAAATCAAATGAGGTCATTTTAGACATACAAGTGAAAAGGGATTATTGTGGTAATTTTGGCAAGCAAAAGAAGAGACTGAGCCCTTTGAAGAGGGTCCATCTGGGACAAAATATCACCGTCACAAAGTGACAAGAAATCATCAAAAAAAATCCCAACTTCTTCAATGTTGATTGAGGTTCTATTGACTGCATCCATCACTGATTCTGGTACTATTGTTGTTCCACTTCCTCCGCCACCATTTCCACTGCTAGCAGTAGGACTGCTAGTTTTCTCTTTCCCAACCCCTTCCATAGTGTTTACCGGATTGCACTGGTGAATAACACAAACCCCCTGCCTCTTCTTCTACTGTGTGTTTTGTGTGGGTAAGAGTGTGTGTTTGATGATGAAGAAGAGGTTGGAGGTTCAGTTTAGTTTTTAGTGCGGCTGCTTAGGGAATCGAATTGGATTCGGTAATACCGAAGAGCGACGAAGGTTTGAAACCCAACCCGTTTACTGAACCCGGAAAAAATGACATGCTACGGGTTCAACTGATGGGCGGATTGTGATCAGTCAGCACACGTGACATCATAAATTCGTCGGGAGACATGATTCTATTATACTTCTTAGAAAATATTTAGATAGATCTCATTTTTTATCCCACCTAAGATCCTGTATTTAAAATTAAATTTTAAAAAAATTTTGCTTACATCAGTTGATGTTATACATTCTTTAAAATTTAATCCACACTACAGAATCTATAAGTGGGGCGAAAGGCCGGATCTACCTAAATATTTGCCTACTTCTTGATACTAATGATGAAAATGCACCATTTGGTTGGATGTAAAACGTTTTTACTAAAAAAAATATTTTACATGTTTATTTTCGATATAATAACTTTAAAAAATTAGAGCTATACATATATGTTAAATTTATCGTTTTGATATTAATTTCGAACATTTTTTGTATTAAGTGTGTGTTTTTGTGTATTTTTACTCTTATGTGTTAGTATTTGTTTATTTATTGTTTTAATATTTATTTCGATGTTGTTAATTATCTTATTTTACTATACTCTTGTATTGATTTAGAATTTGTGTTGTACTTTTACCTAATTCCACCTAGAGTTAGGGTTTTATCATCTTTGGTTATTTTTTATGAGTGTCTTGTTTAAGTTTTAAAGTAGGAGAAAAAAAAAAAAAGAGCGCATCAATTGAATGCCAGACAAAAATTTTTAAAGGTAAAATAGCAAAACGGCATAGAACTATTTGGACAGGCCTTCCAAGGCTTAGGAGCTCGCCGGCGGCGAGCTTTCACAATGGGTAGCTCGAGGCGGCAAGGGGCTCCTAGGAACATGATTTTGAGCATGTTTTGGCACTTCTTCAAGGGTAATTTAGTCCTAAAGCCCCCAATCCCTAACCCTACTATAAATATGCAATATTGGGACTGATTTCAGGCCTCCATCATCTTTTTTTTCTTCTTTTCTTTCTTTCTCCCCATTTCAGGAGGAAACTTTCAGCTTTTTCTTCCATTTTCTTGCAGTAGTTCTCTTCCATTATTGTGTAACTTTCTTCTACTACTTGAAAGACTTATATTTATGTTTTATTGCACTTACACACACACAGAGAGACACACACACATATATATTAATGTTATTTTTATTGTAGAGTCGCGGTAAAAAAAAGGGACACATTAATAAGATGTTGGACGGGAATTTTAAAAGCAAAACAATGAATTGCACAAAATTGTCTGGATAGCTCTCTGCCAGCGAGCTTTCAAGGCTTACGAGCTCATCGACAGTGAGCTTTCACAGTAGGTAGCTCGCCGACAACAAGGGGCTCCTAAAGATGCGATTTTGAGCATTTTGGACACTTGTTTCAATGCAATTTCATCATAAACCCGCAACCCCTAACCCTACTACAAGTATGCATTATTGGGGCTGATTTGAGGCCTTCACCACCTTGTTTTTCTTCTTCCTTTTCTACCTTCCCACATGGGTTGAAACTTTCTACTTTTTCTTCCATTTTCTTGTAGTACTTCTCTTTTATTGTTGTGTAACTTTCTTCTACTACTTGAAAGACTTTCATTTATGTTTATTGCACTCTTTTAGTGCCTTAATTTCATGCTGTTTTAGTTTATAAAGCTCTCATTTATTGTCCTCTATTTATTACTTTCATTAAATACTTTCTTTACTTGGTTCCTTTATTTTTATGCTTAGTTTAGATTTAATGCTTTTAGTATACTTTCTTATAGTTAATATTTGATGGTTATGTTGGGTTATGGTTGTGTAATACCAACTTTTAATAGATAGAGGTTATTGAGTTGATTGGCTAGTAAAATAGACTAATTAAGTAATATTGAAGGGCTTAATAGTTAATTAGGGAATAAATCATTCCACTAATTAATTTGGGTTAACTCAGGGTATATGTAAAATGAACCTCCATTATAGATCTAGATTATTATTGGATTAGGGTTAGAATTGGATATTGCGGACTAATTCACCTAGTTGGTTGCTAAAATTTCATAGGTAAATAATCAAGTTTGGTTAGTTTAAGGAGCAGGAAAGATCCGCACTTAAATTAATTACATTGATATACTTAACCACCAAGGGATTGAGGGTTAGGTTACAAATGGTAATCAATCTTTAATTTGGCACATAGAATCACTTGATTGACCTAATTAACCAAAAATCAAAAAATTGGCTTGCATAAAATCTAACCCCTTTTTTTCATCTTTTAGTATAAAACATAGTTTAGTTAAACTCTTTTATCTAAACCACCCTTCAAGTAGTATTCTAACCAAATAATCAATAATTGCATACCATTTCTTGTTGAAACGATCTCTATTTCTACTAGCTACTATTTGACACCATATATTTATGGGTTATCATCTAACTAATGTTAGTTGATTTAGGTAACTATTTTATAACTAGATGTTTGTGTCTCTATAAACACAACAAGTTTTTTTGGAGCTGTTGTCAAGGAATGATTGTCAATGTTGATATAATTTGGTTAGAATATTAGTTTGAAGTTATTTTTGTTGGTCCCAAAGCAACCTAAGAGGGGGGGTGAATTAGGTTTCTTAAAAAATATATATAAAGAATTCATGAGCTTTTTAATTTAGTTAAATGCAGATATAACAAAATCAATAGAACAGTAGAGTAAAGAGAGAAAAATTAAATAATCAATACTTCCAAACTAGCAAGCTTGAAGTATCAAATCTCTTGAATGCTTCACACACTTGGTGAGCCAATAATCTTTACAAAGTTGGAAAGTTCTTGCTCACACTAAAACTCTTAGTTGAGCCAAGAATCTTACTTACAACCACACTTTCATACAAAATTATCACTCCACTCAAAGTTGAATTACACTCACAATTGCACACTAATACAACAAAGCACTATAGTCAATTTGCACTCAAATTACTCTTTTCTAAGGCTTGTATTCAATGTATTAGATGATTTTTTCAGGTTATTAAAGCACCTATTTATAAGAGCAATAAATAGTGGTTTCAACTACTTCCTAACGGCTAAATGTGTCTAAATGCAAAAAAATAGCCGTTGGGGTTTCGGACGTCCGAGAAGTATTGAATGCGTCCGAGGCAGCGTCCGATCTTCTTTCAGTTTGTTGAAGAAGCTTCGTTCGGACGTCCATGCAAGCGTCCGTTCCATCGTCCGACAGAGGTTTCGGACGGTCCTGAGCGTCCGAAAGAGAAGCAGTAGGATCCCATTCTTTCTGCCAGTTCGTTCGGACGATGCAAGATATCTCGAGGAGTTTTTACCTAGTTCGGACGGTTCTGTACGTCCGAAAGATTTGTTCCTGCAAAAGCTTGTTTTACAGAGTTAAGTGTTTATGTCATCATCAAAATAAGGTTTGGAAAACATCAATCTCCCCCTTTTTGATGATGACAAACCTTTATGTAAAAATAATTGGATATGACTAATCAATTTGCAATATATCACAATTGGATATCAATCATCAAAGCACAATAGTATAGAGAAGACTACTCCCCCTTTTTGACATCAATCAAAAAGACTCCTCCTTAGAACATGCAAGTAGTTTGACAGAAATGGAACAAGTTTCATACATCCAACTGAAAAGTTTAATGGTGCTAGAGTCAAGGAAATACACAACCAAGCCACAGAAAACTAGTCCATACTGAAAACCAAAAGATATGCTGAAAGGTTCTAACAAGCAAAGAACTGCTGAAAATAAAATACAAATTTGAAAAGAACTAATGTGAGTCATTGCGCTTCTTGGAGCGCTTTTCAGTCTTTTGTCGTTTGGATGGAACATCTTCAGCAGTGGCTTCACTGTCATCCTTCTCTCCGGTGCGACGTTGCATGATGAAGTCAAACGTGTCGTCAACATCCTCATCATCGTCGTCATCGTCATCGGCAGCTCCTTGAGCAGCTTCTGCATTGTCTTCACGGGTATGTCCATCTTCAGGTTCATCACTGTCAGAAGATGATTCAAGTGGATATTGGGACTGAAGATTAGCAAATTGAATCTGAGCCAAAGCATACATGCCAAGGCCGAGTGCCTCTTGGAGAATCATTTGACGAGTTTCAAGTCGCTTTAACTTTCGATTTGTGCAACGTTGAAATGAACTGACTTGAGTGCTCAGAGAGGTGAGAAGTCCACAGATATGTGAAAGAGATGGATTTCAGATGTAGATGGTTTAGATGTAAGTGGAGGTGGTTAAGGAGTAGGAGAATGAGGAATAGTAAAATCAAAGGTGGAAGCATGGGATTGTGACTGTGCAATATCAAAGGCTGCCTTAGTTAGCCATTGATCGTTGAAAAAACGGAGGTCTTTGCGTTCAATGTATGATTTGTTAAAATAAGGGGAAAATTGTTTGTTTTCGCTGAAAGGTATGTTAAGGAAATCAAAAATTTTGGTGAGAAATTTGCCAAAAGGAATGTTCTTCGAGTATCAGTAAGAAAGAGTTTCCATAAGGAACAAAAGAGATACCCGAAATCAAGAGGAATGCCCTTGAAAATACAAAAGAATAAGTAAAGTTGCATTTTACCGGGCTCAGTACGATGCCCGTCAGTTGGCAATAACAGATTGGTGACAAGAGTGTATAGAATATTGAGTTCAGGAGAAAGCAATGTAGTTTTGGCTTCCGAGGCCTGGTTAAAATGAATGTTAAAAATAGCTCTAACTTCATCTTGATATCAAAATGAGTATCATCAGCGGGCCATTTGTCTAACGAAAAGAAGTAGGAGAAATCAGTGGGGTTAAGACTAGATGTCAAAAATGGTGTTAATAATGTTGGATGAAATCTCAAAATTGGTGCAGTTAACACGAGAAATTAGAGTATCTCAACCTTTCCATTTGATTGGCCGTCTGAACTACACAGCACCATGTCATAATAAACAGGTAAATCAAGATGCACAAGATGACCCCAATTTTGTTTTTCAAAACAAGATTTGATAATGGGAAGATTATATTCATCAAATAGACTATGAGAAGCAGGACGTTGAACGATTATAGATTTACTTAAAAGGGAAGTATACCGTTCGGATGCCTTGGCATCGATAAATTTTGATAAGATTGGATTGGTGGAGACTTGATGATTAGCTGATGATTCTCCTCGTACTAGAGCCTTCCCTTTAGTTTTTCGACCCCGATTTGCTGTAGAGGAACCTCCGCGAGATTTCACCATTGTGATGCGATTGAAGAAAAATGAAAGAAGAGAAAATTGAAATTTTTGAGGATTGGTGAGAATTTGAGGAAATGAGATGGTGGATGGGGGAAATTAGATGTGATTTAGTCTGAGAAGAGCTTTGGGTAGGATAATTTTCCAATCAATTTTGGAAGAGAGAGTGGGAATTTGGAGGGGGTGGTGGAGAGACAATTTTTCGCCAGAGGGTTTTCGGGGGAGGTGGTGAGTCCAAAATGGGGAAGATGGACGGTTTTAATCAAACAGGGGCACCTTTCAGACGGCCGAACGTTTGGTATGCGTCCGACGAAGCATCCGAAAGCTGAAGAACGGACGGCCGAAGGAGGAGCCAATGTGTCCGAAGTTCGTTCGGACGATGGTGCGCGTCCGGAAGATTTTTACAGAGAGTTTGGTAAAAAAAAGAATAATGTTCGGACGATTATGAGCGTCCGAGAAGTAACAGAAGCTTTCGAACGATCCAGAGCGTCCGAAAGAAAAGTTGTTCGGACGAAGAAGTGCGTCCGAACTATGAACCTTATGCCAAATTTATTTGTAAAATCCCCAAACATTTTCTGAGCAATTCAAAACGATCTAGAGCTAAGGGTTTTGTAAAAATATCAGCCAATTGATCTGAAGTAGGCACAAAATCAACACGAATTTCTTTTCTACAAACGAGGTCTCTAATGAAATGATGCTTAACATCAATGTGTTTGGTTCTAGAGTGCATAACAGGATTTTTTGTAAGATTAATTGCACTAGTGTTGTCACACAATATAGGAACACAATCAAAAAATACACTAAAATCTTTCAGAGTATGTTTCATCCAAAGAAGTTGAGTACAACAATTTCCAGCAGCAATGTATTCGGCTTCAGCCGTAGAAAGAGAAATAGAATTTTGTTTTTTGCTAAACCAAGACACAAGACAATTTCACAGAAAATAACACATACCATGGATACTTTGACTATCAATTTGACATCCAGCTTCTTTGGCATGAATAACTAATCAAGTCAAATGTAGAGGACTTTGGATACCACAGACCAATTGGCAAAATCCATTGAACCCTTTAGGTATCTAAAAATCCTTTTAACAGCTATCAAATGTGATTCTTTAGGGCAAGATTGAAATCTAGCCCATAAAAAAACAGCAAACATGATATCTGGTCTACTGGCAGTTAAGTAAAGTAGACTTCCGATCATACCTCTTAGTGTTTTTCATCAACACTATTACCTTCTTCGTCTTTTGTAAGTTTGGTTGAAATGCACATTGGCATGCCAACTTGTTTGCAATCTTCCATTCCAAATCGTTTGAGTAGCTCCTTTGTGTACTTGATTTGTGTAATAAACGTTCCTTCCTTAGTTTGATGAACTTGTAATCCGAGGAAAAATTGCAACTTGCCCATCATACTCATCTCAAACTCTTTTTGCATTAAATGTGAAAAATCCTTACACAAACTTTCATTAGTTGCTCCAAAAATAATATCATCAACATAAATTTGAACGATTAACAAACCATTTCAATCCGTTGTTATAAAAAGAGTGGTGTCAACTACAGACCTCTTTTGAATCCATTTTCTATCAAGAACTCACTTAATCTTTCATACCAAGCTCTTGGAGCTTGTTTCAAACCATATAAAGTTTTGAAGAGTTTGAAAACATAATTTGGAAGATTTTTATTTTCAAAACCCGGAGGTTGTTCGACGAAAACTTCTAAGTCGATAAAACCATTTAAAAAGGCACTTTTGACATCCATTTGAAATAATTTGAAATTATTGAAACATGCAAATGCAAGAAACATGCGAATGGATTCTAACCTAGCCACGGGTGCAAAGATTTCATCAAAGTCAATACCTTCTTCTTGAGCGTAACCTTTTGCAACAAGTCTAGCTTTGTTTCTTATGATTTCACCTGTCATTTAATTTGTTTCTAAAAACCCATTTAGTACCAATAACGGGATGAGAAGAAGGTCTTCAACTAAGGTCCTTACATTATTTTTCTCAAATTGACTAAGTTCATCTTGCATAGCATTAACCCAAGATTCATCACTCAAAGCAAGCATCTATATGTTTAGGTTCAATGTGAGAGAGTAATGCACAATTACTATTCAAAGGTTTATGAGAACGAGTAGTTACCCTATCGGATAGATCACCTATGATTAAATCTTGAGGATGACTAGAGACGAATCTCCAAGCTTTCGGAAGATCATTTTGAGCATCCTCATTCTTTTCATCATCAATTTGATGGTTGTTGACATCAACCCTTGATGTAATCTCTTGATGATCTTCATGAATAACGAGCTTTTCGAGCTCCTTTAAAATACCTACATCTTCATCTTCACATAAATTCTTTGAGATAACATCATTAGTTTCATCAAATGTAACATGCACAATTTCTTCAATCAAAAGCGTTCTTCTATTATAAACTCGGTATGCTTTCTTGTCACTAGAATATCCTAGAAAAATTCCTTCATCCGATTTTTTGTCAAATTTTCCAAGGTTTTCTTTGATTTTTAAAATAAAGCATTTGCAACCAAAAACTTTGAAATAGCTCACAACGGTTCATTTTCTACAAAAAAGGATATTCATAAAGAGTTTTATTTAAAGAGGATCTTAATAAAACTCGTCTCATAACATAACAAGCCGTGTTAACCGACTTCGGCCCACAAAGTATTGTGGTAAGTCACATTCACTAATCATAGTTCTAGCCGTTTCTTGAAGAGTCCTATTTTTCCTTTCAACAACACCATTTTGTTGAGGGACTCTAACAACCGAAAACTCATGAAAGATACCATTGTGATCACAAAAGTCGGGAAAACCCCCAAATTTAAATTCGGCACCATTGTCACTCCTTAGACGAACGATTTTTGTATCCAATAAATTTTGAATTTTGGACAACAATTTTACAAATTTTTCAAATGCTTCATTTTTGTGAACAAGAAATAATACCCAAGTAAACCTAAAATAGTCATCTACGATAACAAATGCATATTTGCAACCACCTAGACTAGCATATTGAGTAGGTCCAAATAAGTCTAAATGCAACAATTCTAAAGGTTTATGAGTAGAGCACAAAATTCTTTGGTTTAAAAGAAACTTTGACTTGTTTACCAAATTGGCAAGCATCACAAATTTTATTTTTCAAAATTTCAGTTTTGGCAAACCTCTTACCAAATCTTTCTTGGCAAGTTTTTCAATCAAATCCATATTAAAATGACAAAGTCTTCTATGCCAAAGCCAAGGATCATCTATGGAAGCTGTAAGACATTTTACATTGCTATTGCTAATTTTATCAAGATGAATCACATAAACATCATTGTGCCTAGTGCCCTTGAATAAAACAACATGATTTTTATCAAGGATAAGACATTCATGCTTGGTAAAGAAAACATATAATTTTTTGTCACAAAGTTGACTAACACTTAATAAATTATAGTTCAAATTATCAACAAGAAGTACATTCTTAATCAAGGTTTCACCATTTTTACCTAAATCACCAATGCCGATTGATTTTGCTTTGTTGTTGTATCCAAAAGTGACTTTTTCACTGTTTTTGGATGTAAGATTTGTGGGGAAGAGAGAGGCATCACCCGTCATGTGCCTTGAACATCCACTATCTATGTACCACTTAGCATTGTTGGCGATGTTAAGTACCTACACAATAAATCAATTGATAACTTTTGGTACCCATATTTTCTTGGGTCCATTTGAGTTAGTGAAATTGCTTTCGATCCATGCAACTTTCATTCCAAGTTTTTCTTTCCTCTTGACATAACACATATTCTTAGCATGTCCATGTTGTTGGCAATATCTACAAATAATGCTTTTATTACCATATAAAGAAGATTTTGGTTTTACAATACATAAGTCATCCCTTCTAAACATGACAAAATTTTTGTTGATTGCTACATTTCTATTTCTTTTCATATCAAAAATATTTTCCTTCTTTCTAGTTAAAAGAGCATTCAAATCATCCATACTTTTCTTCAAGGAAGCTTGTTCTTCCTTGACCTTTGATCTCACATGCATTCCTTTCTTCAAATCACAATTTTCTTGCGATAGCCTATTGTTTTCTCCATTCACAAGTTTAGAGTTAGCATTCAATAAAGCATTTAACTTTTTAGCTAACTCCTTATTTCTATCATATGATTCTTTTAAGCTATCATGTAATTTCAAAATGAAAGCTTCAAGATCATCTTCACCATTTTCATCATTAGAGTCATAGTTAGAATTTACCTCATCATCTCCAATGGCCATGAAGGCCATTTGTGCCGACTTCATTTCTTCTTCAACTTCTCCTTCGGAGTTGCAATCATCCCATGTGATTTGAAAGTTGTTGAATCTTGGTTTTCTTCCTTCCTTTTTTTTCTTGGAAGGACACTCATTTGCAAAATGCCCGAGTTGACCGCATTTAAAGCATTTTTCGTTTTGCTTCTTCATTTCAAGCCTAGACTTCCCTTTGAAATTATTTGAATTTGTAGCTCCGCCTCTTTTCATTCTTCGTTTGTTGATGTAATGTTTAAGAAATCCTTTAGTGATGAGTGCAAGATCTCCTTCATCAAGATCTTCATCTTCTAGACTTGATGGAGCTATTTTCATCTTCCTCTTGAGAGGTCTTTAGAGCAATGCTCCTTCTTGGCCTTGCTTCTTCATCATCCACAACCTTGGCCTTTAACTTGAGTTCATAAGATGTAAGAGAATTGATTAGTGATTCAATAGGCATTAAATTTAAATTATTGGCTTCCAATATAGTAATTGTTTTGGCATCCCATTCTTTGGATAGAGCATTTAGGATTTTTCTATTTTTTTCACCCAAAGAGTACTCCTTACTCAAGGCTTCAAGATCCTTTATAATGTCATTGAACCTGCAGTACATTTTGTCAATGTTCTCATGTGGTTCCATCTTGAAGGACTCATACTTGGCAACAAGTAAGGATTTCTTTTGCTCACGAACATCATCGCTCCCTTCATGGATTTCTTTCAACTTATCCCATATTTCTTTAGCAGAAATGCAACCCTTCACGCGAGTTGATTCATTTGCATCCAAGGCATTATATAACACATTCATGGCTTTTACATTTATAACGTCAAGTTTGCCTTGTCTTTTGGAGTGAGCTCATTCCTTGTCTTTTCTCTTCTTCTATTTGTGTGATCATCAATGATAGAAGTTTCAAATGGACCTTCATTGACAACATACCACAAATCAATGTCAATAGATTGCAGAAATATTTTCATTCTATCTCTCCAATTAATAAAATTTGTCCCATTAAACATAGGGAGCCTAGTAACGGATTGACCCTCAAAAAATAGAGCATTGTTGGTTGTCATATTTCTTTACTCAAAAGCAGTTTAAGCAATATAATGAGACCAAACTCTGATACCAATTGTTGGTCCCAAAGCAACCTAAGAGGGGGGGTGAATTAGGTTTCTTAAAAAATATATATAAAGAATTCGTGAGCTTTTTAATTTAAATGCAGATATAACAAAATCAATAGAACAGTAGAGTAAAGAGAGAAAAATTAAACAATCAAAACTTCCAAACTAGCAAGCTTGAAGTATCAAATCTCTTGAATGCTTCACACACTTGGTGAGGCCAATAATCTTTACAAAGTTGGAAAGTTCTTGCTTACACTAAAACTCTTTTAGTTGAGCCAAGAATCTTACTTACAACCACACTTTCATACAAAATTATCACTCCACTCAAAGTTGAATTACACTCACAATTGCACACTAATACAACAAAGCACTATAGTCAATTTGCACTCAAATTACTCTTTTCTAAGGCTTGTATTCAATGTATTAGATGATTTTTTCAGGTTATTAAAGCACCTATTTATAAGAGCAATAAATAGTGGTTTCAACTACTTCCTAACGGCTAAATAATAAATGCACAAAAAATAGCCGTTGGGGTTTCAGAAGTTAGAGAAGTATTGAATGCGTCCGAGGCAGCGTCCGATCTTCTTTCAATTTGTTGAAGAGCTTCGTTCGGACGTCCGTGCATGCGTCTGTTCCTTCGTCCGACAGAGGTTTCGGACGGTCCTGAGCGTCTGAAAGAGAAGCAGTAGGATCCCATTCTTTCTGCCAGTTCGTTCGGACGATGCAATGCGTCCGAGGAGTTTTGACCTAGTTCGGACGGTTCTGTGCGTCCGAAAGATCTGTTCCTGCAAAAGCTTGTTTTACAGAGTTAAGTGTTTATGTCATCATCAAAATAAGGTTTGGAAAACATCAATTTTATTGTATAATTGTTGCATCTTCTTGAAAACTCAAAAAAAAAAAAAAACTTTCATTTTTGTATAGTTGTGTCCCTTATTTCAAAATTCAAAAAGATTTTCCTCTTTGGTAGCTTACTTGTCACAATTTGAAAAAATCCAAAAAGATTTTCACTTGATGAATAATTTAGATTAGTTAGCAGTCCAAACTTTCCTATTTTTTCTTATTTTTGTTGCTTTAGTTCTTTTACTTATTTTTATTATTTTTAGTGTTGATTTTCCAATAACATTCTAGGAATAAATTGGAATGATTCATGCCAAGGATATTATCATCCTTATTGTGATAAAGGCATGATTGATTAGCATGTTCCTTGTGATTACTCTTCGCACCCTAATGATTACATAATGTCAAATGAGACGGTCAAATCATCCAAATTCCTTTTAAACTGTCAATATTATCCTTATTCTTTTTCCACACCTATAGAGCCTACATATAATCATTGGAGCCTCAAACATATAATCAATTGAAGGCTCAAACTCAAGAGATTTCTTATGAGTCCTATGATTGTGACTACACCCTATCACCACCAGCCAGATTTTCTAACTTGTGAATTTCCCATAGAAAAATATTAATCTTCCTCCAACAAGAGGGCAAGGTAGATTCCCACAAGGTAGAGGAGTAAATTCTCCTCTTGGACAAATCAGACAAATAGGCTATGGGCATACACCCATTTCTAGAAAATATCCTCCATTGACAAGAAATATTTCACATTCTTCTATCTAGAAATATATTAAATAGCCAACCATAGCCTTTAAATTCAAACATGACAATCCTAGGGTATATTCCCAAGCTCTTCTTCTTCTCCACCTCAAAAGAGTTATTTAAGTCAAAGGGGAAACAAATACATGTCAATGTATATTGAATCGAATGAATTATCTCAAAATCCTTGTACTTTTTTCTCCTAAAAACACTGTCCTAATTTCTTTCAAACCTATTTTCTAGCTACTGGATATCTACAAAAATCCAAAAATGTCTATGCAAGCTTTGTTAATTTCAGTTGGCTTGCAAATGACAATATTTACAAGTTGCAGATTATGACCCCAAAAATACCACTGGTTGGTTTCCTATTGAACAAAGCCATGAGATAAAATTTTAAATTTTTTTTATCAAACATGTACCCATAGCTCAAGAATGGGGTGTCCCATCTCCACCCCTAAAATTCACCATAACTTTCAATAATCAAAATTATAAATTTACCTATTATGATATGATAACTTCTTTAATACTCTCTATTAACAAAATAAGGATTTTAAACATAATTGGTGGATTCGTTTGAATTCATCTATTTTAGAAAATAGGACGAAAGTTCCAAGTTCATTTTATCAATAGTTTCAAACTTTTGGAATTCCTGAAGGATTTTCTTCCTAAACATATTCATGATGCATATCAAAAATATTTTGAAGTATATGCTTCTAAATTTCCTTCAACAGAAGAATATCCTTCAAATGATTTTACTAAAAAAGCACTGTGTCACTTTATGAAACAATTTAATATCCCTTGACTCTTTCACTAGAAATTTCAAATAGGTATTTGTTCACATGTTGGACTTCCTTATATTTGAACGATTTTCAAAAATAAATAGTGGATAAAATGCCAAGCTATCAATTTTGAAAGTTTAGGAGAATTTTCTCCTATGATTGGAGTATTTTCTCCACAACAAAATTCTCCTTTGATTAGAGCATCTTTTCCTCAAAAAAACTCTTTAAGAAATTTAGTTAAAGAAATTTAGTTAAAGAATACTTTACTGCTATGATTAAAAAACAAATGGAACAACACAAATCACAAATTGAAAATCCAAAAGAAGGACCTATAACTTGGACAGCATTATTCCAACAATATATGTTGGAAGGAATATCCTTTGTTCATCTTCAAAAGGAAAAGAGAAGATTGATATTTGTAATTCCTTTTCTCAATTAAATGAGGAACAATATGATGATTATCAAGACCCCAGTGCTTCAAAAGATATTGATATTAATATTGTTTTAAACAAGCAGAGGCATTAACAAAAATGGCAAGAAAAGAAATTATTCTTTGATGAAGAAATGACTGAATCAAAATCTGAAGAATCCATTTCAATCAATTGAGAGAAAATAAAAGAAAAAGGGTAAACAGAGAAAATGATGGATGACAAATATGCTCTTAGACAACAAAATATGCTGATGACGTCAATTTAAGGATGACGTTTGCAATGCAATATATTAATAAAATTGGCTATAAATATCCCCTTATATGTAATAGAGAGACTAGTTTTAGCATAATAGTTTTTCCTTTAGTTTCTTTCTCTACTTGTAATCATTTTTTTCTCCTCCACTTTCTTATAAATCTTTATTATTAAATAAAAATTCTCATTCTGTTGTTTAAATTTTTAAAGTCCGAACTTTTGAAGATCTACTATTTATCACTGTAAGTTTTTACTATGCTTTCTTTTATCTTAGGTTTCTCTCTGTGTGTGTGTGTATTAATGTGTTTTTGTTCTAGTGTCACAGGAAAAAAAAATCGAATGTCGAATGGGGATTTTAGAGGCAAAATACAAAAACTATGTGGAGTTTTCTTGACAGCTCCCTGCCGACGAGCTTCTAAAGCTTAGGAGCTTGTCGGTGGCGAGCTTTCATAGTGGGTAATTCTAATCCCGCCAACGGCAATAGTCTCCGGGGAACATAATTTTAAGCATTTTTGGGCACTTTCTCAAAGGAAATTTCGTCCTAAACCTCCCAACCCCTAACCCTACTATAAATATGCATTGTTGGGGCTGATTTAATGCCTTCACCATTTTCTTTCTCCCCAGTGGGGCAAAAACTTGTAGCTTTTTCTTCTATTTTGTTGTAGTAGTTCTCTTCCATTGTTGTGTAACTTTCTTCTATTTACATTATGTGTTTGCATTTTTGCATTTTTAGTGAATATTATGAGTTTTATTTGAATTTTAATGAATTTAGGTACTTATTTTGTTTAATATGTTGTATGTTAATAATTGGAAGTTAGAAATCAAATTGAACAAGATTTTGCGATTAATAATTGCAATATGTGGCTGATGGATTTTCAATGTGTTAACTTATAAAGCACTCTATATATATAGATTTTGTAGGTGTGTAGTACACACAATGAGTAGTGTAAACAATAGAGTAAAGTAGTTAGTAGATTTTTACATAGTTAGTAGTGTAGTTATTGTAGTATAAATTTCAAGACTTTTAGCTTAATACAAGTTCTTTTTACCCTTTAGATCTTGTCTTTAATTTCTTGCAAGTTTTAGTTTTGATTAGATAGTTTTAATAAGTTAATCTTTAGTTACAAGTAGATATAATTTTTACTTCTTTTTTGTTTTTTAATTTAGATTAGATAGTTTTAGTGGGTTCATCTTTAGCTACAAGTAGATATAAATTTACTTGCTTTCTAATTTAATTTCTTGAAAATCTCTTTACTTCTATTTTAAGTTTTCTTAGTAAGTTTTAGGTTTCTTCCAATTTTAATGATCTTAAGCTAAAAATTTTCAATTACTTGCTTTAATTTCTAATAAATTTTAGTGGGCTTTCTTAATTCAAATCAAAATTCCAAAAAATATATATATTTAATTTTCAAGTACTTTTTTTTTTTTCTGAAATTCTTAGTTAGAAATGGCACTTTCTTCCTTTACTTGTTTTCTTATTACTTTCTTAGATAGTATAAGTTTAGATTAATTGCTTTATAATTATAGTTTTTTTAGTTAAATTAGGGTAATTTAGGTAACAAAATACTTGTAATTAGTTGATTAAAGTAGTTGATCTTCTAGTTAGTTGTTGACTTGTTCAATTTACTTGTTTTAGTAGATAATTTATTTTATGGTTTCCTTTATTTGCATGTTTAAAATGTAGAATTTGATTAGAGTTAGTTTTCCCATTATTAATAGATTGCCTAACAATGCAAATGCCCATAAATCCTATTACTTGATAATCTGACAATCATTGTGATAATGATCCCGCTTACCCTACGCTACTATCTAGTACCGTATACTTGCAGGTACAAGGGTAAAAGTTAAAAGTTAGAACGGTTTTTATTACTTGTTGATTTGAAATTTTATTCTACCGAATACCCACTTTTAACTTTTGAAAA
This sequence comes from Cinchona pubescens, assembly GCA_025175665.1. Lineage (NCBI taxonomy): Eukaryota > Viridiplantae > Streptophyta > Magnoliopsida > Gentianales > Rubiaceae > Cinchona > Cinchona pubescens. The sequence continues at coordinate 738,605 of JANKKI010000092.1, forward strand.
GTCATTCCCTATTTTGGATGCCTTCCTATGCCAACAACCTTACATTTTGAGCATCATTTACTAATGTTGAACATGAAACTAACAAGTTTTCCAGGGTTAGCCGGCGAAAAAGGGATTAAGTACTTGACAATCAATTTCTTTTTGAATTCAGTCAAGTAAGTCATTCTAGTTTTACTTTTATCACGAAGGTAGTTGACTGGTGTAGACTTTTCCCTTACATATAGTTATTGCTATCACTTAAAATTTATTCTTTATATTTCAATTTAGTTTGATTGAATAGTTTACTAGAATTTTTTGGGCTTGGAATTTGAGGAAAATTAAATTAATAAAGAAAGTAAGATAAATGATGCAATTGGTAAAAGTCTTGGTTGACGAATTTGATCTTAATGATTCAAAATTTTCTCTATGTGATACAAAATTATATATAACACTATTTGGCATATTCTGGGAGTTTTTATAGATCGACTTCTAATAACAGGATCGGATCTGAACAATAATGAATGCGTCAACTTAGTCTGCAGTTTTTTGAAGTTATATTTATGTTGTATAGGGCTCAAGCATTAAGTTTGATGTACCTGAACCAAGACAGATGCAAGAACTTTGTTTGTAGTCTTTTGGAGTTTGATAAATGTTGTATAGGGGGGTCAACCATTAAGTTTGATAATCTTCTCCGTTGTAAAGATCATCCAAGTAAAGATGTAGTGTGAACCCTTTTATTGCCAGATAAACTAGAAGATTGTGGTCATGTGCTTTTCATTAACACATGAATTACGTATGAAAAATGAAGAATTATGCATGAGGAGATGCTGTCCTTGCATTTTTTTTATGAGCTTAGTCAAGAAATATTCTGTACAAAAGGCTAGAGCTTTAGCTAGACAAATAAGAATTTCTCCACATTTACTTCGTTGCTCAATTATTCTAGATATCATTTTGTTGGAACAACTTCCTCCTATTTTACCAAAACTGTTGAAGAAAGATACACTAGAAATTGCCAACTACCACCTAATATTTCTTTGATTATTTATGGATGGAAATGATTGCTAAAAGTTTGAGCTACCGAACCCATGGAGAAGAATCCCTTTGTGATTATTCTAAATCATAAGGAAGATTTCATGTGGGGTACCTTTTAGGTGTGGGATGCTCGTTTAACCTCTGTATTTCAATCTCTACCATACGAAATGTTTAAAGGTCAACATATACTAGATATGAAGACACAGCTCGAGATTTGTTACCACAATACACTTGTCACGTGTTACAGTTATGTTTCACTTCAGCTAAAATTGTACAAAAGGCAACTAAAGTTAGAAGGAGTGGAAATTCTAAAATCATCTAGTATGGAAACAGTTTACAGTCAAGAGGCTACCCTTTAATTCTATGGATTCTAGATTTTCTTCATACGATACAAAAGTATATATAACACTACAAGATATTTGGCATATCTTGTGAGTTCCTATAAATGGACTTCCAATAGCAGGATTCAGTCTAAACCATAAGGAATGCAAGAACTTAGTTTGTAGTTTGAATGATGTAAGGTTTAATCTTTAAGTTTGATGATCTTTTTTCCAATATAAAGATCATCCAAATGACGATATTGAAGCTAGGTATATGCCCTATTTTTGGGGAGAACCATTTTATTAACCGATGCTCAAGGAAATTGTGTTCCTTTCTTTAACCTGAATCACATAAATTACATACAAAAAAAAAAAGGATGAAGCAAGGGGGGCAGCAATACTTGCATTTTTGAGGAGCTCAGTCAAAAAATGTTCTGCACAAAAAAGTTTGAGCTTTGCTAGAGAAAAAAAAAATTCTCAACATTTACTTTGTGGCTGAATTACACTGAAATCTTTTTTAAAGTTGGAGCTGCTTCCTTCTATTTTACCAAAAGTGGTGAAGAAATATACACTAGAAATTTGCTAACTTCCAACCCATATTCCTTTAATTATTCATTGGACAAAAATTATTACTTAAGTTTTAACAACTGAACCCTTGGAGAATAATCCCTTTGTGGTTATTTTGATTTGCAAGGAAGTTTTTAAATTTCTATGATACAAGAGGCTTCAAGGTCAGCTTACACAAGACAGGAAGACATGGCTCGAGATTTGCTACAAAAATATGTTTATCTTATATTGCTGGTGAAAATGCTGTCGTAGGCATCCACAATTAACAACTCTCAATAATAATATAGTAATGGTGAGTCAAGTTTGTCCCACAGAGAATGGAGTTTATTCTTGTGCTAAATGAAAATGGGGGTTTTCTTGAATTCTTTTAAACTAAACACTAAAACAATAAACTAAATTGGAGAAAATTCAATTAAGAAAAATCTTGGTTTCGATCACATCCACCATGGCAATTTCACTTTTCTAACTAGTCGATCCTTGACACACAAGATAATTCAATTCTATATCAAGCAATAATTGAAGAATTAACTCGAGTTCTAATTCAAAGTTGATTCTTATTTCTTTCTGAAGTTGATTAATTTTCAAAACGCAATCCAGTTAACCCCAACTATTAATTTAATCCAGACACACGTCAAAGATTAATTAATAGAAGCATTAAAATCAATAAGAACAATTAGGCTAATTAAACATAGACACACGCAGTTATGCCAATTAGATGATTATTTTCCCTAAATTCAATAACACTAATCGTTTAATTATCAAATTTAGTTGCTTCACAGATTGAATTAAGTACACGCGGTTAAAACAATCTATCAGTAGATTAATTCTAATAACTTAATTATTCTGCAGCAATAATAAGTTAAAAAGAACAATCATAAAATTAATCGCAGAAAAATAATCAACACTTGATATAAAATTGAATAAATTCAAGAAGAAGAAGTCTCACAACATAGTAGAATTGACCATGGTTTCGCACAAATCCCTCGACTAAGAAAAAGGGTTTAGGCACAAAGTGCCATAGAAGAATGAACAATAATTTTTTACTGCTGAAAACCCTAGATATAACGTGAAAATAAAAGCGTCAATGAGTTTCTCTCACCCTAAATGGGGTATTTATAATGAGTACTTAGGATTACAATTAAGGTCTACGGATAAGAACATGAAATCGAGTGAAAAAAAGTCCAACCGGGCGAAGAAATTTGTCAAAAACTCAAAAATATGCCATTCTGCTGTTTCGGGTGCACATGCGCTGCCTATTTTGGGCCCGCATGTGAGTTCGAACATAATATAGGAATTTTTCTTCTGGACGCAGCGTACATGTGCTGCACAACTCCAGCGCATATGTGCTGGCTTTCTTCATGTGCTCTGCTTTCCACTTCGATTTTCACCTTGATGCTTTTGGAATTGGAAAAAGTGTAAAACGCAATAGTTGTAGCTCTATGTCTTAGCATTCCAATACATTTTAAATCACCTAAACTGGAGTGGTTCAGACTCAAAAGTTATGCTTGAAATATGAAACAGCATCCAAAATGGCTTCATGCTCATGCATGTTCCACCCTTAGCATTTTCTTTCATCTTTTTCATCATTTTCAGCTCTTTTTCACTTTAACCCTACAAAAACTAAGAATAACCAAATTAATCTCAATAATAACTCAAATCTTACTTACAACACATAAAAACGTGATAAATGATAAATAAAATATTGTACAATTATGAACTTATCAATTGCAATCATGTATCACTGTACGAGTTAAAATTATATAAAGGGTAGCTGATGTTAGAAAGAATGGAAATTCAAAAATGGAAAAGCTTATAGTAAAGTTCCCTTTAAGAGGTCTAGTCCTAACCATCAAAACTGCTAAAGCAGTTAAAAGCGCTAACCATAGTACGATTCTTGGTAGGATAGAAGGAGTAGCATGTCTCGAGGCAACAACAGGCAAAGCAGTAAAGTTACCATAAACCTTAGAAACCTAGTCATTAAATTCTAGACAAGTACAGACTAAAAGCTTTTGAGCAAAATCACATTTTCAAAATTTGCCACTACAAAACCCTAGTTTCATTATACTTTTCCCAACTTTCTCGCTGTTAACTTTCTAAAAGTCATTTCTTGTCTTGGAAGCCCTCATGTGCTAACAATCTTACATTTTGAGCATCATTTACTATCTTTGAACATGGAACTAACAAGTGTTTAAGGGTTCGCAGATGAAAAAGGGAGTAACTACTTGTCAGTCAATTTCTTTTCGAATTCATTCAAGTAGGTTGTTCCAGTTTTACTTTTTAGAAAAAAGGTAGTTGATTGGTACTTGATTGGGAGAGATTGGATAATTGTTTAAAAAATTGTGATGATTTATTGATTTGGTTGAATTGATGGTCAATTTGGCTTTATTTTTTATTGGATTGTATTGCATATTGAATTTGCTGGTGGAAAAAGTGTTTGTTTGGAAAATGTGCACTTTAATTGTTCTAATTTTATTAAGGTTTTTGCGCTTACTTGATTTGAATGGAAGAATGAATTTTCTCCTACATTGCAATATAGTTATTGCTATCACTTGACAATTCTTCTTTCTATTTCAATTTAATTTGGTTTATTTGTTAATTGGAATCTTGCTGGCTCGGGATTTGGGAAATTAAACTAAATAAAGCAAGACAAATGATGTAATTGATAGAAGCCTCCACTGATCAATTTTATCCTAAGGATTCGGGATTTTCCCTAAGTCATACAAAATTATATAATTCTACAAGATACTTGGCATATCCTAAGGATTCGGGATTTTCCTAAGGATTCGGGATTTTCCCTAAGTCATACAAAATTATATAATTCTACAAGATACTTGACATATCTTGGAAGTTCGTATAGATGGACTTCTAATAATAGGACCGTATTTGAACCATGACAGATACAAGAACTTTATTTGCAGTCTTTTAGAGTCTAAATGCTATGTAATTCCTCAACATTTACTTCATTGCTCAATTATTCTAGAGATTATTTTGTTAAAGCATCTTCCTCCAATATTACCTCTGAATGTGTTGAAAAAGATACACTAGAAAGTTGACAATTCCCAACCAATATTTTTTTGATTATTAATGGGACAGAAATGACTGCAAAAGTTTGAGCTACCAAACCCTTGGAGAAGAATCCCTTTGTAATTATTTCAGATCATAAGGAAGATGTCAATTTATACCACACGCAAGGCTTAAAACTCAACCTACACAAGATATGAAAACACAGCTCGATATTTGCTACTACAATACGTTTGTCATGTTTTTACAATTATGTATCACTTTACCTAAAATTGTACAAAAGACAGCTGAAGTTAGGAATGGAACTTCTAAGCTAGAAAAAGCTTACAGTCAGAGGCAACCCTTTAAAAGGTCCAGTCTTAACCCTCAAATATATGAGTAGTGAAAAGTACCAAACCACACTACTATTCTTTTCAGGATAGAAGGAGTAACGTATTGTACTGAAGGATATTTCTATCCACCATATGAGCCCCTATAATAAAGAGGAGCAGGAGCAACAATAGTATAGGGTATTAGGGACATGAGGAACAACAAATCATACACTTCAAATAGCCACTACTTTTTCGCTAATGATAATGTGCCCCAGTTTTCTATGAACTAAGAGCGACAAGAGCATCGAGAACAGAAGGAATAACCTTAGGATGCTTTTTGATCAACTTGTTAGCATTAGCTTCTTTACATACATTAACTCCCCCAATGCCTCTTTATAGAGTTTTGAAGATATGTCTTCTCCTTTGGCATTTTAGGCCCATGATACCTCAAAGCAACAGTAGGCGGAGCAGTTATGCTATCTTAAACCTTAGAAATCTAGACATTTATTCCCTAAACACTTATACCATCTGAGCAAAACCTCAATTTGAAAATTTTTTACTATAAAAACCTAGTTTTATTCTATTTTCCCAAATTGCCCCATTCTTAACTTTAAAAAGTCATTCCTTATCTTGAAAACCCTTCTATGTCAGCAACACAACATTTTGAGTATTTACTTACTAGTGTTGAACAAGGAACATAACAAGTTTTCAGGAAAATTTCTATATCTATGCCTATTTTAAAATCTGTTCTATATGTATGCCTATATGAAATGGTGTTTCCAAAGGGGTGGAACTCGCATTCTCTGAATGCGAGTTATACACATTTTTTTTTTTATAAAAAAAAAAAAAAAAAAAATTAACGTTGACCGACCTCGCATTCGGGGAATGCGAGGTCGGCTCTACTAATCTTCTGCGAGGCTCAATGCCTCGCAGAAGATCAGTCCCCCCAATTCCTCCCAATTCCCCAAGTCCCCAAATCCCGTAAAGTGAAAACTAAACTTGGAAAATATTTCTTTCTTTAGGTAAAGAATGTAGCCCACACCGTCGAGAATAATTGTTGGGTTTGGTTGTTGGCAGGAGACATCTGGTCGTAAAATAGGGGAGGTTCTGTCAAAATTTTATCAAAAATACGATAAATTAATAAATTAACGGGTTTACACATTTCATTCGCGTACTATTTCGTTACTGTTATAGTTTATGATTTACGATTCACTATTTAAATGATTTGTTATCTTACAGTCAAATCCTTCATTTTTCTATTTTTTTAATAGTGCACAATTTCCATTCGTAATATACATAGTCAAATTTCCGAAATCATTCATTTTTTCTATTTTTGTAATAGTGCATGATTTCCATTCGCAATATACATAGTCACATTTGCTAAATTCTACAAAACAATATATATATATAGTCAAATTAGCTATAACCAAAAAAAAAAAACCTAAATTCATTACAACGGAATTTTTTGCTTAAAAAAAAATAAAAAAAAAAAAAACAGGTGACCTCGCAATGTGAATAAGGAGACATCTGACCTCGCAGTCCTGAATGCGAAAAAAGTCAAATAAGAGATTTTTTTTTTTTTTTAAATTCTGGAACTCGCATTCGGAGAATGCGAGTTACACTCCTCCGGAACAGCAATTTCAAATAAGCACCCAAATAGAACAAAGTTAGAAAAATGGCATATTTTTAATTTTCTCCAAGTTTTCAAGGGTTGGTCGATTAAAAAGGAAGTAACTACAAAATTGTCAATCACCCCAAAAAAAAAAAACTACTTGTCAATCAATTTCTTTTCAAATTCATTAAAGTACGTTGTTTCAATTTTACGTTCTAGCACAAAGGTAGTTGACTTGTATTTGATTGGGTAAGATTGGAAAATTTTTGAAGAATTTGTGAATCTTTATTACTTTGGTAGAATTGGTGCTTAATTTGGCTTTGTTTGTAATTGGATAGTTTTCCTTATTGACTTTGTGGGTAACCAGGTGTTTTTTTTTTTTTTTTTTGGAAAATATAGACTTTAATTGTGCCAAGTATATTGCGATTTTGAGCATACTTGATTCGAATGGAATTTTTCCTACATTGCTATATAATTATTGCTGTCACTTCTCAATTCTTCTTTCTGTTTCAGTTTATTTTTATCTATTAGTTAAATTAAAATCTCACTGGCTCAAGATTCAAGAAATTAAACTTAATAAAGAAAGCAAGACAAAGGTAGATGCCTTCATTGACCAATTTGATTATAAGGATTTGGATGTACAGATTTTCACTAGGCAATACAAAAGTAAGCATAATACTACAAGATAACTGGCATATCTTGGAAGTTTTTATAGATGGACTATCAATAATAGGTTCGGATGTAAACCATGACGTGTGCAAGAACTTGGTTTGCAATCTTTTAGAGGTTGATGAATGCTATATAGTTTCTCAAAATATTAAGATTGATGATCTTCTCCAATATAAAGATCATCCAAATGAAGATGTGGAAGTTGGGGCCTATGCCCTATTTATAGTTGTAACCCTTTTAATTCCTAATGCTCAAGAAGATTGTGTTCATATACTTTTCGTCAATCACATAAAGACTTATGGAAAATAAGGCGTATGCAAGGGCAGTTCCAGTTCTTGCATTAGGAAATATTCCGCACAAAAGGTTAAGCTTTGGCTAGAGAAAAATGAATTCCTCATAATTTACTTTGTTTCTCACTTATTCTAGAGATCATTTTGTTGGAGTGGTTTCCTCCTATTTTACTAGAAGTGCTAAATAGAAAGATATACTAGAAAGTTTCCAATTGCCAACCAATAATCCTCTGATTATTTGTTGGACGGAAATGAATGCTAAAGTTCAAGCTACCCAACCCTTGGAGAAGAATCCCTTCGTGATAGCTTCGGATCATAAGGAAGATGTCAAATTTGTAGCATACGAGAAGCTTAGAGATCAACATAAACAAGATGTGAAGACACAGCTCGAGATTTGTTACAGCAATACGTCTGTCCTGTGTTAAAATCATGTATCATTTCATTAGCTAAAATTGTACAAAAAGCAACTAAAGTTGGAAGAAGTGGAAATTTCAAAATGGAACATACAATCGGGCGACTATCCTTTAAGAGATTTGGTCCTGATCCTTGAAACTACATGTCCAATAAAAATCCTAACCACATTATGATTATTGGCAGGATAGGAGTAACATGATTGTACCAGAAGACCCCAATAATGAAGAGAAGTAGGAGCAACAAGAGCATTAGGGACAGGGGAAACACCAGGACCTCAGACAACTTCAGGCAGCCACAGCTACTTCACTAGAGACAATATGCTCCAGCTTTCTATGAACTAGAAGCAACAAGAGCATTGGGAACAAGAAGAACAACAACCGCTTCTTATGATGTTCCTTGATCCACTTGTCGGCACTGTCCTCTTTATAAAGCTTAATTCTGCCAATGCCTCTTTAAAGAGTTTTGAAGAAAATATTCCTGTGTTTTTCCATTTCGCATTTTAGGCACATGATACCTCGAAGCAACAAGAGGTGAAGCAGTCATGCTATCTTAAACCTTAAAACGTAGATATTGATTCCCTAGACACTTGTACCCTCCAAGAAAAACTACATTGTGAAACTTTCCAACTATAAAAATTTAGTTTCATTCTACTTTTTTCAAACTAGCCCCACGCTTAACTTTCAAAAGTCATTCCTTGTCTTGGAAACCCTCCTATGTCAACAACTCTGCATTTTGAGCATTCACTTACTAGATTGAACAAGAAACTAATCAAGTTCGTCTCAACGGTTGGCTGAAGAAAAAGGGAGTAACTACTTGTCAACCAATTTCTTTTTGAATTCATTCAAGTTGTTCTAATTTTACTTTTTAGCACAAAGGTAGTTGACTTATACCTGATTAGATAAGTTGGATAAACAATTTGAAGAATTATTGCTTTGGTTGAATTGGTGGTTAATTTGGCTTTTTTTGTAATTGGATTGTATTAATTATTGACTTTAATGGTTGGACAATTTTTTATTTTTTATTTTTTGAAAATGTGCACTTTAGTTTTGCTAAGCATATACAGTTTTTTTTGCATACTTGATTCGAATCTTCCCCTACATTGCTATATAGTTATTGCTATCACTTGATGATTCTCCTTTCTATTTCAATTGAGTTTGATTTGTTTGTTAATTAGAATTTTGTTGGCTCAAGATTTGGGAAATTAATCTTAATAAAGAAAGCAAGACAAAAAATGTAATTGATAGAAGCCTTCATTGCTCAATTTGATCCTATGGATTCGGAATTGTCTCTAGATGATAAAAAGGTATACATATAACACTACAAGATATTTGGCATATCTTGGGAGTTCCTAGAGATAGACTTTCAATAACACGATTGGATTTGAACCATGACGGATGCCAAAACTTAGAATGCAGTCTTTTAGAATTTGATGAATGCTTTATAGGGGCTCAAGCATTAAATTTGATGATTTTCTCCAACATAAAGATCATCCAAATATATGTGGAAGCAGGGTCTTATGCCCTATTTGTAGTGGGAATCCTTTTATTGCCTGATGCTTAAGGAGACTGTATTATTGTACTTTTCCTTAATCACATGAAGGACGTATGGAAAATAAAGAATTATGCATGGGGAGCTACACTTCTTGCATTTTTTATGAGCTCAGTCAGGAAATGCTCCGCACAAAAGGCTTAGGCTTTGGCTAAATAAAAAAGAATTCCTCAACATTTACTTCGTTGCTCAGTTATTCTAGATATTATTTTGTTGGAGCAGCTTCCTCCTATTTTATTGTTTCTAAAGTGCTGAAGGAAGATGCGCTAGAAAAGTGTCAACTACCAACCATTATTCCTCTGATTATTTGCTGGACAGAAATGATTGCTAAAGTTCGAGTTATAGAATCCTTGCAGAAGAATCCCTTTACATTGACTTCATACTATAAGGATGATGTCAAATTTTCACCATAGAAAAGGATTAAGGGATAGTTTACATAAGATATAAAGACATAACTCGAGATTTGTTACACCAATACGCTTGTCCTGTGTTACAATCTTGTATCACTTTATTAGGCAAAATTATACAAAAAGCAGCTGAAGTTGGAAGGTGCGGAAATTCCAAAACAGAAAAAGCATACACTCTAGAGGCTACCTTATAATGGATTTGGTCCTTATCCTTGAAACCGCATGAGCAATGAAAATGCCAACCACACTATGATTATTGGTAGGATAGAAGAAGTAACATGATTATACTAGAGGATTTACCTGTCCACCATCAGAGCCCCTATAATGAAGAAGAGCAGCAAAGAACAGCAAGAGGATCTAGGATAGAAGGAACATCAGGATTAGACAACTTCAAACAGCCACCACTTCTTTACTAGTGACAATGCACCCCAATTTTCTATGTATCAGGAGCAACAAGAGCATTGGGAATGGGAGGAACAATAGCATCTTCTCTGGATGCTCCTTGATCAACTTATTGACATTGGCCTCTTTATAAATCTTGATTCTGCAATGTCTTTACAGAGTTTTGAAAAGAAGATTCATATGGCTTGCCTTTCGCATATCAGGCCCATGATACCCCAAAGCAACAGTAGGCGGAGCAATCATGGTATCTTAAACCATTGATTCCCTAAACACTTGTAGCCTCTGAGCAAAACCAAATGTTGAAAATTTCCAAATGTAAAACGTTAGTTTCATTATACTTTTTCCCAACTTGCCCTTCTTATAACTTTCAAAAGTCTTTACTTTTCTTGGAAGCCCTCTTATGTCAACAATTCTGCATTTTTAACATTCACCAACTAGCAGACTTGAACAAGTAACTAACAAGTTTTGTAGTGTTTGTCAATAAAAAAAAGGAGTAACTACTTGTCAATCAATTTCTTTCAAATTCATTCAAGTAAGTTGTTTCAGTTTTACTTTTTTACCACGAAGGTAGTTGATTGGTACTTGATTGGGTGTGATCAGATAATTGTTTGAAGAATTTGTAATGCTTTATTTTTTGGTTGAATTGGTGGTTAATTTGGCGTTTTTTGTAATTGGATTGTACTGCTTATTGACTTTGATGGTTGCACTAAGTGTTTGGAAAATGTGCAATTGTGCTAAGTATGTAAGGTTTTTAAGCATACTTGATTTGAATAGAATTTTCACCTACGTTGCTATACAGTTATTGCTATCATTTGAAAATTTTCTTTCTATTTCAATTTAGTTTGATTTACTAGTTCATTAGAATTTTCCTGGCTTAGGATTCGAGAAATTAAACATAATAAAGAAAGCATGACAAATGATCCAATTAATAGAAGCCTTTATTGACCATATTTGATGTAAAGCATTCAGTATTTTTTCTAGGTGATACAAAAGTATATATAACTATAAGATATTTGGAAAATCTTGGAAGTTCCTTTAGATGGACATCCAATAATTGGATCATGGTAACATGATTGTATTGGAGGATTTCTATATCCACTCTCAGAGCCCCTACAATTAAGAGGAGCAAGAGCAGGAGTAAGAGCAACAAGAGGATCAGGGATAGGAGGAACACCGGGATCAGATAGCTTCAGACATCTACTACTCCTTCATTAGTGACAATGTGTCCCAGTTTTCTGTGAACCACGATCAATAAGAGCATTAGGAAAAAGAGGAACAACTGCAGTTTCTTAAGATTCTCCTTGATCAATTTGTGAGCATTAGCCTATTTACAGAGCTTAGTTTTGCCAATGCTTCTTTACAGATTATTGAAGACGAGATTCATATGACTTCACCTTTCATATTTCAGGCCCATGATACCTTGAAGCAATAGCAGTCAGAACAATATCAGTTGTGGAGCAATGGGATCGCAAGAGAAAGCACAACATGACTTGCAAGAGAAACCAAAACATGGCTCGCAAGAAAACTTACGACATGACTCTCAGAACGCTACAAAGATCTCTTGCAGATTAAACAGTTACACTCTTGGAAGAAATAAAGCACTTTACAGACATCACTAAAAGTCCAAGGAAGGATTTCGAGTTGGATGAGGACTGGGACAAATTCAAATACTAATTAGTTTACTTAATGTCCTTTTAATTGAGCTAGAACTGTTACTAGTGCTATCACTACAATTTGAGATCAACAGTGTTTTAAGCAATTGGCAGTAGATTATGAAGAACACAATGTAAGATTTGACTGGGAAATATATAGGCTATAATACTAATGTAAGCTTCTGGGGAATTTACCGCCCCTCAACAAAATAAAAAAAAAATAATAATAATAATAATAATAATAATAATAATAATTGTTTGATTTTATTACAAACCATGCTTGAATTGCTTTTGTTTTTATGATAATATGGTAGGTGATTGGTTGAGTTCATGACTCATAATTTGAAATATTTTGATATTATTGCTGGTGTGATGTGCTTTGTTCATTTGGAATAGTGAAATGTTAAGTTAGTGAAATGTTAAGTGTTTGTATATATGTGTTGTTTGGGATTTGAAATGGAAGGTCGAACATAGATTGCACTTTATGTTTTGAAGTAGTCAAAAATGGGATATAACTCTTAAAACTCAACCATTTTCAAACCCTATTTGATAAAAAATACTTCACTGCTTAGTTTTTATCACAACTAATTTTCGTTAAACTTCTTTCCAATACCAATTTCAAATGAAATGGTTAATTTAGTGTACATACATCTAAATTTTTAAATGATTTCTATAATAGGGTTAGAAATGAGTCGGGCCATTTTTTGATAATTGCGATTGAAATTGCATTTTAGTTATTGATCCTTAAGTTGGTTAAATTCTTGTAAATATTTCATTGATGGATTTCATTCCCTTCCTTGGCCATAATGCATAGTCGGAACATGGTTATGTATTGTATATCTAAAACGAAGGCCTCTAACACAGAAGGCTTCTACGTATCATGCTAACGATCATTGTTTTGGTGAGTTGGGAATTTGAGAATTGGCAACCCACAAAGGCAAGTTAAAAAAATTAGATGCCCTTATATAAAGTGTTGTTTAGAGAATGCAGTCTCTAGAGGTTTTCATAAATCTAAATGGTAAATGACTAAATGAAATAGAGAAACAAAGCATTGCATGCCTAAAATTTTAAAAAAAAAAAAAAAAACAAATTGTTTCAATGGGAGATTTTCCAACTAACTATCTACAAAATATATTTAGATGTATATCAAAATGGAATTACTTCAAGAGACCAATAAAGAGTAACAAAAATTTTATTTTCCATTAAGATTTCTTACTTACTGGTTTTGTGAACTATTTTTTTGAAGGTTCGTATCTGGTTTATTATCTATTTATGCATTTACCCTGCTATGATTCACCAAAGTTTACTCATAAATTCTTTTGGAAAGCTGAATTAAGTTGAGTTTTTCGTTGTTCAAACTTAGTAGTAGCAGCAGCATTTAAGAAAAGTAAGGGCGCCATATTGGCTACAAAAGAGGTAAATATATATAGTTAAACAATTTTAACAATGCAATATATCCATTCCAAGTACAGAATCTAGAGATCAATCCCAAGTTAGCAATAGGTTGATAGACATTTTTGTTTTTCAATTTTTGTCATGTGTTTTCTACGTACACATAACTATGTATTTACTGGACTTGAATCATTTGGATTTTTTGCTTCCTAAAGTGGAATGGGAAGAAAGGATTGAAATACAAACCTTGATTTGTACATAACCAAAAACTCAAACAAAAGACCTTGATAAACTATTATTCCAAATTCCAGGTATAAGTATTACACTGATCCATTCAATAATACAACATATCCAAGTCAAGTCGAGAGACAAGATATCAATCATAAGTGGACAAAAGGTTGGTAGTTTTTCCTTCCCTCTACAACAATCACCACCTCTATTAGTAGTCATTTCACCACCACCACCACCACCACCACCACTACAACCAACACAACCACCGCCACCGCCACCGCCACCCACCACCAAAATATTTCAGGTAAATTTAATTTTTTTATGGAGTCCAATTATTTTAATTAATATATTTTTTTAATTTTGTTTAAATAATTAATTTTGTTAATGTAAATGTTTTATAAATATATTTTGTGTTGGTAGTTTATATTTTTTATGTTTTTGTATTTTAGTTTAATAATATGCTGCTTTGATTATATCCCTTATTTTTTTTAATATTTAGAGAGAATGATCTTTGACTCGGGATATATGTTGTAGGTTTGGTTTCTGTTGATTGCGGTGAAATTTATGGTTATATTGTTTGTTATACTGAAATTGTGGGATGTTATTGCATTTTTTGTAGTACTTGTCGGGCATATATTACTCGTAACCCTTACGGGTTATTGCATTGGTCGTAGCCCTTGTCGGGCATGTATTAGTTATAAGTATGCCGATTTGTTGTACACATCTGTCCCTTATACAATCTGATCCCTGTATTTCAGTATATCTGTACAATATAACATAAATTTCACCAAATTTTTAAAAAAAAAAAACATATTCCGTATCCAAAAATGGGGTCTAAACATGTTCCATCCTTACAGGAAAATGGCATTTGATAGACCCCGTCACATTATCCTTTATTGGGGAGGAGAAATAACCTATGAAGGCGGTACTATATCCTACCGGCCAATGATGAGCAAGAACTATTCCGAATAAATCAACGGATTAGTTTTGTTGAGTTAGTTGACAAGATATACGAATTCATTACATGATAGGGAGCAGATGAAATTGAATATTGTGTACAGGCACATAGTTAGTCTTGGTGTTTACTCTGGCATTACATTGACAGATGATGGTATGGAAGGTATTTTTGATTTGTTTGATGCCGATCCAAATTTTTGTGGTGAATTGTTTATCGAGACGGAGGAAATTCAGCACGTACATGTAAGCAACAATGTAGGGGTGTATGGTATGGGATATTGCCTGCCAATGATGTCTCTCATGCATTCGACCATGGACGACCAGCCGTTGCAGTCCAATGCGCAGAGTCTCTTTGAACATCCGTGGTCGTTTGAGTTTTACAACCCAACTTGTTCGTTTTCAATGTCAAACTCAATGCAATCTGATCAAGCTATTGGCGCGCAGTGTAATAGAGACACTAGAGCAGGTGAAGGCCCAAGTACCATGCAATATCAACATATGGAGAAAGGTCTCGTAGATGAGGGTTTGTCAGCGGATAGTGGTAATAGTGACTCGTCATGGCATGCATTAGACAAGGATGACGAGTCTGGTCCAGACTCGAAAGACATATCGGATGATGATTCTGACGAGGATTTGGGGACAAATAACGATGAATGTCATACACAAGAGGATGTTCCTGCTTATCAACCCAGGGGGGTGGCTTTTTTCAATGATCTTGGTAACTACGGTGAGTACGATCCCATGGACCGCAGTGATAAAGATGGGCTGATTTATTGGAATGAAGAAAAAATATGATATTCGGTTGCACATGTACTTTGAAAGTAAGAACCAAGTTACTAAGGCAGTTACAATGTGGTCTATAGCTCAACAACGAGAATTCAAAGTCATAGAGAGCCGGAAGAGAACATGGACTGCTAAATGCAAGACTGCGTCCTCCGGCAGATTAGCGGCTGGAGATTGTGATTGGAGTATTCGGGTATATGAAAATGAATCTCTTACTGTGTGGAAGGTCACGAAATGGGTAAAATATCACGTATGTCTCGGTGAAATATCCGGTAACAACACCAGAAATCTTACATCCACAGTCATTGCTAACCAAATTATACACTTAATTGAAAATGATCCTGGGCACAAGGTCAAACAAATTCAGGCATATGTGAAGAACAGTTTGAAGGTTGACATCACTTACAAGAAAGCTTGGTATGCTCGCAGGAAAGCGATTGTGCTTGCATATGGAAGTTGGGCATCTAATTTTCAACAATTACCCCAATACGTTGCAGAAGTACTACGCTCCAATCCCCAAACTGTGGTGCAATGGGATGATCATCCCCACAGTAGCGAGGATGTGAAAATTTTCAAATACATATTTTGGGCATTTCGCCATTGATTGATGCATTCCATATGTGTAGACTGTCCTATGTGTTGATGGCACGCATCTACGAGGGGAGTATCGGGGTAAATTACTTATTGCAGTCGCTTTGGATGCTAACAATCAAATTTTACCTGTTGCTTATGCAATTGTTGATGAGGAAACAATACAAAGTTGGGGTGGTTCATGGAGCAGTTGAGACACCATGTTGTACGTGACTTGGAGACTGTTTGCATAATATCTGACCGGCATCGTGGCATTGTGCATGCTATGAGTGAGTCCCCTTTATGGCAGGAGCCATTTGCATATCATAGATTCTGTCTGCGTCACGTTCGGAGTAATTTGATGACCAAATACAAGAATGTAGAAGTGAAGAAGTTGTGTTGGTCTCTTGGTGTCAAGTTACAGAGGCGGAAATGGAATTTGCACCAACAAACAGGATACAGCTGCAACATCCAGAGGCATGGAGATATCTGGTAGATATTGGGCTTGACCGGTGGTGCCTTGCTCACGATGGAAATCGTAGGTGGGGAATACATGGTACAAATTCTTCTGAGAGCTACAATAACGTGTTGCGCGGAGTTAGACTACTTCCGATAAAGGCTATAATTGATAGTACATTCCATCGGTGCGTAAAAGTATTTGTTGATAATAGTGCACGGGGTGCACACTGTCGCACGTCAATTACACCAAAGAATTGGAAAAGATTGTTGTCAGTAGACAAAAAAGGTGCAGGACACACAGTCATGGTTTTTGATCAGTCTACTGGTGTGTACCGAATTAAAACACCTCGTCGTGTCACTGGTCGTAGTGGGAATGTACAAACTGTCAATTATGTACAGCAGACATGTACCTGTGGTAAATGGCAAATGTATAGGTTTCCATGTTCACATACTTTGGCAGTTTGCAGGCATAAGGGTGATGAACCAACCCGCCTGATTGCGGACTCATTACACCACTCGCATATATCGAGTGCACAACGTTAGTAGATTTGTTCCACAATCTAATCCAGATAATACACTCCTATTCATTGCTTTGTTCGTTTTTTGATCAATATGTCTGTTGAACGCCGGGCAGGACGGGTACGTGCGAGGCGCATACGAAACGAGATGGATATTAGGGATCCCCGTGAACCTAGGAGATGTACAAATTGTCATGAACAGGGACATAATCGCAGGAGTTGCCTTCCACGACAATAATGATTTGTCTTTGTATTGTGTTGTCTACATACTCATTTTATTAAATGAATGTAGTTTGTTTTTAATGTATTCGTTCATTAAAAAATATTGTATTATCAAAAAATGTTTGTCTAATCATTGATTACTATCAAAACATATCGTACAATCATTCATTCTTTCCATGATTATTTGTTTACGTATGGATGATCAATCAGCAGAGCTTGTTCATCCTGGACCATATGTACATGATATTATATCACCTATGACACCGCATATAGGGCTAGATCTATTTTTGACGGTCTTATCGATGATTCCACATTATAGGTTAAGCGTTGTGATGGAACTTTTTGGGATCACATGCCTATACCGGCGCGGGTATGGCATTATATTTGTTTGGCAGGTTTCGAGGGCATCGCATCTTTAGGACGTATTTTAGTGGATCATGCTTTGATCACCAGTCTTGTGGAGCGATGGCGACCCGAGACACATTCTTTTCATCTGCCCATTGGAGAGGCCACTATCACATTACAGGATGTAGAGGTCCTGTGGGGTTTACACATTGACGGCCCGCCCGTAACGGGTAGAGACACTACTCATTCTGCAGATGGTTGGAGCCAATTATGCATGGAGTTATTGGGTTTCATGCCTGCCGGATCAGACATTTACGGTGGTCGTTTGAAAGTTGGATGTTTGTCTGCCTCATTAGATCGTCCGCTTCCCGATGATGCGACTGATGACATGTGTCGGTAGATGGCACGTACATACTTACTTGTACTTATTGGACTAGGCATTTTATTTTCAGATAATTCAGGCAATAAAGTGCCACTACTGCATCTTCAGTTGCTTAGGGACTTGGAGACTGTGGGCCGTTATAGTTGGGGATCAGCAGTTTTAGGCACACTGTATCGCAGTTTGTGTGATGCCACTTCACCCACAGCTAGAAATATTTGCAGACCAGTACTATTAGTACAGGTATATTCCAGTACTTTATATTCATATAATTTTTATTTGAGTACTTTATCTTCATTTATTTGTATACAGTTATGGGCTTGGGAGCGCATGCCGACACTGCATCCTATCCGGTTAGAGCCCACACAGGAGCATCACGGAGCATATGGATCTCGGTACATATGTTTTGTCCCCTGTCTCTTATACACATGTTAGATGTGTATAAGAGACATTTTTATAGTGTGAGTGGGATGTTGGACCTGATCTGCGCAATGCTCCTCGGCATGTTTTATCTATTTTTCGAGATCAGTTACATACTTTGCGACCCAATGAGGTACATGCAAATATACATCCGTCGATTTCATTTCTTTTGCACATTGTCGTCCTCGAATTTCGTTTATTTACTAACTTTTTTTAGACTTCTTTGGTATTAGTTTATATGGCAGCCATTTTCTGATGAGCTGCTTGATATGCTTCCCCATTACTGCACTGCTGGTCGTGACATATGGCGTGCAGTTACTTATTTGATATATTAGAAAATCGTGGAATGTTATCTCCCTCATCGGGTTATGCGACAGTTCGGTTTGCACCAACCTATACCAGATCAGAGATTGATTGGTAATCAAGCTGCACTTCATTTGATAGACCATCGTGGTCGGGCGAACACTGATTGGGAGTTGACACACCGACAATATATAGATATTTGGGGTGCAAGCACAGATACAGTTGAGGTTGGTCTCCCATGTGTTGATACTACACATGCATCGGGTGATTACATGCAATGGTACCGAGCAAGGACGGTGATGTACCTATCCAATCCTAGTCAACGCCTTACTTTTGCAGAAGGCTACCTCGGCGATGGGGTGCACGTGCAGATTATCTTGTAAGTAATTATTCATTTTTTTTTTATTGTTTTTCTTTTTCAAATTACTTCAGTAAAACTAATTTGAACTTTCACGGTAGATGGATTCCATGGCTAGATTGTACTACATGTCGTTAGACAACATGACTGAGGACGATACTCCGAATAGTAGTACATGGGCACAGATCAGCCATTTCGCTTCTCAATCACTACATGCGAGGCGAATCTACTCGTCTTGATCTTCGGCCTCCGCCAGTTCCTGTTTACGTTAGACATCCACACCAGGCACATGATCCATATAGAGTAGAGCGGGCTCCGCGGCGAGGCGGACACACAGCGGTAGTCGTCGACGTCGACTCATCCATCCCCGCGACCCCATCTCTTCTGGATCCATCTCATGTGTAACATACCATTCGAGGGTGACACTTCACACATACTTTCGCCAATGCGCACTCCGGTGTTGACCATCATCTTTCGGACAGTCGTCCACTGCGCATGATCCAGAACATACTTTTCCGACTGATGAAGAACATGAACACGAACACGAACAAAGCATACCTTCACAGGCGGAAATTGCTCACCATACTCAACAGCAAGACACGCCTTTATTTTATGTCCGTAGATCAAAAAGGGTGCCTAAACCTACAGACTGTGGTACGGGCGGTAGATTTGGAGATCATGGACATTGACATTTGTTATTACTTCTCGTAATATTGTGTGATTGATGTATGTTATTTGTATATCATTGTTCGCCCTAGTCGGGTGCTTTTTTATTGTTATTAGGTTTGTATTTATGTTTTTTAGTCCTTGTCGGGCTTTTATGGATGTTTGTTACTCTTGTTGGGTTTGGTTGTTGGCAGGGAGAATGTTCGTAAAATAGGGGAGATTATGTCAAAATTTTATCAAAAATATGATAAATTAATAAATTTGCGGGTTTACACATTTCATTCGCGTACTATTTCGTTAATATTATAGTTTATGATTTAAAGGCGAATGGTTTACTATTCCCAACATATATCGTACTACTTCGTTAATATTATAGTTTATAATTTACGGTTTAGTATTTAAATGATTTTATCTTACAGTCAAATCCTTCATTTTTCTATTTTTGTAATAGTGCACAATTTCCATTCGCAATATACATAGTCAAATTTGCTAAATCCTTCATTTTTTCTATTTTTGTAATAGTGCACGATTTCCATTCGCAATATACATAGTTAAATTTGCTAAATCCTAAAATATATATATATATATATATATATATACATAGTCAAATTTGCTAAATCAAAAAAAAAAAAAAATTCATTACAACAACGCATTTTTTAAATGCGAGGTTAAAAAAAAATAAAATTTAAAGATCTCGCATAAAATTTAAAGACCTCGCATTCTCGGAATGCGAGGTCAATCGAAGAAATATATATATATATATATATATTTTTTTTTATTTTTTATTTTTAATTTCTGGAACTCGCATTCGGAGAATGCGAGTTCCACTGGTCCGGAAATACATTTTGCAATAGGCACAAAAAATTAGAACAAATTTGAAAAGGGGTATATTTTTAGAAATTTTCCTTCATACATGATATACATCTATAATGTTTTAGTCTTTTTAGTTGATACTTAGCAGGAGGATTTTCAACCAAAATTTCGACACTTTCACTGCTATTAAACTCTCTTCCAGTGCTAATGCTGGGTTTAAACTAGTCTATATCTATGTTTATATACCAAACAAAAAAAAAAGGAAAAAATGAGAAGAGGAAATAAATATGCTTCCCTACAGGTGAAAAAAAAAATCACTGGACTAAAAATTTGCAGAAATTATGTTTCTGCCAAACTATTTCGTGTGCTAACTAGTTAAGGTTTCTGTTGTTGTGGTTGGTGTCCCAATGTTGCTGCAACAAAGACCAAACAACATGAAAATTTAGAAAAAAAAAAAAGGGAAAAAAAAGCCATGTGACCTACTTTTTACACCTTTCTTTGTAAACTTTTACACTATATACTTGAACACTTACATGTGTTGCACCCCATCCGAAAGAGAAATGATACATCAAATGCCTTGTATTACTTCTATGAACCTATTCTCATTGGTTGCTTTTTGATGCACAGTAAGAATCCACATCCCAGGGACCAGCAACATTACAAAACCAGGGTTCATCAATTTTTACCCAACAATAGAACTCTCTATTCCAAATTGCGTTTATCCCTGCTATCCAAGTAACTCAATACACATTGCAAGAAGGAATGATTTTAATAGTTCAAAGAAAACTATTGCATGATTTTAAACATTTAAATTAAAAGCTTATCACCAACGTTGGACCTTCATCTACCTCGTTACTGTGCCAAGAGGTTTTGAGGCATTCGGTATGCAGTTATCCATATTGTTATGCAATGGCATACATTCAAAAGAAGCAGATGATGCCCTGACTAACTCTTCCTTCCTAGAAACTGAGTACATTTTAGCAAAACCCTCGAAACTAAAATTCTTGTCATCATTCACACCACAATCAGCAACCTTTTCTTAGCCAATAGACTTGTATTCAACATCTGAGTGTCCCTTGCTTTTTTTTTTCTGTCTGGATATATTCGTTTGCTATGTCTTCCAAATTACAACATAAAACAGAAGTAAATGTATTCCTTTTCAATAACCAACATATTTTTTCAAAGGTACATTTGGAAAAACTCTAAATTATGTTATACCACATATTTCACATATCTACCTACTCAATTGTTAACCAGTTATTTTGTTGACTAAGATTTATCATAAACATATTTTCTTCGATACTCTTGATTGTATGTATTGTTTCCTTAATCTTCCGTAAAAAAAACTATTTACAAGTAGTTTACTTCACTTCTTTTTCTTACACAAAATTAATTCATCTATCCGAATGCTATATCACTAAATTTGCAATAACAAAATAAAAGTCAGTATTGATGAAGATAAATTGCAGGAAATTCAGTTCCACCAACTTGCAACATTCACATTTTCTTAGATTCGACTTACTATTTGATTTGTGATCCCTTTTTTACGCATAAATACTGATCCACCACATCAAATTACGCTCTAATGATCTGTTACTTGTTCTTCCAAAAATCGTAGAATCCTACCCCATCCAATCTACAACTCTGATATCAGTGCATTTCTCACTCATCTCGTTATTCTCTTTGTGAACCATTTTCACCACATGTTCGTATCCGCCTTCAATTTGTATGCCAAAGTAACACATTTATCTACACAATATTGTCAAGGACCCATACTTTTCCATGTTCATCAATTCTTTGGTTAAGTATGATTGGTTCTAAATACCAAGAACTACCTTGATCTCATCATTTTGCCTTGTCCACCGATGCATTATGCACAAACTAGGAAATTTTCCAATTTCCTTTTGAATCAAGACTACGAACATGTAAACACATGGAATGCCTTCTATTCAAACTTCAAGCAAGAACACTTCAAGACCTCTTTTTGTCAATCAATTTTCCCTATCCAATAAATATTAGGAACTCTATATGTAGAAAATAAAAACTTTGTCCCTGTAGAAGATTGAATAGTATTAACTGGAATTAAACAACACCTTGTCTGCTTAGGTGCTTCCGAACCCTGTAGAAAACATTTCTAATGTAAACTTGTGATGCATGCTTCTCCAGCAAAACCATTGAATGGGTCATCACAGCTCGGCCATGTAACTGTAAGGCCAAATGACTTCACAAATTCAAAAAGGTGCACCTTATCACGTGAGCAGCTATTGAGGAAAGCATTCATCATTTTAGATCTTTGAGTGCTTCTCATACTGCCAAAAGATTGACCTCTGACATAAGCCTCCACCCAAATCTCTTGATCCTCATAAATCTTTTTAACCCAATTGTTACTCTGAAAACCAAATTCTTCAACTAATTTTCCCAACAATAATCAAATTCATGTGTGGAGCATTTCATCCTAATCAAATGGATCAGTTCAAGAAGTTTGCATTTAATATTTGTTTTGGCATTTCTATTAATGTGCCACGCACATAATCGATGCCAAGCATCTGAAAATATTTTTTTTATTACCTTTCTCATAGACTTATCACTGTCGGCATTAAAAAATGTTTCCAAGAGCCATTCATGTGTCTAGAATGACTCATCGGGGCTTAATGCACACCTAAAACTATACTACAAAAGTGGTTGTTTATACTTGCAAGTACAACCAAAGGCTTACAATATTCATTAGTCAATGAGTTGTATCGAGAACAAGAACAACACCAACCCTATTATAATCTAATCTCGACTGAGAATCCACCCAAAACAACCTATTAAGCCTTCGCTCTTCTTCATTGTCATACTTGTAGTAAAATATCTTCTTGTATCCTTCGCTGCTAAGTATCCAATTACACCCTCAGCATCCCCTATTACTATTTCTCTCCTCATTTCAATATTCATTTTGTTGTAAAGATCCTTTAGGAAAAATTCACATTCTGATGACCTCCATACCGTAACACAAACTACTCGAGTATTTGTGAAGTTTTCACACCTACTATCTTCAATATTCTTGCGTATGTATAGTCTCCGTTGCTTACTTTCTGTTGTGATCACAAGCACGTTGAACTCAACTTTCAAAGGCCATTTCATGATTATGTTCTGTATTAAATCTGGTGACTCCATATGCCATTTCTTTTAGCATCATACATTATTCTTAAACAAGACTTATATCTACAATGTGTCTCTCATCCGGGTTTCTATGTATTATCCTTCAAATTATACCACTTCTTAATACATTTTCTTGCGCTAAATCTAGTAGCCTTCACATACAAATTATAAAACTCCCATACTTTATCCTTGCTTTCGAATGTCATAGTCATCACATTTTCAACTGCAGAAGCATACTCACGAGAATCATTTTCATCCCCTTCAAAAATAGAAGCAAATTCACCAACATAATATCTATCCCTTTTAAAAACAGAACCGAACTCACCACAATCATTTCCATCCCCTTCTAGCACAGAAGTGAACTCAGCATAATCATTTCCTTTCTCTTCAAAGCCCTCTCTATTACTTGAGAAATTATCCTTGCCAAATTCAATATCCATTTTCAAATCAATGAAGTTTTTGGTTCCTTTATCATCCATCGTACAAAAGTATAAACGAAAACACCATAAATCAATTACTTAAATGTATAACTATAAACATGCACCGTTGATACAAACATTCAAATCAGGACATTTGAGTATTCATTGTTAACAATCGGGAAAAAATAACTCATACTGTTTCCACTTTATTATTCCATGTAATATCCACCTAAAATAGTATTTTTAGAACAAATGAATGTAATTGTTCTTGAGATTCCTTAAAGTTTTAATCTTTCCTTTTCTAATATTTAACACTTTCTGTGTAAACTAACATTTCGATCGACTATGTTTACATATTGACCATCACGATTGATGCAGAAATAGTATTTAAAGTATCGATTGTTGTTGTTGATCGATAATCCAGTTACTTCTCCTATACTTTAACCATGTTCACATTCAAAGATTTATGTATCAGGCACTAAAAAAAATTTTTGTTCTTTACAGCTTGTTTTTCATTATGTTTAACAACCATGACTTTTATGAATTCAAAGTCGAGGTGATTGGGAATATATATGCTCTTTTTCTCTCACTTTCATTTATATAATACATAGATTCAAGCAGACCCTTTAAAGATAGTTTTAATTAACTTACACAACAATTTCTTATTACTTAACAAATCAACCAATTCTGTTATCTTGTGCTCGTTCTTTTATTAGTTTTTTTTACTCACTTTTGATTTTTTCCTTATGAATATATTCGCTTACAGTCTTGACTGGTACGTATTGTTTCCTCAATGCTTCGGGGGGAAAAAAATTGTTTTACAATCCTTGACAATAAAAGACCAACCTTCTTATTTTATAAAATGGTAAACTATTTGCCCAACTATAATGCATTTACACTAATCACTTACTGCAACAAATAATTGTTCTACACGAATGCATGATAACAAAAACAAATAAATAAATAACAACAAAATGTAATAGCATCCATAAATACTAACTTAAGTTCCCACTTGCACTGTTCATCACAGGTTTTTTGGCCTGGTTTCGCCTGTCTCTTCTACAGTGCTATATCTCCATCCTTTACATGAAATATGTCTGTTAACAAATTTTTACTAAAAAGAAAATATCTGTTAACAAACCATGCCATACAGTATACAATATGGCTGAAAACATTGCGTTTGCTCTTGTCATGTATTGCTGTTAGTAGTCGGTGTGATTTAATATTATCATTTACTTTCTTACTTATGTTAAAGTTTATCTTCACCAACGGACTTTTAAAACTTACTGTTATTATGTATATCATACTATATATGTCGTTTTTCCTTCAAACTGACTAATGAAAATCAAACTTAACGAGTACTCACATATATGAATCTTGACTAATAAAAATTCATTCACTTCACCCTATAAAACATGAAAATTTTAATGCATAGGTACAACATCCTCTCTTGCACAATAATATATTACACCTTCCTTAAGGCAAAATTTTCTTTTAATGAAAAAATTGTGTCATTTTAACATTTCATTAGTAAATCCTCTAAACCACAAGTTAATAAAAACATAGAAGTTTTAACTAACTTCTTGATCAACATCCGCTTCAACAAAAGTGTATCAAAAATAAAAAAAATTAAAAAAAAGTTATTAGAAGAAAACGCCAAAAAATATATATATACTTATTAAAAGAAAACATGGTAACAGGCTAAAATCTCTAACTATCGGAAGACAATTAATCACCTTTTTTCTTTTTTTTTGAAGGAAAGGTAATAACTATCCCAATGAATTCTTTATCTGTAGTACACGTGTCAAAATGTGATAAGACCACATTTGCTTGCTTTCATCTTCTTCAACCGTGGTCTGCTTTGTGGTTTGTGCAGCCTTTTTGACCTTCATTCGATGAATTTAAATTAAAGCGTTTCAAAATTTTATTGTATTCTAGAATTTTCCCAAAAAATTAAAAAGGAAACCGACTAAATTCTCTCTCCACCGATGAAACAACACGTTTTGAACTATTTAAATTGAAAATCGAAATGAAAATCCAAAGATCTTTGGATTTTCATTTCGAATTCCATTGAAATAATAACAATTCCAACAATCTTGTATTATGCAAAACATGTGTCAATAGAACATTAAGCCTCCATTAACTCACTGCTGTTTTCCAATGGTAAATGTGCTAGAAGCAAAAAAGTTCAAAAAAAAAAATACGAAGTCGCGTTTGAAGACGTTACAATGCTCGTAAGCATATACCACTCAATAATTAGGAACTATACCAGTGAAAAGATTTAGGTGAAAATTTTCTAACGTGCTAATGCTTGTCAAGCTGATCTCTGTACATTCAAGTATATATTTATTACTACAAGGCGAAAAAAATCCGGATCCATGATACAAAAGCGATGGCAGTACCTATAATCTAATGACTTTCATCCCCATTCTATGTAGATAGCAAAGCCAAGAGCAAAAAAGAATTCTCTGAAATTCTTAATATTCATTGAAATGAATGCCACCAAGTTTCCACACAATATAGGTTGTTGCAAACATCACTGTGCTGATGAATACAAATGAAAAGGCGATGAGAAACACATGTCAAAACCCCCAGGAAACTCAAAAGTCCATCCCGGTTTTGGCATCCCTCTTTTGCTGTCATCAAATAAATTTGTAGGGGCTTCAGGAAGGCCAGGTCTTTTTCCTTTGTCACTTTCTTTCAGAGCATCTAGTAATTTGCTTCCTAGCTCTGGTTTAGATGCCTTGGATTCTGTGTAACGGCTGAGGACACGGGCAGCCCTGAGTTTCTCTCTTGCAGTTAATGGAGATCTTTTGAGGGCTGGTTTTTGGTCAGCTAAAGGTGCTTCTTCTTTTGAGTTTATGGAAGCCAGTGACCCGTTATTAACATCAGAGAGCTTAGATACTGGACCTTCCTCAGCTTTAGATTGTATTTCACCATCTCCTTCTGAAGAATATGAAAACTGGAGATTTGTGGCAGAGGATCGTTCATCTGAATCTGATCTTTCAGCAATTTTAGATTCCTTGATACTATTGTCTGTCACGACACCATCCCCATTTGCGACTGAAAGAAAGAATCTTCTTAAAATCAACCTATTCACTAGACAATTAGCCCACTAATTGTTAAACAAGAAGACCTCATCATTGATGTCCTAGACTTCCTTGAGGCAGTCGGGCAGTTCACCTGTAACATTATTATTGTCAAAAGCATGCCAATAGTTAGGCCCAAATATGACTTTCAGATCTCATGAAATGATAGGCATGATGGTCGCATAAAATAAAGATGTTTAATCCAAATATTATGCCTGTCAATAACCATAATGCCAAAGTGGAAAAATGTTAAAGAGCCAACAAGGTCCAACAAAGAAATTGATGGGAAACCAGCAAATAGGTTAGATGAGGTCATAATTCAGCACAAAGAATGACAAACAGATATCAGTTTCTAACTTTCAAGAGAGTAGTTGAGAATCTCCAGAAATAACCCTAGATTATTTTGAACCATTCAATGTGTAGTTGGTTAAGCCCATAGCTAGAGTAGCTCCATCTTTGAATTTGAGTGCATTAAAATTATGGCAAACACCTGATTCAGTTATAAGGCATACTACAAAAATGTCCTACTCTTTCTCTGAAAGAAGAACCAAAAACTTGGAATGCCCAGGCATTCAGAGATAGGTAAACATTCCATGTCTCTTTCAACCGCACAGTGAACACGCTCAACATGAATATATATAAAATAATAAATAAAAAAAAGAACAAATAAAAGGATTGGAGATGTGTCCAATGATAGAACTGATACATGAACATCATAAATGAGATTCCTTTCACTAGGTAGGATCGACTTCACAAAGGTAAGAAACAACTTATTGAGAATACTAGTCTTTTAAGTTAATTAAGGCGAGATGACAAATTAATATTACCTTTAGAACACAATTTCATAGAAGCAATAAAAAATAAAAAGAAGCACTTGGACAAGATAATGGCTTACAATTGGCAATGATAGTCAAACAACATACTTCAATCAGTAGTTGAACTTCTGTTCAATAACCATATAGATCATTAGATTTGTCTAAGGATATTCTAAATACATAACTTAGCGCATGAAAATCAGAACCACAGAACAAGATGAAACTCCACATGAATAGAGTTGAGAGAAAAATAGAAGTCCACCAATTGCCTAAAATTTAGAATCCCAGAAACAAAAAGTGAACTCATTGAAACAATAATAAAGACAGAGTTGACGACTAAAGGAATGACCTAAGCATAGCCTCTAGGTAACAAACAACTAATTACCAAAAAGGGGCAGCAGTGCCATCTCCCAAATATAAAGTAATAGATGGTGAAGGCTTGTCAAGGCTAAAGAAGCTTTAAGTAAAATGGGCCCAGTAGAATAGATGCTTCACCTAAACTTCAAAAGAGACAGGAAACCACAACTTTACAACAAATCAAGATCCCCCTAATACGCAGTTCAATAAACATCCATAAAATATTAAAGAAATATATTGGCACCTACATTCCGTGCATGTGATAAAATAGAACTGACCTGCAAAGCAAATAATTCTGTGTTACAATTTTGAGCATTTGATAGAACGTGAATCTTATTTGAAGCCCCATATCGAGGTGCACTTTGCAAATCATACAAGATATGAACTGCAATATTCCTGTACAATGCACAGACAAAATATGAAAAAGTAAGTAAAAGAAAAGACATGGTTCGACAATTTGTTAATATCCAATGCCTTTAGGAGACCGTAAATACAAATCAATAGCCATACAATTTGGAATCTATTAAATGGAAAGTGAAAGAACATTTCCACCTCTATAAACAAATTAAGTAAATGGTAATTAAAGAAAGGAGATAGAGCCTAAACCAAACAAAGGGAAAACCAAATAAGAAAAGCTGTAATAAACAAACAAAAACACTTAAGCAGGCTCAGTTCGTCAACAAGTAAGAAACAAAAATGAGCAAATGTAGATATCGGAATTAAAACAGTGAACCTTAATGAATAAACTAGAACACGAGCACAAAGCCCACTCCTAGACCCGACCAATCTAGGCATCAAACAGGCAAACCAAAAAACTTGAAGCGACCACCATGATTATGATATCATTTTACAAATGTCAGTTTCATCATAAACCATCCTAGTCCATCGTTCCAAAGAAACACATTTCTATTCCTTTCCAATACCAGAAGTCTATCCAAATCCAAAACTCTGAACCAAAGAGCTGATAATAGTCTCAACTAACATACTCATGTATTAATTGATGTAATATCACAACCAAATCAAACAAATTTGATAAAAGTAGAAGCAATCAAAAATCCCATTGCTCCTAACTAAAATCATGAACTCATTAGGCAAGTAAAAGGAAAATACTAACAAAATCAACATATCAATAGTATACAGAAAATTCAGCAAAAACACCACACAGATATATAAGCCATCAGTCCCGAAAACATGCAAAAGAGAAATTCAAAACACGGTAGAAAGAAAAGGGACGACAAAAGCTGACCAAGCAATGCGAAATTTAGAGGGAGTGGGAGCCAGCCGGTAACCGGAGCATGAAAGACCCTCCTCTGGGGTTGGCGGGAGAGTGTTCAGGATACTTAAGGATAAGGAACTAAGATCGAGTGGTCAGGAATTCGTCTGTCACAATTCGGAAGTCAAAAGGGGAAATCTTGGATCAATTTGTAATTTTGACGAGGTATCTATATCTACCAATACTATATATAAATGAAAAATTTTACAGTCGAAATTATTTTTTATATTTTAAATATTTATATTTATATTTATCTGTATAAATATTTAAAATACAAAAAAAAAAAAAAATCATAGAATTTTTCTATATAAATAATAAGGAAAGTTTTTGATATCTGCTCATACATCAAATTTATACTCCCTACTCTATGTATTATCTTTTAATTAATTACTTGTAACTTTCTCTAATTACTCCCTTCCTACATTTCATTCTCCATCCCTAAAATTATTTTTTTAATTTTTATTAGCATTTCCATAACCTATCTTTTTTTTTTTTTCTTTTTGAAATTTTGAACAATTTTTTTAATTGCACACGCTTCCCTATTAGTATAATTATAAACTATCTATACTATTTATAATTATCTATACTATATATAAAGAAGATGTGGATATAGTGTCTGTCACATTTATTTTGCCATTTGTATCCTTATTATAAATGTAACCAACTATAACTTCTTTCCACCCTCTATTACTTATTATATTTTTATTTTTTTGTATAATTTTTATTTACTAACTTTTTCACTATTTTTTTATAAGAAAATTGAGTACATCTTTTTTCTTTATAAATTGCACAACTATAGGGTGTACCTTTTTCCACTAGTATATCAAAGAAGGGGAGATTTAGTATTTGTCATTATTTGAATTTCTTTTTTTCACCCTTTTGTATGTGTAACTACCTATAACTTCTTTCCACCATCTACTCTCTATATTATCCCTTTATTTTTTTATATAATTTTTCTTTTGTTAACATTTCCACTACCTTTTCTATAAACAAAAAATTTGTGTAATTTTTTTAATTCACACCTATAAAGTGTGCCTTTTTCCACTAATATATATATATATAAGACGGAAAAAATCTACCGTCCTTTTTAGCATGTGTGTTTTAGGAAACGTTCCCTCCGTAGTTATCGATAGAAAAATTGAGGCATAATTGAATAATGTGGATTTATACATAATAGCAATCCTACCATGTGCTCGTTACCTCTAGTTATCTATTTTTCAAATTCGTTCCTTTTTTTCAAAAAAAAAAATTAAGTTTAAAACTAAACAAATAATAAATAATTCAAAACTAAGTAAATAAATAATCTCCAAGGAACTATCAAACAATTTGATATTGTGAAACATTCTTATAACATTTTGAAGTGAAAATATGTATTTATCTAGGAAAAAATAAATTATAAATGAATAACTTGATGATTTTATTAAGTCTAGAAAATTATATAAAAAATAAATATGCAACATATTACCACTCTTAATAATAAATAATTATTACTAGTCAAATAATACTAGCAATTTTTCATAATGAAATAGATATTAAGATAGTAATTTTTAGTATTAAACAAATAATACAATAGTACTATAGTATATGAAAGAAAGTTCACCATAGGAGAAATATAAAGTGTATTCTTGTGTATAGTAAAAAGTACCATAGGATCTATTGTATCAATTTAATAAAAAAAAGTCAGCGCATAATTAAATATAGTTGATATAAAAATAAAAAACATTATATATCACTAATCGTGAAATTATTAACTAAATAGTACTAACGATAATCAAATAGTACTATGTGAAACAAAGAAAAAGAGACCTACTATCAAAATATCAACATAGTACTATTCAAAATAATGTACTATCTCCTTATGCAAATTGTATTATTAGAGGTCCATCCTAGGGTTGTAAGTGAACCGAACTGCTCGCGAGCAGCTCGGTCAAAAACTTAACCCAAGCTACTAAAAATTAACTCGAGCTCGAGTTTGAAACTTTTGACGAGCCAATCTTGAGCATATGTATAATATGTTCGAGTGCTCGTCGAGGTTTTGAGCATTATATAATTTTTTAATTTTTTTTTATTATATGTAAAATTACTAAAATGTCTATACTTTTTCATTTGTTCAGAAAAATTACATCTTTTACCTGCGAAAAAGTCGAATTACTCGAATTCGAACTCATTTTACTTATTTTGAGCGAACTTAAATCAAACTCGAATTATGTCAAATTTTTCGAGCTCGAGTTCGAGTTCGAGTAGGGCACTATTTGTGCTCGATTTCACTCGTTTACACCCCTAGTCCATCCCAGTATTTTTTGAGATATTAAATTAAAATTAATATTTAATTATCTGTATCATCATAAAATAATTTTTTGTAATAAAATAGATATCATAATATTAATTTTTGTTGTTTGAAACATATACTAAGATAGTATTGTGGGATATGAAAGGGTCCTTTATATAAGAAAAAGTCATAGAAAGAGATTTTATAACTCTCTAAAGGGAAAGGAGCTACTATACTGTAGGGAAGTTTACAAATTACAACCCCGATTAAGAGGGGTTTATTCGCTCCAACTTGGCTACCCAACATTCACTGTAGACATGATAATTGGTACAATTTCACCCCTTCGTCAAAAGTCAAAATTTCTTTTGTTACATCCAATAGTATGTAAGGGGTTCAATGCAGTTTTGGATGGGAAAGTATTATTGAGATTTCTAGTTGTATTCTAACATATAGTAAAAAGTATTATCAAGGCTGTTATATCAACTTAATAAAAAAAATGGATGCATAATTGAACAAAGTTTATATGAAATAAAATAAAAATGAAAAAAAAAAAAAACCACATCGTAGATTACTAATCATGAAATTATCAACTAAATAGTACTAAAAGATAATCAAATAATACTATGTAAAGCACAAAAAATCATAGTTTCAGAATATCAACATAGTACTATCTAAAATAACTACAATTTATCCAAAATATATTGTAGATTACTAATCATGAAATTATCAACTAAACAATACTGAAAGATAATCAAAGACTACTATGTAAAGTTAAAAAAACATTCAAAATAACAACATAGTGCTACCTAAAATGACTACAATATACTATCATTTATCTAAATAGTATTATGAGGGTAGACTCACACTAGTATTTTTCTTGATACTAAATTAAAGTTACTATTGATTAGCTAAATTGCTACAAAATAAAATTTTTAATGAAAACATATTAGGATAGTAATTTTATTGATGAAATAAATATTATGATGTTATTATAAAATATGAAAGTAAATAACATACTTTCAAAATATCAACATAGTACTATTTAGATAAACAAAAAGCAACATAATAAAAGCAAAAAACATACTCTCATAATATCAACATTGTACTATCTAAAATAACTACAATATAGTATCCTTCATTTAAATAATATTACAAGAGATCCACTTTAGTATTTTTCTAGATACTAAATTAAAGTTACTATCAATTATCTGTATCGCACAAAATAAAATTGTTTCATGAAAATAAATTAGGATAGTAATTTTTGTGATGAAATAAATATTATGATGTTATTATAAAATATAAAAGAAATAATATGAGATGTCTAAATAGTAGCATTCTCTCTTAGATAAAAGGTACTAACATCAAATCTATTGTATCCACTTGATTAGAAAAATTAATGCATAATTATACATAGTCAATATTAAAAAACAAGAAATGAAAAAATTATATTAGAGGTTATTAGTCGTGACACTGTAAACAAATCTATAACAAATAATAAAATATTATGATATAAAGCAAAAGAGACTAATATATTAATATAGTTCAATTTAAACTAACTATAATGTAATATCTCTTATCTAAATAGTATTTTAAAAATTATCATCCTTAATTATATGAATTATCATCCTTAATTATATGAATGAGTATAAAATACTTATAAAATCAAATTTAACTAGTGAAGGGTACAATAAGTATGACAAAAAGTACTACATCATTATTTGAATAACATACGGTACAATGTTAACTGTATATCAATGTTTAAAAAAAAATTGGATAAAATAATATTAAATATTTGAAATATTATCAATCGTAGGATTTTTTTTATGAAAATTATAATTAGCATGATAAATATTCATAGTTACCTTATCATAGAATAAATTTTGAACGAAAATCATATTTAAAAATATTTAAATTTTTTCCATGAATAAAAATTATAACAAATAATGTATATTTAATGTATAAAATAAGTAGTAGAAATGGTTGGATAAGGGTGTTTAAAAGATGAGCATGGTAAAAGGAACCCAAATCATCACATTTCCTACCTTCAAGGAAAAGTTTGTATGCAAAATCTTCCAAAATAAGTTAGTTGCATTCAAAATAATCTAAGAGTTTACAATTATTTTACATATCTAACAGTGAGTATTAAATTAAGAATAAAATTTATTTTTGTAATTGAGCAATTATTAGACATTCCTGTAGTTAGGGACATAAATAAACATAAACAAATTGCACACTCTATTGTTCAAGGTTATTTGATTATTTTAGTAAATTTGTGATTTTGTTCAAAGTTGGCTTGTTTATCTATCGAGACGAACTCAAACGACCTTTTATGGAGCCGAATTCGAATTGAGCTCAACTAGTTTGGTTATCGTATATATATATATATATAAAGTTCTTAGTTTATTGAGTTGAGTTCAAACATAACACAAAAAATTAACAAACATTAAAATTTTTTAAAACTTGGCTTGATTATTGATTAACCAAATTCGAACGAACTCTTACAAAATCAGTTTGATTCGAGTATCGAATAACTTTGTTCGCATTATAGTCATACTAGTAGTTGTTCAAAAATCAAGACTCTCATTTGGAATGGATGGCCCACTAATTGAGGATACATAACCCCAATTTTGTAGTGAAGTGACTATCTATTCCAAATGGTTCCTCCTATTTATTGTTGACCAACTACTAAAGTGAGCCACCTACTCCATATATGTTCTTCTTATTAGTTATTGAGCAACTATTAGGATGCCTCATTTTAGTTGCTCATTTACTGCCATATACCTTATCAAGAGATGAACTTTTGGTGTCTTTTATGAATTTTTCATTTTACCCTTTATTAACTTTATTAATTTTAAGTTAAACCACCATTAATAACCCATTCCTTATAACTTCCTTATCTTTTCTACTTGGAGTATTTTTTTTAAAAATCACACACATAGTGTGTATCTTTCCCACCAAGCCACTATTGTATCTACACTATATTCTTTTAGGTTGTGCTTGGATTAGTAGATTTGACTTGTGGTAAGAATTTGAATTAAATGGATTTAATATGGTATATTTGAAATGACGTGAAATTTAAGTGGATTTGAAATCTATTTATTTAATCATTAAAATCTCACTCTAACTTGTGGATAGGGATGGGCACGAGGCGGGTACATACCCCTCAAGGCTTTAGGCTAATTCGCCCCTAACCTTGCGGATCAATCAACTTTTTACCCTAATTCGCCCCTCATGTCTCCAGGTAATTGGATGTCGGATACCTGCTAAAGGAGGGTCGGAGTAAACGAATACCTGACCCTACCTCTCTGTACAGCTAATTTTATTTCGCTGATCAAGTTTTTTTTTCTTTTCCATAACCAAGTTCTTTAATTTCAAAAAGAAACATGCCACTCTTGTTCAATTTACATCAAATAGATCAACTTCTTTTTATAATTGAGGAACCTAGTTTGTGAGGACTATATTATTAGAAAAATTGTTGAAAAATTACCAAAACTAGTTTCGTCCTCTATTTTCATAGAAAATAAAATTGTTGAAAAATTACCAAAACTAGTTTCGTCTTCTATTTTCATAGAAAATCAGTGATGGGTAAGTTCTTGTTGGCCCCAAAGCAATAACCTAAGAGGGGGGGTGAATTAGGTTGTATCTAAAACAAACCTTTTTATGTGCTTAATAGAAATTCAAACTTTATGCACCAAATGAAAACTTAAGCACAAATGAATACAATAGATATTCAACAATTTAAGCTTAAAGAACAAATAAGAATATTGAGATTAAGATAATCAAACCAAACTCCCAAGCTTCTCAAGCTTGGAGCTTTCAACTACAAAGAGCTTCTTACAAGGCAACTACCAAGTTTACAACTTGAAGTTTAGCCACTAAAAGTCTCTTCAAAGCTTAGGTGAGACAATAACCTCTTGTACCCAAATGAGGATCACTCTTGCTCACACTAATTACCTTTAGTTGAGCCAAGAGTTTTACACTCACAACCTCCCTTTGTTACAATCGTTATCTCTCCACTTTTACACTTGAAGAACTCTTACACTTCTAAGCTCTTTTCACAAAACTACCTACACTATTACAACACTTGTTCCCACTATTTCTCCCAAATAGCTCAAGAGTTATTTGTAATCAATGTAGAAGTCTCTTCTTAATTAATTCAGACCTAGGGGTATTTATAGTTGCCAAATATCTGCTTCCAACAACTTCCCAACGGCTATTTTCTTTACTGGAAAACTAGCCGTTGGAGATATTTGGCAACTATACATACCCCTAGCGTCCGAACAAACTAGCCGTTGGACCGTTCGGACGGCCGCTGCTAAACCCTACGTCCGACACTGCGTCCGTTCTCTGAGGGTATTTGTTCGGACGTCCGAGGATGCGTCCGATCAAAGTAAATAAAGTCTTCTGGAAATATGATCGGACGCTGTTCTTCGTCCGAGACTTGCTTCAATTTCTTTGTGACAGTCATTTGCGTCCGTGGAGTCTTCTGGTTGTTTTGTTTTTCTGCACACTTTTTAAACCATTAGTGCGATTTGGTCATCATCAAAACATGATTATCATAACTAGGGTTCAACAGTTCTATTGCCTTGAACTATCTCCATCAAGAAACATGAATATTCTGAATAACTCCAAAATTTGATAGCTCATAGACAATTAAAATACTTCATCACATTCAATTAATTTGTCATTTTTTTGGCAAATGAATTTCATTTGAGTATATGGAACATCTCCCGATAAATATTACGGAAAAAGTAGAAAGCTACAATCTGGAGTAAATCTAAAGTTTTAGACATTAAACAACATTTTGGCACATAAAATAATAATTTTATTAAAGGAGACAAAAAGAAAGGAAAAATATAAATTTGTAAACTGGAATAGGAGGCTTAGAATTGCTTTCATCGTAAACTAAAAAGGCTATAAGCCCTCCATGGCTGCAAAAATGGTGTAAAGAGCCCAGCCAAGATACAAGATAGAAGATAGCTCAAAAAATAGCAGAAACAGGGATTGGGATGTGGGAGTAACGGAGCTGACAAGAAAGGAGTGGAGTGATTATACTAGACTTGACTGCTTACATGGTATTGACAATTATACAATCAGTCCACATAACTTAACTTATTAAGGGTAAATATATAAATCATCCAAATGGTGCAAAGTAATCCAACATATTCAGATACCCCATCCAATTCTATAAATAGGGGTAACCTCATTATTATATCTTTACTGTCATTAGGGAAAATAACTCTCATAGTACCTTATATTTCACATTTGTACTTTTTAGTCCGTTACATTCAAAATGATATATTTTAGTCTCTTACAAATTCAAAATGCACCACTTTGGTCCCTCAATACATTTACAGGTATATTTTGGGTTGAAATACTCACATGTGTATTGTTATTCCGGTATACTACCCGAGGATTCACTGATCTGTAAGTTTGGCTTTTTTGGATAAGGAGGGATTCAAATTGAATTTGCCTTTATCTTTCTTCGATTCATAGACCTCACGTTTGGTTCTATTATACTCTTCTCCTTGTATGTGCCCTGATGCTTGTTCCAACAATTCAGAGTGTATGGTAGGCATCTCTTTGGCCAGCTCTGCGTTAAATTTTTTGGGCCGAGCACCACTACGAAAAGCTGCAACCATAATATTTTCGTCAACATTTTTTATTTGGACCGCCTCATCATTGAATCAAACAACAAATTTACTTAATGACTCATTAGACTTTTGTCTTATATTCATTAGTTGAGAAATATCCTTCTGGATGATAAATTTGCTTCTGAAATGACTCAAGAAGGACATCGTCAAGTCATGGAAAGTGGCCATTGAGTTTATTGGTAGTTCATGGATCCATTTCTGCGATGGACCTTTGAGTGTGGTGGCAAAAAGCTTGCATCTAATGGCATCACTCAATCCATAAACCTCAGGCGCGTAACGGCCACAACATGAGAAAAATGATCAAAGGGGTTAGAATCACCCTTATTTAAATTCGGCTGCTTAAACTGTGATGGAAGAGGCTGCATTTTAATTGACATGGTAAACAAATCTTGATCCACCTCCAAAAAAAAAAAAGAAAAAAGAAACATGAGTTACCAAATTATTTTTCTTAAGAATTTTGTTGAATTTTCCTTTCAAGGCTCTTGCTCTTCAAGTTGTTTAGAAACAACTAGTGAGGACTTGTTTGTTCCACTGATTTGGACCTTTGTGGACCAATTATTTCATGAATGGACGGTTTGTTTGGTCGACAGATTGCTGTTAGAGAATGCTCAAGTCCATCCAAACACCGAGAACGAATGATTTTATGCCTTAGGTTATTGCTGCTCATGGCATTTACAAGCTATCTGCCAAGGCAGGGACTGGGGTGAGGTTCTTTAGCTTATGTTCGTTCTGGCTAATTTCGCTATTCAGATGGAGTTCGGTTCTTGTCTTTCCATGAAAACCCGAAAAGATTTGAAATGGTCAGAAATATATTGCAAAACATTATTCTGCTTCTGTTGATCAACTAGAGAAATTCTAGCTTCCTCCTTTCCGGTGTTCTTAAGAAGAAGGTGTTGTTATTGCCTTCAGCTTAATTTCTATTCGCGCACCTTGTTGCTTCTTGGTTCTTCATTTTGCAAACTTTTAGTTGGTAAACATGACTAAAATTTGGATTTTAACGGTCAAATTACTGAAATTTGTAAATTTGAGATTACTTTTACCAGAAAATGGAAAAGAACGAACAAAAAAATAAGAGAAAACAATGGCTTTTTGTTGTAATTTCCACAGACGGCACCAATTGATGTTTGTGAAAATTTTAGGACGAAAGGATTTGAACAGAGGAGAGAGAAAAGACTAATATTAATGAGGAGAGATTAAGTAACAATTGAAACTCAAGGACCCCTTATTTATAAATGATGATTGGGAATGTCTGGGCAATAATGTGTGCCAATTAAACATAACATGTAATGGCGACAATACATAAATGTCATTAATGAGATTGCCATGTAAGTATATTATATAAATATCTAGTATCACGTAGACAACTAATAATTGTATTATCACTATTCTTTGCTAGTTTTTTTTTTTTTTTCTCCAAACGTCAATAGTTTGCTAGTTGCCATGTATCATCTTTACTTATCCTTTCACACAATGTTGTCCATTAGTTTATTTTTTGTTTCCAATAAAAGATATTTATTGATGTTAAAAGTTGAGAAGGGACAAACTAGTGGCATTATGTACGAAATAGAAAGATTCCAACCTCCTAAGTAAAGAATTATAAAATGGTACTTCTAACTTGGAATAAGCATGAAGAATTTCGTTGGAATAAATTTACTGTTATCGGGATCTCTTTTATTAGATCCTCGCAGACGTATTTTCGATTTTTTTCTTGTTCTTGGTCTAAAAATACAAGAAAGGAAGTGGATAAAAATATGTATTATGATCTAAATTATAAATGAATATGCATGTCGATTTATATCAATGATGATTTTAATTTATAAAAGAGACTCGTATAAATTAATCATGTGCCAGGAACTAGATTTGAATTGATGACACAAAAATTTTCAGTCCTCTGCTCTACTAGCTGAGCTATCCCAATAATTAAGAATGGCGAATCTATAGAAAGAGAGGGATTCAAACCCTCAGTAAACAAAAGCCTACATAAATTGTTCCAATGGAGAGTAAAACCTAAAAGCCTACATAAATTGTTCCAATGGAGAGTAAAACCTATCGGGTGGCGACTAGACCAACGTTATTGCTTCAATTGAAATGTTATTTGACATGCATATGATACAGCCAACTCCAACCATATAACCAAAGTTCTGCAATATTTTGCTTACTTTGGTTCACAGCGTGGACCATCAAATGAATTTCCAGCCTACTTTCACTCTTTCATACCGCAGTGCAAGTACCAAATTACCGTAATATTACAATCTACAAGCGTATTTAATCAAGCAATTCACAAGTTTTGATCCGTCAACTTCTGATCTTATACCATCGTTACTTGTTCATCTCTGGCTCCCTTCCTGTCGAGCTACGAGAGTAGGAAAATAGAAATATATGATGAGCTACTCGAGTAATGTTACGTGTACAAAGACTAGGATAGAAACCTTAGGACGGAGTTTTGTGTCCTTGTAATTCCGAATAACCTAAAGATGTGCAATTACTGACAAAGCAGATATAGTATTCGTAAGGAAAGAGAAATCCTGCCAATCATCTGCAAATGCGAATACAGGCATAGCAGATATAGTAGCAGTAACAAAAGAGAGAAACTCCTTAGCAGATCACAACCAATTATGGTAGCGGTCAGCATTCAGAAAAGAAAAACATCTAAGATGTCACACAAAGAAACAGATCATTTTAGACATTTATCACTCAGTTCTCAAATTGTGTTAATCATCTGTACATTTCTAGTTCTTTTCAATGGTTAAGGTTCA
This sequence comes from Cinchona pubescens, assembly GCA_025175665.1. NCBI lineage: Eukaryota > Viridiplantae > Streptophyta > Magnoliopsida > Gentianales > Rubiaceae > Cinchona > Cinchona pubescens. Next base: position 779,021 of record JANKKI010000092.1, read on the forward strand.
AAAGGGCGTTACACACAAAATAGCACAGAAAACACATTCAACGCATTGTTGTTTCAGCACTTGCAAATCGCATTAATGATGTACAAGTTGCAGACTAAAATTTCTGAGAAGCACCAGAATTTTCAAGTCCACTCGCAAAGAAATGCAGCCATTAACTTGATCCGCTCTGTGCTGGTTGTGCTTCGGGATCAACTTCCTTGTCAGCACTGGAGTTTTCAGGTGCTGGTGCATCTGATTGGATTGGTTTCTTTAATTGCACTATTATCATTGTCATGTTATCACATCCTTCACCTCCTGCTGTAGATGGTGCAAGACACCTATCAAGTACCCTTTCACATACCACGGAAAGCTTTGTCTCCTGCATGATTTTACATGCAGTGTCAAACAGTATATTCTTAAAACACAGTCCAACTTGTTATCAAGCTCAAGGATAAGATTTTGATCAATATTCAAAACAACGAACAGCTTTACAGGTTGAAAGACCAATATTGCTTAAATCCTACCTAATGTGTTTTAGATTCAGGCATTATAATTACCCAAGTCCAGTTACATTGACTAACATGGGGAAGAGATTCAAATCAATGGTGAACACCTTAAAGAACCTCTTCAACAACACACATTAGTTTATCTACAATACCATAATGAAGATGTTTCTCAAGGTATCACACTGGCAATTAAGCCCATGTATGCACACAGAAAGTGGGAGGCTGCTTACAGAGATCAACTGCTCATGTATATAATCCACGAGTTGCTGGCTTGACATGCAATCCCTGAGAAATATCAGAGAAAGAGAAGCAATTCAATTTGTGGAGACTTAATTGAGTGCTTTTTCTACACTACCAAGAATGCAGGTGATCAATATTGATGTACAAATGCCATATCATGTAAATGGTAAGCAGCTGTTGCATGCATAAATAGATGACCCCATTACACAGCAATAAGTACACAATATCTGAACATTGAATTCATGACCTCCCTTTGTTGATAGAAAAGTTCATTTGCAACCTCAGAAAATATCCAAAACAAGGCCAAGTGCTTGCTTGGAAAGCTTATACTAAAAATTAACTGATGCCTCTTCCAGAATTTTCAAGTCCAACCAGTCCTCTACCCTTCCTTTAACTTCTTCCATCTTATCCTTCCAATATTCAAAAGGGAAACAGAAAATACACTAGCATTCTTAATAAAAACTTGCCAAAAGAAAATGAGAGCCTTAAGTTGCTAAGGTAATTTGACTTTAAGCGAATTCATCAGTCAGAAAAATCTGTTTTATAAAGGTTCAGTTGCAAGTCTCCTTCTGTGATTAGGAAGATTCTAGTTTTTTCTAATTATAATTAGGTAAGCTCATACCTGTGACGCTACGAATACTGGTAAAGCAAAGGATTCATCAGCGAAATTCACTTATTTATTAATTCAAAATTCCAAAGACATTCCTGGGAGCCTCAATAAAAAATCTCTCAATTTCCTAAGTTAGTTTGCCTTCTGCAGAATTTCTGCAGTTCTAGTTATCTTACAGACTCCTATGGTCCTACCAGTCCACATGTGCAAAGTTAGAGACTGGCTATTTAACTTATTGATGGAAGTGGTCCCGATATATACACGGAGAAGATATGGAAAAAGTCAACTTCAGTTTTTAAGTTAGGAATCAATTGGTAAAGTCAAGTGATGTCCATCTTCTAAGACCTCAGATGCATTTTACAGTTATTGAGACAAGTAAGCAGCAGTAAGTGAGAAAAGGACGTATATAGCTGTCTTAAGACTAATATATACCTCATGCAGCTTTATAAGCTGGGAAAAAAAAAAAAGAGAGAGAGAGAGAGAGATTAGAATGCTGGATACTCATTTAAGTGTTGAAGAAGGACATTAACCATCATACAAACCTGACACACATCTAGCAGGAAATACAAAGTGAACGAGGATTTCTCAGGTGACTCAAAGGATGAGTTCATACCACAAACATTATTGCATATGAAGTTAACTTTTATTGAGTAAACTTTATGATTGATGTGAGAGTTTTTATAGTCTGGTTCCATTTTTTCTTTTAATATCACCAAGGATGTTACAAAAATATTATGTAAAAGTACTCTTCCGTTGCAACACATAGAAAAGGTAAAGCATGAGCAGGTGACCTTATTTAATGAGCAGTTGAGTCTAATATTTACTCATTTTTCAAGAAATAGTCACAATCTAGAGGTCAAATCAAACCAAATAACATAAAAGTTAGTTAACTATAGTCGGAGTCTCTCCCCACTAATTTCATCACTCACTCACTCACTCTCTCTCTCTCTCTCTCTTTCTCTCTCTATGACACACACACTCTCTGATGGGGAAAAAACTCATTATGGCTCTCCCCACTAATTTCACTAACTCACTCTCTCTCTCTCTCTCTATGACACACACACACACTCTCTGATGGGGAAAAAACTCATTATGGTACTCTTTCACTGGACAGAAACTGAAAATGAACACAGATTGGTATCAAAAGTTGGAAGGAAGATTAGGAGATGGATTCAAGTTACAATTTGGTCTTCTATTTCAGGGCAACGACACTGCAACAATTACACAACTCAAATAGCTTAGTTCGGTTTGAAGTTAACAGTCACTAGATTCAGTAAACTAAGTATTATCTGAAAGGAATACCTACTGTAGTTATCTAAGTTGACCAAATGTGTCTTCAGAATAAGAGGATAATCACTGAAAGCAATAATAAATGTCAAAAAGCTAGCAGCAAATCCAAAGAACATACAATCAAATCATTTAATCTAAAAGTATTTAAAAAAAGCAACCATCCTCAAAAGCTGAGTCTTCTGGTTGGTGAAGATACTATGAAAATATGTCTCAAAGCCAAGTCACTCCTTTTTGCAGGTATAAATGGTTTATAACAGAAGCAACACGTACTGTGTCAAAGTGCTTGAAATTCTTAGTACTGATACATTTTCTTCCAAAATAGCCAGTAAGCTCACCCATACTACACACTAAATATTCTTTTCACTGTGTAATTACAATATGGCATATGTAACATTTCAACGTATTATAAGCAGTTGCAATTATAATGAAACTCTGCAATCAAAGATTTATGTTACCCCCCACTTTTTAAATAGAGATAGTACAATGTGTAATTGTGTATTTATTTATTGTGAAAAGGAGAACTCAAAAAATGGAAATTCTTGTTATAACACATTTGACTAGTTATGATTCAAAATGTTTAAGAGCCCAAAACAGCATTTTGAAGTTCAAAGAAAGAAAAGATGTATTCTAAAATATCTCCAACAATATTCCCACATGATAAGCTAATAATATGAAACTAAAATTTTGCATGTATAGCAAATCATGATTGACAGTTATTTCTACATTTACCAATTATCTGCACAAAAGTATATTAGGAACTTCTCAGAAAGCTTAGCAAACTTTAACTACAAATTGAAATGCTTCTAAATTCACTGTTCAGAACTAGGTATTAACTAATTCAAGGGTCAAATGGAATGCATCTCTATATATTAGTTAGGATGTGTTCTACTATTTTGACCCCAATGCTACATAAGGTTGTTGGAACAAAGAATTGACACCTAATCTACACTTATTTTTTTCCTTCAAAATAGAATATCTCACCCCTCTTCTTCACAAAAATTTTATTACATAAAGACAAAGGGGAAAAAAACACTAATAGATCATCTGATCAGAAGACCACTGCACTGAACACCTCTATTAAGTTTTTGTTGTGTAAGCATATTGGAATCTAAAATCTTAAACCCAAAAAAAAAAAGGTTGATACGGCATACCAAACACCATCACATGCTAGCACAACAAATTCATCATCTTCGCATAGTTCCACCTGATTAGAAAACCAGGAAAATATTAACTACTCATCATTCATAATCCAGGAAAAGGAATTGATACAACGACCAACAGAATAAACAAAAATTGACTAATGAAATACAAGGAAACTGAAGAATGCAGGTACTTGACGTATATGATGCTATATTTCCTTCAATAAAACAACAGACTCCACTCTCTGCCCACCCTCTAATTCCTACTATACTCAAATAAAATCCTGGAAGTTCAACAAAAGAAGGCACTACTATTAATTAACTAAGGACATGTCATAACAGAACTACAATAAGTTAACAAATATAATAGTGAAACTGTGATAACACGTTTTAATAATTTTTTCATGTTTATGATAACTATAACACTACACTTTCTTACAGTCGAAACAGTTAAAGGACAAGCCATATTACATCTTGGATAAAACATAAACCAACACAATATTGCATATTTCAACCACCAATCACATTCCAAACAGACAGATTTTCACACTGCAAACCATTGCATCTAACCATAGATGACTGGTCAATGCTGCTATCCAGAACCATGGTCATGAGGATTGTGAGTGAAGTTGTTTTGCAGATTACACTACCACTTGCTTGTCATCAAAACTACAGCTTCAAGAAAAATCAACAAACATGATAGAGCAGAAGAAACAAATGCACTTCTGGTTAAGATTCTTACAGTGTTTATATCAGGATTAGCAGTTACAATTTGCTTTTCAGCAGGCAAAAATTTATTCTGCTTGAACTCCATATCCCCTGCAATGAATTAAACATTGATCAATCATCCAGGTTTCCCCAGGTTGTTACTGAAACTTTTATATTCAACACAAATACAAGATTCAGTTTGTCCTATCAACTGGATATAAGTCTGTTTCTTCTAGCTAGGGGAAAGGCAGCCGATGGGCTATAGAATGTAATAGCAAATATTTGAAGAGACCATTAAAAGCAATATGTTAGCAAACAGGATCTAACCTATAGCTCTTGCAAGATTTAGACTGCCGTTAACACGTCCTGCATGAATGAAACCTCCTGCCTTTAAAATCCGCTCCCTCTCAACCTCAAGATCAGGTTTATGATCCCTAGAAAGATTGTATGCCTGAGTAGAAATAGGTATAGTGCAATTAACTGTCTGCCTTGAACAGAAAAATTCAAGAAATTGCATCTGAAAGGAACTCAAAAGAGCCCATTAAGCACAATAAGAGTAATATCAGATGCCAAGTCACTGCTTCATTAGTGAAGACATAAGGGATTGACGGCATGTTCCATCTAAAAAAGAAACTTCATTTAAGGTCAATCGTAACTTAGCAGCATAGATACTCTTTCTGCAAACCATTTGTAGGAAAATATTGTAAAATCTATCACCAAAATTTGTAATTACCTGACCCTTACGAGATATTACACAGCGAGAATCACCAGCATTTGCAACAAGAAGTTGGTTGTCCCTAATAATTGCAACACATGCAGTGCTGCCAGAATTTGGTCCAGAAAAATCAGAATGAGGTCCCTGTTTGCAATAGGAAATCATTAGACAAACCAACAATGATTAATAATAACAACTAGAAGAAAAAGACGACAACGAAATAATACGTAGTTCATTAAGCGTACAAGAAGAAAAAGAAGGATAAAAAGAACAATATGGAGCTCAGTTTTCTGAGCAAATAACAGTTCGCCACCAACTAATTTTACAGTTCCTTGATGAATAACCTTTTCCAGACCAGTGTTACATGGATCGCTCTTTTCCCTTGCGATTTGTGTTCCGCGTACTATCGTTCCTGAACATAGATCTTTTGCGATCCAAAACAGCTGGCTCTTTTGAGCGTTTCCAATGAGTTGTGAGAGAGAGGGAGAGTAAGAGTCAAAAAGGATAGAGAAAATAATAGTAACAAGAAGTTTTGTACTTATTAACTTCTTTTAGGGAAAGTAGGAGTCATATAGGAAAGAGGAAATAATAGAAACAAGAATTTAAGTACTTGTCAACTTCTTTTTATAGATAAGAATACAGTTATTTAATGAGATTAGGAAATTGTTGGTAAACTTATTAGTTATCAATACTTATAATTTTTCAACTACTCAATTCTAAGCTAAACAACAATCCTAAATAACGAATTTCGAACCTAAAAAAGCGACCCACCTAAGCCTACCCCTCCGTACCATGTATCGAGAAAAGTCCCCGTACCGCGAACCCGAACCACATACCAATCCGTACCACGATCCATGTAACACTGTTCCAGACAAAGTAATCAATTTTCGAATGAAAATATTTAGGTACTAATCCATTGTTCTTAAAAGACTAAAATTTATCAGCTAATGTATGGCAAATATGTCTCAATTCTTAAAACATAAAAGTGCCCTTAATAAAGCTCAAATCTTGGGAAAAAAAGAAAGAAAGGATAAAACTATGCCGTTTCCTATAAATTGTACCCTTGTTGCATTTTGCATGCAAAATTAACTTTTCATACATTTTTTACATTATTCTTCATGTTCCACAACAATTCTTCCATTTATTTTACTTGTAAATCTAACACATTGCCAAGCATTGTAATGCACAAGACCACGAATGAGGAAAATTTGCTAATTTCTTCTGTTTTATTTTTTTCCCTCTCTTCTTATTTTCATTTTCTTCCTTTTCCTATTTCATTTTCATGTTCTTCTTGTTCTCTGCTTTACTTATCATTCTACCTCCTTACCCTGTCAAAAGTGTACCTCAAAAGCACCCCAAAAAAGGAAAAGAGAAACAGGAAAATTGAAATGCTTTTGCATAGTGGCATAAATATCCGATCTAACCTCTGAAATGGACACAACTAAATGCTACTACATAATGCATTAAAAGAGCAAATAGTTTAAGAACCAAGTGGGAACATGATGAAAAGCTTGAAAAGGGGATAAATTTCAATTTTTTTTAGTTACCAATCTTGTGTTGGTTTAAGAGTTCTAGTATAAGAAATATTCAGGAAAACAAGAAAGAATACAAACAGAGGTTTATTCCAAAGATGACCTAGTATTTGATGTTTTATGTGCAAAACTGACAGATTATGGAAAAAGATTGTGCAAAACCTAAGAACACAATGTGTGCACAAGCATATATATCATATGAAAATTCTATACATTGAGGAAAAGATATAGGTAACATAGACAAATTAAAATGACAGTATAATGTAAAGGTCTGTCAATTAAAATCCATGTAGCTTATTCTATAATTTAGAAGTTCAATTAATGCCAAAAAGATCACTAACTTTGTATTAGTAAGTATGTAACCATAGCAGAAAGAACTATCAAACCATAATAGTTCTGACTAATTACTCCTGAATAAGCACAATTTTCTGGTGGATCCTTCAAATATAACCCACAGTTTATGGACCTCAATTGGTCGAACAATATTTTTAACTATGCACATTCAGACTACCAACTTTACTAGAAGAAGATTTCCGTCATAAAATAATTTGTTATGAAGAAAACTCAAGAAATCTAAAAACTCAGAGAAACAAATACCTCTTCAAAGGCCCAATCATCAACCTGGTCATTTCCATCACTACTTCTTGGGGACCATATCAAACCTTCTATCATACCAGTGAATTTGTTTATTTTATCTCCCAGAATAGCTAACTCCCTCCAACCCCTCTGACCACGCATCATTTCATCCATTCTGCAACATAACCGAGCATCAGATTTAAGCCACACACTATAAGTTCGGGACACTTAATTTTAAATACCAACAGCGGGTAACAGATTTTGTAATCATTGGTAAGGATATATAAAGGGAACTAGTTAGGTAGACCTGGTCTTTGGCCTCACTTATAAACCTTGTGGTGTGGATTAAATCTTCGTATGGAATAAATAACATCAGATATAAGCAAGATTTCATAAGATTTAATCCTGACCACAAGGTCTACAGGTGGGGTCCAAGATTGGGTCAACCCAGGTATTGTCCATATATAAATATCCATTTCATCTGCATTGTGATATGCATGTTTGACATAAATGAAGACAATGGTTATAGAATTACCACCGATAGAAATAAATTCATTTCCTTCCCCCCAGAACAGCCCCAGGACTCCTGTTTGCATAAGCTTACACCAACTTTATTAACTAATTTCCAGCAATCTGACACCGAGCAAAGGCAGGTTTGACCATATCAATACAAAAAGCAGCTCTAGATTTAGGGCCCCTTTCTATTGCTGAAAGCAAAGGAAAGATCTTTTATCTTGATATAAGCAATTCCTTTGTAACGAAGATCCTCTAAGCATTTAACTAGTTGTTTATATACACAGAAATAATTGTACGCACCAAAAGCTACAGGTTAGGTTGGCCAAAATCCATCAAAAAGCAATCGAAAGCTGTGATATTTCGATTACATTGCGGCTATGGTTGGATGCTAACTTGGAAATGACTGAATTCTTCAACTCCTCTTTATACCCTATTGAAGATTCAAAAGCCAAGCTCTCTCCTTCAAGGTACGAGGAAACATATGCTATGCAGTCTGCATTGTAATGGTATCTTTTCCCCTTATCTTGACATTTGACCAGTTAGTAAATAAACACTGTTTTACATGTCTGAATTCAAGGAGAAGTCACAACATCAATAACATCAAGGTCCTCCAAAAAAGTTCCCATTTAGACATTTAACAAACATGACAAGAACCAGAGGATGGAATGATAATAACAATCAAAATGAATAATCTTGTTCTTTCACAAGCCCGACTCCTCATATATATAAATATATATATATAAAATTTTAATAAGACTAAACACAAGTCTTTAATAAGACTAAACACAAGTCTTTGATGTTGACAGTTCCAAGTGGAAACCACAACGATAATTGAGAAGAAGCGTACAGGGTGAAGACAAGGATATTCAAAGTTTAATCCGATAACCTGAAGAAAGCTTTCAGGACAGAAGTTCCTATGTCACCAGCTGCATATGCTTCATGCTTGAGTACCTGCTGATGGAGATACTTGGCACAGAACTTAGCAACAACTTTACCTGAAATATGGCTTAGAGATTACAGTTCCATAAACCTAAATCCCTCTTTTTCCATCTTCAATTATAGTTTACTCAATTAAGTAAGCTAGAAGCATGTAGTGCCAAGATATTGTAGGATGCTTTTGAAGCCATCTGCATGATTAGTAGCATCAGAAGTCCAAGATTTCAACTGAAAACCAATTTCCAATTGCACAGAATGCCATGAAGCCGAAAGAGCTAAAGCAACAATATTTTGAAATCTCTTGGTAATTCATGTAGCATAGACATTGTTGGTAAGTTCTAGCAGCAAGAAAGTCAAAAGAAACAGGAATTAGCGTGGAAAATTATCAAGCAAAGGAAATAAAACACAGAATTGTCGTTCTGAGAACGGCCAGAAAATCGTATATTCCTTTACTCTGAATAACTGTAACTAATTTCTTTTCCCATTTATCAAAATATAGACAGCTAACAACAAAAAACAACTAGTAGTGATTGAATAACATGGAACATGACAATTTCATAAATATTGGAATACTTAATTAGCACACTCTTACATTATAATGCTTAAAATGTCAGTCACTTTCAGTGCCAAATGCAGTGAATCATCTGCTGCAGCAGTATAAGTAGGCTAGTAATAATACAAAAGCTACATTTAATTAGTAAAGAGTATCAAATCCAGTCAAATAGGACATTGCTTGGTACGGCATTATTCAAGTTATGTTATTAGGCATTAAGTGACATTGATCATAAGAAGTAGAACTTCCATCCCAATTCACAATGACCCCGTGTCAGTTTTTCTTTCAAAAAACAATTTATCTTAACAATTTCATTCTTATATTTTACCTAAATGTGGTCTCTCCTCCATATAATAAAATAATCATACTGCTAAAACATGTCTTTGGAATAAAAATTTTCTCCAATAACAGCGACTCGAAGGGCCTTATGTAACTTTGTATCCAAAGTTAGTGCCAATTTAGAAAAAAATGAGAGTTCCCAGAAATTATAAATCCTGAGCAAAGAAAATAATATGAAAAAGAAAAGAACATAAAAGTGAGGGCACCAGTCTAATAGAAATTCAGAAAATTAGTGACAAACAGCCCTTTCCCAAGTCAAACATATATATATAGACACACACACATACACACACAAGTGCTTTTCCATTCAAAAACATATATGTTCGCGCTGCCAACTACATACAAGGTAAAAAGAAATGAAGAAATGAAGAAATGTAAAACTGACCTCCATGACCGTCATAAACACCAAAAAAGGAGGTAGAAGCGTCAAGGTCAGTAATTGCTGCATGCTAAACAGAGGAGGATAGTATGTTTAGATCATAGTCAATGACAACTTGTCTTAAGCATTAACTTGTGCACATGACTTTTACAAATGCAGAAAAATACATAAATTCCATTGTCATCTAACGAGGCCAGTGTAACGTAAAAGGAACATATTAACACATGAGACTGGGCATGAAACAGAAACATTAATGTCCAATTTCATTGTGAAGCACATGTTATAGGCAGTTTTTAGTTCTTGTATTGTTAAGGAGAAAGTCAATTGGTAAGTATAGGCATTCAGGCCATTAACCCCAATTCTTTTTCAGTGTGTTTGGATGGGTGGATTTGATTTGAAGAAAGGATTTGAAATGCATGAATTTGAATTGGGTGGATTTGAAATGACATGAAATTTGGGTGAATTTCAAATCTACTCATTTAACCATTAAAATCACACTCCCATTTGTTAGTGGATTTCAAATCCACAACTAAATCAATTACCTTGTTGGATAACTTATTATACATTAGGATTTCAAATCAAAATCACCCAAATCCCTCCATCCAAACACAATGTTTCAGTTTTTGCAAACTTTCATAGGAAGGGAGTGGCAGCAGATCATTGGAGGTCAATTGGATCTGAGCCACAAGGAGTTCAATTTTGAAAGTATTGCACAATAAGTTTGAAATCTTAAATTATTCAAGATCAATATCGGTTTCTTGCCTTTCAGTTATGAGCCCTAAGTTTGAGTTAGGAGCCCCCCACTTCTCTTTATACATGTCACTTAAGGATAAATAATTTCCAGAAACCAACTTACCAAATTAACATGACACACAACCATCCAAAGCCATAAAAAGATAAGCACCCCTACTGACTACCCACAGAGGCCAAAGCCATCCCCAATTATTAACTAGCATCTCTTTGCTTGAAATTAGGCTCCTAACCAGAAATTATTCAAGCAATACAAGGTATTAGAAATTCAGCAGATTTACTCTGTGCACAACTTAATATAATACATCACACTACCACAAGAAAAAAGCAGACAGATTATATAAACTTGAATACCAGAAATTTGAATGCTAAAATCACATTGAAACAGAGATAGGGTATTTGATTGAAAACTCACAGCATCTTCCATTGTTGCAAAATTCTCATACGCCATCCTTGCATAGATGATAGACCATATCTCAGTCTTGTACTCTCTCCATCTTCAGAAAATTTTTCCGTTTTTGGGCTACTAAGATATATACCCATCTCTTTCAACTAAAACCAGAAAACATACCATCACAAACCCAAAGATCAACATTTCTAATAAATGAAGAAAGTCCTTTGTTCAATTCAAGTAAGTACCATGAAAAATCACAATTAAGAATTATGATCCTCGCAGAAATTTCAAGAAATGAATAGTAGACATTAAAATTCAATAACAAAGTCTAGATTTACCCGGATCAACTTAATATCTTGCTCTCAACTACTAATTACTGATTCCAAACCCTCACCAGATTCTTGATCATCACTTCACATTACTAGATCAAAACTTGATATTTCCAAGAAAAAGTGACTCCTATATTACTAAGTAAACTGAAAAAAAACTCAATCAAAAACAATCCACGGTTCCAAAAACCAAAACAAAGACAACCCACAATCAAAAATCACTTATTAAGTACTTGTAGACATTATAAAAATTGCCAAATTCAAATAAAATAAAATAAAATAAAAATTAACTAAGACTCGAACATAGAATTTTAACGTCAATATGAAAAGGTTTCAAACAGAAACATACTAAGTGAGACCCAATTGAAAGAAGAAACAATAAGTGGATATTAAGATTGAATCTTTACCAGAAGGAACAAATACCCAGAATGATTTTCAACTTTTTTATGCAAGGAAAGGAAAAGGAAATGAAAAATAAAGATAACGAAGTACGCAAAAGGACTTGAGATAAAGACAGAAAAAAGAGTAAAAAGAAAAAGAGAGCACGTATATAGACTTTTTTATTATACAAAAGGAGAAAGAAAGAGCCTAAGGTTTGGTACAATTGCGACAATATTCTCTCCAGTTTCTAAAATTCCATTTACCACCTTATGTAAAGTTTTCAGTGATAGATTCAACCCAAGCTGAAATTTGGATATAAAAATACTTGATTTTTTAGTGGAAGTGGTGGTATTACTACTTTATATAATGGAAGAGCAATTACTATTTTATACAATAGATGAACAATTTTAGTGTAATTAATTTTTTATGTAATTTTTACAAAATAGTTTAATCAAATCTCAACTTCCCATAACTTCTATATCAAAAAAAAAAAAAAAAAATCTCATAAACCTTATTTTAATTTTAATTTGTATTTTATTTTAATTTTTCAATTAATTTTAGATACAATATTGCACACATATTTGGTGTGCCAATATGACAAATGCCTATAACTTCCCATGCCTTTAATTAAAAGCAACCCACTTTCTATTTGAGGTTTTTTTTTTTATTTTTTATGTTGTGTTTGGATGGAGAGATTTGGATTTAAAATCCAAAACTATCATAGGTTATCCAAACAAGTTAATTAATTTAGTCGGGGATATGAAATCAATCAACTAACAAAAGTATTATTTTAATAGTTAAATGAGTGAATTTCAAATTTATCTATTTTTATGTCATTTCAAATCCACTTAATTCAAAACCATTAAAAATTTCAAATATTTTTTACAATTCAAATTCACCTCTCCGAATACACTCTTAATTAATTTATTAATTTTAAGTATAATTTTACACATATAGAATGTGCATTATTTACTAGTTTCATTTATGCCTAATAACAAGTATTTATACCTACTTGTGGGAAAAGACATATCTTATAGGTGTGACTTTAAAAAAATTATACAAATTAAAAAAAAAGTAGTGAAAATATTAACAAAAAAATTATTCAAAAAATAAAAGGATAATACAAAGAGTGGATGGTTGGAAAGAAGTTATACATAGTTACACATATAATAAAGACAAAACAGGAAGTTCAAATAATGATAGATGCCAAATTTTCTCTCTCTTCATATATAGTATTGATACTAATGTATACTATATATAGAAAGAGAGGGGGAGAATTTAGTTTCTGCCATCTTTTGATTAGCCCATTATATCCTTCCCTTCCAAATATAGTTACTCAATTTTATTCTCACCCCATACTCTTCACCACATTTTGTTGAAAGAGTCAAATAAATTTTTAAATTTTCTACTACTTTTAAAAAAAAAAAAAAAAAAAAAAAGGAAATTGTGTAAATTTTTTAACCAAAAAAAATATCTCACACCTCACACCCATAGTGTGCCTCTGCCATTAGTAAATGAATTAAGTAATCCTATAGAAGGGTGTATGTTGCTTGAGGGTCTACAAATTATTTATTAATAATAAAGTTAAGAAAGAAAAGTACTACATCAAAGAAAACTAGAAAAAAATATTCATAGTATCTTACTATATATATATATAATGGGAGAACCAACTTGATAAGCTGGTCTATCCTTTTGCGTTTCTCCTAATTTTAAGGAAATTTAAATTACAAAATAAATAAATAAATAAATAACTATAACTTCCACATTTTTTTGATATATTTTTCTTTTATTTTGAACACACATAGAGTGTGCTATCCAACTAGTATCAATAAAATCGCAAAATATGTGCTCGGGTAAAACCTTTTATTTCCACGTGACAATCTTAAAACTCGACAAAGAATATTAGGACTGTCTAATATAGAGATGAGGAATAGTAAACTCATTCAAAATAAGACACTTAAAGGAAAGGGTGGCAATAGATCGAGTTATGTTATTATTGTGTTCTGTCAAGTATGACTCATTTCTTTTTGTATTGTATTCGTGTCTAACTCATTTATTTTCGTATCATACTCGTATCTGATTAGTTTACTCCTAAAAATATATTAGCCTATTTAATAAGTTAAATAACTTGCAACCCATTTGAATTAAAATCTCAAATATTAATTATTTAATAACTTAAATAATTGTTAATACTAACCCTATTCTCATAGCAATTTAGAACACATAATTAAAATTATTAAATATTTTTAGATAATATTAAAAATAATTATTATTTTGTGTTAATAATATTATATTAAATCTATTATTCACAATTTTAAAATATGCTATATTAAATTATAATTGAGATAACACTTTAACAAAATTTATTCATTCAATAACTTAGCAGATTAAGTTAATCCAACCCAACCTGTTTAATTTCATGTCATAAACGAATTAACCCAATAATGACCCCATAAATTTCAAATCATGTCATAACCTATTAATTTCATGTTGTGTTATTAGGTCGTATAAGAAATTACTGCTTGTACCGACATGCACGAATAAGAAAACTTTTTTAATTTTCTAGTCCTTTTTTTATTTTACATTTTGTAATTTTTGATTTGTTAATTTAGTATTACTACTTTATATAATTGCTGAACATTTTTGTGGAATTTTCCTAAATCCTTTTAATCCATAACCAAATTACTTTCTTTAGCCTACCAAATAATTACTGTACGTATTCACTATCAAATAATTTCTATTAATACATTATAAAACTACACCCACTATTAAATAACTTCTCCTAACAAGGGTAATATAAAAAATAAAATATGGTTCTACATTGAAAATCAATCTTTTATGTCCAAATTCATGGCATTGATTAGAATTTGTTACTCAAAACTTGAAAATAAGTGCGGCAAGTGTATGCGCCATTGTGAAACTAAAGAGAAATTAAATACAATTATATCAAACCTCAGGGGATGAATGTGAATTATCCCGAGTATAATATAGTACTATGACAATATCTTAGGCACTGTCCTTAAGATTCTGACGATTTGATTTTTTCATATATTATTCTCTGAATCATCAGAGTTGAAAAATGACAATTGTTTAAAACTTCACATAAGAAAGCTTCCACATTTCTTTTCTTTGGTCGTATCAAAATGGGGAAAAAACAAATTGTCTTGTTCAGTGTATACCAAATCTATCCAAGATTTTTTTAAATTTTCATTTAGGATGCGTTTGATATTAAATTAAGTATTGAAATCTTAATTTACTCAATTCATAAAATTATATATGTTTGATAATTAATTAAATTTAAGTATGGAATTAAAATATTTTATTCCATATATATTATATAATTTTATGATAATATATATATTTTTTTATAGTAGATTATTTTATTTATTATATTTTTAATACAAATAAATAATTTAAATTAATATAGAGTATGCGTGTGTGGGAGAGGGGTGTGTGTATGAGAGAGATATTATGTACAAGTGTATGTTTATATGTGAGATAAAATGAATATAATATATGCAAGTGTCCGTTTATTTATGTAAAAATGAATATAGTATGTGAAAGTGTGTGTTTATGTGTTGGAAAAAGGATTATAATGTATGCAAATGTATGATTTTGTGCAAGGGAGGATGAATATAGTTTGTGTAACAATGTGTTATGCGTCATAGAGAAGCTAGTATGCAAGTGTGTGTTTATGTGTGAGAGATGATGAATATAATGTGTGTGTTTATGTATGAAAGAGAAGGAATATAGTGTGTTCAAGTATGGGTTTATATGTGACAGAGAAGGAATATTTTTTATACAAGTGTGCGTTTATGTATGAGAGAGAAGGAATATAATGTATGTAATTGCATGTTTATGTGTGCAAATGTGTGTTTATGTGTGAGAGAGGAATATAGTGTGTTCAAATGTGTGTTTATCTATTAGTGTGTGAGAAAAAAGAAATATAGTGTGTGCAATGTGTATTTGTGTGTGAGAGAGAATGAAAATAATGTACGTAAGTTTGTGTTTATGTATGAGAGGATAAATATAGTGTGTACAAATGTGCGTAGAAGAGTGTCTGAATGTGAAATAAAGAAAAATTGAGTGAGTTTTGCTATACTAATAAAGAATTTAACAAATTAAGTGATAGACATTTAACTTAAAATTTTGTATAGAAATTAAGTGGCACTTAATGCATTCAGAGGTAAGAGAATTTTGTTATCAAACACATATAATACAAAAAGCGCTTAATGAATTAAGTTCAAACATTTAATGGGGTTATCAAACACCTCCTTAGAAACCAATTGCCCTTAATTATCACCGCAATTAGGATTGTAAACGTGCAGATTCAGGTAACTCTATAGGATCCAGACCCATATCCATCTTAAAATAGTCCATAAAAGTAGATTAATATTTGGATGCATTTCGGATCTGGGCCAGGATATTATTGCTCATACCTGTTTTTGTATAACTTTAAATTTTATATTCTTATTATAATTTTCTTTTTTGTGATTATAATAAAATATATTAATATATATTAACATTTATACATGTACTCTACGGTAAAATATAAATTATATTGGCAATTTACACAACATACATATGGAACTGGGTTTTAATCAAGTCGGAACAATAATATTTATATTCGATTCATTTATTATAATAGTTAAACAAATTCAAATCAGATTCAAACAATTAAAAAATTATGTAAATCCAAATCTGGATAAACGGTTCCATAACTGGTCGACTCCAAGTCTATGCTCAAACTATTAATAACATGAACAATTACCTAGTGGCCACTAGGAGGGTTTGGATTTTCTAATAGGGGATGAATCTGAAGACAGAAAAGCTATATATAAGGTAACTTATAATTCGGAAAATTCTACAGTCCGATGAGAGAGCTATCCCGTTGTGCTTTGAAGGTTTGTATAGTACACTACCATGCGCTTTAAATATTTATACTGTATAAACTTGTTATTAAAGCCAATGGAATGGTTCTGTCAATGACACTGTAAAATTTTCCTGTAATTCACCATAAATTTAAATCTTTTACTTCTCTTCTTAACAAACATGATTTTAATCTTAACTGTTGATTAAAATTGGGAAAAGAATTTTGAGATAAAAAAAAATAAAACAATACGACCCAATACAAATGTGTTCCCCTGCTTACCTATTGGCCCCTCATCTCCCTTTGTTAGGTGATCCTCCACTACCACTTTCTCATTCCCATGCTTCCCACCCTCTCTCTCTGCAGTAGGGATCTCTCTTTCCATATTGCTACCCATTCTGCTCACCCTTTTCTACCTAGTTCTTTCAAATAGTATGGTGTTTGTAAAAATGGTATTAGTGCCTATGTGATAAATTTAAGTTGTTGTTAATGGATTGGAGGTGATAAAGACATGAAAGTAGTGGAAATTGTTGGGTGGTGTTGGTATGTCGCTTTTTAGGTATCATTTTGTTTAGGAATGCTAAAAATTTAGATAATATTTAGCAAAAACAAACTTCGTTTATTGTGTTTTAGCTCCATCATAATATTTGCTAAGGAATTCAAAAAGAAAAATATGCTTGAATGAAATTTAACACGATTTAATGTACATTTTCTTACTTTGCATATGGTTTTTAAATAGAACAAAGTAGTAATACTGTAGTAAAAAATAGAGTTAATCTTTCTTATGTCGTCTTTTTTGTCCAAATCTTTAGATTTCTTTGCACAAAAGAAGTATACAATGCAGCTACACAAAAGCGTGAATGAAGACTCACCAAGTTAAGACAACACTTGCCACCGAGGGTTAGAGTTCCTCCAAACTAATTCCTGAACTGAAGTCCAGCCAATTGAAGCTAAGCTTATTACAAGTGATATTGGAATCTATAGAAAAAAGATTAAAACTAAGGAACACTTAGAAAATATCTCTTTCAGAAGGAACATGTATGACAAGAGTTGTGAGAGAATGGTCAAACTTATGTGTATTGATAAATGACACAATAGCTTATATTTTATTATTTATAGGTTTATAGATGCAATGAATTTAGACTGTACAATGAATTTAGACACTGAATAAGATAACTATACATAAATTTAGGCATTAATAAAGAATGCAACTATACAATGAATCTGGACAATGAAATTTATGTTAACATCCCTCTTCAAACTCAAGGTGGTTGAGCGTAGACCAACTGGAGTATGGAACACAAGGCGTGAAAACAACCGGGTGGATGAGCCTTAGTGAAAATGTCAGCAGTCTGATCTTGTGAGAAAATGGATTGTAACCAAAGAGTACCACGAACTAGATCTTGGCGAACAAAATGATAGTCATTTTCGATATGTTTAGTATGCTCATGGAAAACATTGTTTTGAGCAATTTGTATAGCACTCCGGTTATCACAAAGAAGAAGAGTAGTGGACAAGTGAGAAACGCCCATATTTTTGAGTAACCACCGAAGCCAAATAAGTTCTTGAGTAGTATCAGTAACTGCGTGATATTCGGCTTTGGTACTAGAATGAGACATGTAAACGTCTGTTTCTTGCTTTTCCAAGGGATAAGAGATGTACCATGGAAAAAACAAAAATCTGTAATAGAACGTCTATCCATGGGATCACTGGACCAATCAACATCAGAATAAACATGTAAATCAAGTGTGGAATGGCAAGAAAAATGAAGACCATGGAACGGATTACCATTGAGGTATCGCAAAATGTGAAGAACAACTAGAAAAAGAATCATCCTAGGAACTGCCATGAATTGACTAACAACATGAACGACGTAAGCAATGTCAGGTCTAGAAATTGTAAGATAGACTAGACTACCTACCAATTGACGATATAATGTAGGATCTGAGAGACGGGACCCATCACAAGGAGTGAAGTGAGCATTAGCCTCAATGGGAGTAGAAACAATTGTA
Source organism: Cinchona pubescens (assembly GCA_025175665.1). Lineage (NCBI taxonomy): Eukaryota > Viridiplantae > Streptophyta > Magnoliopsida > Gentianales > Rubiaceae > Cinchona > Cinchona pubescens. Next base: position 797,775 of record JANKKI010000092.1, read on the forward strand.
CTATCAGTTAAGCCAGCCCGAGCAAGAAGATCTGAGATATACTTCGCCTAAGTAAGAAAGTATCCATTAGAATTAGAAGAGACCTCAAGACTAAGAAAATAACTTTGAAATCTAAATCCCAAGTCCTTCATCTCAAAATGTTGATGGAGATGACATTTTAACACAGTGATACCATCAAGATCATCCCCAATAATGACTATATCATCCACATAAAGTAAAAGAAGAATAGTACCCCCATCTGATACTCGGCGAAAAAGAGTTGAGTCATAAGGACTAGATGTGAATCCAAGTTGCGAGGTAGTGGAGCTAAACTTAGAAAACCAAGCTAGAGGGGCTTGTTTGAGACCATAGAGAGCCTGGCGAAGCTCACAGACCTTGACTGCTGGACGATCATAACCGGGAGGGGGGGCGATTTCATATAGACATCTTCAACAAGATCGCCATCAAGGAAGGCCTTCTTAACATCCATTTGAAAGAGTTGCCAGTGACAAATATCAGCAACAGCAAGTAAACTACGTAGAGAAGTAAGACAGACAATAGGAGCAAAGGTTTCTTCGTATCAATGCCATGTTCTTGAGCAAAACCTTTGGCAACTAAGCGAGTTTTATATCTCTCAATTGTTCCTATCTGAGTGAGTTTTAATCTTGTAGACCCATTTACAGCTAACAACAGATTTTCCAGGTGGTATATCCACAAGATCCCAAGTATGCATCTTATCAAGGGTCTGTAATTCATCTTTTATAGCGTTCTGCCATATAGGGTTAGAACTTGCCTCTCGATAAGATGTGGATTCTTGGAAAGATAAGACAATAGAAAAATAATAAAAATCACGAAAACAAGTACGAACTTCTCTTACACGATTGGATATATGTAAGGCAGGTAAAGGCAATTCCGGAGTGACAGCAGGAGCAGGATCCTTAGTTGAAGCATGATCTTGGGTCAAGTCATTAGTTGGGCTATCATGAGAAGATTCAACAACAGGCTCGTCAGGGAAAAGATCACGAGATGGATTAGTAAAGAGAATTGGAGAAGAAGTAACTATGAGATGAAATTAGACATAGAAGAGAACATTTTATGTTCCCAGAAGACAACATGATGAGATATACGAAGTTTTTTGGACTACAGATCCCAACCTCATCGATAACCTTTATATTCAATCCCCTAGCCAAGGAAACAACACAACCTTGCATGAGGTTCTAATTTATGGTGCTCATGTGGTTGGAGCAGAACAAAATAGGCACAACAAAAAATTTTGAGTTGTGTATAATAAGGAGTAGATCGAAAAAGAAGTTCGTAAGGAGTTTGATTATTAATGACAGAAGACGGAGCTCGATTAATGGTATAAATAGTAATAAGTGCTGCTTTGCCCCAGAACTGTTCAGGGTAAGAAGAAGAAATGAGAAGTGCACGAATAGTGTCAAGGATATGTCTTTGTTTGTGTTTAGCATGACCATTTTGTGAGGAAGTTCATGGACATTATCTATGTACCACAGTGCCATTTTGGTGAAAAACTTCTAGAAATGAGTGTTCTTTATATTCTATGACATTATCAGTACGAAGTATTTTGATAGTACTAGAAAAGTGAGTTTTGATCATGCTGGCAAACTCATGATAAATTGCGGACAAATCAGATTTACGATGCCATCAGATAAATCTAAGTATATCGAGAAAAATCATCAACAAAAATAAAAAATATCGGGAGCCACCCATTTTGGGTAGAATAGAAGGTCTCCAAATATCTAAATGAACAAGATCAAATGGTGTAATAGAAACAGAATCACTTTTATTGAAAGGTAAAGCGTGACATTTTGCAAGTTGATATGAAGTGATAAGTTCATAATTGTGCTATATTTTATGTGTCATTTACCACATTTTTATGTGTTGTAAGCAAAATTTGAGTTATTATTGAGCTTAATTTGGTTATTCTTAGTTTTTGTAGGGCTAAAGTGAAAAAGAGCTGAAAAAGATAGAAAAGATGAAAGAAAATGCTAAGGGCGGAACATGCATGAGTATGAAGCCATTTCGGATGCTGTTGTGTGTTTCAAGCATAACTTTTGAGTCCGAGCTCCAATTGAAGTGATTTGAGATGAATTGGAAATCTAAGGGATAGAGCTACAACTTTCATGTTTTACACTTTTTCAAATTCCAAAAGAATCAAGGTGAAAATTGAAGCCAAAGGCGGAGCACAATTATAAAGCCAGCGGACATGTGCTGAGCTGTGCAGTGCATGTGCGCTGCTTCCAGAAGCGAGATTTCCAGGTTAAGTTTGCTAGCACATGTGTGCTAAGAACTCTGTGCGTGTGCGCGGAAAACAAAAGAGCAAAGGGATGTTCTGCCTCGCGTGCACATACGCCCTAAACTTCCAGCGCATGTGCGCCCGAGGCTGTGGGATGGCGTAAGTTGGATTTTTGGCATGTTTCTTCGCCCGGTTGGACTCTTTTTCACCCGATTTTACGTTTTTATCCATAGACATTAATTGTAACCTTAAGTACTCATTATAAATACCCCATTTAGGGTGAGAGAAAAAGGAGATCGACACTTTTATTTTCTTTTGACTAGGGTTTCAGCACTAGAAAATTCTTCTTTATTCTTTTATGGCACTTTGTGCCTAAACCCTTTTCTTGGTAGAAGGAATTGAAGCCATGGTCAATTCTAGACCAAAGTTGTGAGACTTCTTGTGCTTGAATTATTCACTTTTAGATCAATTATTGATTATTTTTCTGCAATTAATTTTATGATTGTTCTTTTTAACTTATTATTGCTGGAGAATACTAAGTTATTAGAATTAATCTACTACTAGATTGTTTTAACCGCGTGTCCTTAATTCAATCTATGAAACAACTGAATTTGATAATTACTCGATTAGTGTTATTGAATTTAGGAAAATTAATCATCTAATTGCCATAACCGCTTGTGTTTATGTTTAATTAGTCTAATTGTTCTTGTTGATCTTAAAGCTTCTATTAAATTAATCTTTGGTGCTTGTTTAGGTTAATTTAATAGTTAGGGTTAATTGGATCGCATGTTCAAAATTAACCAACTTTAGAAAGAAATAAGAATCAACTTTTAATTGGTATTCGTTCGGGTTAATTCTTCAATTAGTGCTTGATATAAAATTGAATTATCTTGTGTGTCAAGGACCGACTAGTGAAATTTCCACATCATGGTGGATATGACCAAAAACAAGACTTTTCTTATATCGAATTTTCTTCAATTATTTTCTTGCTTTAGTTTTAGTTTAAAAGCATTCAAAACCCCGATTTTTTCCATTTAGCAAGAGAATAAACTCCGTTCTCTGTGGGACGACCTGCACTCACCACTACTACATTTTCATTGAGAGTTATTAATTTTTGGTGCCTACGACAGCTTTGCAACTTAGCAGCATATTATTGCACACCATGAAGCACAACCAAAATGAGTATCCTTAATTGAACCTAAATGACCCTTAACAACTAAAGTTTTAAAGGACTAACAGAGACATGACCAAGGCGTGAATGCTATAAATCAATGGAAGGAAGAGAAGCAGCGAAAAATGATGAAGAAAATAAGTGAGATGGAAGACGAAGATGAACCAACTCGAAAATACGACCAAATTTATGCCCAATCCCAAGAATTTGCCCTATTCGAGAATCTTGCACAGAACAACCAGAAGGTGTGAACAATATATAAAAAGGCCTAATTTACACAACTAACCAACTGATACCAGATTAAGCATGAGTTTGGGAATGAGAAAAGTATTAGGAATGGAAACTGTAGAGGTGGATATGTTTCCTACATGACTAATACGCATAGTAGAACTATTAGTTGTATGAATAGGTGGTGCAGAGAAATTTCATGCTTAGAACTAAAAATGCTAGGGTCAGAGGTCATATGGTTGCTACAGGCAGAATCAAAGTACCAAGCGGAAGTACTTGGAGTGACAAAAAGAGCAATAGATGGAACTGAGTTAAGAAAAACATGTTTAAGTATTGATTCAATATCATTGAGAGTAACATTAGAAGACGAAGATGCAGGACCTTGAGAGGATAATGGAGGAACATCATCAACATCAGTAGTAGCAGCATCAACATGATGTGGGCTAGACTTAATTGGGACATATCCTGGTTGTCATGAAAATCTGTATGGATTCTTGGGACATTGTTCAATAAAATGGCGATGGCCTTTCTTTTGACAGATACCAGCGGCAGATATGGGTAGGGAAATCTAAAAGACTATGACCAAGTTCATGACAATAATGGCATTCCCATGGTTGAGATGGTGTTTGAGGAGTCCGTGTAGCCAAAACAGTGTTAGTAATGTGGTGATCAGAAGTAGGACCCAAAGCCTTAAGGGAACGAATACGAGTTTTCTCAAAAATAACCTCCTGAAATGCAGACTCAAGTGTAGGTAATGGATACTGATGAAGTAATGATGCACGAATGGGTTCAAAATCATCATGTAGAGCCAAAAGAAACTGCATCAGACGTTGTTGATCTCAAAGAGCAAAAATTTTTGCTGCATCTCCAGGAGTCTCCTATTGAGGATCCGAAAGTGCCGAATGATCCCATAAATTGCTGATATGAGCAATAAAAGAGTGAATATATTGGTGCGGTTCTTGTTTCACATGATACATAGCAGTAAAAAGATGATACTGATTAGCCAGGTCCTTGCGGTGCATCCATGGGCAACGAAATCCCACAGATTTTTAGGCCGGAGTTGAAATGTCCAAATTGCTAACATAAGGAGGGTATAGAATTATTACAGATCCAAGTAATGATTTGGTGATTTTTACTATCCCAATCTTCCAGGCGATCAACAAATTTTACAAATGACTCTTCAATAGTTTGAATTGGAGCTAGAACAAAACCATTAACAATTCACCATAATTTACGATCTTTAAGGAGACTTTACATTTCCTGAGCCCACAAAACATAATTAGATTCATCTAAGATAGTGAAAATGGGATGAGAAATATCCAATTGGGCCATGGTAGTAAAAAACCGAACAATAACCAAGAACTAAATGAATAACCAGGTAGGCAACTTTGAAAAGGAAAGTCTACTATCAGAGTAGAATCAAGAAAAATTGAATCCACAGTTGAATTAAGAAGGCCAAAAATAGCAAGGAACCAGGTCAAATCAGAATAGAACCAGAGTAAAAGAGACCGAACCGGTGCAAAGAAAAGGTTGAACAACGAACCAGACCGAACAACTAATGACTTAGAGAGCCAAACCAGAACACGTGGCAAGCTGATGTAGGAGAACTGATGACGTGGCAAATGAAGTAGCAAAATGTTTTGTTTTATTGCTGACGTGGCTACTGATGTGGCTGATGATGTGGCTTAGTGTTATGATTGTTCGATGACGTGTCGATGACTCGTCTACTGACGTGGCTTTTTTTTGGGTTCTTCTTCAACCTCTGGCGAGCTGACTCAAATATCAATCGGGTCAGAAAATGGGTTGAGCCCGTGAGAGTGCCTGGATTGGTTTTTGGTCGCGAAAAAATTTCTAAGATCAATTAGAGGAGGCTTAGGAACAATCTGGATGCTTTCTTGGGATGTTGGAAGGACTGAAAATCAATCCAATAACTTGAGAAGGCTAGGAAACAAGGTCAAAACTACAAAACTAGATTATGAAAGAAATACCACCGGCAAAACAGGAAGATTCCGACCCAAAATTGGGCTCTGATACCATTGTTGGTTTATGTACTAAAGGCAACAGTATTGGAATTAGAAAGCTTGTACAATACCCTAGGTTGTTAATATACATGTTTATATAGAATGATCCATTCAAATTTCATTGTATTAGAACATAAAGATTCAGAAGTCAGTATCAGAGACAGATGTGTATACCCCCAGAACTAACATAGACGTTAAGCATATGCGTCCGTTCCATCTTCCGAACCAAATATTTCGAAACACTTGCTCTAGCAAGCAACACCCTAAAATCGGAAAAGCTACTCGTGTGGATACCTGTAGAGGGCGTTCGTTCAATCCAGAGCAGCGCCTAAGGTCTGACGTGTTCTACGAATAGTTCGTGGTTGCCGTGGTGTCCAAATCGTGACCGTGGTGTTCAGATCGTGGAAAGGTTCAGATCGTGACAGGGTTTTCGGACGCACTGAACCGTCCAAACTATGTCAAGATTCTCGGACACATTCCACCGTCCAAACCAACAGGCAGAAAGAAGGATCTTATTGGTTCTCCAAACGGAAACACACAATTGTCCGAACGAAGTCTTCCTCTGACGAACATGACCGTCCGAAACTTCTTTCGGAAGATGGAACGGACGCATGCACGGACGTCCGAATGAAGTTCTTCACCAACTGCATGGACATCGGATGCTGTGTCGAATGCATCCTATCTATCTCGGACGTCGAAACCCCAACGGCTACTTTTTGTGCATTTATTATTTAGCCATTAGGAAATAGTTGCAACCACCATTTATTGCTCTTATAAATAACTTCTTTGATATTCTGAAAAGATCATCTAATAATTGAATACAAGCCTTAGAAAAGAGCAATTTTAGTACAAATTGGCTATAGTTGTGCTTTGTTGTATTAGTGTGCAGTTTAGAGTGCAATTCAACTTTGAGTGGAGTGATAATCTTGTACGAAAGTGAGGTTGTAAGTAAGATTCTTGGCTCAACTAAAAGTGTTTTAGTGTGAGCAAGAATATCCCTACTTTGTAAAGATTATTGGCTCACCAAGTGTGTGAAGCATTTTAGTGATTTGATACTTCAAGCTTATTAGCATGGAAGTATTGGCTGATTAATTCTCTCTCTTTCTTACTTCAGTATTTCTCTGATTCGATTATATCAATTTTATTTGAAAATCTTAATATTTCTAAATGTATTTTTAGAAACCTAATTCACTCCCCCTCTTAGGTTGCTTTGGGACCAACAATTGGTATCAGAGCTTGGTCTCATTTTATTGCTTAAATTATTTTTGAGAAAAGAACTATTATGGCAACCAGCAATGCTCTATTTTTTGAGGGTCAATCCGTTACTAGGCCTCCTATGTTTAATGAGAAAAATTTTATTAGTTGGAGAGATATAGTTTGAAAATCTTTTTGCAATCTATTGACATTGACTTGTGATATGTTGTTAATGAAGGTCCTTTTGAAGCTACTATCATTGATGATCACACAAATAGAAGAAGAGAAAAGACAAGAGATGAGCTCACTCCACAAGACAAGGCGAACTTGACATTAAATGCAAAAGCCATGAATGTGCTATATAATGCCTTGGATGCAAATGAATCAACTCGCGTGAAGGGATTCATTTCAGCTAAAAAAATCTGGGATAAATTGAAGGAAATCGATGAAGGGAGTGACGATGTTCGTGAGCAAAAGAAATCCTTACTTGTTGCCAAGTATGAGTCCTTCAAGATGGAAACCACATGAAAATATTGATAAAATGTATTGTAGGTTCAATGACATCATTAATATGATCTTGAAGCCTTGGGTAAGGAGTATTCTTTGGGTGAAAAAAATAGAAAAATCCTAAATGCTCTCTCCAAAGAATGGGATGCCAAAACAATTGCTATAGAGGAAGCCAAGAATTTAATTTAAATTCAATGCCTATTGAATCGCTAATCAATTCTCTTACATCTTATGAATTGAAGTTGAAGGCCAAAGTAGTGGATGATGAAGAAGCAAGGCCAAGAAGGAGCATTGCTCTAAAGACCTCTCAAGAAGAGGATGAAAACAGCTCCATCAATCTAGAAGATGAAGATCTTGATGAAGGAGATCTTGCACTCATCACCAAAGGATTTCTTAAACATTACATCAACAAACGAAGAATGAGAAGAGGCGGAGCTACAAATTCAAATAATTTCAAAGGAAAGACAAGGCTTGAAATGAAGAAGCAAAATGAAAAATGTTTTGAATGCGGTCAACTCGGACATTTTGCAAATGAGTACCCTTCCAAGAAAAAGAAGGAAGGAAGAAAACCTACATTCAATAACTTTCAAATCACATGGGATGATTGCAACTCCGAAGGAGAAGTTGATGAAGAAATGGAGTCGGCACAAATGGCCTTTATGGCCATTGGAGATGATGAGGTATTAATTCTAATTATGACTCTAATGTTGAAGATGATCTTGAAGCTTTCATTTTGAAATTGCATGATAGCTTAAAGGAATCATATTCTAGAAATAAGGAGTTAGTAAAAAAATCAAATGCTCTATTGAATGCTAACTCTAAACTTGTGAATGAAAATAATAGGCTATCACAAGAAAATTGTGACTTGAAGAAAAGAATGCATGTGAGATCAAAGGTCAAGGAAGAACAAGCCTCCTTGAAGAAAAGAATGAATGATTTGAATGTCCTCTTGACTAGAAAGAAAGAAAATGTTGTTGATTTGAAAAGAAATAGAAATGTATTAATCAACAAAAATTTTATCATATTTAGAAGGGATGACTTATGTTTTTTAAAATCAAAATCATCTTTATATGGAAATAAAAATATTATTTGTAGATATTGTCAACAACATGGACATGTTAAGAATATGTGTTATGTCAAGAAGAATGAAAAACTTGGAATGAAAGTCGCATGGATTGATTGCAATAGTTCACTAACTCAAATGGACCCAAGAAAACGTGGTTACCAAAAGTTATCAATTGATTTATTTGTGTAGGTACTTAACATCACCAACAATGTTAAGTGGTTCATAGATAGTGGATGTTCAAGGCACATGACGGGTGGTGCTTCTCTCTTCACAAATCTCATATCCAAAAATAGTGGAAAAGTCACATTTGGAGATAACAATAAAGCAAAATCAATCGGCATTGGTGATGTAGGTAAAAATGGTGAAACCTAGATTAAGAATGTGCTTCTTGTTGATAATTTGAACTATAATTTATTAAGTGTAAGTCAACTTTGTGACAAAAAATTATATGTATTTTTTACCAAGTGTATACAGATCTCCACACACAACCCACGGTCTGGCCGGCACCTTTGGGACCGGCACCGTCGCCAATGTGGTGCTCGTGAAATAGGTGATTAAATGCAAAAGTCTTATTTACTATTACAAACATAAATTACCTACTTACTATTACCAATTTAAATGAATCAGGCCTATTTACTATTACATAACGGGGCTTTAAATGCCACTATGAATTGTACAAAAATAATCTAAGCTAGGGAACACAGGATTGGAGTCGCCACCCGGTGTGTTGGTGCGCCGGAACACAAAAATACATCAAATTTTTTTTAAAAAATAAACACTAGTCTAGATTGACTCCTGGTCCACGTAATTCAAAAAACATGAGTTCGGGAATCTTGTTGTAAAATGGGAAGGTTTGGGATAGATTTGAATTTCCCTCGGCACCCACTTTACCCGGTGTTGGACCGGTTGCATGATTTTATCGCGTTTCCCTTTTCAATTTTAGTATTCATTATTGCCGACTTTGTAGCGTACGTGTGCTTAAGATAGTTTAAAAGTAATAAAATATGTACATATTAATGAGGAAATGAAAATAAATGGTAAATAAAAACATTGACAGGTAAATTTAGCCCGGGGTCCAATTTAAAGTTGCACACATTTAGCTTGTAGTGCCCTTTTAACTCCCAAGGGGCAAAACAGTCGTTTGTCATGCACGCCAGAGTTTACTTCTAGACCGATTTTATATTATTGATACAGTTATTAAGTCATGGACTAAATTGAGTTTGATTCAAATATTTAATGTCTAGTTGTGCAACTAAACAAAATTTGAGGACAGAAAAGTAAATTCACATCATTTAACAAGTAAGAAAAAATATAAATATTATATCGAGACCAACAAACATAAAAAATAAAGCACAAATCATCACAAAAGAAACTAATCAAAAAATATGTGCAAAATCAGAGCCTATTTACAATTTAATACTCATAAGGGCAAAATGGTAATTTCACAATCAAAGGGTAATTAAACATATTAAAATGTCAAAAAAAAATCAAATTAAAGTTTGGTGGTTATTGTCATTAAAAATGTAACTTAGAAGAAAAAATAAAAAATAAAAAAAAACGAAAATTAAGTCATAAATAATGTAAAAATAGTAAGATAAGCATTTTGTCACCAAAACAATCGATTCGAAAGCTCATTTAACTCACCTCAATCACCTCAAGAATGTGGTGGAATTGGTTATGCTTGGCTTGGAGTGCGTTTGAGCAGAATTTGCTTTCGGCACCTCCAAGCTTCCGGTTGATGAACCGGCCTTCTTCCACCACGTTTTTCACCCAGCAGATGAACGATTTTGCTTGTTCTCTACAAAGAGAAGTTGTAGTCCCAGGTACCCTCTACAACTTTTATTCTTTGATTTTAGTCTAATTCCTCTTTGATCGCTTGGAATCTTGGCTCAAAGTTGGCTGTCTGGAAAATTTTCCAGACTTAGAAAAATTTCTCTTTTTTTTCTGCAGATTTTCTTGGCCACCAGCCTGATTATACCACGTTTTTTACCCTCCAAATGAATGATTTTGCTTGATATTTACAAAGAGAAGTTGTAGTTCCAGGTACCCTCTACAACTTTTCTTCTTTGAGTTTAGTCTAATTACTTTTTGATCGTTTGGAATTTTCACTCAAAGTTGGCTGTTTGAAAAATTTTCCAGACTTAGAAAAAGTTTTCTTTCTTTTCTTTTCTGCAGAAATTTCGTCCCCCCCTCTTTAGACTGATTTTTTTGCTCTTTAAAGAGGTGGATTGAGTGTAAAAATGGTCCAAAACCATTCCTTGTCATGTTGGGAGTATAGGGCATCTGAAAATTGGTGAGAATGGGTGAAAAAATGCCGAGAAAAATGTGGCCAAAACAGCTCTGTCGACCTGACTGTTCGGCGCGTGAACAGTACGCGTGATACTGTTCACGTGCTGAATTTTTTTTTAAATTTAATTAATTAATTAATTAAATTTTTTTTTTTGAAAAATCTAAAAACTTAATAATATTAAAACTCATTCTTTGTATTTCAAAAATGCATAAAACACATAATAATTAAACACCATAAGACAAATTAAGAGGGAATTAAAGGATAAATTAAGAGGAAATCAAAGAGTAGGTTAAAAAGAAATTAAAAGGGAAATTAAAAAGAAAATTGAGAGTAAAATTAAAAGGAAAATAGGGGAGAACTTAAGGGACAAAAATAAGTGTCTACACCAAGCATGAATGTTTTATCCTTGATAAAAATCATGTTTTTTATTCAAGGGCACTAGGCACAATGATGTTTATGTGATTCATCTTGATAAAATTAACAATAGCAATGTAAAATGTCTTACCGCTTCCATAGATGATCCTTGGCTTTGGCATAGAAGACTTTGTCATTTTAATATGGATTTGATTGAAAAACTTGCTAAGAAGGATTTGGTAACAGGTTTGCCAAAACTAAATTCTTTTTTGAAAAATAAAATTTGTGATGCATGCCAATTTGGTAAACAAGTCAAAGTTTCTTTCAAACCAAAGAATTTTGTGTCCACTCATAAACCTTTAGAATTGTTGCATTTAGACTTATTTGGACATACTCAATATGCTAGTCTTGGTGGTTGCAAATATGCCTTTGTTATTGTAGATGACTATTCTAGGTATACTTGGGTATTATTTCTTGTTCACAAAAATGAGGCTTTTGAAAAATTTGTAAAATTGTTTTCCAAAATTCAAAAATTTATTGAATTTAAAAATCATTTGTTTAAGAAGTGACAATGGTTCCGAATTTAAATTTGGAGGTTTTCCCAACTTTTGCGATCACAACGGTATTTTTCATGAATTTTCGGTTGTTAGAGTCCCTCAACAAAATGGTGTTGTTGAAAGGAAAAATAGAACTCTTCAAGAAACCGCTAGAACTATGATTAGTGAATGCGACTTACCACAATACTTTTGGGCCGAAGCGGTTAACACGGCTTGTTATGTCATGAATCGAGTTTTATTAAGATCTTCTTTAAACAAAACTCGTTATGAACTCCTTTTTTGTAAAAAACCCATTGTGAGCTATTTCAAAGTTTTTGGTTGCAAATGTTTTATTTTAAAAATCAAAGAAAACCTTGGAAAATTTGACAAAAAATCGGATGAAAGAATTTTTCTAGGATATTCTAGTGACAAGAAAGCATACCGAGTTTACAATAGAAGAACGCTCTTGATTGAAGAAGTTGTGCATGTCACATTTGATTATGAGAAACTAATGATGTTATCTCAAAGAATTTGTGTCAAAATAAAGATGCAGGTATTCTAAAGGAGCTCGAAAAGTTCCTTATTCATGAAGATCGTCAAGAGATCACATCAAACAATGATGTCAACAGCCATCAAATTGATGACGAAAAGGAAAAGAATGAGTATACTCCAAAAGATCTTCCGAAAGCTTGGAGATTCGTCTCTAGTCACTCTCAGGATTTAATCATAGGTGATCTATCCAAAGGGGTAGCTACTTGTTCTCATAAACCTTTGAATAATAATTGTGCATTACCTTCTCACATTGAACCTAAACATGTAGATGTTGCTTTGAGTGATGAATCTTGGGTTAATGCCATGCAAGATGAACTTAGTCAATTTGAGAAAAATAACGTATGGACCTTGGTTGAAAGACCATCTTCTCATCCCGTTATTGGAACAAAATGGATTTTTAGAAATAAATTGAATGACAAAGGTGAAATCATAAGAAACAAAGCTAGACTTGTTCACGGCAACAGGTTATAATCAAGAAGAAGGTATTGACTTTGATGAAACTTTTGCACCCGTGGCTAGATTAGAATCCATTCGCATGTTTCTTGCTTTTGCTTGTTTCAATGATTTCAAATGGATGTCAAAAGTACATTTTTAAATGGTCTTATCGATCAAGAAGTTTTCGTTGAACAACCACCGGGTTTTGAAAATAAAAATCTCCCAAATTATGTTTTCAAACTCTCTCAAGCTTTATACGGTTTGAAACAAGCTCCAAGAGCTTGGTATGAAAGATTAAGTGGTTTCTTGATAGAAAGTGGATTCAAAAGAGGTGTAGTTGACACCACTCTTTTTACAAAAATAGATTTAAATGGTTTGTTAATTGTTCAAATTTACGTTGATGATATTATTTTTGGAGCTACTAATGAAAGTTTATGCAAGGACGTTTTACATTTAATGCAAAAAGAGTTTGAGATGAGTATGATGGGCAAGTTACAATTCTTCCTCGGACTACAAGTTCACCAAACAAAGGAAAGAACGTTTATTACACAAATCAAGTATACAAAGGAGCTACTCAAATGATTTGGAATGGAAGATTGCAAACAAGTTGGTACGCCTATGTGCACTTCAACCAAACTTGATAAAGACTAAGGAGGTAATGGTGTTGATGAAAAACACTATAGAGGTATGATCGGAAGCCTACTTTACTTAACAGCCAGTAGACCAGATATCATGTTTGCTGTTTGTTTATGTGCTAGATTTCAATCTTGTCCCAAAGAATCACACTTGATAGCTGTTTAAAGAATTTTTAGATATCTAAAGGGTACAATGAATTTTGGTTTGTGGTATCCAAAGTCTTCTACATTTGATTTAATTGGTTATTCTGACGCTGACTTTGCTGGGTGTAAAATGATAGAAAAAGTACCAGTGGTATGTGTCATTTTCTGGAAAATTGTCTTGTGTTTTGGTTTAGCAAAAAATAAAATTCTATTTCTCTTTCTACGGTTGAAGCCGAATACATTGCTGCTTTGGGAAATTGTTGTGCTCAACTTCTTTAGATGAAACATAGTCTGAAAGATTTTGGTGTAATTTTTGATTGTGTGCCTATAAAGTGTGACAACACTAATGCAATTAATCTCAGAAAAAATCCTGTTATGCACTCTAGAACCAAACACATTGATGTTAAGCATCATTTTATTAGAGATCTTGTTTGTAAAAAGGAAATTCGTGTTGATTTTGTGCCTACTTCAGATCAACTGGCTGATATTTTTACAAAACCCTTGGCTCTAGATCGCTTTGAATCTCTCAGAAAATGTTTGGGGATTTGACAGATCAATTTGACATAGTCTCTTCGTTCAGACACACTCGATCGTCCGAACAACACTATCTTTCGGACGCTCTGTATCGTCCAAAAACTTCCTATCTGCCTCGGATGCTCACAATCGTCCGAATGATATTCATTTTCTTCACTAACTCTCTGGAATTCTTCCGGACGCGTACCATCGTCCGAAAGAACATCGGACATACTGGCTCTGGATCCATCGGCCGTGCGTTCATCAACTTTCGGATGCTTCATCGGACGCACACCAAATGTTCTGCCGTCCGAACGGTCTCCCTGTTCGATTAAAACCGTCCATCTTCCCCATTTCGGATTCACCCTAACCGCCGAAACCCTCTGGCGAAATTTTTTCCTTCAACATCTCCTTCAAATTCTTTCCCTCTCTCCATAAATTGATTGGAAAATTATCATCTCCAAAGTATTCCTCACCATTATTGTATCTAATTCCCCCCATCCACCATCTTATTTCATCAAATTCTCACCAATCTTTCAAAAATAATTAATTTTTTTTTCTCTTCCTTCCTTTCATTCACAATGGTTAAATCCCGCGGAGGTTCTTCTACAGCAAATCGTGGACGAAAAACAAAAGGGAAAGCTCCAGTGCGTGGAGAATCATTTGCTAATCCTCAAGTCTCCTCAAATCCAACCTTACCAAAATTCATCAATGCCAAGGCATCCGAACGGTATGCATCTCTTATGAGTAAATCTATGACAATCGTTCAACGTCCTGCATCTCAGAGTCTTTTTGATGAGTATAATCTTCCCATTGTCAAATCATGCTTTGAAAAACAAAATTGGGGTCACCTAGTGCATATTGATTTACCTGTGTATCATGACATGGTGCTTCAATTCACAGCCAATCTTTGGAAAGGCCCCACTGTTCGCACTTTAATTTCTCGTGTAAACAGCACCAATCTTGAGATTTTCTCCAACATCATTAACACTATTTTTGAATGTGAAGTATCAAATCCAAATGATTTCTCCTATTTCTTTTCTTTAGATAAATGGCCCGCTATTGATACTCGATTTGACATTGATGAGGTTAGGGCTATTTTTAATATCAATTTCAAACAGGTCTCGGAAGCCAAAACCACATTGCTAACTCCTGAACTAAACATTTTATACACTCTTGTCACGAATTTGTTATTGCCAACCGACGGGTATCGTACTGAGCCCGAAAAATTGCAGCTTTACCTATTTTTTTTGTGTTTTCAAGGGCATTCCTCTTGACTTTGGGTATCTCTTTTGCTCCCTATGGGAACTCTTTCTTACTGATACCCGAAGAAACATTCCCTTTGGAAAATTCCTCACTAAAATTTTTGATTTTCTCGATGTTCCTTTCAGCGGCAACAAACAATTTTCCCTCTATTTTAATAAATCTTATATTGAATGAAAAGGCCTCCAATTTTTTAACAATCAATGGTTAACTAAGGCAACTTTTGATATTGAACGTTCAAAATCCCAGGCATCCACCTCTGGTTTGGCTATTCCACACTCTCCTCCTCCTTAAACACCCCCACCATTCCATGATCCTCATCCATCTACCTCTGAACCCTCATTTTCTCATATCTGTGGCCTTCTCACCTCCTTGAGCACTCAAGTCAGTTCATTTCAACGTCGAACTAATCGTAAGTTAAAGCGCCTTGAAAGTCATCAGGTGATTCTCCAAGAGGCCCTTAGCCTTGGCATGTCTGCTTCGGTCAGGTTCAATTTGCCAACCTTCAATCACGACATCAATATCCACTCGACTCATCTTCCGACAGTGATGACAATGAAGATGGGGATGTTCGTGAGGACGGCGAAGAAAATGCAAATACTCAAGGTGCTGCCAATGAAGATGAAGGCGACGATGAGGATATTGACGACACGTTCAATTTCATTATGCAACGCCGTACTGGAGAAGAGGAAGATAGTGAGGCCACTGATGAAGATGCTCCTTCCAAACGCCAAAAGATTGAAAAGCGCTCCAAAAAGAAAAATGACTCGAATTAGTTCCTTTGACAATATGTTTTTAGTTTTTGGCATTTCTCTGTTTTTTAGTTAGGACTGCTCTGAGATTTACCATCCTATGTATTCCCTTGAACTAATATTTGAGTTACAGTTAAATATTTGAGCTTTTTAATGCATTTTTGTGCTATTTCTGTTGCTTACTTGCACATTCTCAGGGGGAGCTTTGTTTGATAATGTCAAAAGGGGGAGTAGTAATCTATATTGCACAATTATTGGTTGCAAAATGGTTAGGTCATATCTGATTGTTTTTACAGTATTAATCTGTAATGCAAATTGATTGGCCATATCTGATTATTTTTACATAATTACTCCATGAATGTTTGTCATCATCAAAAAGGGGGAGATTGATGTTTTCCAAACCTTATTTTGATGATGACATAAACACTTAACTCTGTAAACAAGTTTTTGCAGGTCTGTTATTTATTTTACTAGAGACAGGGTTTTCGGACGCACTGAACCGTCCGAACTATGTCAAGATTCTCGGACGCATTCCACCGTCCGAACCAACAGGCAGAAAGAAGGATCTTATTGCTTCTCCAAACGGACGCACACAATTGTCCAAACGAAGTCTTCCTCGGACGAACATGACCATCCGAAGCTTCTTTCGGACGATGGAACGGACTCATGCACGGACATCCGAACGAAGTTCTTCACCAACTGCATGAAGATCGGACGCTGTGTCGGATGCATCCTATCTATCTCGGAGGTCTGAAACCCCAACGGCTACTTTTTGTGCATTCTTTATTATTTAGCCGTTAGGAAGTAGTTGCAACCACCATTTATTGCTCTTATAAATAACTGCTTTGATATTCTGAAAAGATCATCTAATACATTGAATACAAGCCTTAGAAAAGAGCAATTTTAGTACAAAGTGGCTATAGTGCTTTGTTGTATTAGTGTGCAGTTTAGAGTGCAATTCAACTTTGAGTGGAGTGATAATCTTGTACGAAAGTAAGGTTGTAAGTAAGATTCTTGGCTCAACTAAAAGAGTTTTAGTGTGAGCAAGAATATCCCTACTTTGTAAAGATTATTGGCTCACCAAGTGTGTGAAACATTTTAGTGATTTGATACTTCAAGCTTGTTAGTTTGGAAGTATTGGCTGATTAATTTTCTCTCTTTCTTACTTCACTATTTTACTAATTCGATTATATCAGTTTTTATTTGAAAATCTTAATATTTCTAAAAGTATTTTTAGAAACCTAATTCACCCCCCTCTTAGGTTGCTTTGGGACCAACAGTTACTCCAATCTCAGTCTTGACTAAAGTTAATATATGAATTGCCATGAGATCCTCTAGTTGGGTTTCTTGCAAATCACCTATATCACATGTTTGATTAGTGTTTCTCAATCCCATCTATTCAAGTTTAGTCTCATATACCCTAACCATTCACTCCATGCACTATGTACAACTTTAGTAAAACTCATCCTTGTACCATTGAATTGCAGTTGTTTCTTTATTTCCAGATCTGCCACAAAATGTCAATAGTTAGAGCTATATTTCTATCTCCATCAAGTCTTCTCCTTGCTTCAATGATTTCCTCCCACCAAAGTTTGAAATTGCATCTAAGGTCTTGTAGACCATTCCATTTAACAAGAGAGTATTTCTATATGTCCTCAGCCAAGGGACAGAATAACACAATGTGTTCTTAGATTTCAACCTGTTGGTCACACCATTTACACCAAGGTTGTCATTTTTTTTTTTTTCATTTTGTGATATAATTCTGCATTACATGGTATGTCTCTAGTCAAGAACATTTCCATACGAAGTGTTTCAATTTCTGCATCACCTTGATCTTTCAAATGGATTTCCAAGATTGCTACCCAATCTTTCTGGAGCTTAGATCATACACATCTGGACTAGTTTGCATACCATCCGTTTCTAACTTAACTCCAACTTCATATCCAAAACATACTGTGTACACTCCACTTGAGTCATTCAACTAGCTCTATTCAACATCTTTCCAGAAAAGCTAATGGGAATTCTTTGTATATCATTCACATCCTCAATACAAAAATGCTATTGTAATAAGTTAGAATTCCATCTGAAATCTTGAATCAGCTCCTGTACCTTCACCAGATTACAGTTATTCCCTCTTCTTGAAATTGTACTCCTGATAACTCTAGTAAACTAGAGTTATTTTCCTCTAAATTATAGCATTTTGATAGTTTAAATTTGGAAATTAGATAAGTAATTGAAGATTTTAGCTAATTTCTTTCATATGTATTTGTATTTTCGTTTTTGAATTAATTGTGATAGTTATTTTTGTGTTAAATTTTTAGTTTAATTAAGTGCTTAATGGTGTTAATATTATGCAGGTTAAAAATTAAAGGTTAGAAGCCGGAAGGAACAAAGCTCAAGGGACTAAATTGCAAAATGGAAGAAATGAGGATTGCTGGAAGGAGAGTCGAGATCACGGTCTCGAATATTCCTGACCGCGATCTCGATTCGGGAATTAGTGCTAAAATTTTAGAGTCGAGATCGCGGTCTCAAAACTTCCAGACTGCGATCTCGACTCGCTAAATGTTAAGTTATAAGGGCAATTTTGTAATTTACAGCCCAAAAACCCTAATTTTTGCCTTGTATAATGCTGCACTAGTTAAGCTAATTAGAAGAAGAGTAGTTAGTAGTGAATAGAGAGTTTTAGGTAATTCTAGATAGATTAGGATAGCTTAGACTAGAAGTTACTTTTTCTAATAGAATTTTCTCTTAATCTTCATCTTAGATCATCTTTAAATTTCTTGTCAAGTTTACATCTTTATATTAGATCATCGTAGTGGGTTTTTCGTAAGCTTCAAGTAGATATAATTTTTAATTTCTTTCTTATCTATTTTAGTAAAAATTTCTTTGCTTTCAAATTAGGGTTTTTAGTAAAATTGGGGTTCTTATCAATTTCTTGCTTTCTATTTAAGAATTTTCAATTTCTTTAGTTTCTAGTTAATTCTTAGTGGGTTTCCTTAATTCCAATTGAAAAATCCAAAAATATTTAATTTCCTAGTTAATCTTTTCCTAATTTCTACTTTATAAATGAATGCTTTAGTAATCAATTTTTATTGCTTTATGGTCTTTTTAGTTGATTTATGCACTTGTTCTAAATCTTAGTCTTAATTAGATTAAATTAAGTTAGAATTGAAGTTATAGCTTTCATTAGAATAGTTCTTCCATCCACTAATTGATTTAGTTTAACTATACATTTACCTTTAAAACCTTGGTAATTGCAATCGACAATTCTCGTGGGGACGATCCCTACTTCCCTTGCTACTACGAAGTTGACAACCGTATACTTGCGGGATGCCACCTAGTTAGTGGTAAGATTTAGGTGTTTCCATTGATTTAAAACTAGGGTGTTAAAAGAGGCATCAAGTTTTTGGCACCGTTGCCGGGGATTGTCTTTGGTTTTTAGTCAATATCAAGCGCTTTATGGGTCGTGTAGATTAAGCACTTTAGATTAGTTTAATTTAGTTTTTAATTTTGTTGATTTTTACATTTGATTTGGTTATCTTGTGGAATTGACTTGGAATTCCAATTGACTATTTGCCTTGGTTGTGTAGTGCATAGTAAGAAGTACTCAAGAGCCATTCATTTGCTTAGACAAGGAAAAGGTGAAAGAGCTAAGACAAATTCAAAGGTTGAGAAGGGTGCAACAAGAACAAGAAAGGATAGAAATGGCACATGCTAATGCTCATCAAGGGAATGTAAATATGGAGAAC
Source organism: Cinchona pubescens (assembly GCA_025175665.1). Classification (NCBI taxonomy): domain Eukaryota; kingdom Viridiplantae; phylum Streptophyta; class Magnoliopsida; order Gentianales; family Rubiaceae; genus Cinchona; species Cinchona pubescens. The sequence goes on from JANKKI010000092.1 coordinate 817,421, forward strand.
GAAGAAGAAGAGGTAGGTGGAAATAATGGAATGGGTGGCTACAGGAATGGAAATGACATGCATTATAATGGGAATGGAAGGCCATTAAGGGAGTATACTTTACCTAATTTTCATGGGGCGAACTCAAGCATTGCACGGATGCCCGTGCAAGCCAACAATTTCGAAATCAAGTCCGGCCTAATCCAAATGCTCCAAGCCCATGCTATGTTCGGAGATGGACCAAATGAGGACCCCTCTACTCACCTTATGAATTTTGAAGAAGTCTTGGACACATTTAAATTTAATGGAGCACATCCGGATTGTGTTCGAATGAGGGTATTTTCTTTTTCTCTTCGTGATAGGGCGAAGTCGTGGTTGCAATCCCATGCTCAAGAAACATTCACCACTTGGAACTGACTCGCTCAAGAGTTCTTGGCGAAGTATTTTCCTCCCGCAAGAACCGCTAAATTAAGGACTGAGATTACATCGTTCAAACAAGATGTTGGTGAAAGCCTTGGGGAAGCTTGGGAAAGATTCAAAGAGTTGCTAAGAAAATGCTCACATCACGCCATTCCTTTGTGGCTTCAAGTAGTTATTTCAAACTTTCTATAATGGTCTACTTCAAGAGATAAAATCCATCGTAGATGCCTCCGCCGACGGTTCTATCTCATACAAGACTCCGGAAGAAGCTCAAGAGTTGTTAAATAGGATGGCATACAACCACTACCATCATGGACCGATAACTCCACCGGTGGTTCAACATCAAGCTAATCAAGCAAATGCAAGTAGTGGAGCATTGAATCTAAACATGCAAGACACCCTTTTAGCTGAACAAAGCATGTTCATGAATGTGATGAATAACGTGGCAAAAGCGTTGGAGAATCTAGGGAAACCTAGTAGTGTGAATGCTATGACTTCTTCTCCAACCCAACCAAGCATGACATGTGATTTTTGTGGAGGCGGCCATGCCAATGGGAATTGTGAAATGCCATATGGGGCTAATGAGCAAGTCAATTATGTGACTAATCAATCTTCATTTCCAAGGAACCAATCCGGAGCTTATGGGAACTCGTATAATCCGTCTTGGAGGAATCACCATCTCCAAATTTCTCATGGAGTAATACCAACAACCAATCCAACCCTCCTTACCAACCAAATCCTCCACCTCAAAATGCCCAACACACTCAAGCCCCAAATTCCTCATCTAGACCTTATCAACCACCACATCAAAGAAATGTCCAACCCAACTCATATCAAAATTTCCCCAATCCTTGTTTTCAAAACCAACAACAAAGACCTCATTTCCATTATACAAATTCTTCCCAACCCATGTACCATGATCAATATGCTCCTAGAGATAATTTGGGTGAAGAAGGTTGGAAAAGAGAAGCCGAATATTTGAGAAGGGAATTTGATAGGAAAGCCGAAGAGCATAAAAGAGGTTATGAGAATTTGAAGGCTTCGACAAGAAATTTGGAGATTCAATTAGGGCAATAGGCAAGGTTGAATAATGACAAACCTATTGGGGCATTTTCGAGTGATACTATTCCAAACCCCAAGGAGTGGAAAAGAATTGGTTGAATCTAAGGAGAAGAAAAAGGTGATGGAGGAAGGAAGCAAAGAGCAAAAGTCCAAGGTAGTTGAAATTGAAAAAGAAGTAGTTGACGATGAAGCCAAGAAGGAGCAAAAGAATGAGATCAAGGTATCCAAGGAGAAGCATGTGGAAGAACCTTTGAAGATAGATCCATCAATAAAAGTGCCATACCCTCAAAGACTTATTGATCCAAGAAAGGAGGAAAAAGAGAAGCAATTCACCCATTTCTTGGATATGTTGAAAAAGATTAATGTCAACATTCCTTTGATTGATGTCCTCACCAAGATGCCCAACTATGCTCGTTTCATGAAGGATCTTATGGCAAGGAAGTGAAAGTGGGATGATGATGAGAAAGTATGCCTAGATGCCCAATGTAGTGCCATTGTTCAAAGGCGGTTGCCCCCTAAACTCAAGGATCCCGGTAGTTTTATGATACCGGTGAATGTTGGAGGAAAAACGTGGCATCGATCACTTTGTGATTTGGGGGCAAGCATAAATATCATGCCAAAGGCCATGGCCATCTAGATGATCTATGACAATTTAGGGATTAACAATGTCAAGCCAACTAATATCACACTTCAATTGGCGGATTTATTTGAGAGGAAACCATATGGCTTGTTGGAAGATGTGCTTGTTCAAGTTGAAAAGTTGGTATTTCCCGTTGATTTCTTTGTGCTAGATACCGGTGAAGAGAGTGAGATTTCATTGATTCTAGGAAGGCCTTTCTTGTCGACCACTCATGCATTAATTGATGTGCACAAAGGGAAGTTTATCTTACGAGTTGAAAATGAATCAATTGAATTTGATGTGTCTCTTATATGACAATCTTTCCATTGTTGAAGAGAAATATGCTAATCAATCTCTTAATTTTATCCTTGCTAGGTCAATTGAAGAGCAAAATGAAGTGAGCCAAGTCAATTCGCTCAAGCAAGTGTTGGAAATAAAGGAAAATCCGAGAAATGAATTGAAAGAGAAACTACCCGATAAGGGATATGTGTTGATGAAGGATGAAGAAAGTTTTGCGAAGAATAAGCACAATGGTAAGGTAAAAAAATTGAGATGAAGAAAGTTTTGCGAAGAATAAGCACAATGGTAAGGTAAAAAAATTGAGATGAAGAAAGTTTTGCGAAGAATAAGCACAATGGTAAGGTAAAAAAATTGAGAAGGCACAAGAAGAAAAGCAAATGGTTTGAGAAACAATTGGAGATGTTAATTGGGGCACTAGCGATGGCTAAGGCTAGAAAGAAAGGACTTGTGCATGGAATACCCACAAATCAAGCTTTAATCATGAAGAAAAATGGGATCAAACTTTTTCCGTGGAAACCAAAAGGGATGGGAGGATCATTCATCCTCAATTACTTAGAATGAGGGTCATGCCATAGCCAAGCTAGTGACTATAAAAGAGCGCTTCTTGGAAGCAACCCAAGTCTTTAATTTAGTTCTTATTATTTTCCTTCAGTGTGATTTTTAATTTTGAGTAGATTGGTTTGAATTAGAGAAAAAGAATTGAGTTTTTTTATTTTATTTATTGATAATAAATGGTGTTAAAGAATGAGTGAAAATTGTCATCCTAACTTGTGAATTTTTTTATATAGGTTATCCTTGCAAATGGAGAAAAACGGTCAAGAGTGAAGCAAATTCGGCTAAGTGTAAAATTTTTTTTCACTTTGCAGAAGTTTGGGTCGAGACCGCTATCTCAAATCTGAACTTCTGCAAAGGCAAATTCTGGGCCGAATCCAGACCGCGATCTCAAAAATTTGAGAGCGCGGTCTCAACTGTGAACTTCTGCAACGCTTTATTTTTACTCAGTCCAGACCGCGATCTCAAATTTTTGAGATTGCGGTCTTGACGTCCAGAATTTTTTTTAAGGGACGAATCCCTTCTTCTTTTCTCACAAATCCTCTCCACTTCTCTTCTTTCTTTCAAAAACCCTAACCCCAAATACACCAATTCTTCTTTCTTCTTCACCAAAATTCATCAAAAACTCCATAACCACCACTAATTTCACTTTGTTCTTCTATAGGAACATCAAAGCAACCATCTTTTTTCAGAAGATTTGAAGAAGAATTTTGGCTCCAAAGAGGATTTCTACAAAGAGCAATTCTTGGAAAAATTTCAACTCCAAAAAGAACGGGTAATATCTTTCTTTGAATTATTAGTTGTGATTGGTCATTTTTTAAGACAATTGTGGAAATTGGTGGATTAATTTGTGAAAAATTTTGGGATTGAATTAGTGGATTGTGGACAAGTGATTGGTGCTAAATTGTACTAGAAGAATTTTGAATTGTCCAATTGATAAAATTCTTGGTTTGAATTGTATTGGAGTTGAACTATTTGAACAATTGTTGAAAATTTGGATTGTGAATTGTTGGTGTTGAATTTTTCTTGACGGTTAGCTTTGTGAATTGGTGATTGAATTGTTGTTAGAATATGACGAGAGGGGTTTATGGTAGTGATGAGAGAAGGATGAGAATGAGAGGGAGAGGGACTGGTTCGAGAAAAAGGAAATTCGGAGAGGGGACAAGCGGAGAAGGGGGTTCGGAACAACCATTGCGGGCGCTTCTACTGGTGGTGATCAATTTGAACCTCAATTCTCGAGCGTTAGGGCTCAACAACTTTTTAAGAGTAACGAGAAGCACGAGGTAATTAAAGAGAGGAACTTTGACCTAACAATGCATTGGGGAATTTACGAAGGTTCTAGGAGAGATATAGAAGAGCAAATTAGGTCAAGGCATTGGGAGGGTTTTAATGTTCAGGTTGACCCCGGGGCTACCCAATTAGTCAAGGAATTTCATTGCAATTTAAGCGAGTTAGAAGATGGCAAGGTACGTATACGGGGGGTTTTGGTAGATTTTGGTGCAGATCTGATTAATGCATACTTTAACATACCTCCCGTAACTTCTAATCAATATATGGCATTTTTGAACAATAAAAATAAGGACATGGATGCAATAAAAAATGCCATTTGTGATAGGAGGGTTGAGTGGGTTAAGAGTGCTTCTTCTGGCATGGAATTGAAATTTCCTCGTCAAGGACTCTCATTAGTGTCTAAGTTGTGGTTTTATTTCATTACTTGTAGCCGCATTTGGGGGTCCAACGCATTGAGCTTTATCCAGAGAGACAAGGTACTCTTAATCTATGCCATCATGACTGGGATCCCGGTGAATATTGGTCACCTAATTAGACAAGGGTTTTTGGAGAGTGGGAGGTCAGGACTACCCATATTTTATGCCCCTAGTCGAATTCACCATCTGTGCATAATAGCGAGTTGCCCAAGTGGTCCTTTAGAGTTATTACACATCCTAGAGGTAGGATCAATGGGGAATATGTCTATAGGATGGTGAGGGATATGAGAAGCACCACCAAGAGGAGCAACCCGTCCAGCCTCAGCCACATGTTCAGCCTCAGCCTCCACCACCTCAGAGAACATCAATGATTTCGATACCCCCGGGTGTAGTATTCAATGCTCCAGTAATTGAAGAAGAGAGGAATGATCTGCAGGGATATTGGTCTTATAGCCAAGTGGTGTTGCACAATAACTTGACCATCATTGGAGAAGCATTAAAGGTGACTTCATTAGCGTACTTGGGTTCAGCCACCATTTTCTCCGGCATGGCACTTTGGTCCACCTCGTGGATAATATTACACACCGCTGGCGGCCACTACACATCACGAGAGATCTAGCCACGCGGGTACAACTGGAGGAGACACAGATGATGATCACGAGGAGGCCCAACCTAGTGATGTAGAAGAAGGTCAAGATGAGATGGAATAAAGAGAAGAAGCCACCACTTGTTTGAGCATGGAAAAAGACCAACCTTGATCATTGAATTAATTTGATGGATGTTGATGATTTTCACTGTTTTCATTGGACACCATAGCTTTTAATTACTGTAGATTATGTTTGTTTTATTTTCAATTTTGGAATTGAAGTATTTAAGTTTTTCTTTATTTCAAGTAGTTTGGCTAATGGCCTTAAGCTAATGCCAAGTGATACATTTTGATGCTTTATGGATGAAATTTCTTTTGGATTATTAAACTGACACTTGGTGAAGTTTGGTTATTGCGTAATAAAAGTATTATGGCTACAAAAAGGGCCCTAAGCTGATGCCATCTTTGCATTAGTTGATGAATGAATGGAAAATTGATTTTGTTTGAAGCTTACTTGGCGAGATACATGGCATGGTTGCTCTTGACATTTTACTCAATTTTAATTCTAGGCTTAAAAGTTGAACATAGTTTAAGTAGTTTTTGTTATTTTTGGGTTTTGCCTTGATGTTTAATTTTGGGTGAGGGACAGGATGATTTATTCATCAACTTGAATAAAAGAGACAAGTTTGGGGGTGTTTATCTTTTTGTGTCGAAAATGGTCATTTTATATATTCTTTTGTTGCCACTTGATGATTAATGGATGGAAAGTTGATCAATTAGGTACTCAATGATGATAAATTTGATGTTCAATACCTTGTGAGTGAAGTATAAGATTGATTCTTTTCAAGAATTTTTGTGTGAGTGAGTAGTTCATTTGCAATATAAAGAATTCATAAACTTAGCATTGTTATTTTTCAAAAAGAAGTGCTGAAATTTTAGGAAAATTTTTTTATTTGAAATGCTGTTTCTTATCAAATCATTTATATTATGAGGTTGATGAACTATCTTTTGGAAAGAAATGAGTTAATTGAAATAGAAGGAATTTTGGGACATTTCGTGTGTTTGCATAGGGAATGTTCTTCTAACTTGTGAATAATTGATATTCGAGATTAATTTTTGGTACATTTTACTCCTTTTCCTTGGTTTAGGGCCGTAAAAAAAAAAAAAATTAGGAATAAGGCGAGTACGGGATTCCGACATGAACCCATGTTGTTTCTCCGAAATAAGCCATTAGAGTAGTAATAAGGCAAGTACGGGATCCCAACATGTACCCATGTTGTTTCTCTGAATTAAGCCATTAGGAATTGTGTTTTTCGTATACCAATAAGTTAAGGAGTAAATGTTTGTAATACTTATCATTGATCTCATATTACTTATTCCTTGTTAGAGGTTTATTCCCGAAATGTGTGACAATTGCATTTTAGTTGATTCCTAATTGAACTTCTACTTTCTTAATAATGCTTAGTCGAGAAAGTTGATTAACTTTATAATATTTGTGAGTTGAGAAGTTATGATGTTTCAAATGAAAAGAACTAAAACTTTTGGTAATTCTTTTCGAGGATGGTAATGCTTGGTGAGGTGAAATTTTGTGTAGTGAATGAATTTGTGCTTCTTTGTAAAATGAAATTTCAATTTTGGATTGATTTACTCATATTTTCATATCACGTAGTGTTGAACATTTCTTGAGAGATCGCTCAATTGTTCTAAGTGCATCCATGATTCATCAAGTGTCACATCAACTTTGGGGGTGTTTAAATGTTGGAATGTTAGTAGGTTTCATTTATTGTTGATCTTTGTTTTGCTCGGGACTAGCAAAACGCTAAGTTTGGGGGTGTGATAACTCTAGTAAACTAGAGTTATTTTTCTCTAAATTATAGGATTTTGATAGTTTAAATTCCAAAATTAGATAAGTAATTGAAGATTTTAGCTAATTTCTTTCATATATATTTGTATTTTAAGGCGTTTTTGAATTAATTGTGATAATTTTTGTGTTAAATTTTTAGTTTAATTAAGTGCTTAATGGTGTTAATATTATGCAGGTTAAAAATTAAAGGTTAGAAGCTGGAAGGAACAAAGCTCAAGGGACTAAATTGTAAAATGGAGGAAATGAGGATTGCTGGAAGGAGAGTCGAGATCGCGGTCTCGAATATTCCGGACTGCGATCTCGACTCGGGAATTAGTGCTAAAATTTTAGAGTCGAGATTGCGGTCTCAAAACTTCCAAACCGCGATCTCGACTGGCTAAATGTTAAGTTGTAAGGGCAATTTTGTAATTTCCTGCCCAAAAACCCTGATTTTTGCCTTGTATAATGCTGCACTACTTAAGCTAATTAGAAGAAGAGTAGTTAGTAGAGAATAGAGAGTTTAGATAATTCTAGATAGATTAGGATAGCTTAGACTACAAGTTACTTTTTCTAATAGAATTTTCTCTTAATCTTCATCTTAGATCTTCTTTAAATTTCTATTCATTGACTGTCAAGTTTACATCTTTATTAGATCATCGTAGTGGGTTTTTCGTAAGCTTCAAGTAGATATAATTTTTAATTTCTTTCTTATCTATTTTAGTAAAAATTTCTTTGCTTTCAATTTAGGGTTTTAGTAAAATTGGGGTTCTTATCAATTTCTTACTTTCTATTTAAGAATTCTCAATTTCTTTAGTTTCTAGTTAATTCTTAGTGGGTTTCCTTAATTCCAATTGAAAAATCCAAAAATATTTAATTTCCTAGTTAATCTTTTCCTAATTTCTACTTTATAAATGAATGCTTTAGTAATCAATTTTTATTGCTTTATGGTCTTTTTAGTTGATTTATGCACTTGTTCTAAATCTTAGTCTTAATTAGATTAAATTAAGTTAGAATTGAAGTTGTAGCTTTCATTAGAATAGTTCTTCCATCCACTAATTGATTTAGTTTAACTACACATTTACCTTTAAAACCTTGGTAATTGCAATCGACAATTCTCGTGGGAACGATCGTCCTACTTCCCTTGCAACTTGTTGACAACCGTATACTTGCGGGATGCCACCTAGTTAGTGATAGGATTTAGGTGTTTTCATTGATTTAAAACTAGGGTGTTAGAAGAGGCATCAACTCCCAATACTACTTAGAGTCAACCATTTGTCTACCTAGATGTTGATGCTCCTTCCATTTCCAATCTTCTTACATGTTCCTTTTTGGAGAATATCTCTTGAGCTAATTAGACTCTACCAGATCCATGATGCACTCCTGGGCATAGTTATTAAACCCAGCCCAGGAAGGAACCCGATAAATGTGGTGGATCAACGAGTTACGGGTCCAACCGGTGGGTCGTTAAAATATATTATTTTATTAATATATACTAAGGTTTTGAAATATTTAGATACATGATATATGATGAAAATATTAGTAAAAAATGTTATATCATTTTTTTAATATAAACAAATTCATAGAGCATGATTTTTTCATTATTTGTTAGATAGTTACTTTTTCATAATATTATTTTTACATAAAATAAATATTTTTGTTTATATTTACATGATCTTTGAAATTATATCAACGATACAATGTTTAGAGGAATATTTCATTATTGTAAACAAGTTTTGCTAATTTATGTCTTTAATTTTTTTAAAAATAAATATATTTTTTAGTATACTTATAATTTTATTTTTAGAAAAAAAAGGGTTGGTAGTAATTTATTTAAAGAGGGGAGAATATGGTGTAATGAATAAATAAAAAATAGAAGAATAGAAACACCACCAGCCAATCTTGTCCAGTGGTAGAGACTTGGCAAGCTTCATTGGGAGGTCGCAGGTTCGATTCCTTGAACTGCAAAATTAAGTTTGCGTCAAGCATTCGAGTAACCCAGAAACCCCAGTTGAATCGAACGGGTCCTTGATTTATCCGATTCAATTGCCGATTCATTGAAAAGTCAACGGTACACTCCTTGTTTGGTCAGATCATCAACCTGGCTCAGTTAAGTGGCCCGTTCAATAACTATGCTCTTGGGTGCTTCAACTTAGTACATTCAGAAAAAGATTTCTTCACCAATTACTTGCGTCGAAAAATTTTAATCACTAATAAGTTAGGCTTGTAAGTATCCTCCAGGCCTGCTTAGCAATTTTGGCTTTGTTGAAATGTTGAATGTAGTTAAATCGCAAGCCTTTCATCTTCTTTTCTTGAGTAATTTTCCTCTACCTTACCAACTGAATCTTTTTTTCTTCTTTTTTAGCACCATTCCAAAAATTTGCTATTAATCTATTTATCTCCTTACACAATCCATTGACAATCTAAAACATGACATTACATACATAGGTAATGCCATAACCACAGCCTTCAGAAGAATTTCTCTACCTATAGTACTTAACAGGTTATCCTTCCTGCTTTCAAGTTTTCTCTTGACCCTTTGTCTAAGAGCCAAATACCTCTTATTTTGATCTAGTCACCATCATGGGCAGCTCAAGGTATGTACTTTGAGTAAATGGACCATTCTTCCAAGATCTCTGCAATTATTTTTTCTAGTCACCTTTGTCAGCGATTCTTGCTGAAGAATACAAAAGATTTTCTATATTTATCAGTTGTCCAGAAGCTTTCTGATAAGTACTGATTATTTACATAATCTCCAGGGCCTCCATTTCCTCAGATTTACAGAAAATGAGTAAATCATCTGCAAAAAATAAATGGGTTAAGGCTGGACCATTTCCACTAATTTTTACTCCTGTTAGTTCTTTTCTTTAAGTAGCCTTATTTTGAAAACTGGAGAATCCTTTTGAACAGAAAAGAAAAAGATAAGGTGACAAAGAGTCACCTTGTCTAATCCCTCTAGATGGCCTAAGGAACTGTTTCTTTTCCCCATTAATATTAAATGAGTAGGACATTGTGGAAATGTAGTTGAAAATCCAATTCACCCAAGTATCAGAGAACCCCATTCTTTTCAAGATAGTAAGAAGACACTTCTATTCCACCGTCATATAATTTTGACATGTCTAATTTAAGAGTCGTATAGTCCCCTTTACCAGTTATTTTGTTTTTCAAAAAATGGAAGTAGTTTATGCAAAATGATAACATTATTGATAATTTGCCTACTTGGAATGAAGGCAGCTTGGTTCTTAGAGATGCACTTATCAAGCAGAAGCTTAAGCCTATTTTAAACAAAACATTACACAAACAAATAGGCACTGATTTTACTGGGATCCCCTACCTTAGGAATAAGAGTGACTAAAGTGTCATTTATGGCTTTTAACATGCAACCAGAATGAAAAGAGCTCAAAATAGCATCAACAACCTCTTTCTTAATAATAGACCAAAAATTTTGAAAGAACAAAGGGTCAAGCCATCAAGTCTAGGAGATTTGTCTGGCTACATTGAAAACGAAATTTCTTTAATCTCCTTCTTAGTGAATGAGCTAGTTAGCATCTTGTTCATTTGCCTTGTGATTGAGACAGGAATCCTTTCAATAACTTTATCAAACTCTTGGGGATGATTTGTTGTACAAAGCTTTTTGTACCAATCAGCAACTTCCTTGGTAATCTCCTTCTCAGAATTGCACCACAATCTCCATCCTCTCTTTGTATTCTACTGATTCTGTCCTTTTCCCTTCTTTCTTTGGTCATAGCATGGAAATAGGTTTAGGGTTTAGGGTTGCCCTCACTCACAATTTCAACCAGCTGATTGACTCTAATGAATTCATTGAAAGCCTCAAAACTACTTTTTGGTCTCTGCCTACCCCTATTTCTCTTCATTGGTGGTGATATCATTGAAGTCACCTATTATGATCCACTTTTTGCCCCATAATTGCTTTCTTCTTTCTAGTACCTTTGTAAGATCACAGCTAGCATACACCCTAATTAGCCATGATTTCTAGTTGGAATCAACCTCTTCAATCTGCATCTTTATACTGAAGGATGAACTCAATAGCTATATAACTTCGACCTCACTCCTCCACATCATAGCCATACCCAACTTTATTAACAGTTTCTACCACAAATTGATTTTCAAACTGCAAAATACTTTAAATTTTTTTCCATGTGTTTGCTTTTATTCTTTGTTCCACTCAACTAAAAGATAACTTTTGGGAAGTGGAGTTTGTCGTACTCTTTCAATTGGGAATTGACAAGGAGCTTTCAACACCTTGACAATTTCACACTAGGACCTTCATGGAGGATTGGAAGATCACTCCTAGCTAGCCTTCTCCACCAACACAATCAAATGTTCCCGACCCTCATAAGTATCCTTCATTATTTTTCCCCATGTAGCACCTCCATAACTCCCTTTCCACATTTTTTTTTGCCTGAGAGACTATTCTTTTACCTACTTCACTACTAGAGTTATTGAAGTTACCTATACCTACCAAATGAATTCTTTTTGGTTTTCTGTGGGCGATGTCTTTTCATTTTTTTTTTAATACCTTTTCAACATTTCTCTATCATCTTTTAGATTTCTTCTCCCATGACCATCTCTAAATGAGTCCCAATTATTTCTACACATTTTTCCCTAATAAAATTTGGCTAATGGTTGTATAACTAATCCTTGTGTTTAATTTCATTTTTCCCAAAAATATATGGGTGGGTACAAATTGTAACATAAAATTATCTTGCTCTAGTTTTTCTAATTACATTTACTAGAAAATTTTAAAATTTTATATTTCCATTTGATATTAAAGAAATTGAACGAAGAAGTAAAAGCATGTTGATGCTTATTATTACAAACAAAGTATAGCCAGAAATACTCCTTGCGAGCGGGTAAATATCCTAAACTTTGTATGTTAATTTTGTCTATAATAATGTAAAAATTTTACATTCACATATCTAAAATGGGAATATGTATATACATATATATATATAGATAATAAAGTACATATCATAATACCATAAAACTCATTCTTTGAGTCATATCTTTCTTAACTTGAATTCTTTTTTCAAGCAAATCACCGTACTCTGGTGGGGGGTCGGACAACCATTTTATTCATAATAGGTAAAAAATTTACAGTAGAGGGAGATTGGGCCACTATCTCCATGAAAACAAAAGGTACATCATTTGAGGATTCTAAGTTAAGGACAACCAATATTATCCATGTAAATCTCAACAATCCATCAGAAGAAAGACTTAGATTGGAGATTGATGAGATAAAGATTTGCTGCCTAAATTTGCTAGACAATCAGCGATACTAGTAGATTCAAGAAAAAAAATGCTGAAAAATAACTTATTCGGTTTGAATTAAACTCAAAACTTTTTGAACAATTGAGTTAATACTCTATGGTGAAGCTACTATATCCTGCAAAATGCAAACTGTTGCATGTAAAGAGACACAAATATTTAATTATAAATAAAACATCTAAATCAACTAATCTTAACTAGATGACATACCATAAGTATATAGTGTCAAATAGTAGCTAGTGGAAGTAGGGATTATTCCCACGAGGAATGGTGTTCAACTATTGATTATTTGGTTGGAATGCTACTTGAAGTGTTTGATTAAGAAAGGAATTAAACTAAACCAGGTCTAAAAGTAAGAAACGATTAAAAAGAGAGTGAGAGTTTATGCTAGCAAATTTCTCTGGTTTTAGTTAATTAGATTAATCTAAGTGGTATTATTTGCTAAATTAGATGTTGATTTCCAAATATAACAGAATCCCAATCCCTTGGTAATTAAGTCTATTAATCTAGTTAGCCTAAGTGTGGATTCCTCCTACTCTTTAAACTAACCATATTTGATTACTAACCATATGAAATTCTAACAACCAACTAGGTAAATAAGTTTTCCAAGATCTAACTCTGACCCTAATCTAATATTAATCTAGGCTTATAATTCAATTTCCAAATCTCCTCAATTAACCCAAATTAACTAAGGAAGTAGCTAATTTCTCAAATTAACCCTTGAGGCCATTAATATTTCTTAATTAGTCCATGTTATCGCCTAATTAACTCATTAACCTCTACCCATTGGAAATTGACATCACAAAACCCTAATCCATCACTAATCAAAACATTTTTAAAATACAAGAAATCATGTAAAGATATGAGAAAGTAAGAAATCTATAAAAATAGTATAAGAAAGTACAGTTCATTAAGAGTTGGGTAGAATGAGAGCGATAGATGAAGGCTTGAAAGTTTAAATAGACATGAAATTAATGCATAAAAGAAGTAGATTATACATAAATAAGGTCTTACAAATTAGTACGGTAAAGCTAGAACATTAGAAGAAAAATAGACTAAGAAGAATGGAAGAAGAAGCTAAAATTTCCTCCCTAAATGGGGAAGAAGAAGAGCAGAAGAAAAACAAGATGGAGGCTCCTCATTTTAGCCCCAAAAATATATATTTATAGTAGGGTTAGAGGTTGGATTTTAGGACGAAAGTTCCCTTAAAAATGGTGAACACAGGTTAAAACCGCGCCTCTCAGGTGACCCTTGTCGTGGGCAAGCTTGGCGCTTGCCACAGGCTGCTGCCTAGGCAGCTTCGGTAACCTAGGGCGTTTCGTGCCTAAAATTCCCATTCAACGTCCGATTCATGCGCTATTTTTTCTCTCGACACTAGAATAAAAACACACATTAATATATATATATATATATATATATATATATAATAACTCCAACCATAAACAGTTAAACAAGACACTTAAAAAAATAAAGATGAACAAAGGTAACAAAAACTCAAACTCCCAGCAAAATTAGGTTATAATAAAAATTCAAACTCTAAACAAAAGAATACAGTAAAATAAGATAATTAACACCTGAATAAACACTAAAATACTACATAAACATATACTAACAATATGAGTATAAATAGACAACAAATACACACTTAATAATAAAATGTTCAAAACTAGTACCAAAATTTAAATTTAGGTATATATTATACTCTAATTTATAGAGTTATCAAACCCCAAACTTAAGGTTTTACTCATCTCGAACAAAATAAAGATATGAAAACACATAATACACACAATATACTTAAACATAGCATACAATATACAATAATTAACACATAACATCACCAAAAGAAAAGAAGGTGAAAATGTTAAATTCTAGCGCACTTATTAAAAGTGAAAGCTTTTAACTAGAGTAACTCAAAATTTTCTCCTACCTCTCTATTTTACAGACAAAATAGACACTAGTTTTGGTTACAAACATTACTTTGACTAATTAAATGCTAATGCAATGCCAATTTGAATGTGAGTTAATCTAGACCAAACAAATCAAGTTTTTCAGAACTTGTCTCAAGTAAAGAAAGATCAATAGGACTTTTTTTAAAGGAGCACAAATTAACGCAAATTAACACACAAGAATATTTGTTGGCATCAAGGTTTAGCAAGCGACATAATGTTGCAAGTAATACTTCACTCCCAACTCAATAAAACAAATTAGCCTAGATCAATGATCATTTACTACTTTTCATACTTGTAATGTAGGCTAAAGTAATAAGGTAGGATTATTTTGGATAAAAGTGACTTCAATCACCTTAGTCATGTCAAAACAAATTCATGGACCACTATCCCATATATAAAGTCCCAAAAACCAACATTATTTAACCAATGAATAGTTGAAAGGCAAAAGCACTACTTTTAAGGCAAAGAAAATTTTCTTTATTGAATAAGAAAATAAGGCTCTTGCAATTCTTTGATTTTTTTCATTTCATTTTCATTTTTTTATTTTCTTTCATTTGCTTTTCTTTGCAACAACAATTGCAAAATGGGAAATATAAACAACAATGAACTCTTCACTTCATTCCCTAACAAATACACAAAAATTCTTCATGAACCATCATAATAACATTAAAGTACTATATTGAACAACTCAAAGATATCAATAATACTAAGGTGATGTGTTCAATAGAGGATAAATAAAAGAAAGTGCGTTGACTAAATTATATGGCTAACAACAAAATAGGTGTCATAAGGCTCAATGGGGACGCTAAAGATGAAATTGATATTAGGTAGGAAATTTAGGCTCAAATGGTTCAAAGAAGGCCTAAATCATTTCCAAAAGCCAAGTTTCATAAGTATGTCGCCGAAATGAAAGATTCACATTATATAACCAATGTCCCAAGCTAAACTCCATCAAAGCATACTAAATATCTTGGAAAATACAATTCAATCGCAATGGTCAATCTTACGATGGCCTAACTCATTTTCAATGTTACTTAGAAACCATTTTAAAAGTCTTTAAGTGTATAAACTGAATTAACTACTCATTTGAAATTAGAATTGGAAGTACTCTTATGGAAAAAAGTACTGATTGAGATAAAAACTAGTTGAGGAAACATGTTACCAAGTGATGCAAACGTGATTGAGTTTCAAGGGTTAAATTCCATTTTGCTCAAATCAACACATGAAATCCAACCTACATTCAAATCACTTTGAACTTCCGAAACAAAAACAAAGCCATTCCCAAATGATTAAGATAATACAATCCACACCACCAAAATTTTCAATTTATTTCAATGATGAGATACAAACTCATCCACCCACTCATCAATTCATAAGAAATAAAAATAATAATACTATAAGAAGGCATGAAAGCACATAGACTAGCTAAGTATAATAATAGAGAATGAATAACTTTTTAGTATGTTTGGAGAATCAAAAAGCTCATGCAAATGATTGATAACATTGGGACATGTCCAAGAGAATATGAATGCAATCAAACATACAATTTCAACTCAAAGCTTGTTTTCATTTCAAGTCGTGGTAATCACCAACGAAATATAATAAAAACTGCACCAAGTAACTTAGATGAATGTAAAATCTAACAAAAACCACAATTTAATGAATTTACTCTCTTTCTTTCAACCAACATAAAAAATCTAACTGAGAATTATCACGACTTCATAAGATTCCACCAAACAAAGAAAAACTATCTAAAATAATAATAATTAGGAGGTAACGAGGTTTAACATTAAAAAGGTCATTTGTGCCCAATTCATTTTCCCAACTTAGTGTTGGCAACAATAAGCATCAAAAGGGATTTTAATCAACTAGGAAAGTAGTAATGTTAAACAAAAATCCATAAGAATCCATGACATCACTCAAATACTCAATAAAAATAATGTATCAAAAACTAGTAATCACCACAAGAAGATAATAAAAATCTAGTCAAAGTTCAAATGGATATCGCTCTACATAGCCACTATTCACAAGAAGTCACATAACGCAATCATCATTATCATTAACTAACCAAGTTTATTCAAACACAAGCAAAAGTCAATTCACAATACCAAAGTATAAACTAAACTAATACAAGACTACAAACCTTTACTAACCTACCAGGTTCCTAAACTTGGGCCTGTAAACTAAACTAAAGCATCATAAAATATAAGGAAAAGAATACTCCTCTAACAAAGCCAAGGAGTCTCTCAAAGAGTGTCGAAGTCCTTTATAAATTTTGTTCCATTAATTTGTACATCCAAAACTCCCAAGAACTTATAGAATTTTAGCATAAGTAGATGTTCTAACCCTTCTTGCATATATTCATCATGATCGAATTCATTAACCGATCCTCTTTCCATGTTATCACCAAGTGGTTCCTCTTTATTGATCATCGGGGTAATCCCACACTTATTCAAAGTATATGTCAGTGATGCTTCCATACAAATGTTGACTAACCCATTTGTTGAGAATTCAAATCCGAAAAGGTCCATTGCATCTGGCTTTAGTACTTCCACAACCCATTAACTTAAATTGCTCTCCATGTTGGTTGACTTTCCCAAACGTGTATTGGTTCATCGGTATTGGTGAGTCTTGATTTAGTGGTTCCATATCTGCTCCTCTATCACCACACCATTTTTTAGTGTTTGGGTAGTCCAAGGGAATATTTTGAGTTTCATCCACCAACGTTTGTGCTAACACATTAAATTAAGCTTGAATTCATTGTTGTAGATGGCTAGTTGTTTGCTCCATGACGGTTATTATCATCATCCCTAACCTTGCACTCTTCTCTTCTCTTCTTCATAGGTTGATGAGCCTTGATGTTCCAATTTGATTGGGAAGACAATGGGAGTTCCTTGAGCTTTGCTTACCAAAATTTTCATGATCTCAATGAAATGGGACACTGTGATATTCATTAAGCAGGCTCAGAGCTCTAATTGGCATATAATTTTTTTTCTTAAAGTTGGCTATTTTCTTCTCCCATTGTATGACACCTTATCTAATTCTTCTTTAATTGGCAGAGATTGATATCCAAGGTTGATCTCCGCATAGAATTTCTTCATCTCAGTCATGAGCTTCTCCATCTCTTGAGTAAGATTTTCCATTATTTGGCGAAGATTGTGACTCACAATAATTTTTCCTTGAGCTTGAAGTGGAAAATTATTGAATCGATTTTGAAACTTTCGACAATAAGGATCCGTATATTATATTTGAAGGGGTAAGAAGAAGAACAAGAAATATGCTCATTTGTCATGCATCCATCACTATAAGAATGATGATATTTTTGGCATAAATAATTCCAATTCATTCCTTGCTTGTTTTGGTGAAATCAACACTAACAACAAGCACAAGAAAAAGACTAAAAACAACACAAAGAAGAAAAGATAGGAAAATTTAGATTACTAGCTAGTCTAAACTATCTATCAAACTGAAAATCTTTTTACACTTTTTTTTTTAAATACAACACAATTAAACTACCAAGTGAAAATATTTTTCTGTTGCATTTTGAAAATAAGGTTCTCAAGTATACAAAAATGAAAAATATTTTTGGTTTTTCAAATAGGTGAAGCAACGAAACAAGAGAAAACCTTCAAACTAGTATTCTTACCAAATTGTATCAATTTTGACAACCATTCCCCGACAACTATGCCAAAACTTATTGCGTCTAAAGAGACACAAACATCTAAGTACAAATAAAACACCTAAATCAACTAACTTTCAATGGATGACAAACCATAAATATACGATGTTAAATAGTAATTGGTGGACATAGGAATCATTCCCACAAGAAATGTTTTCAACTATCGATTTTTCGGTAGGAATGGTACTTGAGGGTTTAATTAAGAAAGGAATTAAACTAAACTACGTAAAAAATAAGAAATGATTAAAAAGTGGATTAGAGTTTAAACTAGCCAATTTCATGTGTTTTATTCAATTAGATTAATCAAGTGGTCTTATATTCTAAATTAAAGGTTGATTCCGAAATATAACAAGATCCCAACCCTTTGGTGATTATAACTATTAATTTAGTTGACCCAAGTATGGATTCCTCCTACACCTTAAACTAACTAAATTTGATTACTAACCACTTGAAATTCTATGGGATAATTACACTTTACCCCCTTAAATACTCACATTAGTTGCACTTTGCCCCCTGAACCCTAAAATGTACATTTACACCATCTGAAAGATTCCATCATATATATAATTACAAAAAGATGATATGGACATTTTCTTTGACATTATTACCCTTCAAACGTTTGTAGACAAATTATATTCCTTCTTATTTCATTTTTAATGATTCCATGTAATATTCGTAAGAATAATAAATTTTTTATATCACATTTTCCTTAATAAAGTTATATATTATTATTTTTTATTTCTAAACTAACTACTAGTAGAGCGTTTTTTACAATACTTTTCTTCAATTTTTTTTTTTTGCAAGATCTAAACATATTGAAAATAAAATAAGTAAGTACATTTCTTTTATTTACATAAATGGTTTTATTTGTACACTCTTTAAGTATACTTAACAAAAAAATTGTAAAAAAATAAAAAAAATTTCTTGTGTTTTGATTTCGTAAAAAAAAAAAAGAAAAAAGAAAAAAGAAAAAAGAAAAATTTACTTATTTAGTTAACAGATATTCTTATTACACATTATTAATTGTAAAATGGAAATTATATTCTTATATAAGATATTTTTAATTTAAAAATAATTTAGTTATTTATATTTAAAATATTTAGTTCATGCAAATTGAAAATGAACAAAAAATAGTTGTAAAAATATACTTTTTGTTTTTAGTTTTATAAATGAACAAAATAATGTATAAGTTGATTAAAGAAATTTGATAATTCATAAAATTCTCTTATAGTCCCGAAATAAAATAAAATAAATAAATAAATAAATACAAATGTGCAATCATAAGAAATTAATTAAAAGTAGAATAACTTTGAACATAAATTATTGGTGGATATTTTTGTCAAAAAGAATATCCACATCATCGTTTTATAATTATTTGTATGATGGAATCTTTTAAGAGGGGGCAAAGTGTATATTATTTGGGTTTAGGGGCAAAGTGCAACTATAGTGTAGGTTTAAGGGGGTAAAGTGTAATTAACACAAATTCTAGCAACTAACTTGGTGAATTAGTCCCCAAGATCTAATTCTATCCCTAACCAACATTAATTTGGGTGTATAATGGAGGTTCAAGTTCCATATCCCCTCTACTAACTCCAAATTAACTAAGAAACTAGCTAATTTCCTTAATTAACCCTTAAGCCCATTAATATTACCTAATTAGTCTATTTACCATTTAAACCATTAGTTATTGGATCACAACCCTAACATATCACTAATTAAAGTGTTTTAAACTACAAGAAAGCAAGTAAAGGCATGAGAAAGCAATTAAACTATGGAAAGCAAGAAATCTATAAAACTAGTACAAGAAAGTGCATTAAGAGCTAGGCAGAGGAGAGCAATAAATGAAGACTTGAAAACTTAAATAGACATGAAATAAATGTATAACAGAAGTAGAAATTAAACATAAATAAGGTCTTTCAAAGTGGTAGAGCAAAGCTAGAACATTGGAAGAAAACTAGACAAAGAACAATGGAAGAAGAAGCAAAAATTTCCTCCCTAAATTGGGAGGAAGAAAAGAAGAAAAACAAGGTAAAGGCTCCTTATTCCAGCCCAAAAATGTATTGTTATAGGGTTAGGGGTTGCGGGGTTTAGGAAGAAGTTGCCCTTGAAGAATACTAAAAACAAGCCAAAATCAAGCCTTTCGGGTGACCCTCACCGCCGGCGATCTACATAGAGAGCTTAGGCAGCCTTAGCCATTTAGCTCCTAAAATCCCTGTCTAATGTTCGATTGATGCTCTATTTTTTTCCGCGATACCTAGAATAAAAACACACATTAATATATATAATAAACACATAAACACTTAAACAAGACACTTATAAAAGTTAAAAAATAAACACAAACGAAGACAACAAAAAATCTAACTCTTGATGGAATTAGGTTGAAAGCAAGACACAAACTCTATTTTAATAGAGGAACATGGTAAAATAAGACAATTAAGACCCAAATAAGCATTAAAAACACTAAATAAACACATACTAACATATAAGAGTATAAATAGACAACAAACACACAACACTAAAAAACTACTAAAACTGACAAATTTAGGATACATATAACTCTTGTTTTCTAGAGTTATCACTAACCAAGACTAATAAATCTAATTCCAACATAAAATAGTGTAGTTTATGTGAGATGAAAAAGTTCACACCATCCAACAAAGCTAAGACCTCCGCTCGTAAAATTTAACAAGCTCCATAATTATTAGAGAAAGCTACAACCAAATCTCCTCTTGAATTTCTAGTAAGTCCACATTTTGAAGATGAACCTCGTAGAAGATTAGTTACTCCATCTTTGTTATTCTTATACCGTCCTGTGTGAGGGTCTTCCTACTTGCAAGTTAGAATCCTCACTGGTTTATCTACTAAATTAGTTGATAGAATACTAGAAGAAAAAAGATATTGGTTTGCCTTCGGCCAAGAGCAGTAAAAGGATGAGCAATGGATATTAACCTGATAGCTAAATGAACTTCTGAGATGATCTGATTTAAATTAAGAAACTTCCTTTTATAAAATGCAGTGTTCCTAACATTCCACAAGTACCAAGACACTAAAAATAGGAATAAGCTTGTGCAAGATACCAAATACAATACTAGGTTGAATCTTCATCCACCAAATGACTAAGTTAGATTGCAACAAGTTAGTATCATGAAAATGTAGACCCGAGAAATCTTCAAAGTGTTGCAAGAACAATTTAGTCAGCCTTGATATTCTCTTGGGAATGACATAACCAATGTTTAAATACAATGGAGAAACCAATGCCCATCAGGATGTCATTTTAGGCAATCTAAAATTTAATAGTCTCCACACAAAATTAGAGTGCTTGAGTAGTACCCTTTTATCCTAGATCATTCTTCTTGTTAAAAGTGAAGCAGTACTTTTACACTTACAATTGAGGACAAGGAGAAATAACCACATATTGTGAGTTTAAAGTCTAGGAAAGCACATCAGGAGCTTTTGAGAGAGAAATTCTCTTTGTATGGATCTTACTCTAAATGTTATCCAGCTTCAATAGGGAATATAGATGACTTAAAGCTTGAAAATTTCCAGTTTTTGATTCCAAACTTGCAAAACTTCTAGCTTCTAACATACACCTATTAGACCTCTTTATACAAAGGACTATCCTTTATCAATTGTCAAACCAAAGAAGTTTTCCGATTCTTGACCTTCAAAATATGTGTTCCTTAACAAAGTCCCTACAAGAAACCATTCTTCTCCAAAAAGAGAAAACATTACCAAGAAGACTTACTCTACTGAATGCTTACCTCCTTTTATATATCTGGTCGTCAAAAATTGACTACCAATCAATTATGATCAACAAGCTGACATATGATTTTCTATGAAATCCAATGCCTTCTATGGGTAACACCATTGCATCCCCAAAAGAAATTAGCAAATAGCTCATCTATTTATTTAATAATAGACTTCAGTCTGAGGAAGCTAACTAAGAACACGAATATCAGTATATTACTTAACAAATGCTACAACAAGATTAATCTCTATCATGGAGTAAGGAACTGTTGAACCCCAGTTTTGTTAATCATGTTTTGATGATGACCAAATCGCACTAATGGTTTGAAAACAATTGTGCAGAAAAACAGGGAGGTTCGGACGCAAATGGTCGCCTAAACAAAACAACCAGAAGACTCCACAGACGCAAATGATTGTCCAAAAGATAGAGCTTTGGATGATGGTAATCGTCCGACACAAAGCAGTCTCGGACGAAGAACAGCGTCCGATCATATTTCCAAAAGGCATTGCATCGATCGGACCCAGGTTCGGACGCATCCTTGGACGTCCAAATGAATACCCTTAGAGAACGGACGCAGTGTTGGACCTAGAGTTTAGCAGTGGCCGTCCGAAAGGTCCAACGACTAGTTTGTTAGGACGCACACCTACTGCATCGGCCGTCCGAAAGATCTAACGGCCAATTTTTTTCTAGAAAATAGAAAATTGCCGTTGAAGAATTGCTGGGGGCAATTTTTGGGCATCTATAAATACCCCCAAGTCTGTAAATGCTAAATAATAGAGAGTAGAACTACTGCATTCAATACAACGACTTATTTGGGAAGAAATAGGCTAAAATATTGTAGGTTGTATTGGTTTGAGTAGTGTAGTTCTCTTGGCTCAACTAGAGGGAATTAGTGTGAGCAAGAATAGACTAGTGAGTGATCTTCAAGTGTAAGAGTGGAGGGATAACAAGTGTGCAAAAGTGAGGTTGTATTGTAAAACCCTTTGGCTCAACTAGAGGGACTTGGTGCAATGGTGAGCCTACTTTGTGTACAAGAAGGTTATTGCCTCACCTTCTTTGAAGAGGCACTACTAGTGGATATACTCTAAACTTGAGAAGCTTGGGAGTTTGGTTTGATACTCTCTATATCAATCATCTTATATTTGTTCTTTGAGCTTCAATTATTGAATATCTTTTGTATTTATTTGTGACTTCTTAAGTGTTTATTTGTTGCATAAGGTTTGCATTTCACATTAAGCACATTAAAAGGTTTGTTTTTTGGAACAACCTAATTCACCCTCCCTTTTAGGTTGCTCTTTGGGGCCAACAATTGTTATCAGAACTTGGTCTCTTATATTAAGCTTAACTGCTTTTGAGTAAAGATCATTATGGCAACCAATAATGCTTTATTTTTAGAGGGGCATTCTATTACTAGACCACCCATGTTTAATGGCATCAAATTTTTTTTTTGGAGGGATAGAATGAAATTTTTTGTTCAATCTATTGATATTGATTTATGGTATATTATTTGTGAAGGTCCTTTAGAAGCTAACATCATTGATGTAAATTCTCATAGATTAAGACCTAAGACTAGATATGAGTTAAATGCACAAGATAAAGTAAGTTTATCTTTAAATGCTAAAGGCATTAATATTTTGTATAATACTTTGGATGCAGATGAGTTTTCTAAAGTAAAAGGTTACAAATCAGCCAAGGAGATAGATAGGAAAAATTGAAAGATCTCCATGAAGGAAATGAAGATATTAGAGAGCAAAAGAAGTCACTTCTTGTGGCTAAATACGAATCCTTCAAAATGGAACCTCATGAGAATATTGACAAGATGTATTGTAGGTTCAATGATATTGTAAAGGATTTGGAAGGTCTGGGTAAAGAATATTCCTTGGGTGAAAAGAATAGAAATTTTTTGAATGCTTTACCTAAGGAATGGGAACCTAAACCCACTGCCATAGAAGAGTCTAAAAATTTAAATTCTATGCCTATTGATTCATTGTCAATTCTCTAACCTCCTTCAAATTGAAATTGAAATACAAGGTACAAGATGAGGAGGCAAAGGGAAAAAGAAGCATAGCATTTAAAGCTTCATCAAAAAGGAGAAAAGACTCAAGGAAGCCTCACTTCAACAACTTCCAAATCACTTGGGATGATTGCAATTCGGATGGAGAGGTTGAAGAAGAATATGAGGAGGCTCAAATGGCTTTTATGGCTCTCACTTGGCAATAATGAGGTATCCTCTAGTTGTGATTCTTGTGATGATTCATGTGATAATGATGATGATGATGTTGAGTCATTTATTTTTAAAATGCATGAATGTTTGAAAGAGTCATATGCTAAGAACAAAGAGTTAAAAATTAAAGTTAATGCTTTATTGAGTGCCAACTCAAAACTTGTGCATGAAAATAATTCTTTGACAAAAGAAAATGATGTTTTGAAGGAAAAATTTGTTGGAAAAACCAAGATCATGGAAGAACAAGCTTCATTGAAGAAGAGATTAGATGATCTTGATGATATTTTGAAAAAGAAGAAAGAAAATGTTTTTGAAAAGAAAAGAACTAGAAATATGTTTTTGAACAAAAATTTTATCACCTTTAGAAAAAATGATTTGTGCTTTGTTAAATCTAAATCCTCTTTTTATGGTAATAAGAATATTATTTGTAATTATTGTCATCAACATGGCCATATAAAGAAAAATTGTTATGTTAAAATAAATGACTGCAAAATTGGGAATAAATTGTATTTGGGTGATTAAGCATGTTACTAACCCAATTGGACCCAAGAAAGTTTAGGTACCAAAAGTTGTTGCTTAACTTTGCATGAAGGTATGCTTGGAAGAGCCCCGTGGAATTCAAGATAGATTATCAATGAACGGTGTTCAAAGCACATGAGCTAAGATGACATTAAAATGGGTAACATCTAAAATTTTGTGTTAAGACTGTGCTTTCATTTTTTAAGTTGAACTATGTTCTCTTGAATGTTACTCATCTATCTGATTGAATTTGTTTAGAATGCTAGGGAATATGTATCTCCAATTTTTGTCTATAATAAGTCACTACTTGCAAAAGAAAAGGGGGAGCATTCTCTTTTTAAATGGGTTATTTTGCAAGAAATTGCATCACACATGCTTCATTGTTTTGATGATGCTTTTTGGTAAAGAATGAGCAAAAATTGTTTTGATCCTAATTCTTTGCATGAATTCTCTCATATCTTATTGAATACATATATTATTTTATTTCTTGAAGGGAAGAATTGTTTTGCATAACTTGACCTATTCTCCGTGTACTCTTGTGAATTATATTCATTTTTCGAGGGGGGAGAATAAACTTAGGGGGAGATTAACTTGCATTTTTTTTCTTATTTTTGATGATGCCAAAAGGGGGAGAAAATAATGGACAAAATTCTCTTTTCTTGTATTTGGAATTGTCCAATTGATTTTTCATCATAAAAAATAGGAAGATTGTTGAATCCCAATTTTGTTAATCATGTTTTGATGATGACCAAATCGCACTAATGGTTTGAAAACAAGTGTGCAGAAAAATAGGGAGGTTCGGACACAAATGATCGTCCGAACAAAACAACCAGAAGACTCCATGGATTCAAATGACTGTCCGAAAGACAGAGTTTCGGAGGATGGTAATTGTCTAACACAAAGAACCTGAAGCAGTCTTGGACGAAGAACAACGTCCGATCATATTTCCAGAAGACATTGCATCGACCGGACGTAGGTTCGGACGCATCCTCAGACGTCAGTTCTGACTCGAACGATTACCCTCAGAGAACGGACGCAGCATCAGACGCAGAGTTTTGCAACGGCCATCCGAAAGGTCCAATGGCTAGTTCGTTCGGATGCACACCCACTGTATAGGTCGTCCGAAAGATCTAACGGCTAGTTTTCCAAAAAATAGAAAATATCCGTTAAAGAATTGTTGGAGGTAGTTTTTGGGCATTTATAAATACCCCCAAGTCTGTAAATGCTAAATAATAGAGAGTAGAACAACTGCATTCACTACAAACACTTGTAAGAGCTATTTGGGAAGAAATAGGCTAAAATATTGTGGGTTGTATTGGTTTGAGTAGTGTAGTTCTCTTGGCTCAACTAGAGGGAATTAGTGTGAGTAAGAGTAGACTAGTGAGTGATATTCAAGTGTAAGAGTGGAGGGATAACAAGTGTACAAAAGTGAGGTTGTATTGTAAAACCCTTTGGCTCAACTAGAGGGACTTAGTTGGTGCAATTGTGAGCCTACTTTGTGTACAATAAGGTTATAATTGCCTCACCTTCTTTGAAGAGGCACTACTAGTGGATATACTCCAAGCTTAAGAAGTTTGGGGGTTTGGTTTGATACTCTCTATCTCAATCATCTTATATTTGTTCTTTGAGTTGCAATTATTGAATATCTTTTGTATTGATTTGTGCTTAAGTGTTTGTTTGTTGCATAAGGTTTGCATGTCACATTAAGCACATTAAAAGGTTTGTTTTTCTGAACAACCTAATTCACCCTCCCTCTGAGGTTGCTTTTTGGGGCGAACAGAAACTTTGTACCTAGCTTGAGATTTTCGAAGCAGTTTTCTCTAATATTGGCTAGAACAAGATCCTTCTCCTTATAGACTTTTGAACTGGACAACCCAAATATACCATTGAAATTTTTTTTGTACTAAAATCTATGATGTGCTGAATCAACCTTATTATGGGATTAGAACACTTGGAAGAGTTGTAGAAGTCGCTTTTGCTACTACTTATCAGCTGATTAGACACTGATTAAAGTTTCTTGGAACTGGTCACTACATGAAATTTTTAAGTGGTCCTGCCCTTTGTAAAGATGACATATCATCTGCAAAGGTCAAATGAGAAATGGAATCTTAACATTTGGGTAGAGCAAAATGGGAAAAACATATTGAGCTGAATTTGCATTTTATGCCCTCTATTAAAAGCTTCCAGCAACAAAATGAATAAGAAAGGAGTAATGGATCCCCTTGACGGATTCCTCTATATGGATTTAAAAAAATCCCTAGGGAGATCCATTAACAAGAATAGAAAACCAGCTATTTTTGATCAAACAAATTTATTGATTAGGAAAACCAAAAGCCTTAAGACTTTGTAAAGGAAACTCGAGCAAAATCTATCAAATGTCTTTGTTAGGTCCAGCTTGAGAATAAGGTTACTACCTTTAATTTCCTTATCAGTGAATGCAACCAATTCCTGAGCAAGTAGTACATCTTTTGATATATATTCCTATTTTTCATAAGAGCAACCTTAATGAGTTCATAATTGTGCTATATTTTCATATATGTCAATTACCACATTTTTATGTGTTGTAAGAAAGCTTTGAGTTATTATTGAGTTTAATTTGGTTATTCTCAGTTTTTGTAGTGTTATAGTGAAAAAGAGTTGAAAAAGATGGAAAATGATGAAAGAAAATGCTTAGTACGGGACATGCACGAATACGAAGTCATTCCAGACACCGTTTTGTATTTTAAGCATAACTTTTGATCCCAAGCTTCTCTTGAGGTGATTTAAGATGCATTGGAAAGATAAGGGATAGATCTACAAATTTTATGTGTTACACTTTCTCAAATAACACAAGAAAAAAGGTGAAAATAAAATCCGAAGGTGGGGCACAGTTGAGGAAGCCAGCGCACATGCGCTGGAGCTGTGCAGCGCATGTGTGCTGCATCTAGAAGCAAAAATCTCAGAAGTTGCTCATGCGCACATGCGCGCTAGGATCCCTGTGCATGTACGTGAAGGATGAAATAGGCCTGGAACTTACTGCCTCACGCGCACATGCGCATGAAGGGCTCTGGGCATGTGCGCAGAGGGTAACGGGAAGCGTGAAGTTGATTTTTTTGGCAGATTCTTTAGCCGGTTGGACTCTTTTTGACCTGATTTCACATTATTATCTATAGGCATTATTTGTAACCCTAAGTACTCATTATAAATACCCCATTTAGGGTGAGAAAAAGGGATCGACACTTTTAATTTCTTTTGGCTAGGGTTTTTAGAAGTAGAAATTCCTCTTTATTCTTTCATGGCACTTTGTGCCTAAAACCTTTTCTTGGTAGAGGGACTTGAAGCCATGGTAAATTCTACAAAGTTGTTAGAACTTTTTGTGCTTGAATTATTCACTTTTATCTCAAGTATTGATTATTTTTCTGCGATTAATTTTATGATTGTTCTTTTTAACTTATTATTGCTGCAGAATACTAAGTTATTAGAATTAATCTACGGCTAGATTGTTTTAACCGCGTGTGCTTAATTCAATCTGTGAAGCAACTAAATTTGATAATTAATGGATTTGTGTTATTGAATTTAGGAAAATTAATCATCTAATTGGCATAACCGTGCGTGTTTATGTTTAATTATCCTAATTGTTCTTGTTGATTTTAAAGCTTCTATTAATTGATCTTTGGCGCGTGTCCGGGTTAAATTAATAGTTAGGGTTAATTGGGTTGCATGTTGAAAATTAACCAACTTTAGAAAGAAATAAGAATCAACTTTGAATTGGTATTCGTTCGGGTTAATTCTTCAATTAGTGCTTGATGTAGAATTGAATTATTTTGTGTGTCCATGATTGACTAGTGAAATTGCCATGGTGGATATGACCAAAACCAAGATCTTTCTTAATTGAATTATCTTCAATTATTTTATTGTTTTAATTTTAGTTAAAAAGCATTCAAAATCCCCCTTGTTCCATTAGCACGAAAATAAGCCCCGTTCTCTATGGGACGAACTCGACTCAGCGCTACTACACTAGAGTTGTTAATTTTGGGTGCTTACGACAACATTGCAACTCTACAGCCAAAGCATCATTTTGGGCACACCAAACTTTTGGCGCCGTTGTCAGGGAACGGTTTGAATTATTTTTGTGCTATTTATTTCAGTTTTTCTTTCCTTTCTTTTTATTATAATTCTTCCGCTAATTGTGTATGCCTGTGACCCGGTCTGTTGGACAAGTTAAATTCCAATTTGATCTGAAAATACAGAGAACTTTACGCAGATTGGGAAAAGAGATGCGAGAACGACAATTAGGGGTAGAAAGTTTGTTTAATTATATATTTGCAGGTGAACAGGAACAGGAAGAACAATAGGAAGAGCCTAACATGGCACAACGCACTTTGAGAGAATTAGCCGCGCCCACTTTGAACCAACAACCCTTATGCATTACTTATCCAGATTTAGATGCTAATGTTACATTTGAATTGAAATCTAGACTAATCCATTTATTACCTTCTTTTCGTGGATTACCAGGTGAAGATCCAAATAAGCACCTTAAGGAGTTCCATGTGGTTTGCACCAGTATAAGACCCACCGGGTTGTCAGAGGAGCACATCAAGTTAAAAGCATTTCTGTTCTCACTCAAGGATGAGGCGAAGGATTGGCTATTCGATTTGCCTTCGGGTAGTATCACAACTTGGGAGGGAGCAAATGAATGGACTATTCTTGGCTAAGTACTTCCCAGCTTCTCAGACTGCAAATATTCGCAAGGAAATTTGTTAAATAAGGCAGTTCAATGAAGAATCCTTGTATGAGTATTGGGAATGCTTCAAGAAATTGTGTGCAAGCTGTCCGCACCATCAGATAAGTGACTCCTTCCTAATACAATATTTTTATGAAGGGTTATTGCCTAATGAAAGGAACATGGTCGACGCTGCAAGTGGTGAGGCGTTAGACAATTTGACCATAGACGCTGCGCGTGAGCTTATATCGAATGGCCGCTCGCTCTAAGAAGTTTGGGACACGACGCGATCAACCTCTTAAGCGTATAAATGAGGTAAATATTTCTTCATTAGAACAACAAATGGCTAGTTTAACCCTTTCTTTTGTTCGATAGTTGGCTTCAGGTACTGCACCGACTGCACAACCATGTGGTATCTGGTCAAATGAGGGACACTTAACAGATATGTGTCCCACATTACAAGATGAAGGACAAGAGCACGTAAATGCAGCCGGAGGATTCCCAGGGCAGCCACGACAAAGTTATGATCCCTACTCGAACACATACAATCCTGGATGGAGGGATCATCCTAACTTGAGATACGGGAACCTAGCCAAAAATCAGCCTCAACAAAATCGGCAGAACTTCCAACCTTATAGGCCACCATTTGCTCAAAGACAACAAGCAAATATGAATAATCAATCTGGTAAGTCTTTAGAGGAACGCTTGGATATTTTAACTAAAAATATGATTCAATTCCAGTAGGATACAAAGGCCAGTATTCAGCAGTTGCAACATCAAATGGGACAAATGGCTACCGCGATTAGCAAGTTGGAAGCCCAGAGCTCTGGGAAGTTGCCATCTCAAACTATCATCAATCCCATGGAGCCGGTTAATGTGAGCGCAATTACGTTGAGGAGTGGTAAAGAGGTTGATGTGCAGCGAAAAATAGTTCCTGAACATATGGAGGCCGAGAAGAAGAAGGCCATAGTCGAAAAAGAGGTTGAACCATGCGAGAAGAAAAGTAGCAGCAATGAAGATAAAGCTATTCCTGTATGGCCTGAAGTTATGCCTGAACCCTCATTTCCCGAGGCATTGAAAAAGTTTTCGAAAGAGGATCCCGACAAAGAGCTATACGAGACTTTTCGTAAGTGTGAGGTAAATATTCCCTTATTAGATTCTATTAAACAAATACCTCGCTATGCTAAGTTTGTGAAAGAGTTGTGTTCCCATAAAAGAAAGCAAAAAGAAAGAAAGTTAGAAAGGTAGAGGCGGGGAGAAATGTTTAGTCAATAATTCAAAAATCCCTACCTGAAAAGCGTAAAGACCCAGGTATGTTCTCTGTTCCTTGCAAGATAGGCAATACACACTTGGAAAAGGCCATGCTGGATTTAGGTGCATCTAATTTTAATGTAATGCCATATTCTATGTATGATGCATTGAAAATAGGACCATTAAGTAAAACTAGTGTGGTAATTCAGTTGGCTGATAGATCTTTGGCCTATCTTAAGGGAATCGTAGAGGATATCTTAGTTCAAGTGGGAAGTCTAGTTTTTCCTGCTGATTTTTATGTGTTAGATATGGAACAAGGTGATTCCAATGCTCCTATTTTGTTAGGAAGACCATTTCTAGCTACTTCGCAGACAAAGATAGTTATTCTTAAAGGCACTCTTAGTATGGAATTTGGAGATAAAAGTGTTAATTTTAGCATTTATGATGATGTTGAACCATCTGACCATACTAAACTTGTTTCTGTAGTCAATGTGTGTAAGCCTCTAATATAGGAAATGCATGAACATACCAATAATCAGGAGGTGGACACTAACCATGAGGAACATCTCAAGGAAAAGAACAAGGACTTGTTGCAACAAACAAGTAATGGAAGTCCTAACGCTTTACCACTTTCTAACTGAGAAATTGAAGTTATCTGTTGTGCAGGGAGCAATTTCAGATTATAATCGCCTTCCTGGTCATCTTAAGTACACATTTTTGAAGGATAAGGAGAGGGTGATAATCTCAAGTCAACTTAGCAAGTCGCAAGAAGAGCAACTTGTTCGGGTCCTACAAGAGCAAAGGAGAATGAATCCATCATTTGCAAATATAGTGAAGCGGAAGATTGTTGGACTCCTTTGATTGGTGAACGAACATCAAGTCGAGCCAACGACAGTAAAGAAAGGCGCTGCATGGGAGTCAACCCATGTCCATTCTTATTTTATTTTGTTATTTAATTTTGCAACTTTATTTTTGCTCATTTTCATTTTAAAGGACAGCATATTTTAGTTTCGTTGATAATTGGGAAATCAATTGCATTAAGAGGCTTAAATGATAAAATAGATCTTTGGGGGGTTTATGTGTTACGAGGGTAATTTAGGAATATTTTTGTATTAAAAAAAAAGTGTAATTTTCATTCTGCCTTCTGAACAAGCGTACATGCACGCTTAAGGTTCCGCGCATGTGCTAAACCCTTTTTGAAATTTACCCTTTACCTCGCACGCACATGCGCGCTGAAGAAGCTGTGCATGTGCGCGCGAGGAGATAAAGGAACTCAACCATTCCTAGTTCCCTTGTTTCTTCACATTCATCTTCTATTTCAACTTCCTCTCAAACCCCATAATCCCCCACTTTTAGTTTTTCAAAACTCACCTCAATTCCATCATCTTACACTCAAATTTCTTCTTCTTAAAAAGGAAAATCAAATCAAGGTATGAATTTCTCTTTCTTTCTACAATTTTTTTTATGGGTTTCAATTGACTTTCAAGAATATGTAGAGTCTTTTTATTGCTTTGAATTGATGAAATTTCATATGGATTGCTCTTAAAACATAAATTGGGTGTGATTTTTGTTGGGATTTTGATTGAGGGTGGATTGCATGTTCATAATATACCCACAAATTTCCTTTTTCTTTATGCATGCCATGTGTTCGATATATATGTCTCAATGAATAAAAATGTTCAAACGCAAGGCATTGATGCATGAATTTTATTCCTAGGCCATTGATTATGCCATGTGAACTCTTTCTAATTAGTTTTCTGCGTAGGAATGTTCATGTATTGTATATAAGCGTTAGTTCTAGGCATTATTTTGCAGCAATTTTCATATATAATCTAAGGCTTATGATTTGGGGGAATGACCTTTTATTTAAGTGTGGGGTGTTGTTGTTTGTTTGTTTGGGAGTTATGATGCTTGTTTATGTTTTATAGGAATGGGAAGAGAAACCAAGAAAACAGCCACATGCAAGAGTACCAGAGAATCTTCATCAACCGGGGCTACACAATCAAGGGTTGGTGGCGGTTTACGTTTCTTAACGACGGTAGCCAAACAAAAATATGATAATGATCTCTAAACGGGCTGTAATAAAGGAAAAGGGCATTCAAGTTCCGTTGGTAGGGGTGCTAGAAATAAAGTTAACTATTCGCAATCGTGGATGGGACGAAGCTTTTCATTTCAACTCCTATAGATGCCATCCTTCCGGTGGTGCGTGTGTTCTCTTCTAATTTTGATCATTATAGCTCCACCAGGGTATATGTACGGGGGAAGGAAGTAGATATCTCTGCCAATGAAATCAATAGAATTTTGAAGGTCACTCGAGTTCGTAATGATTAATGGCCCAACACCCGTAATGCCAATGTAGAGCTTCAGCAGATCACCAGTGTTCTTTGTGACGGGGATGTGGATTGGACCTTTACGGTGGATGGCACGATGGCTCAACATTTCCACGTGAATAAACTTAAGCCAGCATGATTTGTCTGGTTTAAATTCATTTGTGGTCGTCTTCTACCGGTAAACCATGTCACGCATGTTACTATAGAAAGGTCCAAATTGCTGTATTACATTGCCACTGGGAAAGCCATTGATGTGGGTCAGCTCATACATCAACAAATTTGCTACTCCGCTACCAGTAGGCAACCGGGATTGTGGTTTCCCCATTTGATTACACCATGGACACTATGTTTGGAAAGTGGGGTGTTGATTGAGCCTTCTGAAGAAAAATTGAGGCCAGGCCAGATGACTGCAATGGAAGCTATAGAGCTCCAGTTAAACGTACTAGAGCCCATGCTTCTACATCACATGTGGAAGAAGCTGATGATTCGGATGACGAGCCAGTACCTGCTCCTCCACAGTCTCAGGAGGACCTTCTACATCAGATCCTGGCTGAACAACAACAGATGAGCCAACGTTTTGATTCGTTTATGCAATATCAGTTTACATGGCAACAGACAATGGAGGCTCGTTAGATGGCCAGAGAGCAGGGCGAGGACCCTTCAATATTCCCACCCTTTCCACATTTTCCGCGGGATTTGGGGCCCCATGCACCTTGAGTTTTTATGCCCTAACTGTTGGGCTGTTTTTGTTGATAGTTATTGCATTGATTTCCTAGATAATTTTTTTTGCTTTTTTATGAGAAATTTATTTTCGTTGGTTAGGTTTCATTGTAGTTGGTTAACTTACTTTTTGTTATTTAGGTTTCTTTTCATTATTTTGGTTCTGTATTCCCGTAAGGAAATAAGTTTTTTCTTGATTATTGTAGGATTTTTTTCTACACTTTCATGTATTTTCTTATTGTCTCATGGGAACTATTTGTTTTGTTTGGTTTTGTTTAGTGTTAATCCAGCTTTCTTTTGCTACAAGGGGTTATTTATAGCTGCTCCAAACGCGAATTAAATCTAGAGAAGCTTTTCTTTTTCCCATTTTATGCTTTTATTTTTTTGCATTGAGGACAATGCTTACTTTTAAGTATGGGGTGGGAGTTATTTGGATTTTTTTAGTTGTTTGGTGTATTTTGCTCAATTTTGCTGCAATATTTTAACTTTTCCTTTGATCTGAGAGCTTGTCGAAATTTTTGACAATTATGTGGATAAATTGACCATTTTTAGAAAATTTTGAAAGTTTTTGCTAACGGATTGTTTCCATTTGTCTGCATAATAATCATTAGTTGAACCATGCATGAATGAGTAGTCAGTGTTAATATGATTTTCTATTCATAATTTTTCAAGAATTTTGAGCACTGAGCCCTACTTTAATTTTTGATTTGGGATATTTAGAGAAATTTATGTAGACTCAATTATGTTGCATCCCCAAAACTAACTTTATTACATTTTCGAAGCTAATTCTTAGACGACTTGATTTAGTTTTAAAATGAGGGTAGTGCTTTTTTGTTTGTTGAGCCTTTCTAGCCAACCATTTTAACAATTTGTTTCTAAGTACCTTATTTGAGCCTTATTCTTGTGAAGAGAAACATCATTCTTCTTTTACATAAACTCAATTTACCTACCCTTATTGAGTTTAATGTTCTTTTCATTGTTTTATCCTAAATTATACCCTTTAAGAGCTTTATGGTGCACATTATTTGTTAAGGGGATATAAGGGTGGAGGTAGTGAGAAGTGAGTGATGTACATTTTTTTTACGAAATGGGGTATTGGAAAAAAAATTGTTAAAAAAAAAATGAATATGGAAGTTTCTGTTTATGCAGGTAGTGCCCACGTTCACTGGTACCTGTATGTTTTGATATTTACAAGTAGTGCCTATCACTGGTACCTATTTCTGCAGGTAGTGCCCATCATTGGTACCTGTGTGTTTATATGTTGCGGGTAGTACCTACCACTGGTACCCGTCCTATGTGAGCGGACATAGGACAAAAAATGATGATATGATGTATATATGTCCGAGGGAGGTTGGCATGTTTGGTTGTTTCGAATTCTTTATGGGTGTTTGTTACTCAAGTGTGGGGTTATGGATATTTGATATTCTGCGTGTGAAAAGAAGTTTTATTTTAGTGTGTGGCCACCATTATTATAAAGCTCTTGTTCTTATTTGCTATATCCTCTCCCTTTTTTGACTAACAAATATCCTAACCTATAGTTCGAACTGAAAGTCCTACCTAAATTTGAATTGAATCGGTTGTCTAGATTAGTAGAGGGGTGTAAGAAAAGTGAGCTATAGGGTGTTTAGAAAAATGTTGATGGTCTTCATGATTTAATCTAGATATTTTCAAACATTCTAAATTTTTGAATGGCTATACACACATACACACGAATTTCATGTTTTGATTTTTATTAGTATTTGAGCTCTTGGGTTCATACACTACTCTGATTGCTGGATTGGTTATTGATTATTTATGTGGATATTGGAAGGAATATGTTGAGTGAAATGTGTAATGCTTAAATGTTTTAATTTTATGTTTGATCGAGGACGATCAAAGCTAAGTGTGGGGTAATTTGATAAGTTCATAATTGTGCTATATTTTATATGTCAATTACCACATTTTTATGTGTTGTAAGCAAGATTTGAGTTATTATTGAGTTTAATTTGGTTATTCACAGTTTTTGTAGGGTTACATTGAAAAAGAGTTGAAAAATATGGAAAACGATGAAAGAAAATGCTTAGTACGGCACATGCACGAGTATGCAGTCATTCCAGACACTGTTTTGTATCTCAAGCATAACTTTTGATCTCGAACTCCAATTGAGGTGATTTAAGATGAATTGGAAATCTGAGGGATGCAGATTTACAAATTTCCTGTTTTACACTTTCTCAAATAACACAAGCATCAAGGTGAAAATCAAAGCCGAAGGTGGAGCATAGTTGAGGAAGCCAGCGCACATGCGCTAGAGCTGTGCAGCGCATGTGCGCTGCATCCAGAAGCAAAAATCTCAGAAGTTGCTCGTGGCACATGCGCGCTAGGATCCCTGCACATGTACGTGGAGGACAAAATAGGCCTGGAACTTACTGCCTCGCGTGCACATGCGCGCGAAGACCTCAGCGCATGTGTGCAGAGGGTAACAGGAAGCGTGAAGTTGATTTTTTTGGTAGATTCTTCGGCCAGTTGGACTCTTTTTGACTTGGTTTCACATTCTTATCTATAGGCATTATTTGTAACCCTAAGTAATCATTATAAATACACCATTTAGGGTGAGAAAAAGGGATCGACACTTTTATTTTCTTTTGGCTAGGGTTTTAGAAGTAGAAATTCCTCTTTATTCTTTCATGGCACTTTGTGCCTAAAACAGGTCAATAAATGTCTCTTTTCTTGGTAGAGGGACTTGAAGCCATGGTCAATTCTACAAAGTTGTGAGACTTCTTGTGCTTGAATTATTTACTTTTATCTCAAGTATTGATTATTTTTCTATGATTAATTTTATGATTGTTCTTTTTAACTTATTATTGGTGCAGAATACTAAGTTATTAGAATTAATCTACTGCTAGATTGTTTTAACCGCGTGTGCTTAATTCAATCTGTGAAGCAACTAAATTTGATAATTAATGGATTTGTGTTATTGAATTTAGGAAAATTAATCATCTAATTGGCATAACCGTGCGTGTTTATGTTTAATTATCCTAATTGTTCTTGTTGATTTTAAAGCTTCTATTAATTGATCTTTGGCGCGTGTCTGGGTTAAATTAATAGTTAGGGTTAATTGGATCGCATGTTGAAAATTAACCAACTTTAGAAAGAAATAAGAATCAACTTTGAATTGGTATTCGTTCGGGTTAATTCTTCAATTAGTGCTTGATATAGAATTGAATATAGATTATTTTGTGTGTCCATGATCGACTAGTGAAATTGCCATGGTGGATATGACCAAAACTAAGATCTTTCTTAATTGAATTATCTTCAATTATTTTATTGTTTTAATTTTAGTTAAAAAGCATTCAAAATCCCTCTTGTTCCATTAGCATGAAAATAAGTCCCGTTCTTTGTGGGACGAACTCGACTCACCACTACTACACTAGAGTTATTAATTTTGGGTGCTTACGACGGCATTGCAACTCGACAGGAGCATCATTTTGCGCACACCAAACCTCTTCTTATGATATTACCTAAGGCAGAGGTGATGATAATCTATTGGCCAATAGCTTAGTGCATACTTTGTTAACAAAAGTACAAAGGCTAATTGACTTATACTCACTTAAGGAAATTGGATTATCCAATTTAGGAATTAAAGCAATAAGAGTACTAGAGAAAACCCATGGAAGAATAGAACCCTTCAAAAATTCCTAAACACCATCAAACAAATCTTTCTAGATAATATCTAGTAGTATTGTCCTAGATGCTGAAAGAAAACATCAAGGAAGAGTGATTCGCGTAGGCCTCAGATATGTGATGAACATTCATTGCCTAATAATTCACTTGAAATAGTTGATTACAAACAACTTTTCCTAATCTTTTCCAAGCAGTTTTACGGAAATGATTTTCCAACCAAGTGTAATTGTTCCCCTTAAAAGAAAAATTCCCTAAATCTCATTCCCTCGAGCAGTCATTTAAATCCTTCATTGCTTTTACATTTGGAGTGGATAAGACCAAGTACTCAGAAATTGAGTATATGAGATTAAAATCTCATCCAACCATTCATAGGATAGACTGATCATGGACTTGTCTCAAAGACTGCCAAATTTCCCTTTTACCTGCCCCAGTAGATTTTTTACAGATGAACGAAGTATGGCAATCAAGAACCAGCAACGAGGATACAAGCTTCACATGCAATAATTGCTTTGTTGAAAGAATCAAAGAAGCTGAGAAAGAAGAAGATAAAAATAACCATAGACGATCTTTAGAAAGGTTTGCCAAACAATGGTGAAACTATAATCTAAAACAAATGCTATTAATCTTATTGTTATTTAGCGTAGGTTCAATAAAAGAAAAAGAACTTGAACTTGATGCCTCTTTATTAATGATTTAAGTCTCCTAACAAAATCCTTATTCCTAATGCTTCATATGTTCCATATAAGAACGTTAATCATTGATGGTGAAGAAATGGAAGCTATTTGTATGCCCTTGTTGACATAGCATAGGTTCTTGTGACATAAACTTGACATCTTCTTAGCTTAGGGACAATCACACAATGAGAATCAGAAGACCTGGATCTTGCAAGGCAAGAAAGCTCCTTATCCATTAGTGGGCTAAATTTTCTCAAGTTATTCAATCTGTCATTCTAGAGAATTACTTGGCTTACTTATCAAGTCAAAATAGTAGGAGGCCAATTCTTCTACTTGTTATGACTGAATAACAACCCCATCATATATAACACCAAATTTTGAATTCAAATCCTTGCCCAACACAAATTTAGATTGACTCATTCAAATTATGAACAACTTGAATAATCTTTATCCAACAAAATTGCATAGCTTGCATAGTTTTGAAATTTGAATACTGCTTGATTTGCTCTCGAAACCGCTAAGTTTGTTGAGAGGCACATGGAGCTGTTACTGGTTTCACTAGTGGTGTTTCCAAATTAGGGTTAGCTTGCTGCACTATTGAAGCTTCAACCATTGGTACTTGTGGGCCTGGTTTAGAACCCAAAACACCAGCTATATCTTATGGAATAACCTAAGAACCATTTTTGAAATCTGAATTAGCCTTCTCATGCTACTGTAGCCTTACTTTTTGCTTTTTTGCTTGTGAAATGTCTTTTACAACTTTCTATTGCTTCTATCCATGCTTGCAATCTAATTCTCCATGGCCTTGTTTCTTGAACTTGATGTAATAAGCAAGCCAGTTTTCATAAGTAATAGCTTGCCATTACCCTTCATACCTATTCCCAACCAAATATGACTAGGATGCATTCAGTTGACTATAATTCCAATTCCATACACACCTTGGCATGACTTGGACATGAAAGAGATGATGTTGCCATATTTATCTTAGAGGGTTACCAACTGCTTGAGCTAAGAAAAAGAGATCCCTTAGTAAAAAAATAAAATGATAGATTATCAAGAAAATCCAAATAGGTGCTAAGGATCCATATCCAGTTTAAATGTTGAGCTCCATTTGAAAACCCTTATTGGAAATCCTTGCCCTTAATCCAACAATGCAAATAATCCGCTTCTAACCCAAAATGGATCGAAATGTGCCTCTAATCAATGAGGGAAAGAGTAACCAACCCAACAAAACCAAAAGTAAGAAAAGCATTGCATAATGTTTCTATATTAGGCCTATCATGACAGAACTTTCCAATAAGAGTAAGTTTTGAAGGGTTTGGATAACAAAGACATCTCTTCATTGGTGGAAAAAATTGGCAGCTTCACTCTTCCTTGAACTGAAAGGATGACCTCCAATACTCTCTATTGATTGTATCCTTGTATAATATTTGCTAATGAATGAGAAAGATACCCTTCAACAGGAGACCGAAGGCCAGTCATGGCTAAAGAACGTTTAGTGAGAGAAAGTTTTAGAGAGAAGTACTTGTTACTTTGTGTTTAATGTAATAGTTGTGTGCACTCTTTCATCACTTAAATGGCTTTTATACTTGAATTCTTGTTGGTATACTTTCTCTAGTTATTTTGATCCTTGTAATATTCTTAGGCATTATATAACTCTTTATTTGTAATCTCTCTTTGATTATAATCCTGTGATAGAAATGTCTCTCCAAAACAAATGATTGTATCTTTTCACAATTATACAACAAGTTAGCTAAACAAATTTAGAAATTTACAAAAGAAAAAAATGCCTAATAAACCAAAATGAATAGATTGAATTGAAATTTAAATGAACTAGTCAAAACTTAAAATAAACAACAATGTAATTCTCTTGTTATATTTTTGTATGAATCTATTCCACCAAGCACGTACTTGTACAAATACAATTAATTAAAACAAGAGAATATAGTTTGGAAATTTCATTTTTTTTAAATTGAAAATTCTACAATTAAAACAACAAAATAATTGCTCATTTCTTTTTCTTAATTCATAAAACATAAATAAATGAAAATTAGATTAATGAAGACTTGGGTTTTAGAAAATCAAGATAGAAATTGACTAAGGCTTTGTTACATTTAGTTTAATAATAAAGTAGAGAATATTAAATGGGGGATTGAAACTAAATGGTAAATTAATACTATGTACTCTTTATTCGTAATTTTCCACACCTTGGTGTTATTACCATAAAAACCACATATGCATGTTATACTTTGTTCAAATTAATGGAAACAAAATGTAAAATTTGTAAAATTTAGTGTAATTTTGTAAGTTTACTTAGGGTCAGTGGGGGCAATTGCCACATTTTAGCTCTATCACTAGCTCTACATAACAATCCATGTAAAGTACACATGATTAAATCAATTTTAGTATTTTTTTCTAGGCACAAATTTCGAATAAAGTTCAAAAATCACCTCGATGGTATAACGCTGTATATGGTTAAAACAAGAAATTAAGAATATACGAACAAATTGGAAATACAATATTTGCTAGATCAAAATATACTTGGAAGATTTTTATGAATGAAAAATTATGGAGGCAAGGAAATTTAATAAAATTTTTGAGGTGGGAGCGAGATATAAACTTTAAGTAAATTTTTTTAAATTCTACAAAAGAAAAATGAATTTTCTTAAAAAATAGGGGTCAAGTTCGTCGATAGAGTGGTTTGTGTGCGATGTGATTGAGGATTGACAACTCAAACTGCAAGTAACAAAATTTAACTCAATCAACACCAAACTTCACCCACATGCTTGCAAGTATACGAGGTGGGTTTGTAGTTAGGGCGAGTGAGTATCGTTCTCTTGAGGATTGGGGTGTAACAACTACTAGATTTAAGAATCTTTGCACTAGTTAGACAAAATCACCAATAGTTTTGTCACTAAACTACTAGCTTGAGGCCTATGAGAACAAGTAATTAAACACTAATTAAACTAGTTAAACTAATAAAGTAAATAAAAAGTCTAATCTAAGAAAGCAAATACAAGTTATTCTAAGGAAGCAATTAACTTTAATATAATAAATCATGTAAAAACTAAATTAAGAAAGTAAGTAAAATTAATATAGGAAAACTTAATAAAAACTATTAAATTTAATTTTGTCTAAATTTTCTCACATTAGTTAAACTGTCTCTTATTGAGAAAATTTCATTTTAAACTAAATTGAGAAATTTTAGAAATGACTTGAAATTTAAAATTAAAACTAACACCTTTTGGTTTTTAAGGAGATTTTCATAAAAGTGCATTAAATTCTAAAGGATTTAAAGCAAAAAATTAAAGTTAAACTAAGAAATCACTCAAGGTAGCAAGAACAAGATGAACTTTCTAGGAAATCTATTTTTTTTTTTTTTTTACATAATTTGAATTGCAAAGAAATTTAGATACAAAGCAAGTAAAAATTATATCTACCTGTATCTAAAAAGAAAGCCCACTAAGATTAACTAAGAAAGATTAAAACTTGCAAAGATTGAAGGAAGAGTTCTAAGATTAATTGAAAGAGAAAATTTAATCTAAATGAAAATTGAGTATTATGTAAGCTTCTAATCTACTCTAAAACTAAACCGAAACTACAAAATACTCACTATACGTAAACTATGTGTACTATACTATCTACCTCCTCTCTAATGGAATATTACAAGATAGAAAGTAAAAATTTAACAAATTTTTGTAACAAATCAATGATAGTCTTAAGCATAGTACCCGTTCACTCTTTAGAAACCACCTCTGCCAGAAAGGAAGAGTTTTGTCTCATGTTAAAATACAAACTAACTTTGATTTGAGATTTTAAATAACTAAAATAACCTTTTAAATAAAAATTTTCAACATCCTACCTATCACTTAATTAAAAATGGAAAACACTTAAACTAGTTTTAGATCCCATTTATAGATCTGGAATTTTACTTCCATTAACTGATGTTAGTCTTATTTACTCCATATGATATAATCCTCACTATCAGGTATATAAGTGGGGTCAAATTATCGGGTCTACCTAAGTATTTTTTATGAAAAATTTAACAGTTTTACTTTAAACCAAATTGTTGGGGATGAATTGTGAGTTTGTAAACCATAGGGATAACCTAAAGATTAATCGAACCCAAAGGGTCCTTGTTATTTACCCTAATGAATTTATGTTTATCCTTGATGAATTTATGTGCACAATCAAATGGTGTGTTTTGACAATTTACCAAATAAAGATAGTAAAGTGGAAAAAAGGGAATTAGGTTAGTTTTGGTGAGGGGATGGATTACATTTTGTTTTTCTTTTTTCTTTTCCTTCTTTTCTCTTTTTTTTTTTTTTTTTTTTTTTTGGGTTTGGGGGGTATTTGTTCGTGTTTGGGAGTGGGGTTCTAGGACATTGAAGAAGGTAGATCCTCGGAATGGTGAACAACGGAAACAAGGGAAGCGTTTGTTGATTTAATAAGTCAATCATTTATCTTCCTGGGACCTTTTGACCTTGACAATAAAGGAAAATTTTGTTCGGGTTGGACATGTTTGGTATAAATAAAAAGTGGTCCCAATGTGTTGATCGCAAATTCAGAATCAAGAAAAGGGTCCTAAAAAAATGTGCAACCATTTTCGAAGGATGTAATTGAAGAACTAGTATTTTGAAAATCACAAGTGTCGGCAATGAATATGTAGTGTGAGATGGTGAGATGGTCCTTGTCTCGTGTGCTTGAGGGTGTTTTCAATCTAATATTCCATAAAGTTAAAGTTTACTTTTATTTACATATTTACTTATTTAGTTTGCTTGCTTGGGATTTAATCAGTAGTTGGCTACTGGGAGCATTTTAAGTATTTCCTAAGGCTGCAGGTCTTTTAGAGCAATAGGTAGGCAGTGTAAAATATTGTACGTGTCACTTAATGTGAGTTTTATTCTAATTAATTTTTAGTTTCTGTCTCACTAATTGTGAGTTTCTATGCCTCAACTTACTGGTAGTCAGATTTTGCTCTAATAGTGTCAATTCCAATATATATTGATATGTCTAATTTAACCAACCAAAATAATAATAATAATATCACAAAACAAAAGTTTACTTGGGATTTGAGTACATCACACATTCTCCCCTCCGTCCAGTTTCCTCTTGTACCTAAATGCATACTAATAAAGTTTGATTTTACAGGCTTTCAAATTTTTTAATACCAAAAATCTGCCCAAAACTACTTTAATCAATTTATGATTTTTTTAGGCTTAAAAGCAAAATGTCTCTTCCAACTTTCAGAAAAAAGTAAAATGTAACCCTCTACAATATCAAATTTTACCATTTGATCAATTTCCAGCAAAAAAGTAATGGTTGTCTCGACCTGTAAATTTTTAGAAAAAAATGCCTTTTGGATTAAAAGCAAAAACCCCTTGAACTTTTACCAGAATTGCAAAATGTCCTCTCCTCCAACAATTTTAGTTAGTAGATTGCATTCTCTAACAAGCTCTATTCTAAAAAGTAACGATGGAATTGATATAGTGCAACGCGTCCATAATTTTCAAGACAAACATTTATATTGTTGTTAGTGAAAAGATTTATGTTGGAACAAATGATAGAAATATTCGACCAACTTTTTTACTTAATTACTTTTGGTTCTCATACTTAATTTGGGAGAATTTGGTTCTCCAGGATTTATTTTTGTGGTTAGTTTATTGGATCCTCATTCTATTGATTACAACAATTGTACTACTTTTTTGTAATCCAACTAGTTTTAATAATTTATTAATTACAAGTTCTAATTTTTATGTGCCTTACATTTTTATTTCAAATTAAATTTTCTTTGTAACATTAGTAGCATACTTTTACTGTAATTTAGAACCTGTGAATAATTAAGAATAATAAAATTTACAAATAAACAAACTACAACAAAATAATGTATTGAGTCAAATAATGGAGAAAATTATTCGTAACATACAATTAATAATAATTGAATGAGAATTCACATGGAACTTTTATTTTTGGTGCGATGACAATAAATCCAACACAACAAAATATTGGGATTGAAGGTAGGTAAATTCAACCAAAATATGTCACATGAAAGGCACTTCATGCATTGCTTCTATTTGTATACCTAGAATAAAATCTTTTGATTTCTTTAACTCATTCTTTTTATGTAGTTTGTTAAAGCATATTTAATCTAAAAATTAAATTGTTAGACATGTAAGAAATTTGGTATTGTAGTTAACTAAAATTATTTGAAAATATATAATTAGTTAGTTGTGGCAAGAGAG
Source organism: Cinchona pubescens (assembly GCA_025175665.1). Lineage (NCBI taxonomy): Eukaryota > Viridiplantae > Streptophyta > Magnoliopsida > Gentianales > Rubiaceae > Cinchona > Cinchona pubescens. Next base: position 861,472 of record JANKKI010000092.1, read on the forward strand.
AATGAGGAAAACACAAATGAAAAAACAAGAGAGGGAAAATAAATAAAAGGAAAAAAAAACAAACAAAATAGTTAAAATAGTAAGGATAATTTTGTCTTAAATCACAAATGAGGGGGTTAAGTGTTTACTAATTAAATTTGGGAAGGGCTTTAAACTACAATTAGAATGAAAATAATTTCTTTTGCACCAAAAAAGTTTTGTCACTTAACTAATTAATGTGTTAAGGGTACAATAGAAATTTAAATCATTATGACAATTAATAGAGTTAGGCTTTTGGTTAGCTTACTATAAGTCAAGGGAGCAAAATGCCTACTAAAATTATTGACGGGCCATTTTGCAATTCGAGTGAAAGTTCTTTTAACCCTTTGATTGAGCTAAAGTAAGGTAGGTCTACTCATATTTAGGGTGAGTCAAGATCATTCCTACAAAAATATTTGGGCAAGTACCAACATCTTCACTAACTTACTTTTGGATGATTGGTTTTTGAGGATAAAAGTAAAATAATAAACTAAATTAACTAGAAAATTAAACTAAACTTGTTTGGATTTAATTTACTTAATTCCTTGGGTTATGATTTCCACCTAATTAATTATCCAGCTGAATATAATTCATTGAAGGTACCTTTCACAATACCAGTGACAACCCAATTTATTGGTAAAGCAATCTACCTAATACCCAATCTAGGACATGATCTCTCAACTACTCTTAAATTGACTAAAGTACGAAAATCTGAACATGAAAATCATAAACTGACCATCTCGTGGGAAGAATGCCTGTCTCTAGATTTCATCCGTTCCGAATACAGTTACTAATTAATCTCTAATCAAGGCTCTTCTCTCAAATCTCACCCTAATTAACACAGTATTAAGGAATCAATTCTTAATCAATTGCATAAATCCAAAAACCCAATTTAAGTATTTGACATAGATTTTACCAAGCCTATAAAGATCAAGGATGAATTAACCCTAACCCATTAGGGTTTAGTGCGTAATTGAAGATATTAAAGCAAATTGTTGAAAATAAAGCTATAAAATTAAACAAAAATAAAGTGTAATATGCTTTACCTATGACTTATTGGTCATGGGTTTGAGTAGCTGAGGGGTAGGGGGAAAGGTGAGCTTTAAAAAAAACTTAAAAAACAAAAGATCGAAACTTTACTCACTAAAAATAAGTAGTTCAACATATCCAAGACACAAACATAAACCCTAATCTTAGTTTCTCCTCAAATGTAGAGAAAAAGAAGAAAAAGAAAGATTTTTCCTAGTCAAAGACATCTATTATGCTAATCCTCCATTCCTTATTTTCTACAAAAGTTCCTAGCTCTCTATCTACTTCTATTCAGAGCCTAGAAGGATTGATATAAGATTTTGGCATTTTCAAAATTTTTTGTTTGAAAAACTAGTTGCAACTCAAAGAAAACCTAAACTTCCTCTAAATCTAAAAGAAAGATTAAAAGGGCATAAATATTATAAAAAGAACTTAGCACATAAAACTTGATAACACTTAAATGGAAATTAACAAAACAAGCACCAAATTGAGCACATTTACTTAAAAATTCAAGAAACCAGCTAGGAAATTTGATTAAATAAGGTGTAAATAACCCTATTATCCTAGAGTTATCACCCTTATTATAATTGCTAAAACTTGAGAAGTTTTTAAGTAAAATTCTAACCTAGTCTATTCTCCATACACTGTAGGATAACCATATACTTCTTTCAAAAAAACTACACACTTGTTTCCTATTGATCAAGGGTTGTTTCCCATCCAAAACTTCTTAATATCTCATGAGTATGTTTCTATCTACAATAATTAATTGTATTAAGTGGTATAATATAGAAGTACTTGTTATGAAGTGTAAAGTTTGAAGCTTTGCTAACTCTTGTGTCAAACTTATGACTAATTCTAAATGCTTGATTTTTAAGTGATTTTTTTAAAAAAAAAAAAAAAACCATTGCTACCTTAATATTGGACCGGACACTTGTTTATTGATAATTAACGAAAAAAATACACGGAAGGGGACTATGCAAAAATATCCCATAAAAAATTACAGAATATTGGGTCAGAAAAATGCAAATCTAGTGACAAATATCCAAACTAGTTGAAACAATAGATAAAAGCAATCCCTAGTACATTATCGTTGTTTATCACGTATTGACTATTTAGTGTGCGGATAGTGCATATAGGAGTTGGACATTTAAGGGGACAAGTATATAGACATGTATTTGTGCAATAGTTTTAATGTTATTGTAAAATATTGAAGGGGCAAAGTTTAATTCTTATAACTTATGTGACTAAAATTTTAAAAAATTTTGAAGAAAAAAATTATAGTTTTTGATTTCTTGGGATAACAAGACTATACATACATACATACATACATATATTTATTTATTTATTCTTTTTTTATTTCTTTTGAAAAATTTAAAGGGGCAAAGTCTAATTTTTATAAGGGTAAAACTTAAAAACATTCAATAGGAAGATATAATTTTGAAACTCTTGGAAAATCCAGCTTTGTGTGCAAATATAGCTTGACCTAAAAAGAAAGTATGATCAAAAGACAGAAGCACTTATGTTTTCTTTAGTATGGAAGACTTGATTTCGACACCAATTGGCCTCATATAGATAGTATTATTTGGGTTATATTTTGATAAATTATATGAGACATTATTTGAGTTATTTGACAAATAATAAAAAAATAAAAAAAAAAATTTGAGTAGTGGATAGTACAAATAATTTTTGTAAATTAGTGGTTCAACAGTAAATAATGCGAATATTTTTTTCCAAATAAGTGTTTGGGAAACCTTTTTACACTAAAAGACAATAGGTACGAAAATGATGAACGAAATTCTCAATACCAAAACACGCATGTTCGTTTTGATTCATTTTGCATGGGCATGACAAATATTAAAAATGATACATAATAGTAATTTCCTTCTTGTTGTTTGAAAGATGAATTGCGTAACGTGAGATAAACATATATGCGTATGATATACGTGTATTTTTTTAAAATTAAGGCTTAAAAGACCATTTAGATTTTTAACAAAAACTGCAAATTTGTTTACAACATGGATGGTAAATAAGAATTATGTGCTGTTGGTGTGCAAATAATATGCTGTCGAGTTGCAATGCCGTCGTAAGCACCCAAAATTAACAACTCTAATGTAGAAGCGGTGAGTCGAGTTCGTCCTACAGAGAACAGGGGTTATTTTCGTGCTAATGGAACAAAGGGGGTTTGGAATGCTTTTTAACTAAAACTAAAACAAGAAAATATCTAAAGAAAATTCAATTAAGAAAGATATCATTGACTGGTTTTGGTCATATCCATCATGGCAACTTCACGAGTCGATCATTGACACACAAGATAATTCAATTTATATCAAGCACTAATTGAAGAATTAACCTGAACGGATACCAATTCAAAGTTGATTCTTATTTCTTTCTAAAGCTGGTTAATTTTCAACACGTGATCCAATTAACCCTATCTATTAATTTAACCCAGACACGCGCCAAAGATTAATTAATAGAAGCATTAAAATCAACAAGAACAATTAGACTATTTAAACTTAAACACACGCGGTTATGCAAATTAGATGATTAATTTCCCTAAATTCAATAACACAATTCCAGTAATTATCAAATTCAGTTGCTTCATAGATTGAATTAAGCACACGTGGTTAAAACAATCTAGCGGTAGATTAATTCTAATAGTATTCTGTAGCAATAATAAGCTAAAACGAACAATCATAAATTTAATCACAGAAAAATAATCAATATTTGAGATAAAAGTGAATAATTTAAGCACAAAGAAGTTCTCACAACTTTGTAGAATTGACCTTGGGTTCAATTCCCTCTACCAAGAAAAGAGTTTAGGCACAAAGTGCCATGAAAGAATAAAGAGAAATTTCTATACTAAAAACCCTAGCCAACAAGAAAATAAAAGTGTCGATCCCCCTTTTCTCACCCAACTTGGGGTATTTATAATGAGTATTTAGGGTTACAAATAATGCCTACAGATAAGAACCTGAAATCGGGTGAAAAAGAGTCCAATTGACTGAAGAAATCCCTCAAAGACTCAAAAACACGTTTCTGCTACTAGCCTCCGCGCACATGCGCAGGCTCCTTTGAGCGCATGTGCTCGTGAGGCAGTAAGTTCCAGCCAGTTCTGTCCTCTGCGCACATGCACAGAGATCCTAGTGCGCATGTGCGCACGAGCTGCTTCTGGAATTTAAGTTTTTGGACTCAGGGCACATGCGCAGCCCAACCGCATGTTCCCTAACTTCCTCAATTGTGCTCCACCTTCGGCTTCGATTTTCACATCTCTTGATGCTTGCATTATTTGGGAAAACTCAAAACATGAAAGTTGCAGCTCTATGTCTTATCTTTCCAATGATTCTTAAATCACCACAATTGGAGCTTGGGATCAAAAGTTATATTCGAAATAAAAAATAGTGTTTGGAATGACTTCGTATTCGTGCATGTTCCGTTCTTAGCATTTTCTTTCATCGTTTTGCATCCTTTGCAACTCTTTTTCACTGTAACCCTACAAAAACTGAGAATAACCAAATTAAGCTCAATAATAACTCAAATCTTGCTTACAACACATAAAAACCGTGGTAATTAACACATAAAATATAGTACAATTGTGAACTTATCAGTTGTAAAAAATGAATTGGTAAATTTTTGACGCATAGATTCAAACTTATTTGATTTCGGATGTTGGTAATTTTTTGTGCAAGAAAACAATGAGCATGTGTATGAATTACGGATGGGAAATCCAAACCTCGATAATAATGAACCCATATGGCTTTTGCAGAGGTTGAGATTATAGAAAGTCTGAACCCGGATAAGTCTGAACTTACATAGCTTTTACGGAGGTTGAGGATTGGAAATCCAAGCCCGAATTAATCCAAACCGTAATAAGTTCGCACCCAATAACTTGTGCAGTGGCTGAAGATAAGAAGCTAAACCCATACAAGTCCGAAGTCCCTACATTGGTTTTTTGGACATTTTTGTTCCCAATATTACCAAATATCCTTTTAAATTTCTAAACCAAAACAAAAAATCTAAGGTAAACCACTAAATATTGGGAGAATGATTTAAATAATAAATTATGTTGAATAAATGGGTCTTTAAAAGTCAACCATGTCAAACTATTGAATCGAGTTAAGTTGAAAAAAAATTTTGACTTGACTTGTTCGATTTTCAACTTAACTTTGACTTGAAGTCAATTAAGTAATCAAGTCCTTGACTCGACTTTGACTTTTGCTACCAAGTGAAATTGTAGTCGAATAAGTTGAAAAATTATATTTTTTAAAATATTTTAACCATAATATTGTAATAATATATTAATGATTAGTGTACATGATATTTTAGCCATAATATTCTTATTCTTAATAATTAAATATCTTAATAGTTGATAATATTCTTAATTCTTAATACTTAAATATCTTTTCTTTGTTTACTTGTTGGAGTTATTTATATAATACTTCATACGTACAATTTATGTACATATACATTAATATAAGTATACAATTTATTAATGTAACACTTTTATTTCAGTAACTAATTAAACGGATTATTAATTTTCTTTTAATATATATAGGGACCAGTGTCTAGAGTTAAATGATTATATATATATATATATATCTCTATATATATATATATATATATATATATATATATTGAAGAATGTTGCGATTGTCAACTTGTTTATTATTTGGTTATGCATTTTGTTTGTTTTAGCTATGACCTTGTAATCTTTGAATTAATTTCTGTTTCTAGTACGTCATATTTTGAATTTGTGGATTGATTATCATATTTTGAATTGTGAGAAATGATGTATTGAACTTTGGAATTAGAATATAGAATTTATGAAATGATACACTAAATTTTGGAATTAGAATATAGAATGAAAGTGACTTTTTGTTCAATTTATTCGACTTATTGACCAAATAAGTCGAATTTAAAGGACTCGACTTAAATTGACTTTGGGTTTATATGACTTGACTATGACTTTGAGATTTTTCAAGTCAAAAATCAAACAAGTCAAGTCAAATCCGTCAAAAATTTGAATACTGGTTGAATGAACACCCGTACTAAATCGTAGAATTTTTTTTTTTATAGTATAAATAATGAATAGTGGGCGAAATTTTTGAATTGTGTAAATAATGAATAGTGTTTATTTGAAAAAGTAAAAAACTAACCAAAATTTTTTTCTTATGTCCAAACATTTTTTTCAGCTACTTTAACAAATAATTGAACAATGCAATAAAAAACAACCAAAAAATTGCCAAAAAACCAATTCTTAAAAGCTTATGGTTACTATTGCACCCCAATTTTCATGTTTTTAATAAATAAAATTAAAAAAGAAAAAGAAAAAAGGGCCTAAAATGAGATTTGAAAAAAAGCGATATTTGTGGGCCCAATATATTCTAGCAGAAAGCTTTTCACGAGAATTGGAGTCACCACTTAGTATTAGGCTGGCCCTCGGGCTAGCTTATGGATTGGCTCACAATGTCTTGTCCATGATAAATTAAAATGAAATCTTATTTTATATAAAGTAAGTAATTAATAATCTTAGTTAATAATTGAAGTCCAACCTCATACTTTTTATCCAAAATTGAAGTTCTTACTTATATTCAAAGTTATTATTTATATAATTTAAAATTATTACTTATTATTTCAAAATTAATAACTTAAAGTTTGTATTTATTTCAAAATTTTAACTTATTATTCATTAGTAATTTCTTTAATTTATAACTTAGTTACTAGTAATTTATTGTATTCCAAATTAGCATAGACCAAGTTATTATTTGGTAGTATATGTCAATACTTATTATTATAAATTATTATGTTTATCAATCATAGAGTAAAAGTATATAATTAGAAAAAATTCACCTTGAGATGGTTGGGGGGAGGGGGTTTTGCCATAGGCCCTTGCCTTGTATATTAATATTGTAAAAGAAGTACAAGAATGGGGACATTGAACTTTACCTCTATACAATTACAAGTTATAAAACTAATCTTAGAATTTAAAAAAATAAATGAATTATTTACTACATATATAAAGATGGGGACACAGAACCTTACCTCCAAATAAATAATTATTTAATATTAAAATCCTATCTATACTATAGATTAATTTGGTGAAATATACTACCCTTATCATTATTGAAGTCTTGCATCATTAATCCTTATTTTCTTTCTTCGGTGTCTAAGAAATCCTTTAAGCACACAATATTTCCAAAGTTATAAGGTGTCATTCGAGCCCTTCTTTCATTTAAAACTCTTCTACTTGCACTAAAAGTGCTTTTCGATGCAACTGTGAAAACCGTAATGGTTAGCAATTCACAAGAAATAAATTGAGATAAAATAACATAATCATGTTACAATTTAGCCACCAAGAAAAGATATTAAAATCGAGATAGTGGCCTTCACTATCTTTTAGTGGTGGATCGCTCAAATAAGAAAAAGCTTCATCACTACCTTTAGTTCTCGGTCTTTTTGCAGCTAAGAGTTGTTGAGGATAAAAATGTGTTCTAACCATTATGTTAGAAAAATAAGATTGTGATTGTGGCATGGATAAACTAGAAGATGCACCTTGTTGTATGGAGGATTTTCTTTGTAAATTGAATAGAATTCATAAAAAGATTTTTCAGTTGATTGAATAATGATATCTTTGTCTATATAACATAAGGTACTGTGATTATTAAAAAAAATCAATGAAATCTTGGAAATTGGCAAGTTTATCACGTGGATTAACAACACAAGCCAAACAATACAACAATAAAAAAATTTCAAAATACTTGTCAAATTTTTCTTCTATTGTGCCAACCATATTATCAAAAAACAAATCATTTTTATTAAGATTGAAAAAATAACTTTAGTGATAGTTAGTTGAGGTAAAGCAACTGAGAGGAAGGTTTATAACTAGTGGAGAAAATTTTAGTAGCATACTCAAATGCTTTTAAAATTTTTGCTATTGTTTAAGCTTGGTTGAAATCCTCCTCGATCAAAAACGTGTCAATATTTGAATCAACATACTTGTTATAAAATGTGCAAAGCATTTTTTTTACATAACCAGAAGCACTTGACAAAATTTGACAAGTAGAATTCCATCTAGTTGGTACATCTAATTAAAAATGTTCAAATTTCATGCAATTTTTCACACAAAGTCGTTTGAACTCTTGTTGACATGAAGTAGATGAAGGTATAAATAGCATTTCTAATTGGAATAATAATATCATCAACAATTTTTAAACCATGTTGAACACAAATATGAAGTATATGACATACACATATATTATGAAATAATTCCCCACCTAAAATAGGTTTAAAAGCATCTTTTAATATATGCTCACTTGCGGTATTCAATTTGAATTATTATCAAAAGAAACAGATAAACTTTTGTCATACAAACCATATGCGTGATGCACAATTAAAAAAACCTTGAAATTTGGGAAGCATTGTGAGGGTATTCAAAAATTTGAAAACTAATAATTCGTTTTTATAAATTCCAATCTACACTATTCGATGTGCAGTGATAAAAAAATAATTTTATTTGTGATTGCTTTCCATGAATTGGAAGTAAGAACAAATTTACTGTTAGTCGATGCAATAATAGCTATCAACTCATTTTTCTTTTCCCTAAAAATTCTTTTACTATCACTTTTTAAAGTACTCTTTGAAATTTTGGATTCATAGCATTTTGCATGTATTGTTCTAAATTGGAACTATCACTCATAATAAAAGGCCATTCATCTCTAATTATCCATTTAGCAATTTCGTCTCTATTTTTTTTTTTGTGTGAATATTTAAAATTACCCATTACTATACCTTGTATAGTGTGAATTTGTGTTTGAATAGTTATTGATTTCCTTGAGCTTAACCATACTTCTTAGTTATGTGCCTATTAAGCATTCTGTTTTCTCCATTTTTTTGTGCTAAATGATATCACTGGAGTACATAATATACAAGTAGCTGTCTCATTTACTTCATCTTTATTAAAAAAAAAAAAAAAATTCTAAAACAAAACCTTTTATTTTAGTAGTAGATGTTTGTTTACTAGGATATATGGTAAGTATCTCATTTTGGTTATTAAGTAATCTAAATATACAATTATACAAGGACCTTCTAGTGTATGGGGTGCTTCCAGTTTATTATTATGTAAAAACTTAATAGATAAAGAAACAATTAAAGTATTCTCTCCCTCCCATTGAAACTATCCTAGTTTCTATTTTGGTCTGTCCCGAAATATCTATCACTTACTTAAAATAAAAAATTTGTTTCAATCTCTTTCCCACATTTACCCCTCATTCACATGCCTTGTATAGTTTTGTATCATTATGATGGCCCACAATTGTATCTCATATATTTACCAAAATCTAATTGAGTGTTACTTTCAAGCAGAGTACTAGTTGCTAGTGCTTGTCATCACGAAAAGATTTTAGTGTTTAGCTGTCATCAAGACATGTTGGCTCACATTCTCCTTTTTTTGTTCCAAAACTTTTAGGCGGCATTTTCTTTCTTGTTTTCAAGGGCTAAAATAGGAAACCAATGTAAAAGTGAGCTACTTAACTGCTATTCATAAAAAGTCGAATTCCCCAAAGTGATGATCAATTTGGGACGAAGGTAGTACTATAATGCGAACTACTCAATTTGCAAACAAAAGAATACTAAAAACACAATAATAGTAAAAAAAAAAAAAAAAAGCAAAGTAAATGAACAGAATTAATAGACTAAACGTTTGAAAAAACCAACTTGAAAATTGAAATGTTGAATTTCACTTTATACACTTAAGTACTTGAACTCCACTTAAGAATGTCACTACTTTAATTTTGGATGAACCTCCAAATCTTCAATTATGCTCTGCCACTTAATATTTTACATAAATATAAATTTAGAAATATAGATAGATATAAGAATATATGTACTATAATGAAATTTTAAATGCCATTTTAGAAAGTTGGAAAGCAGGAAGGAAAGATAATAGAAAGTAGAGAAACTTTTGTGTGATTTATAATGAAAATTTTGTGATATTTATAGAAATTTTGTTTCAACATTGCACCCAAGTACTATCAATTTGTAGCTATTGGGGGAGGGGAGAAGGTAAAAAAATTCTATTTAATGCCTTTTAAAAGAAATTCTAATGGTTAGCTCGTGGGTTGCCTACGGTCAACACGCTAGTCCAGTCCACAGTTTGGTTAATTGACCGATTCAAGATCTAGTTTGCCGGTCAAATCATTGACATAGTTAATTACCATGCCGTTCTAGTCCGGGATACCAAATTAAGGCCCTAGCTCAACCCTATAGATAGTTAAGAGCTAGGACCAGCCCACTATAATACCACATGGGTCGGGCTTGACTGGTTAAAATCTGGGCTCGGTTGACCCAGCCCACTACCATCCTACCTTAGGTGTATTGGGTCATCAAAATTAGACCATTCTCATACACTTAAATCGTTTGCCTAGCTAGATGAGCTTTGTCCTTTTGAAAAAACTAAAAAATATGGGAGTTCATTTGAGAGAGGAATCTCGAGGTTATATCTCAATTATCTATTCATCCAACTAAAAATTAATTACAAGTTTAATTTGTATTCTTTTAAGTTTAAAGTAAAAAATGAGTTGTTATGTATTATTCAGTTTAGACAAATATATAGCAAAAAGAAAAATTATTTAATTTTGAGCCTACATTGGTAAGGTATCGAAACATACTCATGCTTTTACAAAGTATAAAGAAAATGACAAAAAATAATAAAAATAAAACAGCTACATAGTTGTATGTCATATTAATGCGCCCACATGAGTTCTAAAAAATAAATGAGAATCATAATAAATATAAGGGGAACAAAAATAAACTAGTCAAAACTAAAAGTTGTTTGTCATAAATTCGCAACATGTTTATTAAGTAATACATGAACAGATTATAAGAAAATTTAAATGAAACAAATGATCATTTAAGGATAGAAAAAATAAAAATTAAATTTATTTCACAATTAATATAAACTTTTTAACAAGATAAAAGAAAAAAGACTTACAAAAGGATGAATTTAGACAGTAGCAATAGCAAGCTCTAGTGATGAGGACTGTAGCGGCTCCTCTTCTTGCTAAAGTCGTGGAGTATTCTAATAGAATTTCTAATAGAACTTGAGTTGTGTGTGAGTTGTGTGATTGTGAGAGAGAGAGTGAGTGAGTTTGCAATTGTTGAATGAAATGGGGAGGAGTAGTGAGGGATGTACATGGGTAGAAAAACTAAAGATAGGGATAGAATAGGATGTAGAAACAGGTGAAGATAAGGATGGAAATGGAGAAGAATAGTGATAGAGATGGATGTGGGATAGTTATAGTAATAGATATAAATAATGATAGGAGAACGATAAATATATGGAAGGAAAAATATATTTATTTATATTTTATTAAATGAACGAATAAAGTTAAACAATATGTATCTACAATTTGTCCTTCTTTGTTGAGAGCGCGAAGTAGTTTTGAACAAAGAAGTAAACACCGACAAACACATATAGATGAACTTAAATACTAGAAAGACAAGACAACAGATTTTGAGAAATAGACACTATAAAGAAATACATGAAAATCTAAGTGGAATGATTAAACATTCAAGTTTCCTACGTATCCCACTATTGCGAATTAGGCCAACATAGTTCGTGGGAGGATTCACAAATGGAGGAACTTTTTTTTTTTTTTTTTCAAGGGAGAATTTCAGAAAGAGAAGGAAACATCATAAATTCTATAGAATCTTGATACTGTCACTAACTTTCCTATTTATTACATCAGAAGAAAAAGAATACAATAAATTACTATAGAAATCTATATTATGGTTCCAGCTGCATAACTTTACTAACATCAACTTTGCTTGGAAATATCAAGGAAATATTTTTCTTGTCTATTGAATAATATGAAATGTGGACTAATAGTTGATCTTCTCAAACATTAAGATCACAGTTTTGACTTTGAAAGGATAGATTTGCTTTTAGACCTTCGCCTTGATTTGTTCGACCTTTTAGTTGTAGATTCAACAATGTTGTCAATGCACTTGGCTCTGCCTTTTGGTTTAGTTCAGAGATGAAATTATTTGATCTGTTCCGTACTTCTTGAGAAACACAACAAAAATTTGCCTCTATTTCTTACAATGCACATATTAGAATTATGACTAGAACATTAAAGATAGAGTATATGCATTGAAAAATTGAAAACACTGGATTATAAATAAAATGACCAACTTAAAAAATTTACCTCAACAATGAACCCCTTAATCGACAGTTTGACTCTAAATGAATCTGTTAATCAGTAGTTTGAAATACTGAAGCCCTTGAAACGTGAACACCTTACTCGTAGTTTGACTCCATGTTAAACCACTTTAACATTACAAGAATTACCCAATTTTTGTGACTTACATAATTTTGAAGGTCGTAATCATACAACCACTTTGTGACACTACAACTCACAAAAACTAATAGCTCCAAGTCACAAATGACAATGTGACTTCCATTTGCAAATCAAAAATGATTTTGTGACAAAACTGAGATGTGACTCGCATCTCAGTTTTGTGACTCTCAAATGAGTGTTACCGTCTATAAAGTCACAAAACTATTTGTGATGTGAAAATGGAAGTTACTTTACTATTTGTGACTTGGAATTATTAGTTTTTGTGACTTGTAATATGACATAATGGTTGTATTTGTGACTTTTAAAATCGTGCAAGTCACAAAACATCGGTAATTCTTGTAGTGTAATTGGCAATTCGACTTAGTAATGAACCCCTCAATCAGCAATTCAACTCAATGAACTGCTCAATCAACAGTTCGATTCCATAATGACCTCCTTAATCACAGTTTGACTCTATGTTGAACCTTAATCGATAGTTCAATGCAACAATGAGCTATTTAGTCAGAAATCCCAAAATAAAATGATGATTTTGAATACTGTCCTCCCAATGGTAAGGGATACTCTCCTTCAAATGGATGAATGACACTATAATAAGCCTCTTAATCAGTAGCTTGATTGGATAATGAACCCCTTAATTGGCATTTTGACTTAAAAGTGGACTCCTTAATTGGAAATTTGAAAACTTTGTACCCCTCAATGGGCAGCTTGAGTGAACAATGAGCCCCTCAATCTTGTAGCTCATCTTGATAGTTAACCCCTCAATCGGAAGTTCGATTTAATAATGAGCCCCTCAATCGGCATCTGAACTTAATAAACATTTGATAAGTTATGATACTAGTGAAACTTATGTCGACAAACATTTTGTTTTGAATTTAATTGAAGATCAATTATACATGGAAGATCTTCCTGATCAACATTGAAAAAAAAAAAAATCCTTGCAACATGCTCATCATGCAAATTTGGTGCACATGCATGATTTTCCTCCCTTCTTTTCTAGAAAATTTTGTTTAGTTATTCATGATTTCATGCATTAAAGCAAAGATGTTGATGAAAAAATAGATTTTGATGATGAATTTTTTTTTATTATTAAAAAAAACATGATCAAATGGTTCAAATGGAAATTTCTTAAAAAATTAGCCTTTTTTATTTTTATTTTTTTTAATTTTTCTCTTTTGTTATTCAATCTTTTTCTATTAAGAAAACTTTAGGAAAATCTAATTTTTAAAAAGCAATGTTTAAGAACTGTCCTTGAACCTAGACTTGTGTTGCCCCAATTTGCAATTTATCTTCCTTCAAATATAATTTTAACATCCACAATACTTTGAATAGCATTGGCTACCCTTGTAACGGCGTTGTAGTTTCAAGTGGTTTTCAATGGTTGTACTAATATCAATGAAATGAAATGTAGTTATAAAGAATTTTTTTTTCATTTCATGGAATTATAAGCTCATATTTTCGAATCTTTGATCTCAAAAACACATTTTTGAATGCCGCTTCTCCTACTTGAAATTTGAATTCTCACAAGTCAATTTGCTTCTTTTATCTTGTTTTAGAATGCATCTTGGGTTCTAACATAGCTAGGGGTTTAGGGAGGTAAAAGAAAGGATATAAATATTCAAAATAGATTTATTAAGTTATAAAATCATTTGACCAACTTCTTTGAAACATCTTTGAATAGTAAACAATAAAAAACACGCATTAAACAAATAGTAATACACAGAGACTGGAAAATCTTCTTATTCTTCTTCTTTTCTTTTCTTTTTCTTTGGATTTTTTTTTCCTTTCCTTGTCATTTTCCCTTTTTTTGCTATTGAAAGACAAAAGTACTCATATAATGCTAGGCTTAATAATTTCATTCAAGGTGATAAAATAATTTCATTATATTTACAAACTAATCTCTGAAAACAAAATTCAAAATTGACTCAAATTATTTTAACTAAAATTGGGCATATTTCCCCACTATGAATTGCAAATTTATGCCAATATGGGGTACTATACAAAAAATATCTATTAAATTTGTCCCACTATAGGGGTTCTAGATGCCAACATGAGTTGCTAATCATCAAGACGGGTTTAAGAAATGAAAAATCATTAGTGCAAGAGATTAGCAAGAGATAAATAATATTTAGATAGAAAAAATGATGTCCACTCGTCTTTCAATCATCTTTTAGGAACAATTGACTCCTTTTGTCTCATTGTTGTGAAAATCGTCTATTGACGCATTTGTGAGATTAAAACTTATGAGATTATTTTTCTTTTAGAAAAACAAGATTAAAAGAAACCATTTGATTGGCATTGTAAATGAAGAGATTGAATCTTTAAGAATGCCTCTTAAAACTTTATTATACAAACTACCTATCTATTGGTAGAGGTCGGACATCCTTTTATTAGTGAAATAATAAAAATGCAAAGAGTAGCACTATACCGAAACCTCTTGTCAAATTGGACATTACCCAAACCCTAACCCTATGATAACTCTAGTAAACTAGAGTTATTTTACTGTAAATTATGGCATTTTGATAGTTTAAATTCTGAACTTTGGTTAATTAATTGAAGATTATTAGTTAATTTCTTTATTATGTGTTTATATTTTTGTTATTGTTAAATATGATAAATTTTTATTAGAATTTTGCTAAATTAATTACTTAATTGGGTTAATATTATGTAGGTCTAAATTAGAGGTTAGAGGCTGGAATGAACAAAGTGCAAGGACCAAAATGCAATTAAAGAAGAAGTGAAGATTTGCTGAAAGGAGAGTCTAGATCGCGATTTGGACTATTCCAAATTGCAATCTGGACGTGGACATGTATCAATGTAATTTGAGGTTCATGTCGCGATCTCAATTGTTCCAGATCACGACATGGACTTGCTTCTAGCACAAGTAGTAATGGCAATTTTATAATATTCTAGCAGCCAATTTCTGATTTTGCCTTGTGTAATACTCCACTATTTAAACTACTTTAAAGATATAATAGAGAGGTAAGTAGGTAATAGAGAAAAGTAGTGTAGTTAGTAATTTTAGTTAGTTTAAGGTAGAATAGAGTAGCTTGACTCTCAAGTTCTTATATTTGAATACAAGTTCTCTTTAATTATACTTTAGATCTAGTTTTAAATTCCTTGTAAGTTTAAATTTTGATTACATAGTTGTAGTGGGTTAATCATTAGTTTCAAGTAGATAAAATTTTTACTTGCTTTCTAGTTTAAATTAGTGAAACTCTCTTTGTTTTCATTTCAGGCTTTCATATAGAAATTAGAGTTTTGTTGCTTTAGTGCTTTCTTGTTAAAAATTTTCAATTTCTTGCATTAATTTCTAATTAATTTTTAGTGGGCTTTCTTTATTATTGTCAAAAATCCAAAAAATATTTAGATTTCAAGTTTAGCTCTTTACAAATTCTAGTTTAGAAATAGTAGTTTCTAGCTTTAAAACCTCTTTTATAGTCTTTTTAATTGGGTTAATTATTTGCTCTTTAATTCTAGTCCTATTTTAGTTAATTTAAAGTATAATTAAGTGCTTTTGTTTACTTGCTTTTATTAGAATAGATTAAGTAGTTTCTCAATTTCATAGGTTGCTTAGTTCCATTTACTTGCTTTCATAGATAATTTAGTTTAATTTAGATTTCAATTGCTTAAGTTTAATTATAGTTTTAATTAGTGTAGTTTGATCTCTTACTATTTGAATTTTCTTAACCATACAAAGATTCGTAAATCTCGGTACTTGCTTGCCAAACAATGTTCGTGGGAATGATATCTACTCATCTTGTACTACTACCAACTCTGTATACTTGCGGAAGTGAGGTAAAGTGTAGTGATTTTGTGAGATTTATTATTACTTGTTTGTTTTAATTTGATCACTACCTAAGGGCTAGACAAGTTTTTAAATTAACAAGTAATAATAAAACAAACCATAATTATGGCATGTAATAGGGCATTGTCATTTAATTAACACCTCGCACAAACATTAAAAAATATCATTGGCTGACTGATTCTTGATGAAACAAAAATGACCTAATGGAATATTAGTATCTAGTTTCATTTAGGGCATCAATATTCTATCCATCTTATAGATTTGTAGAGCATCCTAAGCAACGAAAACAGATAGAGTTAGTCATTATCTAGAAGTTGGAAAAAGAAGTAAAATTGTGATCGTAAACAGTAAAGACTAAAAACAATAGCTAAATAAGTAGTTGCAAAAGAATTCAATACACAATTCATACAATTAAATCTTGTAAGGCAACATGACAAAAACACTTTTCATAAGCTCAAAGGAGGAGGAAGAGAGTTCAATTTTTTGACCTACTTTTTCTAGATTTCTAACACCATACAAAAGACAAATATTAGTTCCTAAACACTGTGTAATAAAAATTTTGAATTTAAGAAGCATAGAATATTCACAAAGAAATCATCCCATAACTATCAAGTTTCACACGAAACACAAATGGCTTGCAAGTCATATTCACTCGTCTTGGCATTCACTGACTTTAGCAGGATAAATATAACTAATAACATTCAATATCTTAAATGGAATCTCAAAAAATGCTAGAAAATTACACTCGCACTTCATAGCATATACTAGCCAATCAAACACACTATCAAAAGACGCAAAGAACTTAAAGATCAAAGCGAGCCAAATGTAGACATATGTAACTGCAATACCAAATATAATAACTAAAATAAGATCACAATCAAAGACTTCAAATTTTCAATTGAATTGTCCAATGAAGTCAGCAAATAATTGAAACAAATTAATCAACCCCATTATATCAAAATAAAGAAATCATCTTTTACAAGCAAGTCAACTCATATATAGTACAGATCCTCATTTTGGATCCTAGAGTTTTATTTTTTCAGTCTCTTCAATTAAAGGAGATGTATGTCTAACATTGACATGTTCACATTCCAAAATCACTAAACATCTTCTACATATTTCAAGTAGATTTATAAATTATAAATTCTTTAGTGCAAAGTCAGCATTCTTATAAATATGTAAATTAATTTGAAGGGTCAGATACAATAGCATAAGAAAATGAAATAATTCTTATAGTAAAAACAAGTTAAGTTCCAATTCAATAACCATTAAACAATTTTCATTATTTCAATACTTATAATTACTGTATAATCAGACAAATAAAAAGGGCAATATGTACTGTTTAGTTCCTCCTTCATGCTAAGACTACAAAAGGTCATTTTAGTTCTAATGTTCAGTAAATTCCCAAAGGTAGAGATCTTCTCTGCAATAAAATTACACTTTGTTTTTTATTCCTTTGCAACATATACTAAAAATAGAGATGATAATACACCAAATTAAAAAAAAAAAAAATTATATTAGAGAAAGAAGAGCTTACACAAAAAAAAGAAAGAAGGAAAATTACAACAAAAAAAAAAATCTAAATAAAGTGGGTTTCTTGATAGTTTACCATCTTGAAGATCTTCGGCATTGATACACTTTAGGAACCTAGAGATTCACCCATATTTATAAGAAACTGAACAATAAAAAGATTAAGATTTGTCATTCTAACAAGCTAATTAGACAATACCTGACAAGAAATATCTTGGCTCATAACCTCACCATTTCTTTGAACCTAAAATTCTCCAGATAAGGAAAGAAAACAAACCATTTTAGGAAAAAAAATGCACAATCCCCCCTATAAAAATGCACAATAAAAATTACACTGTCTCAGATATTTATAACTGACATCAACAAAAACCTTTAAGCAAAGAAAAAATTATGAAATACTTTATAAATATCTATAATACTATAATCTTTAAGTTGGAACTCAACCAAACGATTACTAATAACTAAGAATAGCAAGAGGAAGCATACAACCTTACTTAGGAAGTGTCCTAGGAAAAACAACCTTTTCTTGGTAGAATTAATCCAAAAATATATGAACTTCTAACAAGATAAAAATAGAAATAAAGAACACATATATCGCTCAAAATGAGTTGGAAGGAAAATCAAAATATGGAAGCTAGTTTCCATTTTCTATTTTAAATCTAGATTTGCTATTTTAAAACCCATTAATATGCAAAATTCAATGATTCCTAACTTGATGCAACTCTTTTATAAAACTTACAACTTTTGAATGTTCCTCCTATATCAAACTCATCTGCATACCTTTTCTAATACGACCTACATGTTGTCTACGCTGACAAATAAATGTTAAAAGATGGAAAAATTGGAAAGAAATAAAGATTTAGTAATTTCTAAAGTAAAGGCTCTGATAAACAAAATTCAGGAAAAAGGGACAACACTATCATGGTTGCAACTCAGTTGCATTAGAGAGAGAATCCTCATTTGAAAATGCCATTAGAGTTGCCACGCCAAGATACAAGATCATTTCCTTCATGTCCAACATACAATCTAGTATCATCATAGCCAGGACATGAATTTCTCACCCTAATTAATATGGTAAAATAGGCAAACTGAAATCAAAGTCGAAACCCA
The DNA here is from genome assembly GCA_025175665.1 of Cinchona pubescens. Classification (NCBI taxonomy): domain Eukaryota; kingdom Viridiplantae; phylum Streptophyta; class Magnoliopsida; order Gentianales; family Rubiaceae; genus Cinchona; species Cinchona pubescens. The sequence goes on from JANKKI010000092.1 coordinate 880,318, forward strand.
TTTCATTTCTCCAGTTTTCTATTTTCAGCCTCAAAGTTCCCAATTTGGTCGCTCAAAATCATCATAACCACATCATTTACCAATTGGAATCATTAAACAGCCAAAGAAATAAGCACAATCCCATCGAAAGTTATTGTCTCTTATATAGATAAAAGCGTTCATTTCTTTCAGCCTTTCTACCAACCAGAGGGTATCCAAAGGCTTTAGGTTTTTGGTATGGATTCACCCATGAAGTACAAAACTTTCAGCACCAAACAACGATATAAAATGACAACCACCAATAACACAACTTTGACAACCATTACTCTTGTTAGAGCTCCTTCAACACCAACATAAGCCAAAATTGTTAAGAGGGAAAAAACAATAATAAAAGAATAACATAACAAATTCAATAATCTCATCAGGACATAAGGCAAAGTCACAAAAATAAAGAAAAAAAAATCAGTAATAATTAATGAAAAGGTATCACGAACTAAAAATTATTCGACAACTATACTCTGTTATTTTTTAAGAAGATAAAAAGGAAGGGAAAGGAGTAAGATCAGGAATAGGAAGAGAAAAAAAGGGGAAAAAAAATCTTGATGACTTAGATATCACACCATCTGAATATAAAACCAATATCTTCTATTCATGAATAAAAACTAAAATAAAAAATCTAATACATAAAAAGATGATAAGTGGAAAAACTAAACATCTTAGTCACTGTTAGTGCAATTATTGTAGTGACACTTTGTATTGTTCTTTTAAAAATAGATATGTCTAGTTTTTTCTCCATAAGCTATCAAAACTTACTCAAAAGATTATCCAGGACTTCTCAAAGCAGACAAGCTGTCTTATTCTCTTAATTACAAGCTCTAGCTACTGATTCTACTTCAAGACCTATCATCTACATAACTAAATAAATATACATCCAAAACATCAAAAAATACTCAAAAGCTTCTAAATAAAAATAATCTAAGAATATGTCTAAGAATAAAAGGCTGACCAAAAAAACCACTGGTACATAATAATTAATAAACAAAACCATCAATATGAAAAAAAGCTGAACTAAATACCGAGATTTTGTTATCTAAACTTGAAAATTTTCCTATTTTTTCTTCAAATTGATTTTCCAATTATTGATCCATTAATACTAATACATATAATCCAAATGTCAAGTGATATTTCAAAATAAAAGTATTAGAGACTCATTAGTCAATTTTCTCATATTACTAGTAAATCACTTATCGAAAGAAAACATAAGAAAAAATCAGGAAAAAAATCCATAAAAGTATTAACTTAAGAATGAAAGGAAAAAATTACAAATAAGACCCACAGATCTAGAAAAGATATAGAGGAAAAAAAATGAAAAAATTCTATAAAAAAGCTCAAAATATTCTTGAGAATGAAAAAAAGATTTACCAGTGTTATTTTTAAATATTTACCCAAGGATCTAGAAAATAAACAGAATGTGAAAAAGGAAGTAGAAAAAAAATAGAAAAATTTCATTAAAAATTGAACCCAAATTATTAGAAAAAAATGTTTACAGATTCATGATCCTATAGTTCTTCATCCTTGATCCTGTAAAAATATCAACATAAATACATAAGTTAAATAAAGAGGAAAAGAAAACATTTTTAAGTAAGAGCAAGATAAGGAAGAAACCTAAAAATTACATAAAATAAAAGTGGAAAGCAACAAACAGCTAAATTGAAACCGTGGTATTGTCGAGCAATAGTGAATGGAAGAAGAAGGAAAGAATCTGACTGGAGGGAGAGGGATTGTAAGAGAGACGAGACAGGAGAGGTCGACAGATTGAGAAAAATAGAGAAGATGAGAGAGGGGGTTTAGGCATTTTAGGTTAAAGATGCTATAGAGAATAAAATTTTGAGACACAATGGTGTCGTAAAATGACTACTAAACTCTCTCAAACAACCAAACTTCCTGCACGTGATATTCACGTGAAAATCAACTACCAAACTTTCCAAATACCCCAACTCTCTCTTTATACTATATTGTTAATAAATGGTCACAAAATTTTTTATTCATATTTCTTTTCCTTCCTTTGGTCAACCAAGCCTAGATCCAATAGGGGTCAATGCAAGTATTTTAAAATATTAATAGAGTGGAGTTCATGATCACAATTTGAAAATCACAACCGTTCATAATATAATTTATTGTATATGCTTGCTGTATATAAAATTTGAGAATAAATAGATTCCAATTTTTTTATTTGATGATTTTGATCCGTTTTATACCATCCAAATATTTCAAACAAATTGAGTGACAAAACAATTTTGAATATGTTTGGTTTTAAAGTATGTTGATCTACTTATTAAAGTAAAATTATTGATATAGTCGAATTATTTTTAGGAATTTTAGTTGTTTAAATATAATGATAATTAAGAAAAATTGAAGAGAACGGACATAGAGAGGATCCCCACCCCTAACTTACCTTTTGTTTCCACTCACAACGTTCAATTATATGATAACACTGGAAGACTTTTGGCTTTTAAAAGGGGAAAAATACTATATTTGTTCCTTAGATATGAGTATTTTCAAATTTAATCTCTTATTTATCAATGTTAGTCAATCTGGTCTCTCATTTTTAAAGAAAGTGATCATCTAGGACACTAAGTGGAGAAGTTGGAAAAAACAATGGAAAAGGTCACATGTGGCCGTTGAATTGAACATGAAAACTACCATTTTTGTCCCTTATCTTTGAACATTTTTATCCAATTTAGGCCTATTTGGCATAATTTTGTATTTCTTTAACTTAAATGTAAAAAAATGTAGATGTGTATTTTAAAAATAAAATAGTCACCAAACTTTCATGAAAACTCTATTTACTATACATATTATTTACAAAAATTTGCATATGAAAAATTCACCTAAAATATCACTTTTGAAAAGTGTACTATTGGTGCAAAAATTAAAATTAAAACAATTACAAACAAACTCTAAAAGTCATCAGAATTTTCACAAATTTTTAAAACTTTAAAATTTAGCTTTTGGCAAAATTGAAAATTTCTTGGTGATGTTTCAAGAAACTTTTGGCTCAAACATGAAGAACAATATAAAAAATACTCCACGATAAGGGACCAAAATGGTTATTTAACCTAAATTGGCCACTTTTTTTTGTTTCCCTCTCTCAAGGTAAGATAGGAGACTAGATTGGCTAGTGGTAATATATGTAGGACCAAATTAAGCAAGACTCAAAAGATTAGAGACTAGATCTTACCCCCTCAAGATGATATTTTTACCATTAAAAATTTTGGTTGATTCATTACCCCCAATGTATTTGTACAAAGGGCCTTCTCTCGCTTTTTAAAATGCTTTGGTATGTTAGTAAAATGTTATTTACAGGTAACTCTTGTTATGGTATAATTTACACGCCAATAAAATATTACCACGTGGTCCAGTCCACAAACACCCAAGACACTCGATATCGGTCTCCCAACAGGTGTGTACCTTTGATTCAGCCTACCCATTATCTCTACAAGTCTGGTAAGCCCATTGGAACTCCTATAAATGCGGTATGATTTCTCATAACTTGACACAGGAAAATGCACAACCACAAATATTTTGTCAATTACAAGGTCCTGGCCTTCTATCATTTGTTACTCTACTGACTTAACCACTATAGTGTCTCTGCGGACCACTCCACTACCGACACCTTGTCTTGCAGGCTCCCTATGTTAACTCTAGGTAACTAGAGTTATTTTACTTAATTATCCTAATATTTTGTTAGTTAACATTGTCTGGAGTTTAGATTAGATTTATGTCTTTTTGTGTAATTTTGTTGCATTTAGTATTCGCATTTTCATTTGGTGTGTATATCATAATATTAGTGCTTAATTTTTTATATTTGGGTACTTATTAGGTTGTTTTTACAGGTTTATACTTAAAGGTATAGAGTTTAAAGTAGAAAATTCAAATGGATGAAGGGAAAAAAGATGAATACAAGTTGTTGAAAATCAGCTCCATACCGTGGTATCATTATTTGTATTAGAAATTATACCAGGTATCAAAGAGTATTTACAAGGTTATTTTAGGCTTGATACCGCGGTATGGATTTCATGTACAAAATCAACACGGGCATCTAGACATGTAATTTTTGCCGCTTGTAATCTTTTGGTTGAAGCAACCTTTTAAATCTTATCTTATACTATACCGAAAGACACATAACTTAGGTGTAGTGGGTATTTTGTAGTTTTAGCTTAGTTAGAGTAGAGTAGAAACTTTCTTAGAATTCAAGTCACTTATTCCATTAATCTAAATTCTCTTTCATTTCATCCTAAATCTACTTCTTAATTATTAGAAAGGTTTAATCTTTATTTGCTTAATTTAGTAGGCATTCTCTTAGCTACAAGTAGGTATAATTTTTACTTACTTTCCACTTAAATTCCTTTGCAATAAAAAAGGATAAAAAGTAAGATTTCCTAGAATGTTCTTTGTGTTCTTGCTACTTTTGGTGATTTCTAGTTTAATCTTTAAATTTGTGCTTTTAAATCCTTTAAAAATTAGTAGGCTTTCTTTAAATTCTCTTTTAAAAACAAAAATTCTTAGTTTTAGTTTTATATTTCAAGTATTTTGTTTAGAATTTCGTAATTCAGTTTAAAATGAAAATTTCTCAATTCTGTAGTTTAGTTAATGCTTTCTTAGTTAATATTAGTTTAATGGTTTTAATAAAACTTTTCAAGATTAATTTTACTTGATTTCTTAAAATAGTTTTTACTTGCTTTATTAGGTTAAAGTTAATTTGTAGAGCAGTCTTAGAGTAATTTGTACAAGTATCCTTAGAGTAAATTAATTGCTTTCTAGAGTAATCTTCACATGCTGTAGTAGATTAATTTGTTTTTATCATTATGAGTTCAATTATGTTTACAAGTATAGCGGTTACTGTTATTTTCTTACTTTCTTTCTTAGATTAAACTCTTAACATGGTTTTTAGTTAACTAGTATTTAGTTTACTTGTCTTTCTAGTGAACTTGTAGCTTAGTGATGAAACTATGTGTTGATTCTCAAACTAGTGCAAAGGTTCGTAAGCCTAGTAATTGCTATCCTCAATACTCGAGGGAATGATACTCACTTACTACTACCTAAAATCCTACCTTGTACATTTGTGAGCTTGTGGGCAAGGTTTGGTTTTCGGTTGAGTTATTTTATTGCTTGTTGTTTGAGTTAATTGTGCTGATTTTATTTTCAATCACATCACACACAAACCACTCATCAACAAGTTATTGAAGACGTTGCCAGGGATTGTATGAGTAATGGGCAATATTAGATCCTTACGAATCATCGTAGATTAGACGATTTTCTTGTTTGTTGGTTAATCTTAATTTACGTTAGCTGTTGTTTTCCTGTTTATAAGTCAATGTTTAATTTTACTGAAATTGGCATGGAAGTTGATTTGCTTGATCATGGTGTTTGAAGAAGAAGAAGAATTCATTTTCTTTGATTCGGAAAGGAAAAGAGTGAATCTTTTGAAGTTATACGAACTTTCTAAAAGAAAATGCCACGCTCCGCATGTCACGAGATATGGAGCGTTTAGAGAATTAAGAAGGATTAGTAAGGAGAAATGAGTTCAATAAGAACTAGAGAAGCTCAAAATAGCAAATCCACAAAACAATTCAAGGGGGCTTAATGAAAATATAAGGATGGATGATAATGAAGAAGGTCTAGGAAACAATAGATTAGTAGGTTTTAGCAACGGTTTAGGGGATAATGGAAATAGTAATGGAGAAATGCATAATGGTAATGGATTTCCTGCAAATGGGGGAGGCCACTTCAAGATCTTGCTATGCCAAATTTTGAAGGAGCAAATTCAAGTATAGCTAGGATGCCAGTCCAGTTTAACAAATTTGAGATAAAGCCCGTGCTTATTCAAATGTTACAAACATGTGCAATGTTTAGGGGTAGTCCCAACAAAAACCGTTACACTCATTTAATGAACTTTGAGGGGGTCTTAGATACATTTAAGTTTAATGGGGTTCATCCTGATTACGTTCGCATGAGGATGTTTCCATTTTCTTTGAGGGACCGGGGCAAAATGGTGGCTTTAATCATATGAGAAAGGGACCTTCACAACTTGGAACGGTCTTACACAAGAATTTCTGGCGAAGTACTTTCTCCCATCTAGGACCGCAAGACTCAGGAATGAGATAACATCCTTCAAACACGATACGGGAGATGGATTAAGCGAAGCTCAGGAACGGTTTAAAGAACTTCTTAGAAGGTGTCCATACTACGCCATTCCTTTGTGGCTCCAAATACAAACATTCTATAAAATGGACTTTACCAAAAGGCAAAGTCCATTGCAGATGCTTCGATAGGGGGATCCTTATCATTCTAGACAACGGAGGAAGTCCAAAGACTTCTCAACATGATGGCTTCGAATTACTACCAACATGGCCCCGTAGCTCAATCCAATGGCCAATACAATGTAGAACAAGTTCAGGCTTAAGGAGGGGTGCTACACTTTAATCAAAAGGATGCACTTTTGGCTCAAAATGGGGTGGTGATAAACATGGTGACAAACTTGAATAGAGCTTTGGAGAATGTTGGTAGGCGAAACACCACAAATGCCATATCTTTATCTTCTCAAGGATCTTTAGTATGTGACTTTTACTTTGAGAACTACCTGAAGGGACAATGTGCAGCACCTATTGGGTAATGAGCAAATGAACTATGTGTCTATCTCTTCCTCAAGGAATCGTCATAATAGGTATGGTAACACTTATAATCCTTATTGGAGTAACCACCCCAATTTTTCATGGGGTGGTAAAAGCTTCACAAAATGCCCATCATCAATCAAACTCTCACCAATCAAACTTTCACAACCAAGCTTTATCTGCCACATCTCGACCATGTCAACCTCCACCTCAAAGAAATTTCCAAGCTAATTCCCACCACTCTCAAGCAAACTCTTCATATCAAAATTAAAAACCAAGTACCTCCTACTTTCCACCCCTTAACCAATCCCAACCACTATACAATGATCAATATGCTCAAAGGGAAGGGGATAATTCTCATAGTGAACATCTTAGGAGAGAACTTGAAACCTTGATGAGGGCAAATGAAGACATGAGGAGAGATTATGATATTTTAAGAAGGGAACAAGAAGTCTTTTATAGGAATCAAGGAGCCACCATAGAAATTCGGAGACCCAATTGGGTCAAGTAGCTTGGCAAGCAAATGAAAAGCCGGTGGGCGCTCTTCCAAGTGATACAATTCTCAACCTAAGGGATCAATATCTCAGAGACCACAATAGATCACATGCAATGATCGATGTGCATAATCAAGGGAAGATCACATTTCAAATTGAAAATGAAATTCTTCAATTTAATATTTTTGAATTACATGAGAGTGTTCCAATTTTTAAAGTATTGTGTCAATCATTCACTTGATTTTTTGTTGTTCGGTTGGAGGATGATAAATGCAAAGTTGATGAAGAGAAGAAACCTAAGGTGGGTGATACAGAGAAAGATATCTCGGAGGAAAAGCCACTCGATTTTGGCAATTACATGTAAAAGAATCAAGTTATTTGTGCCAAGTATCGGCAAGTGAATGGTGACAAAAGAGTGAAGATGAACAAGAAGAAAAGGCATTGGTATGAAAAGTATGATGGTGTTTGGTTTGGTGCTTTATCTACGGCAAATACTTGGAAGAAAGGTCACATTCGTCTGAAGGTCAGAAAACAAGCATTTGTGGTTGACAATAAAGGAATCAAGCTCTTTTCATGAAAACCCAAGGAAAAAAGATGGCCGACCATCGTTAGTTGTTTCATTTGATCAATCAATGCCACACTTAGTCAAGCTAATGATTCTAAACGAGCACTCTTCGGAAGCGACCCAGGCTTTACTTTTATGTTTTTTTGTTTTGTTTTAGCTTAATTTTATGTTTAATCATGTTTAGGTTTAATTTTTATTGAATTAAGTTTCATTTGTTTTCTTATATTTATGTAAGTTTTGCCAAGGAAATGAGTGAAATTGTTCACTAATACTTGTGTTTTTCATGTTTATAGGTGTTGAAGAGGTATGGGGTAAAGTTGAAGTTTAAAAATTTGGCTAAGTATGGAAAAAGTGAGGTTTATGAAGTTCACACCCATACATCCATACCGCGGTTTAGCTTGAAACAATGCAGTCCATACTGCGGTATGGATATTCCATAACACAGTATCACGCTGAACTTTAGGAAGGGGCATTTTTCATCCAACTCCATACTGCGATATCGATTTAGTAAAGGAAATTGATACCTCAGTATTGAACCTTACCTAGAAAGAATATTTTAACCCACATACCGCAATATCGATTTAATTATATTCTAAAACAATACCCCAGTATCGATCCTCGGACAGAAAGCATAAATAGCCAATTTCCAGCTTCTCTCATTCATAATTCCAAATCCAAAGCCCTAACTTTGATCCCTTCTTCTTCTCTTCTTTCTCAAACTCCTTTCTTCCAAAACTCCCACAACCCACATATTCCAACCCAATTAAATCCTCTAATCTTCAATTCCATCCCTCAAATTGCTGAAAAGAAGGGTTTTCTCAAGATTCAAGGGGAAATTCAAGAGCTTCAAGGCTGATTATACTTCAAATCTTTCTAGTAACAAGATTTCAAGATTTTCAATTATGCTTAAGACTGTAAACCTTCTTTTTTAAGAATTACTTTTGGGGTAATTGAAGGTTGATTTTGAGTATTATTATTGAGAATTTCCTTGGATTTTACAGAATTGAATTATCTTGGATTGTGCTTTTATTGATTGAATTGGGTTCATATTATTGTGATGAATTTGTTATTTTGTTTAGTAATTGTTGAATAATCAATTTGGAATTGCTTAAATTGAGAATTGGGGTTTTTGTAAAGTTCTGCTTGAAAGTTGATCTGGGCATTATATTTGGTTTTAATTGTTGATTTTGATTAATAACCATGCCTAGAAATGTGTTTAGAGGAAGAAGTAAGGGAAGAGGTGAGTTCTCAAAGGAAAGAAAAGTTGATGAAGGGTCGAGTGAAACCTTTGAACTTAGTGATGATTTGATTTTTGCAGGTGATAGGGCCAAGGAACTTTTTCTAGCTAATCAAAATCATGACGTGATTAGGGAGAGAACTTTTGACTTGTCAAAGAATTGGGGTGATTATGAATTCATTGGGATGAAATTAGAAGCCCAATTGGTTGGAAGAACATAGAAGACGTTCAATGAAAAAGTGAAACCGAGCTACACTAACCTAACCAAGGAATTTCATTGCAATCTTTGTGATTTAGTGGATGGTAAGCATAAAGTCTAAGGTGTTTTGGTAGACTTTTTTGCCAAAAAAATCAATGGCGTTTTATAATCTGCCAAATGTTCCTAGCGAAGAATATAAAGAATTCATTAGGGAAGGTAAGACATGGAAACAATAAAAAACTGGTTGTGTGAGGGAGATGTAAACTATATTATGAATGCTACAGTTGATGTTCATTTGAGATTGGCTCCCAAAGGTCTTAGCTTGTTAGATAAAATTTGGTTCTAGTTTGTGAGTTGTAAGATTTGGGGTTCAACTACTGTGAGTGTGGTACAAAAAGATAAGGCTTGTCTAATTTATAGAATTTTGGAGGGCATTGCCACTTAATATTGGGAAATTAATTTGGAAAGGGTTCCTAGCTAATGGGGAGGCTAATCGCGCTAGCTTTTATTTGCCAAAATTTGTTTCATTTCTTTGTGTTGATGTAGGATGCCCAGTGATTCCAGGAAAGCCTCAAACATTTGAGTGAAGCCATATAAACAAGGAGTATATATATAACAAGGTGTGTGAGATCGGAAAACCTCAAATAGCTGCCAAACCACCAATTCAAGCTCCATATCAAAGCTTCTTTCTTCCAACCAGGTAATGTCTTCAATGCACCACAAAATGAAGAGGAGAAGAATGAACTGTATGGTTACTGATATATAGTCAAATGCTTATCCCCGCAACATGGCTTTGATGGCACTTAATACTTAACCTTTTCTAGCGAACTCATGGATTCATCCATTGCTACCACCTATTTGACATTATGGAGTTCCCCAAGGGCAACACTTTTTTATTCACCAAATGTAGGATCAACTCAAGTAACACAACATGGACCAGTAGGAAGAGCAAGGCAATGGATGAAGTTGGAGGTGGTCATGAGGAAGACTTCGAAGAAAGGCAACACGATAGAGCGGATAATGAAAATCAAATTGGCATTGAAGATATTAATGAAGTCGACGATGAAGCTTGACTCTTACCAAGATTTGGAGAAGACATCCCTTATTCCTGCTTTTCTTCACTCTTTACTTTTATAAGCTTTGAGTGATTGGAAGAAACATTATCGTCTTTTTCATTTCCTTAGCATTCCTTAGTAATTTTATTTATGTCTTTATTATGCTTTTTGGATATTATGCTATAATTGCTTTTGCTGGAATAAAGTAGTTGAGGATAGATAGCTGAGATCAAGTAGACTCTATATTTCTGCTTCAATGGTTGATTGACTTTATTGAGCTTGACATGATGATCACATGGTTTTAGTTTTTCGTACATTAGTTTCCTTATGTTTATGTTCGTTGTTTAGTTTTGAATAAGTCCTTGGGCCGATTTGGTAGAACTTTACTCTTTAATTATGTTATGTTCTGTTTACAATCATGCTAGTATGTGTTGGTTCTGTTTTGGGTGAGTAGAAAGATGAGTTGTACTCATCACCTGAATAACAAGTTTGGGGGTGTTATTTCTTGTTTCTTGGAAATGGTCTTATCTTTTGTTATTTGAAAGTATTGAATTAAATGTTGAACATAGGTAACAATTCATGTGAAAAGTGCGATTTAACCCATGGAATTCAACAAATTAATTTTCAACTACTTCATAAATTGATTTTCTTAACTTTTTTATCTCAAACTTTGCTTTTTCAATAAGCTTTTGTCTAATGCCAAGTTCAATTGATTGGTGAGATAGTTTAAACATTTCAAAAATTTTAAAAGTTTGTTTTGAGTATAGAAAGCAATGAATTAAGCATCATTTGATCATATTACATGGATTTGTATTCTTTTTAGATATGTTGTGGGTTTTGTAAATTTGACTTGATACATTAATTGGGGTAATGTGGATTCCCATTTTAGTTAAATATCTAGATTTTGGAAATAATATAGACATTTTCTTGGATCTCTTGAGCTAAAAAGCCCACCTTATATTAATTTTATACCTAGTGTCCCTATTGGGCATTATAGTCTATTTTCTTTGTTAACCACATAATTTAGCCTTGCCACTTCATTTATTTATCTATTCTTCATCCCATCACCTTAGTCATTGTGAAATCTAACTTTATTTTTAATGTAATAGTTGGAACTTTATGGCTGATGGTTTGAAGGAAAGTTTTTGTGTTTTGTTAGGGATTGAAGTCAAGATGATTAATGTGTTTTATATTCCTCAAATTGTAATTAATTGATTTTTCTGTATTTTAATTTTTAAGTCTTAAAAAATAACAAAAATAAAATAAAATAAAAAAGAGTTAATTTAGTTGCAAATAATGTTGTTCACTTTCAAGTATTAGTTGGTTAAGTAATGTGCATTTTTGGGACTTTAATTCTATGGGATAGTAATTCAAGAGTTTGTATTGGAATGGCTAAGGCGATTTAAGTCACTTTTATCCAAAACATCATACCTTGTTACCTTATCCTACATTACAAGTTTTAAAAGTTCTAAAAGATCCTTAATATGGGCTGTTAGAGATTTGATAGTCGGGGTCAAGCATTACTTTGGGTGATGTAATTGGTTAGACTTTACGGTGCCAATAAATATGCGTGCATGTCATTTACATCTCTTTGTGCTTCTTAAAACAAGTCTTAAGGCTTTCTATACTCTTAAAGTAAATTTTTGAGGAAGTTGACTTGTTTATTCTAGCTCACTTTGCATTTGAAAGGGCATTTCTTAAATACTTTATTAGTGAAAGTAATGTTTGTGATTAAAACTAGTTTTTACTTTCATAAAAAATAGGAGTAGAAGAAGATGTTGAGTTTATTGAGTTAAAACCCCATTTTTTCCTTTTTGATTATTGCAGTCGAGTTCAACATTTGAATTTCTTTAGTGGTGTATTTCTTGTTCGTATATTTAATTGTGTTATTTTTCTTTTCTTTCGGTTGGAATTAGCAAAACACTAAATTTGGGGTGGGATAACTCTAAAAAACTAGAGTTGTTTTACTTAATTATCCTAACATTTTGTTAGTATTTTCCGGAGTTAAGAGTAGATTTATTTGTTTTTGTGTAATTTAATTGCACTTTAGCATTCGCATTTTTATTTTGTGTAAGTATCACAATATTGCTAAATTTAGTATAATTGGGTACTTATTAGGTTTATTGGTATTTTGACAAATTTAGGTTTAAAAGTATGGAGTTTAAAGTAGAAGAAGGTTCAAGTAGATTAATGGCAAAAACGAGAATTCAAGTTGCTAAAAATCAGGTCCATACCGTAGTATCATTATTTGTATTAGAAACAATACCGCGGTATTGATGAGAATTTACAAGGTTTATTTTAGGCTTGATACCGCAGTATTGATTTCATGTACAAAATCGATACCATAGTATGAAATTGCATCCAGACATGTAATTTTTGCCACTTGTAATCCTTTGGTTGAAGCAACCTTTGAAATATTATCTTGTAAAGACACGTAGTTTAGGTATAGTGGGTATTTTGTAGTTTTAACTTAGTTAGAGTAGCGTAGAAGCTTTCTTAGAACTCAAGTTTTCATTAATCTAAATTCCTCTTTCATTTAATCATAGATCTACATCTTAATTCTTAGCAAGTTTTAATTATTATTAGATTAATTTAGTGGGCTTTCTCTTAGTTACAAGTAGATATAATTTTTATAAAGATTGCTTTGCATTTAAATTTTCCTGCAATCTAAATAGGGTAAAAAGTTAGATTTCCTAAAACCTTCTTTGCGTTCTTACTACTTTTGGTGATTTCTAGTTTAATCTTTAAATTTGTGCTTTAAAATCTTTTCAAAATTAGTGGGCTTTCTTTAAATTCTTTTTTTTTTTTTTTAAATCTTAATTTTAACTTTAGATTTCAAGCATTTTCCTAGAATTTATGAATTTAATTTAAAATGAAGCTTTGTCAATTTCCTAGTTTAGTTATTGCTTTCTTAGTTAAGATTAGTTTAGTGCTTTTAATCATGCTTTTCTAGAATAATTTTACTTTCTTTCTTAAAATAGTTTTTACATGCTTTATTAGGTTAAAGTAAATTTCTTTCTTAGTGTAATTTCTACAATTATCCTTAGAGTTAATTACTTTCGTTGTAGAGTAATTTCACATGCTTTACTAGATTAATTTGCTTTTATCATTATGAGTTCAATTGTGTTTGCTAGTATAGTGGATTAATAACAATTAGTGTTAGTTTCTTAGTTGCTTTCTTAGATTAAACTCTTAATTTACATTCTAGTAAACTAGTGTTTAGCTAACTTGTCTTTCTAGTGAGCTTATACTGACAAATCTTTGTGTTGATCGTCTAACTAGTGCAAAGGTTTGTAAGCCTAGTAATTGCTATCCTCAATTCTCGAGAGAACGATACTCACTTGCCACCACTTACAATCCTGCCTCGTATACTTGCGAGCGTGTGTGTGATGTTTGGTGTTTGGTTTAGTTATTTTATTGCTTGTCGTTTGAATTGATTGTGCTAATTTCATTTTCAATTACATCACACGCAAAACACTAGCAACATCCTACAGGCTAACAACGAAGATCAAGACTCCACACTATGCATCAAGAACTATGAGCGCACTCAAGCAAATTTTTTCAGAAATCGTTTGGTGCTGTCTATGGAAAAATGGCACATGAAGTCTGTATGCTCTCTTAATAAGACATTAGAGTCTCCTGTTTTACTTTCTCAGGTGTGCTTTCCGCCCTTGATATGGCTGACTCCAAAAAGACTGCTATGACGTTTACATGGATCCTTCGGTCTCTAGCTATAATCAATCAACGCATGAAGTCAGGACACTTACTTAGTTGGTCACCCAACAGAAAGATGACAAATACCACCACCAAGTTCACAAAAAGGGAACTTGGAAAAGAGTGTCCCACCTAAAAGAAAAGCTGGTCACCCCTAATGGAGCACCTAGCACTCCCTTATCTGAAAGGGTATCTGGCACAAGATTATCATAGGGGGCATCCAGCTCATCCTCACCAACGGTAGTGTCCAGCTCAATCAAAGGGATTGCCTGGCACACCTTATCACATCAAGGGGCACCTAGCGTTCCACCTCTCCAGAAGAGGACCGAATCCTTCTCCAGCCCCTTTTTCACTAAATTCTCACTTCTCCTTCAAACTATCGTTTCAATGACAAACTCAAAAGTCTTCTGCATAAATACTACAATCTATAAAATCTACCCTCTCACAAGATCTACACAAACAGTTTCCAACTAAAAACTCATAAGAAGATAAGATTGTCTCAATCACTTGGGTAGCAGTAGGAGCTTTAAACAGGCCAAGTAATGGCCCCTTCATGTCTCATTCTTAGATGGATGAGCAGGACCTCTCTTTTACCTTTTCAAGGGAGCAGGGCAAGTATCTAAAGTATCGATAGAATGAGGACGACAACAATTCATCGCGAGACAAACCAAAAATACTGTTAAATGACACCCGAATCAGAAATCCACACAAGGGTTAGAGTTCTTTGCCCTAATTCTAAGTGTAAAATGCAAAGCAAGCACGAGAATATCCTTTCACCCAACGATCCTTCTTCAGAAATGAAAATGTTGAATTTCATCTGATAGAAAATGAATCAAACTCTATTCCACACAAAATCAGGTGCCGAGTATAACTCCACCTTAGGCTTCTCCATACTTCTAGAATGCTTGGAACTTCAAGAAATCTCACTACATATCAGAGGATCCTCCCCCATGGCATTCACAATGTGCGTGAAAAAGAACATACGTCTCTTCCTACTGAGATTCCAAAAAAGCACCTCCCAGGTACTTGACCTCTGAGCCATCCATATTCCTAGCTACACACATGAAAACCTTGATGCCTTAATGATCTACCTATATCTCTTTGGAACTCAATGCTATCTTCATAAGATCTGTCTATCTTCTCATTTCGTGAGAAAGCAATACTTCCAATACACAGTCTAAAAACAATAGTAAAGGAAGGATGCTCACAAAACAAAGTCATGACATGGTTCTTTCTAGAAACTTTATATCACCATACACAATGGGCGTGAAAAAGAACATATGTCTCCTCCTACTGAGACTCCAAAAAGGTACCTCCCAAGTGCTTAACCTCCCAGCAATCCTTATTCTTGGCTACTCACATGAAAGTGTTGATGCCTACGTGCCAGGAATTCCAAGCCTAAGAACATGCATAAAAAGAGCCTAACTTTTGCTCATGTAGAAGGGTAGCACTAAAAATTATAATATAATTTCTGTAGGTAGAAGATAGTACTAAAATCCTAACTTCTGCTCATGTAGATAGACGATACTCAAAAGTCCTACTCCTGCGGCTGTAGGGAAACGGTATAAAACAAAAAACACTAATTCTTGTTAATTAACAAGAGCACAGTATTGCAGCTGAAATATTTTTGACTCCTATTGATCATAGAAGGACAATTTTCTATCCCACAATCTATTGTCAAGGAAAAATAATAACTCTTACTAGTCAGTAGAAAGGATTGTATCAGATATACAAATTCAACTATCCCAGAAATATCCAGAAGAATCTCCCGTTGATCAAGCTACTATAGTATCCAAGGATCATTTTAGAAGAAATCCAGCAAAGGGCAATTATGCAAGAGGTTGGCCTTATAGCCCGCTCAATAGGAGATAATTGCTAACTTCCTTCTCGCATCACAGATTTCTCAAAAAATCCTTTATGTTGCCTTTGGATGGGTGGCTTTAAATTGTAGGAAGAAATTGAAATCAGAGGAAATGGATTTAAAATTATTTGAAATTTGGCTGTATTTGAAATCCGTACATTTGACTATTAAAATCACACTCTATTAGTTGGTGAATTTTAAATCCCCGATTAAATCAGTTAACTTGTTTAGATAACCTATAATGGATTTGAATTTGAAATCCAAATCCATCTATCCAAACACAGCCTTTAAGGAAAATGATAGATTTCTCTGTGGGTCAACTACATAGCTACTAAATACATCTTTATGCAAAAAGTCAAACTCTATCTTACTCATGTCTACCTTCGTAATGGCCTCTTCGGGGCTTATCTTTTTGGTAGACACTGCTTGGCTCACCTTTCTCTTCAAGGCTCGCCTTAATAGGAGCCTTATTAGTGCTCCAAGCAAATAACTACACCTATTGCCAACCAAAGTGACAAAAGGATCTAAACAACATGGTTTTCTAAGGTCAAAAAGCATGATAGAGGGGCAAGCAAGAGAGAAAAAATCTATAAATGAAACGTCTTAGCTGGAAATAGGTGTGTTTACCTATAAAAATCCCTTTGAGATACTTAACCTTTGGCCACTTATCCTTCTACGATAAAAATTCCCCTGGGATACTTAACCCCTAGGCCACTTAGCTGTCTATGGAAATATCTCCTTGGGATACCTAGTACCCAGGCCACTTTGTCTCTACACAGCATCAAAACTTAACTTCAATACTAGCTTACGACCTCCATTTCAATACTTCTCTTTCATGGAAGCTCACAACCTGACTAAAACTCCTTTATATAAGCACATGTTATACTTTGATTTACACATGAAAAATTAATATTTAAGCATCAATTTTACCATCCCTTTAACCTCTCTATAGGTAACACTACTTCACATCAAGTTGGGGTATATCACCCCATATTACAACATATCCTCAACATGGTTAGCAGAAGAAAATACATACTGCTGGGGAGGGGGCATGAATGCTGAGACGGAAACATATAAAATCCAAAAGAAACAAAGAAAAAGAGGATGAAAAGAAAAAAGTTTAATCACTTGCCATAATGAGACAACAAACATTTTTCAAGTATTAAAGGAGATTGTACAAGTATCCTACAAAGATGCATAATCTATACATAGTTCAAGTCTACTATTCAAACTCGATACCCAAGTCAATAAAAGTAGAAAACATTTTGTTAATCTCTCAAGTCATATCCTTAGTGCTAGTGAAATCTCTCTTCTCAGCAACATTCCCGGGTGTGACTCAACATTGTCTCCTTCTACCTAAAAACTTGGCATCCAACTTTCGCTTGCAAAAAACTTGAGTAACGTTAAGAGCAGGTTACAAGTTTTGAAGATGTCTCTTTGCATCATTCAATTTTTTCTCAAGATAGAAATACCTTCCTAGAGAATCGTTTGGAACCATGGTTCAAAGTCGCGGTCACGGAACGTATCATTCCACATCGGTCTCGTTGTATCGATCGCGTATCGGGCGCCATGCATATTTTGTTATATACAAAATCTAAAAAATTCTAAAAAGAAAATTAAAAAATATACAACACTGCAACAAATTAAGTATTTCAAATTGAATTAGCAAAATACAATCACAACTAGATATTAGTTGTAGTTGTTTATTATACATACAGAATGATAAATCGTAGCATCACAAAATATCGCAATTATATTATAAGAATGTCAGATACACATTTCATATAAAAATAGAGACTCAATAATTCCTAACAATACGAAGCAACAAATTATCTCCAATCTATTAAGAAAAGTTTCACTTCTTTCACGATCAATTTCCTGAAAGGAAAAAATAGTGTGCAATCATAAATTTTTATTTTGAAAATATAGGAGCAAATGAATATTGTTCTTCACTTTAGTGCTACTGATTGATATTATGTCTGACCTTTATTGTGAATTGTCTGTTGTCTCATGCATTGAAGAATGTGCTGAACCTGTAACTTGGGAAATCATTTTTCTACATTGTAACTTCCAGTTTAAACACGGCATCGACTGGTACAAGTAGTTTATTAATATCGATTTCCATGTACAGTAGACATCTTCTTGTCGGCTTGCAGGAAGTTGTTGGTACTTGATCTAAATTGTGAACTTTTATTCAGTATGTTCTAGTAACTATATTATTAGGAAGTTGTTATGTTTTTTATTGGGTTAAGTGCCTGATAGAGCTGATCATCAAAACGGAAGCAAAAGTAGTATTTAGTCAAGTTCCTCTTGTTCTATCACAATCAGAAGGTTTTGTCTGATTGTTGTTGTTGATTAGGAACTTGTTTCATGCCCCATCAAGAGAATTTTATTTCATGGACAACAAGAGGTACAACAGAGGTAACTGGTAAAGAAGCACTTGTTGCTGTCAGAGTAAAACCTAATCGTGATCCAAGCAATTCTCTCAACAAAGAATTCTTCAAAAGCTTTCTTGATGTATGTTAATCCAGTCTGCTTTATTTCCTAACATAAACCTACATGTATATGATTTCATTTTGTCATTGTACATTATAACATTTGATGAGCATTTATTGGCTTTGGTTACTAAAATATACTGAAACATATTTGATGGATTCAGGTTCCTAAATCATCCTCAACATTCTGGAAGGTTCAATATTTCAACACAATTTCCGCATTACAAAGAAATTCTTTACAAACCAGATTTCAGAGGAAGGAGACTTGGCAAGAATGTGGTGTTTGACATGAATATGAGTGCTGGAGACTTTCTAGCTCTCTTTTATCTCCTTAAGACACCTGTTGAAACTACAGTTGAGGCTCGGCCGAGTTAGCGTTCCACCCAACAGAAGCACGGAGAATCAGCCGAGTCTTCTTGTTCCGATGCCGATTCCGGCATCTCCGACATGTCCCATTTCTGACTCGTACCGGTGGGCTCTGTTCCAGTTCTGACTCGACCGAGTCAACTCAGACTCGGCCGAGTCTTCGAACCCTGTTTGGAACTTAAATAGATTTAGCAACAAGCTCATTTTGTTAGACCACTTGGCCTTCGAAGTATTTCACTCTTAGGTCCAATCCAAGAAATGTGTAATTTGAGAGCTCCTTTTCCTTAGACAACTCACCCTAGACCTTTACCATCTTGAGTTATGCAAGTCTAATTATAATATGATCTTGACACAATTCTCTAATCGCGATGGAAAGGAGTCATCAATGTGCTACAGTATACAAAATGCCTACAAAAAAGATCACACGATCAGAAAAATTTAAGTCAAATGTAGAAGAGAGCAATATTGACAAGCACTTACATTTTCTAAGTGGAAGTATTGCATTAATGCAGAATCAACACAACTAATCCTCTTCTCTACCACCCTGAACTTGGGAGCTTAACAAACACACGCAGATTACTCAGAAATACGACAAACTGCCAAATAGACAATCACTCTAGAGTGGCCAATCGGTAACATACTTACCCTCGAGGCCACTGGATCTCCTACTACCTTGACAGCTCAAGAAGGATTCTCCGTGGATAGTCTTTGCCTTAGATATCTTCTTCTTGACAATCTTTCTTTTTTTGTTTTCCGAGCAATAACTTTTCCTCTATCGAGGTCAACATCCCAAGAAGATGAGCATCCACTATCCAACAATAAGAAAAATGATCACGTCAAGTTTACAAGAGCGGGAAAAGCAAAGTCACACAAGTAAAAACTTACACACAACATCATAATATATTCTAAGCATTTGTGAGGGAAACTCGAACACCCGTGCAATGCTTTGGTAAGCTATTACTTGGTTTTCACCATTATGTAACATCCACTGCTCTTCTATCTCTCTAAGTGTAAAGACAAACTTACGATCAACTATATAATGGAGCATTTCATCATTAACAATGTCTCTATAACATGAAAGACCAAGATTTGAGGACAATCCATCAATTACTATTTGGTGGAAGAAAAACTTAAGTATTTTTGTACTAACATATCAGATGGTCCTTTTACAAGATCACATCTCCCTAGCTCACAAGATGCCCTACTTGAATCCCTTCTAGGATGATACCTACCTCTTCAAGTGAATTCTAGCACTTGATATCTATCTTAACTTCAAGCTCTATATGCTGAAACGTTCTACCTTCTCAGGTCTTTCACTTGGTTGAGCTTTGCCTTAAGAATGAGGTTGCTTCATTGCTCCCTCTTCCTGGCCAACTTAACTTGCACCATAGTAACTGGTTCTACACTGTAATACTATTATGCAGCCTCATGGTTTGTATATACCTCTTCATCAAAGGTAAGAAAACTCATCAAAGTGAAATTTTATCAGACACATGCTGCATTACCATTCCATGAATGCTAAGAAAATGGATACGACTCCAAGTCACTACCTGACATTGCTTGTGACTTCACCTTCAATCTATCTGGAAGCTTCAGACCAATCAATAGACTTAAAACTACACCTGCCTCAGTCATTGTCAAACAAAGGCTCATGCATAGATTTCACCAGTGGTTATGGCACAAAGCAAAAAAATCTAATTGCTGGAGTTCCACCAAATTAATAAAGTCTATATGCAGTCCATTTTGGTAGCCTTTTGGGCATCCCTCTCTGGTAGCCCTTCTTAGGCATGGCTCTCTGGTAGCCATCCTTAGGTCTTCTGCTCTGGTAGCTCACATCTCATGAGTTCATACTCACATCCGACTATACTTCAGTAGTTGCCCAGTGTGATGTTATTCTCATTAGTTCCCTTCAAACGCTCATATTTGCTTCCTGACTTGGGCAAGTTTCACAACAATACGGTTCTCACTACACACCAAACGTACACAATGTTAACACTCGAGTAAAACTACATGCTACATAGAAAATCACCAATGCTTTCAGCCATGTGATCCCTGTTGGCTGACCTCCTCCTCAAGAAGGGTTGGCTGGCCACCCTCCAAGGTGACTAGATGGTTGTCTCTCTTAAGGGGGTTGACTAGCCACCCCTTCCTAGGGTTTAGCTAGCTAGCTATCTTCTTCTCATCCTGATAGCTGAAATCCTTGGTATTTTTTTTTTCCAGAAAACCCACCATTATTGCAATTTTTTTACAATATTTCTATTCCCTCGTGCTTTCTGCACCAACAAAGGTCTCCACAAAAAAATCCATTTTTGTCTCACTGCAAAATCTTTCAATTTGGGTCGTGTTACAACGCAGTCCATGGAAGAGCATTCAAACTATAATAAATGACATCAACATTTTCCTCTATAACTGATAGACAATTCAGTGAGATGGGGGCATCTATTATGATATAACTTACTCACTAATAAAATGTCTCCACGTTCCTCGATCTAGATAAACCCAAGACACCTGATCCCGGTTTCTACAATAGGCTTAGACCTCCGGTCCGACCTATTATCTCCATAGGTCTGGCAAGCCCATTGGAACTCGTATAAATATGGCATGATTTCTCATAACTTGACACAAGAAAACACTAACATAAATCTTCTCTATCAATTACAAGGTCTCGACTCTCTAATATTTATAACTCTTATTGACTTAAGCATCCCCACTGCCCTTCGCATTGTGTTGCAAGCACCCTACAACAAGATTTATAGTAATCATTGAGTAAATAGTGACATCCTATTTGTTACCCAATAACCAATGGAAGGAATCTATTTGGATTGAGTGGCCCACTTTACTAAAATTGGATCTAGTATAATTTCTCTAAATGGAAGCCTTTCATTAGTTTTTAAGCAACTCTTAGGATGCTTAGTAGTTGCTCAGTGATCAAAATAAATTTTACTAGCATTCTATGGACCGACAGTGAAGATCATGACTCCACACTATGCAGTAGGAATTGTAGATAGGACTCAAGAAATTTTTTACAGAAACAACTCCAATGATCCATTAATTTTTATAATATTGCAAATGCCCATGATAATCGGATCAATATAATTAGATAAATTATAAATGAAAAATATTACAAAAACCAAGAAGTAATGGGATAAACATTAATGTATAGCTAAACCAAACAAAAACTCACATAATTAATAAGTCAAATTACCTGTATATTCCTACCTAGTGCTACTACAATGTACAACCTATCGGCTAACACCGGGAAGTAAACCACGACCTTCACAAGGGCGACGCCTTAAAGTTATGCTCTTGATCTGCTGGTTCAGTGATCCACAGTAGCACTACATACAGTTGCGGATTATTGTAACTGGGATTTATGAGCACAACAACGTGAAATAAATTTTAAAAAGTAGCAAATTAAAATTGAAAAAGTTGAGTAGAATTTAAATCATATATATGAAGAATCAAACTCCATCATCACCATAAACTTGAGGACAAACTCCATTTTGCATCAGCATGATAAACTTGAGGATAAACTCCATTTTGCATCTTCTCACTCGTACACAGATTTATACTTTGCACTCCTAAGTTCAATTTTGGACACATTGTGCCCTGGCTTTTTGATCTGTCTTACTTCATTATAGTTTTTAACACTGCTAATAGAATTGATGGATATTACCTACATTTATACCACACACCTGTTAGGAACTGTGGTATTATTGAAGATAGTTATGACAAATTTCACTTTGTGCCCTCTAACTTATGATCAATTTGCACTTTACTTCTGCAATTCTAAATTTTACATATATTGTACCAAAACTCTCAAATCTGTCCTACTTTTGAAAAGCATTAAAACAATTTACTTAACAGATATTCTATCTCAAGTGTGTAGCATACCCAGTTTGAACAACCACTAGTTTTGGTACTGATTTTAAAAAGTTAGATTGAAGTGAAATGACTATGAGAATTATGTGTTCAATGAATCTAAAAGTGAAATTTAGGGTGAAAAATGAGAATCTAGATAAATTAGGAGGTGCAAAGTAGAGTTAGACCTAAACTTGAAGGCGGTTCGGTGTAGAAAATTACAAGGAAAGAAAGCATCACTATCAGACACTAGAATAAGTTTTACCAATAATTGTATTAATGGCTTTCAATAAGAGTTTCAAGATTATTTCCAATTCCTTTGTGTAGGAACAGATGTCATGGTCATTTAAAACGCAAAATAGTTCATGGAATGAGTTCGATTTCTACGTATAGAATTATATTGGATGTTGGACATAATCAAAATGCTCCAATAAATTAAAGTGAGAGAAGAGAACTAATTGAAACCGCAACCAAAGATCAACAAACAATCTAAATTACTGTGATAAGTCAGGAAAAATATGAAAATAGGATCAAAGCTGAATGCTGGCATGTATTCATTGTCCTTGAAAATGATTTCGCCCCTCACGGAAACATAATCCACTGGTGCAAAGAGGTTATTGGACGGTCACTCTCTAGAATGCAATGACAGTCTCGGTCATGTGCACTCACAAGTAAGGTTTCGAGCTACTACAAGACTACTCAATACTAGGAATATAATTGAAACTATATATGAGAGACGGGATTTCGGTGTGTTCAAAAGAGACCCCAAAGGGCTGTGTTTATAGGGAACAAATCAGCTAGAATTGGAGGACAACTAGTTTGGTTTGGGAGAAAAGAAATGAATGAAGGAGTTTCCGACACGGAAATAAACACTGAGTTAGTAGTATGAACACCATTGTGAACACTAGATAGAAAGAGTTTTATAAGCGACTAAACACAATAGTAGTGTTCTACAAGTAACTGAAAGCATAAATCGATTCAAAGTTCTACTGAAATAAAAAAAAAAAAAAACCCACTAAAAATAAAATAATAAAGAAGTGTACATGAATTAAAACTCTTGTAGTTCACACGCACACATCATGCCATTTAAAGAATTAAACATTTGGAATTTATGAGGCAATAATCCAAACAATGCACAACATGACTCAAAAATATGGAATTGGTACTGAGTAAAGAAATCTAACACATAATAATGATATCTTGTGGACTTGAATTGCACTTAGTGCATTCAACAGAGAAGTATATAAAAGATAGGCGACCAAGGTCTTGAATATTTTCTCCTTAATGCACACTTCTACAGTTGAGCACATGTTAGACTCCAATCCATTGTAAACTCTCACTTTAATGCCTTTTAGGTCATGTACCTTACTTGGATGTTCATGAGTGCTCTAGAGATATACCCGTTAATCTCATTGGTTCAATTACTAGTTGAAGTGATTGATTTTAAGAAAAGATTTAACTAAAATTAGAATTTAAGAATTAAGAAAGCAATTTAAAAGCTATCTAATGCACTCTTAAGGTATACGTTAACACTAATCAAAGCATGTTTATGAAGCAATTAAAGAAAGTATGAGAAATGCCAAAGGATTTTAAGAATCAATTAACAAATTTAAACTGCTAATTATCCCTAAGCAAGCACAATTAAAGAAAACATATTAACTATTCTAAGAAAGCATGTAAAAAGAAATCATTTTTAGAAGGTAATTAACTACCACAAACCACAAATTAACACTAAGCATAATTTAGGAAAATCCACTAACTAATCTGCCAAATAAACTATGAAAGAAGGTAAAGAAACCAATTAAATGAAAAGTCCATAAACTAATCTACCCTAATTAACTAATCTAAGCTACAAATTATGACTAAGAAACCATTTTTATTGAAAGCCCATTAATATTCTAATAATTACACTAAGAAATCAAGTAGAGAAAGAAATTAAATGAAAAACCTTTGTACTATTCTACCAATTAAATTAAGAAAAAAGTAAAGGAAACATTTAGATGAACGCAATTAACTAGGCCAATTAAACTAAGGAAACATGAAATTAAAGATTAACTAAAGGACTTTTAACATAAATAAAGTACTTACTACTAAAAAGATTCAATCTTCAACTTGGAAATTAAACATACAAGAAAGACAAATTCTAATCTAATCTAAGAAAACCCACTCCAAACAGGGAGAAAAATGAAGAAAATTACTCTCTAATCTAGCCTACTCCAACAAGCTAAGTTGTGTCTCAATGAGGGTTATAGGGGATATATATGGTGCTAGGGTAGTGGGAGAATTGTGCAGCAAAAATCAGCCCCAAACAAAGTCATATTTGCCCCAATAGCCTTCGGTGTCGCGACATTGAATTATTTGATGTTGTGACATCAAACTTGGTATTGCGACGTCCAATTGTTGAATTCACAACATCGATCTCTAAAAACACCTTCCAGATGTTTGCCTTGGTGTCGTGACATCAAAAATTTCGATGTCACGATATCAAGTGAACTCTATAATGCAGCACTGCACTATTTTCCTGGCTAAAAATCTTCATCCGACGTCTCATTGATGCACAATTTTCTCCTACCGCACCCTAGCACATACAAGAACATTGTTAACTATAATAAACTCTTAAAATAACTCCTAAATATTTAAATAAAATACTCATAAAAGAGACCAAAAAGAAAAGAAAAAAAAGACAAATTAAAACCTAACTCCCAATAGAATGAGGATAGTGCACAACACAAATCCAAACACAAGAACCTAATAAAATATGATAAATAGCACCTAATTAAGTAATAAAACATTTAATAAACACATGCTAATATATTTTAACACATAAAAGTAAAAAGAGATGAAAATACACATTAAAACTCTAAGAATGCTCAAAACTAGAGCAAAACCATCAGGTTTATGGTACATATAACTCTAGTTTCCTAAACTTATCACAACCCAAAGTTAAACTTTTGCTCGTCTCGATAAAAATTAAAGAAAAGAAAAAGAACAACAAAAACAACCAAGAACAAAACATAAGACACAAGATCAGACATAACACACTAGACACCAACAGGAAGCTAACACAAAAGGCAAATTGTGGATGTACTTTGAATAATTAGGTGACCTCTCAAGGAACCTCAAATACCATATGGCAATTGACTCATTCAAATTAGTCATTCCTAATTTTTCTACTTTCTCAAGGAAAAATGTTCAATTGTCAAACACAAGCTCTCAAATAACCAAGAATTATCCATAATGAAAGAGGTTTTCTAAAAATGACACTTCATTCATCCAAAAAACACTTGTTTTCAATTTTAGAATGGATTACAGGGATCTTCAACTATCTCAACAAGTCTATGTAGAAATAGAAAGATCATTAGAACTTTACCTATCATGCAAATGTCTCACACAAAATGGGAGTATTACTCTAAGTAGAAGTGAATAGAATGATATCAATAATGGGTATTACAAATATTTTATCCTCAACTCATTGTTATACTAAAACAGAAGGGCTTATTTCAAAGCCTTTGCTTCTACTTGCCTCATTTAAAGCGATTGGAGGCATTTATTGTTTCCAATCCTTATGGCTATTTCAGAGAAACAACATTCGTGACGCTGGAATCCCATACTAACCTTATTTTTATTCTAACGGCATATTTCAGAGAAACAACATTGGTGATACCAGAATCCTATACTCGTCTTATTCTTAATAGAAAAATACTTTTTATTTTGTATTTTTATTTTTTTATGGCTCTAAACTAAGGAAGAGGAGTAAAACGTACCCAAGATCATATCAAAACCAATCACTCAGAAGACAGAATAAAACTTCACTATACAAACACACAAATGGCCTAAATCACTTCCATTCCATTTGAGCCAATTTTTCCAAGAGATGAGTCAACTAAAAAGGTAATACTTGTGAAGTGAACAAGAATACATTTGAAATGAAAAATTTTGAGAATATGATCCTCTCACTCTTTGAAAGTGTAATACATGGTTTAGAAAGCTTTTGTTTGCAAAAGAACTTCACAACACACACCAAAATCCTTGAAATACCAAAATTGAATAAACCAACCATCCACATGACATTGCAAGTCAATTATCATCATTGAGTACCTAAATCAATCAATTTTCCATCCAGCATTTCACTAAACATATATTTACAATCACATCAAAATACTATTCCAAACACAATAAAGAACACCCCTAAACTTATCATTTTGTTCAAGTGATAAGTACAACTCATCCTACCACTCATCACAAATAGAACAAAATACATAATATTACTACTGGAAAGCATAAAAACACATAAGTTACTAAACAAAACACTAGGCAATGATTTTCAATTATAGTTGACAATATAAAAGGCAAAATAGAAGATGTACAACATATGAACCAAGTGTAGGTGAATGCAACTAGTTAAGCTCAAATTGAACTTAGGAAAAGGAGTTCTAGTCTTTAATTATGGAATTTACCAACAATAAGCATAATAATAATAAGGCTAAGCAATGAGCAATTCAAAGTAAACCATATAAATGCTATATCAATTAAACTCAAGAGTCTTAGAAATTGAATTTCCTACGAAATAACCAATCAAGGGTAGACTAATAAAGAGTCCTTGGGGTTTCATGGGGTTCAAACAATCAAAGAAAAAGAAAAACATACATATGTATAATGAAGTTTCACACAACAAATGAGTTAAATAAATGCCCAACTCATCCCCCCAAATTTGGCTTCACACATAATTGGCTTCAAGGAGACATTCAACCACAAAGACTACTCTTAATTCATATCAAGCATTCACATGATTTACTCAAAAATAAGCTTAAATATTTAGCGCATAAAATGTATCAATCAACAAGAATATCCACAATCAAATGATAAATCCAAGTCCAAGTTCATTTCATAAAACATATATATCAATCATAAATCATTCAATGTCATATATTGCCATCAATTTATCATCACAACCACATTTGTCCATGAAAGCTCAAAATCAATCGCCAATATCAAAACATAACTTAACAAAACACAAGGCTATAAACCTTATTATCCAACGAGTTCTTAAACCAAAGCAAGTAAAGTAGATTAAATAAAGTATAAATAAAGAAAAGGGAAAGAAATATTCCTCAACACCAATAAGGCTTTCCACAAATGTGATACTCCTTGGTAAACTTGTACGATTATTGCTCCTTCGTAGTTCCCAAGGATTTGAACTTTAGCATATGTGGTTCTAAGTTTCTTGGCCCTGCTAAAAAGTATCCTTTTTCTTCCACTCCTTGAGCAGGTGTTTTTTTTAACGAACATCCCAAATGGAACATCTTTTATCATAACCTGTACAAACTCACACTAGTGCCGAGGAAAAGTTGGGGGTTACTCCAAACAAGTGTTGAATGTCCCAGTTATTGGAATTTCAAACTCAATAGGTCCTTGGCAACCGGTTTTGCTAGCTCAAAAGCAAGCTAAGAGGGGAGTGAATTAGGTTGTCTCTAAAAACATACCTTTTGATGTGCTTAATGGAATTATAAACTTTATGCACCAAATAAACACTTAAGTACAAATAATCACAAGTAAAGATTCAACAATTGAAGCTCATCACTTAAGAACAAATAAGGAGATTGAGATTAAGAGTATCAAACCAAAATCCCAAACTTCTCAAGCTTGGAGCTTACATCCACAAAGAGCTTCTCCCAAGGCAACTACCAAGTTCCTAACTTGAAGTTTGTCCAATAAGTGTCTCTTCAAAGTAGGTGAGCCAATAACTTTTTGTACACAAATGAGGATCACTCTTACTCACACTAATTCTCTTTAGTTGAACCAAGAATTTTACTCTCACAACCTCCCTTTGTTACAATTGTTATCTCTCCACTCTCACTCTTGAAGAATACTTACACTCTAAGCTCTTTTCACAAAACTACTGGCACTATTATAACACTTGTATCCACTATTTTCTCACAAATGTCTTTCTCATTTATTTCAGACTAAGGGGTATTTATGGTTCCTCAGAAATGGCCTCCAACTACCCTTCAATAACTATGGATTAAATGTTGGAAAACTAGTTGTTAGACCGATCAGATATCCAATGCATAGCCTCTACGTCCCATAAACAGATGCGTATGATCACTTGATGGAGTCTTGTCTTGTCTTTGTTTGGGCATCCGAGCCTATGTTCGATCCTGCATCTGATAAGTGGTCAGTGGCTTGTGAACTTTTTCACTAAGTGGTTTGGACATTATCCTTCGTCTGCAACTCTATCTTTTGGACAATCATTTACATCCGAAGAGTGTATCACCTTCAATGCTCTCGGGTCATGTATTAAACAGTCCCTTGCATCTGAGCCCCTTTCTTTTGGATAATCTTCAACGTCCGATCCTTGAGGACAGAAACTTCTTTGGCATCAGGTTCCTTACCTCGGACGGTCTTCATCATCCATAAGGTATTGTTCATCTTTTGGATGTCTTTTCTTCTTTCGGACGATTAGCAGCATTCAAACTTTCTGTTACTTAGAATTATTGTTGCATACTTAACTTTAAACTATTAGAAGGAATTTGTCATCATCAAAACATGATTGAGATTAAACAATCTCCCCTTTTTTGATGATGATAAATCAACTAGAATTTGAAGAGTACAATGTTAAAATAACCATAAGGAATAAAGCATAAGACAAGAAGTTATGTCCATTATTTCTCCCTTTTTTGCCATCATCAAAACACAAATAGTTTTCCACTTAGTTGTTCATACATTATGTCCTTCATCCGAAGCTTTGTCTTCTGAATAGTCATCTGTGTCCGAAGAGTGTATCACCTTCAATACTCTCGGGCCATGTCTCGGACGATTCCTTGTGGCGGAGCTCCTTTCTTTCAGACAGTCTTCATCGTCTGTAAGGTATTGTTCATCTTTTGGAGGTCTTTTCTTCTTTCAAATGGTTAGCAGCATCTGAACTTCCTGTTACTTAGAATTATTGCTACACACTTAACCTTAAACCATTAGAAAGAATTTGTCATCATCAAAACATGATTTAGATTCAACAATCTCCCCCTTTTTGATGATGAAAAATTAACTGGACAATCTTAAAATAACCATAAGAAATGAAGCATAAGACGTGAAGTTTTGTCCATTATTTCTCCTCTCTACTTTTGGCATCGTCAAAACACAAGTAGTATAAATCAATTAAGCTTTCCCAAAATTTAGCAGCATAACTATTTAGTACAAGAGTTATTCAGCCATAGTGCATAACCAAAATAGACATATTAGTCCCATCAAACCTCATTTTCATTAAGTATCTCTCTCTTAAAGTGTGCAAGTAATTCAAGTTAGTACATGGGGAATAAATCGAATTATGCAAAATGTTTCTTCCCTTGAAGAACATATATTCAAGTAGATATAAAAAAATTCATGTGAAGGATTAAAGCACTTTCACTCAAACTTTCCATAACTTCTCTTATTTTGAAAAAACAACATCAAAACACGATTTGGTCAACAATGAAGTATACGTTATGCAATTTCACATTCATCTCACCATGATGTAATGTCATTATACATACAGAGGCTTAACTACAAGATTGACAAATACCATCATGCAAAATATTTTACTTGCCCAAGAACCATAAGCCAGATTAAAAAGAATGCTCCCCCTATCATATTTGCAAGTAATGAATTAAATCAAACAAATTTGGGGGTAATCACAACCAAGCACTCAAAACTTTAAGAAGAAAAAACAAATTCAATCACAAACTTGATTACCACACAAGAGGTTACATTTCAAATATGCAATTAAAAGCACATTCTTGAAAAGAATTTTAAATGTTACCCATCTATGTCATCTTAGATCATATGCTTTGAACACCCTCCATTGATGATCCATCTTGAATCCCTTGGTGCTCTCCAAGCATACATACACATAAAGTTAGGCAACAACTTTTGGTACCCAATATTTCTTGGGCCTACTAGAGTTAGTGAATTCACTTAATATCGACATAAATTCCATTCCCAATTTTTCATTTCTTTTAACATAACAACCTTTCTTCACATGACCATGTTGATGACAATAATAGCACATAATATTCTTATTGCCATGCAAAGAAGATTTAGATTTAATAAAGCACAAATAATCCTTTCTAAAGGTGATAAAGTTCTTGTTGAGTTCTCCAATAACCATGTTTCTATTTCATTTCATTTCAACAATATTTTCCTTTTTCTTTTGCAAAAGTACATCAAGATCATCTAATCTCTTCTTCAGTGAAGCTTGTTCTTCCTTGATCTTGGTTTTCACATCTAATCTTTTCTTTAATGCATCATTATCTCTTGTCAACCAATTATTTTCATTCACAAGTTTAGAGTTAGCATTTAACAAAGCATTATTCTTTCTGTTTAACTCCTTGTTTCTAGCATAAAATTCTTTCAAGCTATCATGCAATTTCATCACAAAAACCTCAAAAGCATCATTTTCATCAAGTTCATCGCATGAATCATCAAGAAAATTAAAACTAGTAGATACCTCATCATCCCGAATGCCATAAAGGCCATTTGAGCAGTTTCAACCTCCTTTTCTACTTCTATCTCGAAATTGCAATCATCCCATGTAATTTGAAAATTGTTGAAGCTAAGCTTCCTTCCTTCTTTCTTTTTCTTGGAAGGGCACTCTTTTGGAGAAGTGCCCAGGTTGACCACATTCAAAGCATTTTTTATTTTCCTTCTTAATTTCAGTTTGGTCTTTCCTTTGAAGTGGTTGGAATTAATTGCTCCTCCCTTTTTGTTTCTTCTTTTGTTGATGTAGTGCTTTAGGAATCCTTTAGTTATGAGTGTAAGGTTACCTTCATCAAATTCTTCATCCTCCAAGTTGATTTTACCGTTTTCATTATCTTCTTGAGAACCCTTCAAGGCAATGCATCTCTTGATCCTTGCATCTTCATCATCCAGGAGCTTGAATTTAAGCTAATTCATAAGAAGTGAGAATGTTAATCAAAGATTCTATGGGCATAGAATTCAAATTTTTGGCTTCCTCTATAGCAATAGATTTAGCTTCCCATTCATTAGATAAAGCATTCAAAATCTTTCTATTCTCTTCACCAAATGAATATTCTTTACCCAATGCTTCCAAATCCTTTATAATATCATTAAATCTACAATACATCTTATCAATGCATTCATGAGTCCGAGAGTTCCATTTGGAATGATTCGTATTTAGCTACAAGCAATGACTCATTTTGATCTCTAATATCTTCACTACCTTCATGAATTTCTTTTAATCTATCCCAAGTATCCTCGGCCGATTCACAACCCTTTACTCTAGTGGACTCATTTACATCAATGCACTATACAAAATATTCATAGCTTTAGCATTTAAAAATAAATTTATCCTATATTATGGCGTTAATTCATGTCTAGTTGGAAAATGTATCAACATTATTAGCTTATAAAGGACCTTCACTAAAAATATACCACAAATCAATATCAATACATTGAATAAATATCTCCATTCTTTCCCTCCAACTAACAAAATTAACACCATTAAATATACGAGATCCAGCAATTGGATGCCCTCATAGAAACAATGCATTACTGGTTGCCATGATCTTTTATCTAAAGCAGTTAAGTTCAATATTAGAGACCAATGCTCTGATACCAATTGTTGGCCCAAAAGCAACCTAAGAGAGGAGTGATGATTCTCTAAGATTAGGTTGTCTCTTAAAACAAACCTTTTAATGTGCTTAATGGAACTATAAACTTTATGCACCAAATAGACACTTAAGCACAAAAAATCACAAGTAAAGATTCAACAATTGTAGCTCAATAAACAAATAAGGAGACTGAGATTAAGAGTATCAAACCAAACTCCCAAACTTCTCATACTTGGAGCTTACATCCACAAAGAGCTTCTCCCAAGGCAACTACCCAATTCCCAACTTGAAGTTTAGCCAATAAGTGTCTCTTCAAAGTAGGTCAGACAATAACCTTTTGTACACAAATGAGGATCACTCTTGCTCACCCTAATTCCCTTTAGTTGAGTCAAGACTTTTACTCTCACAACCTCTTTTTGTTACATTGTTATCTCCCCACTCTTAGTCTTGGAGGACTCTTACACTCTAAACTCTTTTCACAAAACTACCTACACTATTACATTACTTGTACCCACTATTTTTTCACAAATAGCTCAAGAATTACTTGTAATCAATGTGGGAAGAAGTCTTTCTTATTTATATTAGGCTGAGGGTATTTAGAGTTGGTTAGAATTATTGTTACACACTTAACTTTAAACCATTAGAAGGAATTTGTCATCATCAAAACATGATTGAGATTCAACAGGTTTCTCCCAAGACATAACTTTAAACCATTAGAAGGAATTTGTCATCATCAAAACATGATTGAGATTCAACAGGTTTCTCCCAAGACATAATCATCATTTTCTTTTTCTTGAATCAGTTCCTTATACATTGGTAGGAGTATTGGAGTCCATTGTTCTTCATCGTTTACCGTTCCTTGAACTTTAGCAAGTTGGTGTTGGAAACTTTTGCTGGAATTCTCTTGGTCTTCAAAGAATATAGATTGTTCTTCTCGGAATTGTGCTCGTTCCATCGCTAGTTCTTCTCGATCTTTAGCAATGACTTCTCAAAATTTGGCAATTTCTTCTTGAAATTCTTGAATTTGCATCCACATATCCATTGACTTGCCTCATCATGTTCATATCAAGGGTTTGGCTTGGTGGGTAAAAAAATTGGGGGCTCCATTGGTTTATATGAAGTCTCTTGTGGTAGAGGGAATGAACAGGGATTTTCTTGGTAACTCTCATAAGGATATGGATGGCTAGACCATCCCATTTGATAATCTAAGGGGTAAGAGGTATAACCATAACAAGAATCACGCTCATTGGGCATAGCTCCATTTCTATAAGAATGATAATTTCCTTGGTATGAATTGTTTCAATCCATTCCTTGCATGTTCTTGAAGCAATAAACAACACAGATAAATGCAAGATAAAGAACTAAAAAAACACAAACAAGAAAATTAGGAAATCTTAAACTACTGGCTAGTCTAAACCATCCATCACAAAGAATTTTTTTTTTTGTATTTTTGAAAATAAGAACACAACTACAAAATGACAATATTTTTGGTTTTTCAAATAGGTGAAACAATCATACAAGAAAACAAAAGACTTTAGTCTAGTCTTTCAATCAAAATATATCGATATCACCGAATATACCAATTCCCAACAATGATGCCAAAAAATTGTTGCTCCACTATGAAAATATCTAGTTATATCATTTACAAAAACACCTAAATCCAACTACTAACTAGGTAGCATCCCGCAAATATACGGTTGTCAACTAGTAGTAAAGGGAAATAGGAATTGTACCCACAAGGATTGGTCGATAAATACCGATTATTTGGTAAGATTATCAGCTGAAGTGCTTGATTTTAAGAAATGATTTAATGAAAATTAGAATTTAAAAATTAAGAAAATAATTTAAAGCTATCTAATGCATTAAGGTAAACATTAACACTAATCAAAGCATGTTTAAGAAGCAAATAAAGAAAGTATGTGAAATGGGAAAGGAATTTAAGAAAGCAATTAATTAATCTGAACTACTAATATCCCTAAGCAAGCATAGTTAAAGAAAGCTCGAAACTATTCTAAGAAAGTATGTAGAAGGAAATCATTTCTAAAAGGCAATTAACTAGCACAAACCATAAATAAACGCTAATACAAAAGTATAATTAAGAAAAACCCATTAACTAATCTACCAATTAAACTAAGAAGCAAGTAAAGAAAGTAATTAAGTGAAAAGCCCACAAACTAATATACCCTAATTATCAAGTTTATGATACATATAACTCTAGTTTTTTAGAGTTATTAGAGACCTGTAGGGTGGTATTTATAGGGCACAAATTAGCCAAAGTTTGATGGCAACTACTCTAGCTTGGGAAAAAGAAAAGAACGAACGTGTTTCGTACACAGGAATAAAAACTTAGTTAGCAGTATGAACACCATTGTGAACACTAGCGTGACAGAGTTTTACAAGCAACCAAAAATAGTAGTAGTGTTTTCACAAGCAATGGAAAACACAAATCGGATTAGAGTTCTATTGGAATAAAACATCGACTAAAAGTAAAAGAATAAAAATGTCCATGAAATAAAACTCTAGTAGTTCATATGCACACGCCATGCCATTCCAATAACTAAACATAGGGAATTTTTGAGGCTATAATTCTAGCATTAGATACTTTTTAATACCACAATAAACATATATGTTATAATATCTAGTTTTGATATGGTATTAATGTAAACCCCCAATTTTTAAATATATATATTATTAATACAAGATAATGATAACTGAATTAAATAATTGTATGTGAAATTGAGTTATTTGTGTTGGTACTTTCTTGTAAAAAACTAATTATGGTCTATTTAAGAATCTTATTCGTTTTGCCAATTAATTGGACTAATTTGTTACCTAAATACGTTTTGCTTTTGGAAAACAAGTCTTTTGCCAATTAATTGGTAATTTTCATAATTAAAAATTGTACTAAATTTTAACCACCTGTAGTTACCAAATATGTATAGGAATCGTAGAATTTTAGCCAACTTTCAGGAATTAGAAGTTGGAAACATTTGGGATTTAATATATGTATAAATAGGAGACTAAATTGGGTTATATAGTTATTTTTACTAGTTGGAATTTTGAGCTTTGGAGAGAAGAGTTTTCGTGCCACACTAGGAGTTCGTCGTGTATCAAATTCGATATAATTGTTCAACCAAAATTTTTGATTAGTCCGTTTTCTTTGTATGTATCTTATGTATACCTGAACTTGTATTTTTTTGTTAATTATTATTCATTGAATTGAACTCGATAAATTTAATTTTTCTATTAAAATTTGAGATTTAATTCAAATTAAAAGAATTTATTTATGTATTTTTTTCCAAAATTATGTATTTATTTTAAAAAAGTAAAATCAGAATTTTGAAAAAAAAAATAATAAAAAAAGAGAGAATGGTTGTGGTCGTGGCTGGCTGCTCCACTACTGCTGGTTGTTCTGCTACTAATTGGCAGGGAATGAGCAGTAGTGGGGATGATAGCGATTTTTGTTACTAGAGGAATAAGGGAGAAGAAAGAGAAAAGGGAAAGAGAAAAAAGAAAGAAAATGAGAAAAAAGACAAGGAAGTAGGAGAGAAAAGGTGAGTTGACTAGGAGAAAGCAAAATATAATAATAGAGAGAGAGAAAAGACAAGTCTAGAGTTAACGAGAAATTGGGGAAGTTTTGAAAAGTTTTGACTAATTACATTATAGGTCCCTTAGACCCTTGACATGTACCAGTTTAGGATAAATTTCATGGTAAGTCCCTTAGGTTTATGTGAAAACTTGAATACTTATTGTATAAGTAATTAAAAGGTATCAAAGAACTATTTGAACTGGCAGTTCTTCACTTTCTGAGCTGGCAGATAAGAAAACTTCCTGCTTCTGAACTCTAAACTCTGGCTAAGATGGTTTTCACGAGACCCCATAGCAACAATTTCTAGTGATGTCTCTTGGAATTAGGCTGAGTACTCAGTAAGCCGATGATAGCGTGTTTATTTTATGAACCTATAATGAATCATGATATGAACTTCTAAACTCTGATTATGAACTTTAAACTCTGATTATGAACTTCGAACTCTGAAATGTTGATTTTGATTTTCTGATCTCTGTGAAACATGTTATGTGAATTTTCAATATGATGCCACGTGCTTTATAGGTGTGTACATATTATTTATTTTGAAGTGATACTTTATAAAGGAACTTTTGTTATTATGTGGAATAAGGTTTTTACATTGATTTTTGGTAAAAACCTTTTTGAAATATGTCTGTGTGTCTGTGTTATAAAACTTTGTAAAATATGTATATATATATATATATATATATATATATATGACTTTTTTGGTTCAGCAAAGGTGGTGTTTGCCACTTGCTAAGGGATTTTTCGTTCACCCCATTTCTTGACAATTTTTGCAAAGCTATAGAGTTTTGAGGATACACAAGTTTAACTTGTGCCAAGATCTCGAAGCATACCAGTTAGGAGTAACTCGTGACTAAATAAATTATTGCTTAGTCTAGTTTATTTTATTTGAACTTATATTGCTTTAAGATTTATAGATTGACTTAGTTTGTATTAATTTCACTGCATCAATGATACCAACAATTATTGTTTATGTTAGAACTTCATTATTATTTAATTAAGGATTATGTTTGATTCGAACCTTGTGCCTTTGAGAGAAAATCTAATTTAACTTTTGAGGGTATGGCAGCTGTCACGTGCTAATGTACATGGGCACTGGGCGTGACAGTTTAAGCTGTATTAGAGTTAAGGTTTAGGATCTATGAGGCATCCATTTAGGATTAGAATGCAGAGATTTATGTAACTTTGATGGCTTTAAATATTTTTGCATAGAGACTAATTGGGATAGTGATTCAAAGTACGTATATCGGATTTAGTTACATAAAAGTTAGGACACGAAGGTATGGCAGATAAGAGAAAATTGGGAATATTTTGAATAAAATGACAAATGTGAAAATAAAAGGGTAGACAACCTTCAAGGAATGGATTTGTGTTGTTAGAGCCCCATTTTTGGATTGATTTTTGTTGCATCAAATATCTAAGATGGGCATTTTAAAGTGCCCTACAAGAAGAAAATGAAGACTCGAGATTAAGATGAACATATTAATGAAATATCATAATGGTACCCTATCTAAGGATAAAGGAAATAATAAGGATAATATTTTGAGGAACCTTTGGAGAATGATCAAGAGCAAAGAGATTAAGAAGATGATAATATTAGTTGATGTTTGAATTTTTAGTAGCTATTTGTGATAGAAATTTGGTTTGATTTTTGAATAAATTAGTGTTTCGATATTGCTAAGGATATGTTCTAGAAAACATTATGTCTTGTTTTGATGAAAGTATAATTTATTTCCTTATAACTTGTTTTATTTTCAAAAGGATTTTCCTATACTTGTGTCATAGTTTTTAAAATTAGAATTTCCCTCGCACCCCCAAAAAAAGGAGATGATTTAAATTTGTCACAACTCAGTTTATTTTAAAATATATATATTGTTGAACCCCAGTTATGATAATCATGTTTTGATGATGACCAAATCGCACTAATAGTTTGTAAACAAGTTTGCAGAAAAATAGGTAGGTTCGGACGCAAACAAAACAACCAGAAGACTCTACGGACGCAAATGACTGTCCGATAGGCAGAGTTTTGGACGATGGTAATCGTCTGACACAAAGTTCAATTTGAAGCAGTCTCGGACGAAGAACAGCGTCAGATCATATTTCCAGAAGACTTTGCTTCGATCGGACGCATGTTCGGATGCATCCTCGGACGTCCGAACGAATACCATCAGAGAACGGACGCAGCGTCGGATGTAGAAGTTATCAGCTGCCGTCCAAAAGGTCCAACGGCTAGTTTTTCAGTAAACAGAAAATAGCCGTTGGAAGGTTGTTGAAAGCACATTTTTGGCAACTATAAATACCCCTAAGCCTGAATTAAAGAAAAAAGAGACTTCTACATTGATTACAAGTAATTCTTGAGCTATTTGGGAGAAATAGTGGGTATAAGTGTTGTAATAGTGTAGGTAGTTTTGTGAAAAGAGCTTAGTAGTGTAAGAGTTCTTCAAGTGTAAGAGTGGAGAGATAACAATTGTAACAAAGGGAGGTTGTGAGTGGAAAACTCTTGGCTCAACTAAAGGAAATTAGTGTGAGCAAGAGTGATCCTCATTTGTGTACAAGAGGTTATTGTCTCTTCACCTACTTTGAAGAGACTTTTAGTGGCTAAACTTCAAGTTGAGAACTTGGTAGTTGCCTTGTAAGAAGCTCTTTGTAGTTGTAAGCTCCAAGCTTGAGAAGTTTGGGAGTTTGGTTTGATTCTCTTAATCTCAATATTCTTATTTGTTCTTTAAGCTTAAATTGTTGAATATCTATTGTATTCATTTGTGCTTAAGTTTTTATTTGATGCATAAAGCTTGCATTTTTATTAAGCACATAAGAAGGATTGTTTTTGAAACAACCTAATTCACCCCCCTCTTAGGTTGCTCTTTGGGGCCAACAATTGGTATTAGAGCTTGGTCTCATATATTGAGCTTAACCGCTTTTGAGTAAAAATCATTATGGCAACCAATAATGCTTTATTTTTAGAAGGGCATTCTATCAATAGACCTCCCATGTTTAATGGCATTGATTTTGTTTTTTGGAGGGATAGAATGAAAATTTTTGTTCAATCTATTGATATTGATTTATGGTATATCAGACCTTTGTGAAGGTCTTTTAGAAGCTAATATTCTTGATGAAAATACTCACAGATTAAGGCCTAAGACTAGATATGAGTTAAATGCACAAGATAGAATAAATTTATCGTTAAATGCTAAAGCCATTAATATTTTGTATAATGCCTTGGATGCAGATGAGTTTTCTAAAGTAAAAGGTTGCAAATCGGCCAAGGAGATATGGGACAAATTGAAAGAAATCCATGAAGGAAGTGAAGATATAAGAGAGCAAAAGAAGTCACTTCTTGTGGCTAAATATGAATCCTTCAAAATGGAACGTCAAGAGAACATTGACAAGATGTATTGTAGGTTCAATGATATGGTAAAGGATTTGGAAGGTTTGGGTAAAGAATATTCCTTGGGTGAGAAGAATAGAAAATTTATGAATGCTTTACCTAAGGAATGGGAACCTAAATTTCCATAGAAGAGTCTAAAAATTTAATTTCTATGCCTATTGATTCATTGATAAATTCTCTAACCTCCTTTGAATCAAAGGTAATTGAAGTTGAAATACAAGGTACAAGATGAGGAGGCAAAGGGAAAAAGAAGCATAGCATTTAAAGCTTCATCAAAAAGGAGAAAAGACTCAAGGAAGCCTCACTTCAACAACTTCCAAATAACTTGGGATGATTGTAATTCGGATGGAGAGGTTGAAGAAGAATATGAGGAGGCTCAAATGGCTTTTATGGTACTTGGCAATAATGAGGTATCCTCTAGTTGTGTTCTTGTGATGATTCATGTGATGATGATGATGATGATGTTGATTCATTTATTTTTAAAATGCATGAATGTTTGAAAGAATCATATGTTAAGAACAAAGAGTTAAAAATTAAAGTTATTACTTTATTGAGTGCCAACTCAAAACTTGTGCATGAAAATAATTCTTTGACAAAAGAAAATGATGTTTTGAAGAAAAAATTTGTTGAAAAAACCAAGATCATGGAAGAACAAGTTTCATTGAAGAAGAGATTAGATGATCTTGATGATATTTTGAAAAAGTAAGAAAGAAAATGTTTTTGAAAAGAAAAGAACTAGAAATATTTTTTTGAACAAAAATTTTATCACCTTTAAAAATGATGATTTATGCTTTGTAAAATCTAAATCTTCTTTTTATGGCAATAAGAATATTATTTGTAATTATTGTCATCAACATGGCCATATAACGAAAAATTGTTATGTTAAAAGAAACGAAATATTAGGAGTAAATTCTATTTGGGTGATTAAGCATGTTACTAACCCAATTGGACCCAAGACAGTTTGGGTACCAAAAGTTGTTGCTTAACTTTGCCTGTAGGTATGCTTGGAAGAGCACCAAGGAATTCAAGATAGATTATCAATGGAGGGTGTTCAAGGCATATGAGCTAAAGATGATATTGAAATGGGTAACATTTAAAATTTTGTGTTAAGAATGTTCTTTCATTTATCAAGTTCAACTATGTTCTCTTGAATGTTACTCATCTATGTGATTGAATTTGTTTAGAATGCTAGGAAATTTGTATCCCCAAAAATTTTTGTCCATAATAAGTCACTACTTACAAAAGAAAGGGGGAGCATTCTCTTTTTTAAATGGATTATTTTGCAAGAAATTGCATCACACATACTTCATTGTTTTGATGATGCTTTTTGGTAATGAATGAGCAAATATTATTTTGATCCTAATTCTTTGCATGAATTCTCTCATTTCTTATGGAACACATATTCTTGAAGGGAAGAATTGTTTTGCATAACTCGACTCATTCTCCGTATACTTATGTGAATTATATTCATCTTTCTAGGGGGAGAATAAACTTAGGGGGAGTTTAAATTGCATTATTTTTCTTATGTTTTGATAATGCCAAAAGGGGGAGAAATAATGGACAAATTCTCTTGTGTTGTACTTCATATTTTATGGTTGTTTTTAGAACTGTCCAACTGATTTGTCATCATCAAAAAAGGGGAGATTGTTGAACCCCAGTTATGATGATCATGTTTTGATGATGACCAAATCGTACTAATAGTTTGAAAACAAGTGTGACGCAGAAAAATAGGTAGGTTCGGACGCAAACAAAACAACCAGAAGACTCCACGGACGCAAATGACTGTCCGAAAGACAGACCATCG
Organism: Cinchona pubescens; assembly: GCA_025175665.1. NCBI lineage: Eukaryota > Viridiplantae > Streptophyta > Magnoliopsida > Gentianales > Rubiaceae > Cinchona > Cinchona pubescens. The sequence goes on from JANKKI010000092.1 coordinate 921,201, forward strand.
TCCGACACAAAGAATTTGAAGCAGTCTCGGACGAAGAACAACGTCCGATCATATTTCCAGAAGACTTTGCTTCGATCGGACGCATGTTCGGACGCATCCTCGGACGTCTGAACGAATACCCTCAGAGAATGGATGTAGCATCAGACGCAGAAGTTATCAACGGCCGTCCGAAATATCCAACGGCTAGTTTTCCAGTAAATAGAAAATAGCCGTTGGAAAGTTGTTGAAAGCACATTTTTGGCAACTATAAACACCCCTAAGCCTGAATTACAGAAAAAAAAGACTTCTACATTGATTACAAGTAATTCTTGAGCTATTTGGGAGAAATAATGGTCACAAGTGTTGTAATAGTGTAGGTAGTTTGTGAAAAGAGCTTAGTAGTGTAAAAGTTCTTCAAGTGTAAGAGTGGAGAGATAACAATTCTGTAACAAAGGGAGGTTGTGAGTGTAAAACTGTTGGCTCAACTAAAGAAAATTAGTGTGAGCAAGAGTGATCCTCATTTGTGTACAAAAGGTTATTGCCTCACCTACTTTGAAGAGACTTTCAGTGGCTAAACTTCAAGTTGAGAACTTGGCAGCTGCCTTGTAAGAAACTCTTTGTAGTTGTAAGCTCCAAGATTGAGAAGCTTGGGAGTTTGGTTTGATTCTCATAATCTCAATATTCTTATCTGTTCTTTAAGCTTAAATTGTTGAATATCTATTGTATTCATTTGTGCTTAGGTTTTTATTAGATGCGTAAAGCTTGCATTTTTATTTAGCACATAAGAAGGATTGTTTTTGAAACAACCTAATTCACCCCCGTCTTAGGTTGCTCTTTGGGGCCAAAATATATATATATATATATATATATATTCTGTACTTGTGTTACATTTTGTAAACTATAATTTTCTTTTTAAAATTGATACTTAATTTAAGATATACTGCCAATGTACAGGATCTACGAGATTGAAAATTTGAGGCAAATACGTAACGTGGCAGTTATGGACTAGTCTTTTATATGTTATGGCATTGGGGACGTTTGTTCTTGCTAATATGGCCGATAATGTACTAAGGACATGAATTATTCAGGATTAAATAATAGGATACAATCCAAGTTGGTAACTATAGGACTTGGGTAAAATTGATATATGCTCGTAACCCAAAATTTGGAAATATTATGGAATATAATTTTTTTCCACGACTTGAGTGATTCGAGGACTCTTATTTGTAGCCACTATGAAATACTAGATTTTGATATCTCATTTGAAATTTAGTGATCGTGAATGTGAAAATATATGGAAAAGAAGCCAAAGTCAAATTGGTCCAAATTAATATAAGTGATTTCGAAACTATCTTTAGGAATGAAGTAGTTAACTAAACATGGTGTTAAGGTGGACTATAAAAATAAGTGTGTAATCTTTTCTAGATGGGTAAAATTTACTTATCAAGGTATTCATATGATACGGGTAAAAGAAAGATACCTCAGAAACAAAATATTGGTGAGTGCAGTACAAGAAATGAAGGTAAGGAATATTATCAAGGATACCTAACTTCTGTGGTAGACAACTGATAGAATGAGGAGAACTTATTGATCGTGCGGTTAAGAAATATTTGGAAGTATTTACAATACAATTACTTAGAATATCTTGGATAAAAAAAATGGAATTGAGATAAACTTGGTACATAGGGCTGTTCTAGTATCTAAACACTATCGGGATGGTTTGATTGTGCTGAAGGAACTGAATGAGCAATTACAAGAATTATTGGATAAAAAAAATTTACTAGACCAAGTGTTCCACCATCGGAGCACCCTTTTGGGGTTTGTGAAGAAGAATGTTCGGAGTTTGAGGATGGTAGTGATTATAGGGAGCAAAACAAGATTACTATCAAGCATATGGACACTTTCCCTAAAATGATGGTTTAGTGATTGATTTTAATGTGTGAAGGAATTGCATATTATTGATTACAAAGATCAAGGAGATTGATATACTTAAGGGTGATTTTTGAGATGCATTATGAACACTTTAAAAAATGGTGATATAATTTGGTTTGGCCAAATCTCATACGAGATTCATGGATTAGTTCAAGGTCTCAACTAAACAGATTTGCAGTAGTTTTTATTGATAACATGATTTATTTTTTAAGTGAGGAAACTCATGAGAAACATTTAAGAGAAATATTCGGTATTTTAAAGCAAGATAGGTTTATATAAGTGCAATTTTTATACTACATGTGATTTATATAAGGAGTTTGTGAATCTTATAAAGAAACTTGAGGATAAAGTGGACTGATTGTGGTCTACAAGCATTACTGAGGTAAGAAACTTTTCGAATTAGCTAGTTACTGTCACAAGTTCATGAAAGGTTTTAAACTATTGTAACATCATGTGGAGGATTAACATGAATGAAGGTATAATTGGTGAGATATTTGACATGTGGAAGGACCTTTTAACGTTCGAAAGAGAAGCTGATAGACATTTACCTGTTTAAATAGGAATTAGAGATTGTAATTTCATAGATGAGTCTAAGAATGGATTAGATCGTTTATTGATGCAAGCGATGAGGTAATTGTTTACCATTAAGGCGATTAGAACTCTATGGGAAATTTTATTTGGCATATCATTTGAAGTTAGCAAACTGTGTAGTTCGATTTGAAGTTCTACAGACATTATTTTCATATGATGGACAATGTGAGGTGTTCACTGATCTAAGAGTCTTAAGTATTTAGTTATTCAAAAGGAGTTGAATATGAGACAAAGGAAATTGACAGAATTATTGAAAGCTTATGATTTAACTATAAGTCCCACACTAAAAAGCAAATAAAACAACTGATGTTTTGAGTCACAAAGTTGAGACTAGATAGACTCCAATGTTAGAAGAACAAAAACATAAACTAGGAATGGAAATGACATGATCAACGAATCAATTATTGGATGCTTTGATTGTGTAATCTACATGCGTTAGGATGATTGAAGATCTTATACAGTTCAAAGAAAAGACGAGAAATTTTTGTAAAGATTCAAGTTAAGGAAGGCACGATGCCAAATTTTAGTGTAAGGTGTAAAGATATTTTTATGGATACGTTGGAAACTAACTGTTCCTAATAGTGAGAATTTAATGAATAAGATTATGAAGGGTTAAACATGTATTGAGACCTTAAAGGAAATCTTTGGGGTAAACAAATGAAGAAGTCAATTGTTGAATATGTGACAAAGTATTTCAATGTCAACGAGTTAAGACCAACTATCAACGACCATCAAGTTTACTCAAACCTTTAGAAATTTTATTGTGGAAGTAGGAACATATTATGATGGATCTCTTGAAATAAAGATTGGTAATGATTTCATTTGGATAGTGGAGGATCATTAGACTAAATTAATACATTTTAAAACAACATAGCTGGGCAACCATGGAAAAATTAGTGGAGATATATGTGGAGCAAATTATGAAGATGCATGGAGTGCATGTGAGCATAATATTGGACACAATACTGTCATTTTACTTCTTGGTTTTGCATTTCACACCAAAAGGGTTATGAGAATGCATTTGAAACTTAACACCCTTGTGGACAACAAAACCGAGAGTACAAATCCAAATACTATAAAATATATTACGAGTTTATGCATTAGATTTTGGAAGAAATAATGATTGACTATTAAAGCGAGTGAAGTTAGTAAGTAGTAATGGAATGATTCTGTTTGAAGTGTCATTGGGACGTAAGAGCAGAACGCACTATATTGAAGTTGAGTTGGTTAAAAAAATTTGATTTCTAAATTCGATTTAGTGAAAAAGATATTAGAGGAAGTTAGGGTGATTTGAGTTAAGCTCTCAGTGAGTATGACCATTTGAGATGTTGGAATGAAATGGAAACTAAGCTAGTTGTTAGGTTTTGACATCTAATTTGTCAAAATGTATAATATATTTTAAGTATCACAACTGTAAAAGTATGTACCTAAACTCGAGTTATGTGTGTTCAAGTCTTAATCATATTGAATGTTGGCAGAAATTTATATGAAAGAATCACCACTAACGCTTATGAACCACAAGGACGAAAGGTTTCAAAGAAGATAAATTTCACATGTAAAGTTTCAATGTCTAGTCAAAATGTGGGAGGAGCGATATGGAAATAAGAAGAAGATATATGTATGAGAAACATGTTCCTTCTAATCAAGGTGCACAAGTTTCGAGAACGAAACTTTTGCAAGGAGGGTAGAATGTAAACCCCTATTTTTTTAATATATATATATATATATATATATTATTAATACAAGATAATGATAACTTAATTAAACAATTGTATGTGAAAATGAGTTATTTCTATGGGTGCTTTCTTGTAAAAAAAAAAAACCAAATTCTTGTCTATTTAAGAATCCTATTTATTTTATGGTAATTACCTTGGACTAATTTGCTACATAAATACATTTTTCTTTTGGAAAACAAGTGTTTGCCAATTAATTGATAATTTTTGTAATTAAAAATTGCACTTATTTTCAACCACCTCTAGTTACGAAATATGTATAGGAATCGTTGGAATTTTAGCTACCTTTTAGAAATTAGAAGTTGAAAATTTTTGGGAGTTAAAATATGTTTTAAATAGGGGACTACATAGGGTTATATAGTTATTTTTGTTGGCTGGAATTTTGAGCTTTGGAGAAAAGAGTTTTCTTGCACACTAAGAGTTCATTGTGTATGAAATTCGGTAAAAATGTTTAACCAAAATTTTTTATTAGTCCGTTTTCTTTGTATGCATTTTTATATATGGAATATCATGCCTGAATTTGTATTTTTTTTTGTTAATTATTATTCGATGGACTGAACTTGATAAATTAATTTTTCTGTTAAAAGTTGAGATTTAATTCAAGGTACAAGAATTTATTTATATATTTTTTTTAAAAACTTTGTAATTATTTTGAAAAGTTAAAATTAGAATTTTCAGACAAAAAATTTAAAAAAAAATGGAAAAGTTGTGGTCGTGGCTAGCTGCTCCAGTGCTCAGTTATTTTGTAAATCGCTAATTGGCGGGGGTGAGCAACAATGGGGATGGTTATGTTTTTACTGCTGGAGGAATAAGGGAGAAGAAAGAGAAAAGGGAAAGAGAAAGAAGAAGGAAAAGGAGAAAAAGGCAAAGAAGTAGGAGAGAAAAGGTGAGTTGACTAGGAGAAAGCAAAAAACAATAATAACACAAAGAGAGAGAAGAGAGTTGACGGGAAATTGGGAAAGTTTTGAAAAGTTTGGGCTAATTACATTATAGGTCCCTTAGGCCCTTGGCATGTACCAGTTTAGGATAAATTACATGGTTAGTCCCTTAGGTTTCTGAGATTTAGTTTTCAGACTGAAAACTTGAATACTTATGTATAAGTAATTAAAAGGTATCAAAGAACTATTTTTATAATAACCTTTTGAATACTTTTGTAGTATTAGTAATATATTTTAACTGTTATGTTTTTATATAACAAAGAATAATATATATTTTAGTATGAACATGATTAAATATTTTAGAATCAGAATAATATTCCACCGAAAACGTGATAGTTTATATACTGATTGATTTTGATGCTAAGCTTAGTTAATGTTTTATAATTTTGTTTAGGAAAGTATTAGGTTCCTTGCTATGGATTTTGCACTACTTCGAGGTAACTGGTTACTACACCTTTGTAATTTCAATAATATTTTGTCTAAATATTATTTTTGACAACATATTATTTTAGTTATTAAACTTGGATCTTACATAAATACTTGAATTATTTTAAATTATGAATTTATAGAAGTGGCATTATTTTGAATTTTGTATGGTTATTTTGCATGTGTATGTGATTGGAATATTTGCTCGGTAATTAATAACGAACCAAGTCTTTTAAAATAATCATGAATAGCAGGTAGGAACTGTAGTTCTGCACTTCCTGAACTGCCAAATAAGATAACTTCTGGCATCCGAACTCTAAAGTCTGGTTGAGATGGTTTTCGCGAGACCCCTTAGCAACCTTTTCTAGTGGGGTCTCTTAGCACTAGGCTGATTACTCTGAGAGTATAGTTGATGATTGCATGTTTGTTTTATGAGCCTATAATGAACTATAATATGAACTTCTGAACTCTAATTATGAACTTCGATATCTGAAATGTTGATTTTGATTCTGATTTTAAATTTCTAATCTCCGTGAAATATGTTAAGTGAATTTTCAATATGATGCAACTTGCTTTAGAGGTGTGTAAATAATGTTTTGAAGTGACATTTTATGAAGGAACTTTTGATATTAAGTGGAATAAGATTTTTACTTCGATTTTTGATAAAAACCTCTTTGCAATATGTTTGTGTGTCTATGTGATAAAACTTTGTGAAATATGTATATATATGTAACTTGTTTGGTCGAGCAAAGGTAGTGTTAGCTACTTGCTGAGCGATTTGTTGCTTACCCCATTTCTTGACAATTTTTGCAAAGGTAGAGAGTTTTGAGCATACAGAAGTTTAGCTATGCTAAGATCCTGAAGCGTATCAATTTGGAGTAGCTCGCAACTAAATAAATTATTGCTCAGTCTAACTTCTTAGTTTATTTAATTTGAGATTATGTCGCTTTAAGATTTATAGATTGATTTAGTTTATACTATATTCGCTGCATCAGTGAGACAACAACAATTATTATTTATGTTACGAACTTTGTTATTATTTAATTAAGGATTATATTTGATTCAAACCTTGTACCTTTGAGAGATAACTTTTGAGGGTACGACAGCTGTCACGTACTGTTGTACGCCGGCATGAGGCAAGGCAGTTAAAGTGTATAAGATCTTGGTGTGTGGATAGTTTTTTCTTAACTTTTTTAATTAGAAAATAATAGAACATGTTTGAGACTTGATTGTGCATGAAAATTTAGGTAATAAAATCTCAAAATCATGAATGTTCCGTAAACAAATAATACACATAGTATGTGTCTGGCAGCAGAAACGTAAATCAGGATTATCTCTTACTATAATCGTTTAACCAAATTGAATCTATATATGCGTGCCTTAGGAACGTATGCCCGATTCCAATAATCAAAAAACAATATAATATATATTATATATAAAAGTCCTCTAGCCTATGCCTAATTGGAAAAATATCGTAGAATAGATGTGGTATCACAGGCTAATTTATAGGCTAGGTTAGAGATCCTTACTCAGAAGACAAGAAATCCATAGGGCTTCTTTCTGTCGTGTGACAAATTCGTAAACCACTATTTCCGAACACGCAACGCAAGTATACAGCTTATGTATGAGAGAAAAATAAGGATCGTTCCTCTGGGATCTAAATTTGGCAACTACTGACCAACCAAAGATGAAAGGTTATCTAAACAAATAAAAGCTTTGTATTTGGATTTTTAAAGTGCAATTGATAAAAAAAAAAAAAGAAGAGTAAAGTTAAGGAACACTAAGTCTACAAAGTACTACACTACTACAATAATAAAGTATTAACAACGTAAGTTAACTAACACACTAAAACAATTAACACAATACAATTAAAGTTAGAAGCTAGGAAGACAAGCGGGTTGAGTTATGAGTTACCTAAATTCTGGGTTACATTTCTCTCATTCGAATCGAACAATTTATGGGAGAATTGTGACTAAACAAAGGGAAAGACTCACTAAAATTAATCAACCCAAATGAATTAAGGAGTCATTCTAAAATCTATTCTAGAAAGAGGCTTGCAAAGAGAACACAATGTGCAACAACTTCCAAATGGGAAAAAATAACACTAGCCAAGAGTGAAATCACCAAACCCAATTCTAGTGTAGGTCTAATGTAAAGTTTTAATGGCTAATATACACCCCCTACCAAAGAAAAATAGACAATTGGTCAAATCACCTATTTTCCATTTAAATGCACTAGAAATTGCCCTTAGAACCCCAAATTTCCCATTCAAATGTTCCAATTCAAGTGTACCCCATATGAGCTTAGGGTTACTCACACTCAACCCATGATTAATTTAGATACTCATTGCAAAAAATAAGAAGGGTAAAATGATATATAAAGGGAGAAACAAACTTGATAATGGAGACTAGTAGAAATGTGGATTCAAAGCATTAACAACAACTATCAATAACACTAAAAGGACAAGATTTTAACGCTACTATTAATACAAAAGAAATTTACAAAGTGCAAGAGTAGACAGTAACTTACAAAGATAGAGAGAATTTATATTTTCATGGCTTAAAGAGTGAGTAATAGCAAGTAGTACACTAATGGAACTAAAGTACAAAAGAAATTGCAAGTTTTGAAGGCAAAAGGACATGGAAATTTTCTCTCTAAGAAGCTCTCTAAACCCTAAGTAAACTATCCTAAAACTATACTAGGTTGAGTGGTGAAAAGGGGTTGCAACAGTAGCCCCTTATCTTAATTTTGTTTGGTGCCCTCACCAACGCGTAGGAACTCGCTAACGCGTAGGAACGCTCGTTGTCGGCAAGGATCTTGACTATTGACTCCATTAAATGGATCCTCACTATAGGCAAAGGAATGCTTGCCGTCAACCTATTCTGTTTTGGCTCTCATGCCTGGGTACGGCGAGAGTCTTGACCCTAAAAGTTGACTTTTTCCAACAGTTTTGACTTTCTTCCAGTCCTTGCTCCCAATCCCAAAATGGACAAAAATGCCATCAAAGCTCAAAGCTTCCAAGAAAATACAAAACATCCATCACTACAATTTATTAAAATCTAATAGTTAAAATTATAATTACACATTAAAATTACACAAAACATAATTTTAACCCAATAACACTAAAACACATGCAAAACACCTAAATTAGTGTTACAAAATATGAATTTAGGGTTCAAAATAGATCTCAAAGACCCTCAAATTTTCATAGTTATCACCTTCCATCCAGTAAATTACCATAATTACATAATCAGGAATATTATAAAATATTATATTTCTTAATACGTAATATTCTGACTAATTTATTGAAGATATTATTCAATCATACCAAACGTGGAATATCAATAAACTAGGTAAAATTACCAATTATTGTGTGGGTCACATATAAGGCAAGTCTTATATTCTCCTACTTCACCCACAAACATTAGTGAGGCAATTGCACGATTGACAAAGAAGAATATAATGGCCAAAATCTTTGTTGTCACTCCACTAACTAACTTAATGGTTATGTAAAACATACTTAATTAGAAACTATTAATGCATCGAATCATAGCGGTTGAGCTCTTAAAATGAACACTTCCTTCCATGTATTATAATTTACAATGTTTTCCAATCAATCACTATAAGTGCTTTATAAAAATAAATAAATTAATTAATTAATTAAAAGCTTTATGAATGACTTATTATAAATCATTTAGGATCCACCTTTATAGGTCAAACGATCCAACTCTATAAAGATAATAATCTGCACCAAAATTCATGTAAACAATGAATATCTTGAATGTCTAAACTTCATAATAGATAGAGAATAATTGCAAATTAAAATGAGATAATGAGTCCCTTATGAGTTATATGATTGTGAAAAAACCTAGATGGCAATTTTAGTTATCAGATCAACAATCAAAACTCGTTAATTATGTACTCAATAGCTATATTTGGTTCTAATAATTATCTACAACTATATAAAATCCATATGTTAATATGCGTGTCTCAGCTTCCCTTTTTTCTTAATATTCATAATAAATAAATTGAGATCAAAACAAAACCTTAACGGCTAATAGCAATATCAATGAATATTAAGCCATACAAAAATGTCTATGAAATAACTTCATAGGTTTATTACATTTTTTCCAACTATATGTAATTCCAATACATAATGTGAACAAGAATTTGTTCATCTCAAGAAAAAAGGTTAGCAAAGATAAGCGATATTTAATATTTCAAGAACTTGATTGAAAGCTTATAAGATAGTCCAAATATCATTTATATTCTATCTTTGTGAATGTCAACTATCTATAAGGTTTCACCAATATCCTTCATTTACTAGTTTTATATAAGAAGTTCCATTATTATCCCATAGTTTATTGCAAGAAAAATTTTTGTATGGACTAAAAATAATTTCCTCCCACCAATCTCTATGTATATTAATTTTTTCTAATAATATTCTTCTAAAAGATCAAAATGAAGATTATACAAAACTAATACACAATTAATGGGATATTTAGTCATTAGATATATTTTTCAATCTTGTAACAAATAGATTGCATCCTCTTAAAAATTAAACATTTATGTTGACATATGATACCTCAAACTTATGTTAACACTAATATAGCTCCCAATCAAAATGAGTTATTAGTGCCATATTAAAAAAGAAACTCCGAATCTTAATAGAAACTTTGTGTAATCAATGTCTTTCTTTTATAACATCATACCAAAATGTGAAGTGTTCTCTACTATAGTTCTGTGAAAACATGAATTGATAATTTTTATGTCAAATTTCATAGTTAGATTTTTGTTGGTATACAACATAGTAACCAAAAATCATGTTACTCTTGAGAATGTCTTCACTCCTACTATTTTAGGGATAACAAGATCAGTGGTTTCGCTTAACGTGAATTTATCTTGATGTGATTACTTAATATACAGCTATTCAGTTGATTGCTTATCAAAATACTTTAAAAATTATCTTGACAAAAAGAAGCCATCAATTTACCAAATGCAAAGGAACAAAAAGTGGATCATTTACTCTTTTTAGAATCTATTGAGTTACTCTCACTTACTTTATGTTCTTAAAAAACATAAATATCTACTTTTAACAATTATGGAAATGTGCAAAAAAAATCTAAATTGCTTGGTAGTTAATGTCCTTGTTATGAGCTTCTTTATGTGTGAGTTATATACCCTCACTTCCACAGATTATATCTATATGTGTGTCTATATAAAATTTAATTTCTATCCATTCCGAGACCCAAATGGCATTTAAACAATAATAGAAGAAACTATATATTTAAGGTACACACCTTGATTTTAAGGTTTTACTCACAAGGACAAAAATTATTTAAATTGCTAATCATGCTTCCATCATGTATATAATTACTCCATTCGTTCCTTGAATTACACTATTTAAATGTAGCCAATCAAGCATTGTTTGTTCAGCATCAATGCCTCATAATTAAGGAACTATGAGAAAATTGATATGTAGTTGGTACTCTTTGTTATATTTTCTAACCCTTAAATTTTAGATCCTCTATTTCTAGTTTGAACACTTGTAAAAGTAGCAAGTGTCAATTCTTTATCGAACAAAAAATAGAAATGCAATACCTTTGAATGATTGTCTAACAATGAAATAAACAAATATCTCTAACCAATCATAAAAGGATAGAAAATAATTCATAGGATTTTTGTGTTATGATCAAATGATGAGAACACCTTTGGCATCTTTAATGTGTTTAGTAGTATATTTTTTACTATGCAATCTACTCAATCACCTTAGTTTATAAGTCTAGAACTCTTAAGAGTTCATGATTAACCAACTCCTTATTTATCTTATGAAAATATATTTGACCTCCAATGCTAAAGAAACTTAAGAAATTCCTTCAATGATGCACATACTTAATGCTGATATGAATATTATGATCAAATGAAGGGTTTTGCTCAATTCAAATGTTAATCAAAAAACCTAAATGAGTAACTTAATTTTAAAATACCTCTTGCTAATGAATGATTCAAATGCAATTAATTTTAAAATTTGGAGTAATGATGAAAAATAATTTTTTAACAAAAGCATTTTCCTTAATGATCAATAACACTTCAAAAAACATAAAACTTCTATAAAAGAAGTATATATTTTCTTGTATTTGGAAATCCAATACATACTGGCAATGTAAATTGTTAAGAAAATAAATTCACCAAGCATATCAACATTTATAACTCATTGAATATTGAGTTTTTCTTCATTTGAGTTGCTTCTCTCAATTGAGCTAGAAAATTAGTTAAAGTTCTCTTATTGTTGTTTAACTTAATGAGGACATAATTTTCTTTGATATCATTTCTTCATTCATGAAACCCGTTTTGAACCTTAAGTGTCTCATATGTAAATCTCTCTAATTTTATTAACCTCTTTGTCTTCTACAATACACATGGTTAAAGTCACTGATTAACCATGTTTCTATGTGTATTGTAGAAGAATCGAATGGTTAATAAATGCTTTACAAAAGAGAGAATAAATGATGAAATGATCCAATAAACTCAAAATCTCAATTCAGTTCATGATATAGTAAAAAAAATCTCATTCTTTAAAATGAGTTAATACATACTTCTTAATCTTAAAGTGTCACATAAGAAAACCTATTAAGGGTGCTCATCAAAACATGCAATAATTATTAAATAATTTTCACACATGTTTTGACTATAAAATAAATAGGGTCGATGCCTACCTTTCTGTGAATAGAAGCTCTAAAGAGAAAAATATCTAAATTGCTCCTACTTCTTGTATTCAACTATTATATTAGCGATTATATATTCAATAATATGAGTTATGAATAATTCATTGTCATAAAATGCTAATTTAAAACTTGCATCCGAACAAATAAGAGAATGGATCCAATAGCCAAACAAACAGAAATTACAAAATATTGGAATAAAACAAATAATCATGTAAAATAGCAAAAATAATTGAATAACTAGGAACATGATGCACCGAGACTAAGAAGATTTAAACAATATATATTTTGAATTAACCCCAATGTTAACTCAAATAGTAAATTCAAACCTTCCGTGGATAAAGATTGCGAAACTTGCATTGAACTTACTTTGTTTTATAATAAGACTAGTAACTTAAAATAATAAATTGGAGAAATATTTTCATACCTGTGGGCATATTCTCAACTTAATGTCTAGTTTACTATCTTTTTTAATTAATCTCATCAAAATAGTTACCTCCATATGGGATCCGGTAATTATCTTAATGAATTAATTGTGAACTTAATTAAATGCCAATTTCTCTTTATTTGTCACTAACCAATATGTGACAAATGTGATAAACAAATAAAAATCATTTATACACAATATACTTGCGATGCTATTGCTACTCTTAAGTATATAATATTTTGAGAAAATCTATTTAATATCTTAATAAGTCAACTAACCAATATGTTGACTAAAAGTGATAAATTTCAACCACTAAATCATATGTGATGAAAAATCTTTGTCTACCAAATATTGTGAGATCCCAAATATGGGATGCATAAATTTTAATAATGACATCTAGTAACTTCTTAATTGTCAAGTTTTCATAATATTGACTAAAAATTCTTTAATTCCTTTTATTCAATATACTCAAATCACTAGACTTTGAGTGATTAGAATCTTCAAAACAATAAATATTTGAGATACCGTGACTACTCTCAAATATACAATGCAAGAAAAACTTTATAAAGGAAATTAAAAGGAATTTCTTAAATAGTCAACTAGTTGACAAGATTATACATGTAAAGATCATAGGTAAACATGTGATCAACTCTGCATAGGAGTTATTTAACATTAACAATCCAATAATATAAAATAATTAGATGTTATTCATTTAATCACTAGCAAATATAAGACTAAAATAAAATAAATAAATCTAAACATCAAATGGCTAAGATGCTATGACTACTCCTAAGCAAATGATGTAAATATAAAATGTAATAACATCTAATAAATCTATCAAAATGTCAACAATTCATTACATAAGATGGCACCAAATTTTCTATTCACAAAATGAAACAATTAGTCATAAATGTAGTGCATAATATACTACACACTCTCAATTGAATGTCGAGATTACAGTAAAGGAAAGTCATTAACGAGAAGTCCTATTAGGCATATTGGCAATATATATTTCTAAAAATAATTTATTTTAAAAGATATATTTTTCACATTTGATATAAAAACCTTTATAATAATTATTTTATATCAAATCGCGTATTAATTTGTCCTCAGAACCTGGACTTGAAAAGGATGAAAGGTCGAAATTGTCTTTATATAAAACAATAAGAAACCATAGATAGAACACAAGAAAATCATCCATGTAGGACAATAGAATAGTAAGAGCCGGGCATATGGCTCATACCGTTATCAAGTACCATGTATGACTTATTTAATAGTCAAAAACTGTGAATGCAAAGACATGCATCTTCATTGACAATATGATCATGCCATCGAATAGAATATTAAATAATTGCATCGTGATTAGACGGTCTGATCATACTACAAGTTATCAGAACTGATCTAGATTTACCAACATATAGATATTACAATCACAAGATCACATTGGAAATTCATATAAGTAAACATGATCTCAATCATATGTGTTCAAGAAAACTGCATGATAAACGACATGGCAGAAGGGATGCTGTCATACCACAAGTAAACAAATAATACACGTAAATATTTCTCAGACAGTGGAAACATAAATAAGATATTATCTCCAGTCGTAATCGTGTAAGCAAACTAAATCTACATAGGTTAGGACCTTACTTGAAAGACAAGAAATTCCTAGGACTTCCTTTTGTCAAGAAAATTACCATAGTTACGTAACCGGAAATATTATGAAATATTATATTTCCTAATACGTAATATTCTAACTAATTGATGGAAGATATTGATGCCACTTTTTGAAAAATACCTAGTTATATCATTTATAAACACCTAATTCTTACTACTAACTCGGAAGCATGCTGGAAGTATGCGTCATTTTATTGTCAACTAGTAGAAAGTGGAAAAAAAGGATCGTACCCATAAAGATTGGTCAATAATTAATAATTATTTGGTTAGATTATTAGTTGAAGTGATTGATTTATGATGATATTTAACTAAGACTAGATTTAAAAAGACTAAAAAGCAATTTAAAGACTTAAAAAGCAACTTAAAATGGGTTAGGCTTTGATTAGCCAATTCCCAAGGTTTAATTAATTGGTTGTGTCAACTAGCTTAATGGGTTTAAATAAGGATTTCTTCCTAACTATGAATCAATTTCTTGTCCTGACTCACTATTCTAGTCTAATTATCTACATAAAGTTCAAGGAATTAACTGAAAAAGTTAGCATCTCAGCCCAACTACTAACCATCCTAATTAAGTAGTAAATCCACCTAAGTATTTACACTCAACACTTGAATTTTGTGTCAATGCCATCAACATGGTTCAAGAAATGACCATTTCCTCTCACCAAGCAACTGAACCATTTATTACTACCTAATTATGGTTCCACTATTTCTACCATCCAACCCACAAATTAATCAAGACCAATGGGAAATTAATATCATAAACCTTAGTCCAAACTAATTAATGCATAATTAAAAAATAGGAAATGAAGAGAAAGCATTTTAAGTGAACCATTTAAGAAAGTAAGTAAAAGGGAAGCATTTTAAGGAAGTAATTACCTAATCTACATTACTAATTATCACTACTAAAACACAATTCAAGAAACCCATAAACTATTCAAAGAAAGTATGTAAAAAGAAAGCATTTTTAGAAAGTAATTAACTAGTATAAACTACAAAACGAATGTCCATTAACTAATCTACCAATTAAACTAAGAAAGTAAGTACAGAAAGAAATTAAATTAAGCTACACTAAGTTCACAAAGTAAATGTAAATAAACATAAAATAAAGAAGTTTTATACTAGGAATCTTCAATCTATAACTAAGAGAATAGAAATTACACTAAACTATATTTAATTCAAGAAAATCATCCCCAAATGAGGAGGAAAAGAAAGAATTCCTAGCCTACAACTACTCCTACTAACACATCCTAACTGTGTTTGCTTAGTCTCAAAAGAGGCTTAAATAGTATATTTATAGTGTTAGGATCGGAGGAAATGGCAGCAGCAATTTGCCTCTATCTTGTACCTTTTTGCCCTCAAAATTCTCGAACTATGCTTCAAACCATGGTGACCAACTCAGATTCGTCACTGCATTGTTGAGATTCCCTTCTTCATTTTCGTCACCACAGCGTCAGATACTTGGGTTGACCTCCCTTCATCACCATGGTTATGAGTTTTCATTCTTCATTTTCATCCCCACGTTGTCGGATATAACTCCTTTCATAACCACGGTTGTGGAGCGCGGTTATATTTCCAGCGGCTGCAAAGGCTTGGTAACCGCGGTTACGGACACTTATGGCTTGATTTCACTTGTTTCTCATCTGATTGTCGTGTTGTTTTCTCTGAATAAACCCTAAACATAAACATACTCTATTAATTATAACAAAAATGATACTTAAATAACATTAAAAATACTAAATTAACATAAACTAACACGTTGCAGAATATAAAAACAAAAGTTGACAAAAACAACACTTAAAACGTAAAAACAATTGAAACTAAGGCTAAGTACTCAAATTTAGGGTACTTATAACTCTAGTTTTTTAGATTTATCACGCCCCAAACTTAACCTTTTGCTCATCCCGAGCAAAATAAAGATAACAAAAAAAAGGAAAAATGACTAATACAAAAAACATACACCACCAATAAATTGGATATTAAACTCTAGTGCAGTAATCAGATGTGAAAATGGGGTTCTAACACAACAAACTCAACATTTTCATCCATTTCTATATTTATAATAGCGCACACTAGTTTTAGTCACAACATTACTTTTACTAATGAAGTGTTCATGAAATGCCAATTCAAATACAAGTTGATCTAGGACAAACAAGTCAAGTTCTCAAAAATTTGCTCCAAGTATAGAAAGATCATTAAGACTTTTTTTTAGAAGTACAAAATCAATGCAAATGAACACACAAAGATATTTGTTGGCAACAAGATTTAGCAAAGAATATCAACCACAGCAATGCTTTACCCTGACTCTCTAATATCTAATAGCCTAGATTAAGAATCATTTATACTTTTCAGACTTGTAATGTAGCCTAATGTAATAAGGTAGGATAAATTTAGATGAAAGTGACTGAAATCACCTTAGTCATTCTAATACAAACTCTTGAACTAATATCCAGTACACAAAAATCCCAAAAACCAACATTAATCAACCAACTAACACTTGATACATAAAAACAATATTTCTAACTTAAGCATCTTTTGAAGGTATTATGAATCTTCTTTATTCAATAAGGAATCACACAATTTCAATTTTCTTTTGTTTTCCCTTTTTTTTTTAGAGAAGTCTAAATGTGCAAAAAATAATAATGGCATACATCATTTAATTACAACATGGGAAATATAATTAACATTAAACATCTTAACTTCAATCTCCAAAGCAATTAGACTAAAAAAATTTCTTCAAACCTTCATATAAACTCTAACCATTGCATTGGAGAACTAGGATAATTCTAGAATAACAAAGGCGATGGGACAAAGAGATGATGCATAAACAAAGCGGAGTGGTTAAATTATGTAATTCACAAAGAAATTAGGCTATAAGGTTCAATTGAAACACTGGGGATGATATCATTTTTACTCAAACAGTCTAAGAAAATACCTAGATCATTTCCAAAATTTGGCAAGTTAAATAAAATAGGGGATTCACACTTCCCCAATCAATGTACTAAGCCAAACCTCACAAAACTACCAAAATATCCCAAAATGCAACTCCATGCAATATGACCAAGTGATCTTAACTCATTTCATTATCTACTCAAAATCAATTTTGAAATGTTTAAATCATATCAACATTAAATTGAATTTGGCATTGGTAAACACTTACGAAAGATGAATTAAACTCAACCATTTTTCACATGAAGTGGAAACTATGTTCAATATCCAATTTCAGCTTTCATTAAAAAAACAAAAAAACAAAAAAAAAAGCCATTCTCCATGAACATGAAAAAAATACACCACCATACTTTTCATATTATTCAATGATGAGTACAACCCGCCCTACCGCTCAGCCATATGACAAGAAATAAAAGTACTACTAAAAGCATAAAGCACAAAACTTGCTAAACATAATATAAGGCAATGACTTTGAATTATACTTGGATAATCAAAAAGCTCATAAAAAATATGGACAATGTATGAACCAAGTGAATGTGAATGTGACCAATTAAGCACAAGTTGAACTCAAAACTATGGTTCCACCTTTAATCATGGAATCTATTAACAATAAGCACAAGACTAAACAAGGTTAAGAAATGAGCAATTTCAAGTAGATCATCTAAATGCAAAACTGTTAAGCTCATGAGTCTTAGGGGTTGAATTTCCTTCTATAACCAACATGTCTACACCAAGAAAGGTTCATTGGGATTCCACGGGATTCACACAATTAAAAAAAGGAAAATCCACATGTAAAATGAGGTTTAACAAGACAAATGGGTTATCTAAATGCCCAACCCATACCCAAACTTAGTTTCTCACATAATTGGCTTCAAAGAAACATTCAACAATGAAGACTATTGGAAATAATGACATTATTATTTGTAATATTTGTTTAAATATAATTATATGCTAAAAAAATCATAAATATATAAATACTTACTTGGTAAAGATGAATTCAATCAATACGAATCAATTGATTTGTTGTTGTTAAGGATTTAAACATTGCCCTCAGGGTGTAATTGCCTGTCAATTGTTGCAAATGGATTTTATGCAATTGTCTCAAAGGATTTCAACATCTCTACCATTGTAATTTTCACTACTTAACAAGGTCTACTAACTTGTGGAATATTACATAACTTTCTCCGTATGAAATACGATTCTTAGGACACTAGAGTAGGAGTAGAAAATCAAGAAAGAAGGAAGAATGAAAGAAGGCTCTTGAACTTGAATGTATGTGTGTCTATGTTGATCACTCCAACTCCTTTTACACCACACCTATTTATAGAATTTTAGGTACAAATGAATAGACATAACGTTAACCGCATGAATTAACGTTCCTAGTTTACGAATACATGTAATTCATGAATACTATATTAATCACACATGAATCAATCTACATAATTCATGAATATACAAAATTAATGAACATATAATTAATTACTCATGGAGGTAAATCTACAATTCATGAATGTACAAAATTAATGAACAAATCAATAATTACTAATGGATGTAAATCCATAATACATGAATGTACAAAATTAATGAACACATCATTAGTTACCCATAGATGCAAAGCCACAATTCATAAATATATGTGAATCCAACATTGAAAACATATGGTTGAATGATCATCCAAATTAATGTTATACATTATTCATGAGCACAAAATAGTTCATTGAACAAAAGAATATCATTCATATTTATTACTCTTAAACTAGTGTCTTATTCATGTACAGAAAAGTAGCTGATTAGACACAGTGACTAAACTGGCAAACAAATTTTCATTTAAAAGGTTATTGAGCTAAATTTCTCATTCACCAATTCCGAAAGTCCCCCACATGAATTGAAATTGTCAAACTAGTATAAAAAAATTCAAAGAATTTGTAGAGAGAGTTGAACTAAAGATCACAACATCAGGAGAGGTAACTTTTGGCTTTGAACCTTCCCTAGTGAAATACTATCAGATTTACTCGGCTAATTAGTGAACATGATATCATAAACTATTCAGCTTTTTGTGTAGGCCAAGAGAATAGTTGTCACATAATTCTCTTCCTAGAGATTTCATTAGTTCTCACGACTATGTTCATTTTGGCCTTGAACAACTCCCGGTTTCATGAATGCATTAGAGTATCAAGTATTTTTGACATTCTTAAAAAAATGGCAACATTTCTCATTCATATAGATGATCTCTCATTAAGAGTATGCTACGTATACTCCACTTGGAAACCAAGCTATGAGAATCATTAAGAGCTCAACTCACTATTTATCTTGCTATAGCTAGCACTCCTGTCATCATAGAATAGGCAGGAAATAAAATTTTCTCTAGTGCTACTAAAACTGCAATATGACTTAGTTGTCCCTTGGAACCTAGATTTGGGTATCTCCAATCAACTAGGTAGGGTTACTGTCATAACACTCTTTTGTCTTTTGAAGGATTTAAGCCCATTCCTCTCAATAACCTATACACAATCTCTCTCGTTAAATCTTTGGTTGGCGGATCTGCAATATTTTCTTTTGACTTTACATAGTCAATGAAATAATTCCATTCGAGAGAAAATGTTTAATTGTGTCTATGACATATATGTCTAGACTTACCATTATATATGCTACTTTGTGACCTTCCAATTGCAGACTGGCTATCACAATGGACACAAATAGCTGGTACTGGCTTTGGTCAACATGAAATATCCTCTAAGAAATTTTGAAGCCATTTAGCTTCTTCTCTTACTTTATCAAGAGTATTAAACTCTGATTCCATTGGATTTCATACAACCAAGACACGGTTGCACTATTGAGCATAAAGACATATCCACTTGTGGAGTTCGAATCTTTGGTGTCGAATATCTAATTTGTATTACTATATCCCTCCAATACCCCTGGGTATCTAGTATATTGAAGGCCATAATCCGAGGAGTACCTCAAATACTTGAGTATCCTTTTGATAGCTTTCTAATTGTCCTTACCAAGATTATTAGTGAATCTACTTAGATTACTAACTAAGTATATTGTATTCAGTCTGGTGTAACTCATAACATACATCAAGTTACTAATAATTCAGGAATACTCCAATTGATGTATCCCTTATCCTTATTTTTGAACAGATGTACACTCAAATTCATTGGTGTTTTAACAATGCTATTGTTACCATTAGGAAATTTGTTACGAATTTTTTCAACACAATGTGATTTGGACAATGTCAATCCTACAAATGTCCTAGAAATTTTAATTCCTAGTATGACATCTGCAACACCCAAGTCTTTTGTATCAAACTTTTTACTGTTAATAATATGGTATTTATAGACTTGATTATGTATTTATTGCTACCAAAAATCAGCAAATTGTCTACATATAGACATACAATGGGATAACCCTTATCAGTATTCATTGCATAGACACACTTATCAACCACACTAATTTTGAATTCATTTGACAACATAACTTTGTTTTGTTTCAAGTCATATAGTGACTTAAAAAGTTTACAAACTTTTTTTTTCTTTCCCTTTAGTAACAAACCCCTCAGGTTGTTACATGTAAACCTCTTTTTCAAGGTCACCATTAAGGAAAGATGTCTTTATATCCATTTGATGTATGTCCAACTTATTAGTAGCAGTAATTGCTATTAATGTTCATATGGATGTTATTCTTGATTCAGGTGAGTATGTATCAAAATAATCTACACCTTCTTGTTTTTTGTAGCCTTTAACAACAAGCTTGCTTTGTATTTGTCAATAGTTCCACCAATTTTTGTCTTTCTTTTGAAGATCCATTTACAACCTAATGGTATACCTTCTAGGAGGAAAATCCACTAGTTCCTATTTATGAATTTGCATGATAGATTCTATTTCACTATTGACTATTTCCTTCCAATTAAAAGCTTCAGGGCACAACATAGCCTCTGTAAAAGTTTGAGATTCATTGTCTAACAAGTAAATCAAAGAATCAGGACCAAACAATCTCGTTGTTTTAGCCCTCTTTCTCCTTCTTGATTCAAATTCATCAACTTCTAATTGTTGATTTCCACTTGAACTTGACTCATACATTGTTTTGAGTGAACGAACTTCTTGTGCCTCTTTAACAGGAATACATTCTCAAAGAATACAGTATTCCTTGATTCCATACTAGTATTATGATTAATATCCTCAATACCAGATTTATGCACAATCAAGCAATACGCAATACTGTTATGTAAATATCCAATGAACACACAATCTACTATTCTAGGTCCTATCTTGAAATTTTTAGCGTTAGGAAATGCCACTTTTGCAAGACACCCCCTCACTTTGAAATATATTCATCTTAAAAGATGGTCTTCTTCTTTTCTATAATTCATGGTGTCTTTTCTAATTTCTTGTATGGGACTTTGTTCAGTATGTGGTTGGCAGTTAAAATTGCCTTTCCACACAAGTTCTAATATACTCCTGAACTTATTAACATTGGCATCATCATTTCTTTTAGAATTTGGTTCTCACGCTGAGCAATGCAATTTTGTTCAGGTGAATAAGGAGCAGTATTTTGGTACATAATACCATGTTGACAATAAAATTCACCAAATGGTGCTTCATATTTTCCACCTCTATCACTTGTAATCACCTTTATCTTTTTACCAAGTTAAATTTCAATTTCAATCTTGTAATGTTTTAACATTTCTAGAACTTCGTCTTTTCTTTTAAGAAAATAGGTACAATAATACCTCATGCAATCATCTATAAAGGTAATATAATACTTTGTACCACCTCTAGTTTGTACAAATTTTAAGTCACCAATATCTGAGTGAATTAAATCTAGAGGTTCACTACTTCGTGTTAACTGCATGAAAAGAAATTGTTGTGAATTTAGATTCTACACAAATTTCACATTTATGGTTTTTTTTATCAAAAACCATATTTCATAATAAATCTTGATTTATTGACCTTTATATAGAGTTACAATTCAAATGTCCAAATCTGCCAAGTCACATATCATAAGACTCAAACAAGTAAGAGAATAAACATTTTCATTATTCTCATCCTTGGTTATAGTGGTCACTACATTTATCTTGAAGAGTTCATCATAAAGATACTTCTTTCCTACAAACATATTATTCTTGGTAAGTAAAAATTTGTCACTTTCAAAGGCCAATTTAAAACTATTTTTGCTCAATAATAAGCCGAAAACTAAATTCTTTTTAATGTTAGATAGATGAAAAATATTGTTCAGGGAAGTCATTTTCAGAATGACCTTTCCAATGCCAAGTACCTTAGAAGTAGATGCATTTTCCATAAACAGTAGTTTACCATCCACCACTTTGAAGGTGAAGAACATCCTCTTTCATGTCTTCTACACAAATGTGTCTTGTGGCACCAGTATCCCTACCATTGTTCAAGATTGTTTACTAAGTTGATTTCCGAAAAAACTGCAGACAAGTTCATTTCTGAAACATCATTTGAGAGGTCATCAATCTCAGTAACATGGACACAATTTCCTTTCTTGGTTTTTCCATGTTGAGGTACATTTTTGCAATCCTTGACTAAATGCCCAACTTTATTGCAAGAATACTATTTGTCTTTGAATTTATGGAATGCCTTTTCCCTTAAGAGCAAATTTCTTCTTATGATTCTTTGTGTGGGATTTCTCTACTTGTTCAACCATATTTTCTTTTGCATCAAAAGATGAAGTGCTTGCTTTCCTTTCAGACACTTCGTTATCCTCTTCTATCCTTAACCTTAAAATAAGATTTTCAATACTCAACTCCTTACATTTATGCTTAAAGTAGTTCTTAAAATCCTTCTAAGATGGTGGCAATTTTTCAACGATTGCAACCACTTGAAAAGATTCACTGATAGAGACATACCACTGGCATGACTATTGTAGACAGCGAAATTTTAACGTAATTAAAATTACTGTTTTTCTTAAATTTTAATTTAATTGGTATGCTTATGGTCCAATTAAATAATGCCATATGTCATAGATATTTTGGATTATTGGTTATTTTATAGCGAATTATATTGCTCCACATGTCAAGATGAGGTAGTTAGACCAATCAAACGTATTTGTGTCGCTCTTTCAATTAAATTTTTCCATGTCACATGTCTGCAAGACTTGGACAATAGGGATATATGTACACTAGTATTTATCTCTTTATTAATAAATCAAAATAAGGAGATAATACAAAAGTAGTGCAGTCCTTGTATATTGATATCTCTTATGTGTGTAATGAGATAAGAATTTGTTTCTTGGTATGCAAGTAAGTGTTTACACATGTACTACAATTCTTCTAACTTGCTCTCTTCCCATACATGTGTAAATAGAGGTTAATCTCAGAGGTTCAATACACATACACACTATACAATTTCTGAAGCCTAAAAGCCTTGAAAGCTCTGAGTCTACAAATTCTCTCTTCAAGTCTTCCATATATCAACATTTGAAGATCTTCATCAAGTGTTCTTTACGTCTTCCATATCAAGATTTGAAGAAATCAATACTCGATTCAAGAATAAGCTGCGAAGCCCTCAGATCGTGTCTAAAGTAAAGAATCGAAAGAATTTTCTCCACATATTGAGAATATCCTAGAGATTATAACCCTTTATGTCATATATTTATATATTCATATTTTTATTGCAATATTTCTTATTTGTTCAAGTTTTTGCAGACTTGAAATATTTCGTTGCACACAATTTTTGGCACGCCTGGTTGAACAATCTCTACCTTCTATCACTTTGTCTCACATATATATTCAACTGCAAATCTACATCGATGGCTCCAAAGAACAACAAATCCATGTCTGCTCATTCCAATGCTGCTGATTCAAAAACTACTGCGGGTTTTGCATATGACTCTGCATATCCACAAATTGTCAGCCCAACCACAAGGAGTATGACAAGAGTCCTCCATCAAAGTAATCTGGAGGTGCAGTCTGTATCAACTCCTTTGTTTGGCATACCCAAAATCACTTCTCTTGTGTTGGGGCTCAAAGATGTTAGAGCTTCAATATAGAAG
This sequence comes from Cinchona pubescens, assembly GCA_025175665.1. Lineage (NCBI taxonomy): Eukaryota > Viridiplantae > Streptophyta > Magnoliopsida > Gentianales > Rubiaceae > Cinchona > Cinchona pubescens. The sequence goes on from JANKKI010000092.1 coordinate 945,589, forward strand.
ACCCTCGCAATGCTCGAAGCCAGTTCTGATTCCAAAGCTTCGAAACATGATAATGACATATCGACTAGTAACTCTACATCTTTTGAAGGAACTTCACATACAAGATCCCCTATTTGAGAAGATTCCGCAACTTCTACAACATTTTTCGTTATGCCAGCTATCATAACACAAACCTCAACTCTGGAGTATCAAATGGCAAGCTTAACATTTCTTGATTGAAACGATGATGAAGCGTATACAAGGATGCCATCATCACTCAACTCGTCAATAAGAAAGACAATGCCACGGAAGGAAATTGATTCAAAGGCACCTGGTGGACATCAAGAAGCTAAAACTTCGTCTAAACTGCAAGGAAAGGATCACTCGAAAGACGTACATGTGACTTCTGATGGAATGATTCATGTCGATCAATTGAAGGGGTTTTTTGAAGGCATGATCAGGTGAAACATGAAGGTGGTTCAAAATCAAACCTTGTATACGCCAAGCCTTATTCTATAAGAATCGACAGCTTGATGATGCCTTGTGCATATCAACCACCGAAGTTTCAATAGTTAGACAGCAAAGGTAATCCAAAACAGCATGTTGTACACTTTGTCGAGACATGTAACAATGCCAAAACTTATGGTGATTTGCTAGTCAAACAATTTGTCTACTCACTAAAAGGTAACGCCTTTGACTGGTACATTGATCTTGAAGTTGGTTCAATCAATAATTGGGAGCAATTGGAGTAAGAATTTCTCAGCTGGTTCCACGACACTAAGAGGTCTGTTACCATGACTGAACTTTCAAATGTGCTTCAATGGAAAGACAAACCTATTGTCGATTATATTGATCGATGGAGGACTCTATGCCTAAATTGCAGAGATTGACTTCTCCAAGACGTCGGTCATTGTGATGTGCATTCAAGACATGAAATGGAGACTTCGTTATATCCTACAAGGTATTCAGCCTCCGACTTTTGAGAAATTGGCAATTAAAGCTCGTAGTCTTGAAATTTTCCATGGAAATCAAGAGCTCCCTGTTCCTGATCCACGCAAGAACAAAGAGAAACAAGAATGTAAGAAAGGGGGCAAGCCTTCTCCCAATTCTAGAAACAAAGAAGTTATGACAACAAATGTTGCACCTGTTAAGATTAAGACAAAAGTCAGTCAAAAGGTGACCGAGAAGGTAGAGCCTCCGTAGGGTAGGCCACGAAGAAAACCTACATTTAGGGAGATACAAGAAAAAGAATACCTTTTCCTTGATTCTGATCTTCTAGGCATGTTCGATGATCTGCTCAAAGCTAAACTCATTGAGCTCCCCGACATAAAGTGGCCGGAGGAGGCTAGGCGAGTTAATGATCTGAATTATTATTGCTACTATCGCTTGGTTGGTCATACTCCTCACAAGGTGTTTTGTCTTCAAAGATAAGGTGATAGAGTTAGCCCGCAAGGTAAGATTTTGCTTGAGGAAGATAAAGAAAGAACAAATCAAACCACAGTAATTCCTGACTCTCATAGTTTTTTGAAGAGTGGTGAAGCAACTCGTCCTCTATCGAAGATAGAAATAACACAACCCATGATAAAATTTGGAGATTTCAATCCCGTTCTATTATATAACAACTACTTCCCACAAGATAAAGTGCCTTCCAAAAGGCAAACTAAAGAACTGTTGAAGGATGATGATGCCACAAGTGATTAGTCAGACAAAGGATGGACACTCGTCACTCAAAAAAAGAGCCAAAAAGTTAAAGCACAAAAGACTAATCTGCTACCAAAATTTTGGATGGTGAAAATGCGGGTTGCAAAATGAAAGCCCAAAAGAAGAACAATTTCATCATCAATCCCTCCAAGTGATATGATGTTTCAAAATGTCCTCGACCTATTACTTTGAAAGAATTCCATATGCCAAAAGGATACATGAAGGATGACGATGTCCTTGCATCTTGCCATGTTGTGAACATCAATGATGATGAAGTTGATGAAGAATTTGAGAAGAAACTCATTATTTCTGATAAAGTCCCTGAGAAATGTGCAGCAACGATTGTTTTTGATGATGAAGATTTATTGCTTGAAACAAAGGCTCACAATCGACCCTTGTTTGTTAGTGGCTATATACGTGAGCAAAAAGTAAATTGGATACTTCTCGATGGAGGATCTGCTATGAATGTAATGCTTTTATGTGTGATGAAGGAGCTTGGAATCACAAGTAATGAACTCCCACAAAGTCATCTCATGATCCAAGGATTCAATCAATAAGGGCAAAAAGCCATCAGTCTTATAAGACGACTTATTGATTGGCGATCTACCCTCCAGTGCACTTTTCCATGTTGTCAATGCTAAAACATCTTATAATATGCTTCTTGGAAGACCATGGATTCACAAGAATGGTGTTATACCGTCAACCCTCTCCACCAATGTTTCAAGTATTGCCATAACGGCGTGATAAAGAAAGTGGCTGCTGATGATAAGCCGTTCACCGAAGCCAAGACTTACTTTGCTGATGCTAAATTTTACTTGCAAGGTAACACAAAGAAGGAGTTGACAATGGAAGATGGTTGAAAATCTAAGACACATGCTTTACACTATGTTCCAAAGTCATAGAGAAAATAAGGTCAATCTCCTTTTGTTGGATGTGATGAATTGAAGGAATTCATTGTCCTGCTCACCAAAATTGAGCCAGTCAAGCATAAAGAAACTCCTTTTAAAGGCTTTGTTTGGCCAAAGTGGAGCTTGAATTAGAGCACAATTCATTACCTACAACACAAACAGAAGAGGGATTTGATTCAAATGCATACAAGCTATTTGCAAAAGCTGGTTACGATCCTAATTAAGAAGGCACTTTGGGTAAGCTTCTTTCTGAGGCAGCTGGAGAAAAGACTCATGGTATGACTTCTATCCAAAGGATATTTGAAAGACAAAGTATATGCCATCAACAATTAATTGATAGGACTTGGGTATAGACCACTTTCTCCTATGCGCATAGCAATTAAGAGGGCTAATACACATCATATCACTAGCAACGAAGAAACTGCATCAAAGGTTCAAGGCGATCAATTTTTGATAGATTGGAAAAAGTTACACCACGTGTTTTTGGTGTTTGATAGGCTTGGCCCACGAGGAAGAGCTTTGATGAAGCGACCTATTCATGAAAGGCTATGTTTTCCAAATGCACAAAAGCGTATTTTTAATATGAAAAGGAACAATACTTCTTACAATAATGGAAGTTTAAGAAAATGAGTTACTAACCTTTCCATACATTATGTGATTTGTTGAACATGAGAAAGGAAACCATCATTGATATAAACATGAAAGACGAAGACAAGGAAAGCATTGCTTCCTGCAACCATATCACTATTCAAAATGAAGAGCCTCTTGAAGAAGAAGATGCCAGAGATGCTCCTCCTGAATTGGCACCATGGAAGGTGTGAAGGCAATCATTGATGAGTTGAGAGAAATGAACCTTGGCACAAATGATGATCCTCGCTGAATGTACATAGTTACTTGGCTGACTCCTGAAGAGGAACAAGCATATGTAGAATTGTCGCTCGAATTCCAAGATGTTTTCACTTGGAATTACAAAGAGATGCCTGGCTTGGATCCAAGAATTGTTTTCCACCACTTGGCTGTTAAGCGAAGCACGAGAACGTTAAACAAGCTCAAAGATGTTTTCATCCCAATTTGATCCCATTAATTGATAAGGAGGTAAACAAGCTTATAGAAGTTGGTTTCATCCGAAAGGTAAAATACCCAACATGGATTTCAAGCATAGTCCCCATGAGAAAGAAGAATAGACAAATCCATGTTTGCATTGACTTTCGATATCTAAATAAAGCTTGTCTAAAAATGACTTTCCTCTCTCTATCACTAAACTAATGGTCAATTCCACAACTGGCTATGAAGCCTTATCCTTTATGGATAAGACACATCCTCAGGATATAATATGATCCGAATGGCACCAAGGGATGAAGAACTCACTGCTTTCCGAACTCCCAAAGGCATATATTGCTACAAAGTCATGCCTTTTGGTTTGAAGAATGCGGGAGTCACATATCAAAAGGCCATGCAAAAGATCTTTGATGACATGCTTCACAAGAATGTAGATTTCTATGTTGATGATCTCGTTGTCAAATCGAAGAAACAAACTAACCATATTCAAGATCTTAGGATGGTGTTCGAAAGACTCTGAAGATGCCAACTCAAGATGATTCCTTTCAAGTGCGCTTTTGGATTTACCTCTAGAAAGTTCCTTGGTTTTATCGTACATAGCTGAGGAATCAAAATTGATCAATCCAAAATTGATGCTATCTTGAAGATGCCCGAGCCACACAACATTCATGAGTTGAAAAGTTTGCAAGGAAGATTGGCTTATCTTCAAAGATTTATCTCCAATTTGGCTAGGAGATGTCAACCTTTTAGCCACTTGATGACCCTAGAGAGAAGGGTGTACCTTTTGAGTGAGATGAAGCATGTAGTAATGCTTTCAAAAGCATAAAAACATACCTTACGAAGCCGCCCGCATTTGCTGCACCTATCTGTGGTAAGTCTTTAATTCTTTATATCGCTACATATGAACAGTCTATGGGAGCATTACTTGCCCAAGAAAATTATGAGGGCAAAGAAAATGCACTATACTATTTGAGCCGAATGATGACACCAACTGAGTTAAATTATTTGCCAATTGAAAAGTTATGCTTGGCTCTCATATTTGCTATCCAAAATTTAAAGCACTATTTTCAAGCCCATATTGTCCGTCTGATATCCAAGGCGAATCCGATCAAGTATGTTATGACCAGGCCTATGCTGTTGAATTGTCTCACAAGATGGTACCTTCAAATTCAATAATTCAAAATTGTCTATGTTCTAGCGAAGGATATCAAAGAATAAGTGTTGGCTGACTTCTTGGCCAATCATCTCATACCTGCTGAGTGGGAATTGTACAAATAAGCTTCCGAATAAAGATGTTCTTGAGGCCGAAATTCTTCTGCGTTGGACCATGTACTTTCATGGTGCCGCACATCGAGGAGAGGCTGGAGCTAGAGTAGTATTCGTCACTTCTAGAGGAGATGTATTGCCATATTCATTCACTGACATACCAATGTTCAAACAATGTTGCTGAGTGTCAATCGCTTATCCTTGGTCTCTGCAATTGATATGAAACAACTACGTCTTAGAGTTTTTAGAGATTCCAAATTAGTAGTAAATCAACTCCTTGTTGAATATGAAGTCATGAAACCCGAGTTGCTGCTATATTACAACTATGCTAGGCAACTAATGGGGTGGCTAGTCAATGCGACTATAAAGCATGTTCCAAGAAGAGACAATCGACAAGCCGACTACTTATCAAAATTGGCTTCTATACTCATCCTGCCTAATCAACAAGCTCAAATTCCCATATGTCAAAGTTGGCTCATGCCTCCTTATTTTGAAGAAGAAAATGACATGTGAAAAAGGAAAGTACTCATGTGGTTTATCTATGAAGTGGAAAAGGAAGATTGGCATCAATCAATAATTGATTATCTCAATTATAGAAAGTTGCCCGCTGACGCAAAAAGAAGAACTGAAATTCGTCGTCGTGCACTTCGCTTCATCTACTATAAGGAAACTCTTTATCGGCGATCATCTGACGAAGTATTCCTGTGATGTCTTGGTGAGGATGAAGCTATGTAAGTGATGGAATGTGGTGCTCCTCAATTCGGCCCTAAGTTGCACTTTTGCATGGGGTACCACTGGCTGACTATGGTGAAGGATTGCATGGACTATGCAAGAAGATGTCAAGCTTGTCAGTTTCATGCCAATTTCATCCATCAACCACTAGAATCGTTACATCTCACTGTTTCTTCTTGGCCATTTGATGCTTGGGGATTAGACATAGTAGGACGACTGCCAAAGTCATCTAGTGACCATATCTTTATACTAGCTGCAACTGATTACTTCTCAAAGTAGGCTGCTTCTTAAGCAATTCTATTAAGAGAAGTAAAGAAGAAAAATGTAGTCGATTTCATTCATGTGAACATCATCTACCGATACGAGGTTCTGCGATATATCATCACCGATAATGGAAAACCCTTGTGCAATGCTACAATGAACAGGCTTTGTGAGAAGTTCAACTTCAAGAAACATAATTCTTCTACGTATTATGTTGCTGCAAATGGACTTGCCGAGGTTTTTAACAAAACTCTATACAATTTGCTAAAGAAAGTTGTTGACAAGTCAAAAAGAGATTGGCATCAAAGGATTGGTGAAGCTCTTTAGACGTATAGGACAACTTTTCAAACTCCTACTCAAGCAACTCCATATGTGCGTCTATGGTGTCGAAGCAGTTCTTCCACTCGAATGTCAAATACCTTCTTTAAGGATAGTTGTGCAAGAAGGACTTAATGAGGAAGACAATACTTGCCTTCATCTTGAAGAGTTGGAAGCACTTGATGAGAAAAGGTTGGAATCTCAGCAATGACGTTGATTGTTACCAAGCTTGCCTCTCCAAGCATTCAGTAAGCAAGTTCGGCCGTGCTCTTTCCAAGTTGGTGATAACTGTTCGAAGACCGATCATCCTTACACATAGAGGTCAAAGGAAGTTTGTCTCAAAATGGGATGTCCCATATATTGTTCAAGAAATCTATACAAATGGCTCATACAAGTTGATCGCTGAAGATGGATTAAGGATTGGCCCCATCAACGGCAAATACTTGAAGCTATACTATGCATGATCTGCATTGCTCCTTGACGCAAGAGCCTAAACTGCAGGTTGCACTTGGTTCGCATGAGCTAAAACTGTGGACGGCAACCACCAATAGTGTAGTATGTTGTTAAACTATTGAAGCACTCCACCAAGTCTAAGGGGTTAAATAAATAGATACTCCTGGCCGTAAGAGGTTAAACTATGAACGACAAACCCCTCCTCCCTCATATTTCCCCCCTCAAAAAAAAGGAACTACGTGTGACTTGATTCCCTTTTGGGATACGTGCGAAGGACACACAGCTTAGAGGGAAACTTCTAAGTTCAGTTACACTCCCACAAAATCAACTCATTTTCCTTAAAAAAAATGTGTGATGGAAACAACATTTTCAATTCATAAATATTAGTTACTTTACTTGTTTTGATAAAAAAAAATAATAATAATCACAAAATAAGGAAAAGTAATTAATGTCTTTACTATTGAAAGAAAAGTTACAAACAAATGAAATTTAAGGAAAAAAATAAATAAAGTTCCTAAATTAGTAAAAAAATGGGGCCTGGGAAATTTTTATTTTGGACTGGAACAACTACTTGGCATGCGTAGTAGTTGCTCGTGAACAAATAAAAGCCTTCCATGTGGAGTTAATTATCTAGTCATCAAAAAATAATGCCCCATATTTTGCACAAAGTGGCTTTCCCACTCTACATGCAAGGCCCTTATTGGTCTAGGAACAACTACTAGGCATGTCAAGTAGTTGCTCTAGTCCAAAATAAAACTTCTCGAGGGCCCTGATATAATTTAAATCGTGTCAAACTTGAGGTCCACTATGGCTATCTTGCTTGCTTCAAAAATATTTTCATCTCCTCAAGCTCCCTAGCATCTTCATTTGTGAGGAATGTAATGCTTTCAGTGGAAGAGATTTGATCATGCGCTCTTATCACTTCAACTTGAATTTGCTTGATATTTTCATATTCTCAGTCAATGGTCGAGCTAACTTCCATTTTTTGTTTCTCCAAATCATTAAGATCCTTTTGAATGAACTTTCTACCCTCGATGGATTGCCGTTTTCCTTCAAGAATTTGTAGACGGTTGGTTAATTTTTTCTCCATTGCCTTGACTTTTGAAAGGTGTGCATTTGCCTTGGAGAGAATTTTTGCATATGACTCTCTTGAAATTTTCTCCGATGCTGAAGATCATGAAGAATCATACTTCTTGGCCTTTGCAAGCAAGTCTGCTAGAGAGTCTCTTAGAGGAAGGGCAATAGACGAATCTATTTTTATTATTTCTTTAATTACCTCATTGACACAATCCTGAATCCAAAGAAGAGATTCGGTCTACAGAAATGTTTGAGATATCATTGCAAAGTTCTTTCCATAGGCTTTGTATGTATTTTCGTTGGCATGCTTTTATCACTTTCTGGCCATGAAATTCAGAGATTGGTGTTCTAACTGGCTTGTGGATACTTCCATGGTGGTTCAATGGCATTTTTGATGGAGCAGGCGAAGGATCCTCTTGTTAATTGTTTATCCAAGGATATTTGGATTTCCAGCAAGATGCTCATGCAATTCTCCATGTGTGTTTGCCACACCGATGATAATTTCTTGATTAGCAAACAAATGGTCTCCAACTTCCTTCACAGGTGCTTCAAGGGTATTGAGCTAAAAATGTTAAAAGAGTTAGATGAATATCAAGAAATAAAAAAATATACATATACACACACACACACACACACACATATATATATATATATGTTTGAAGTATAGTTACGTATTTGGCCAGTTCTCTTGGTGACATCTTTGAAGCAGGTGTGGTTTTGAAAAATAATGTCATTGAGTTAATAGATTTTTTTCAAACTTGAAGGTTTTGACTTCTTTTCGGCCGATTCCAGTGATGATCTTTATTGCTTCTTTCACCAGAATGTCCGTCTTCTACTTCAACAAATTCTCTATCATCTAATACCTCGGTCCCATTATTTTTCGATGCTTCCCTAGAAGTTGAGTCCAAGAGGATCTTATTATCCTTTGGAGGAATGATGTTGATATTTATCTCCATGTCCTCAATGCCTTTTGATAAAGGTGTTTTGATTACTTTTGGAGCCTCGACATTCGTTTGTTTGACCAAAGTTGGTCATCCCATCTCTATTATTTGTTTTCCTCTTAAGCTAATTGATGCATGGTTTTAGCCTTTTTGCTTCATTGAAGAAGGCTCGTCTACTATTTTAAGCTTTTTGGAAGCCTTGTTCATCCTTGTCTCCGCAGTCTTCTTTGGATTCGTCTTGGCTTCTTTTCTCTTAGATGCATCATGGTCATCTTTTCCGTGTTTTGAATCCTTTGGAAGAGTAGAGGCAGTATGCTTGGGTATCTTGGATGAGGCTATTTTTACTCTTGCGTCTTGAGCTTCATCCTCATTCGTTCTTTTGACGCTAAGTTTGATGACTGTGCTTGGAATACTTTTCGATCGCATCACCTAGTATCATACTCTTTTGTAACTAATGGATGTCTCCTTTGTGAGGGTATGGTCATAATAGAATGAGTTGATGTACGAATTGAGACTCCCACAACTGGACAATTTCTCCCAAGGTGTGAATGTGAGTTATCTCCTTCAACTTGTTTGAATATCTTGGCAAAAGCCCAATTGTCTGCTAAATCAGCATGGGTCATACTACTCAATGATGAAGATATTGTCTCGTTAGAAAGGTCAAGAGACATGACCGTTGACTAATGAAGTATTCCACGCATTGCGGTGATAGATTTCCATCATCTATGAAGACTTTTTCCTCTTCTTGGACCAAGCATAATCTAGGGAATGTTGATGGATTCACATTCTTAATGATGTCTTCTGCTGCCATCTGTAGTGCTATAGAATTGTGCCATCTTTTCACCACTAAACTTTGTCAATCGGGTAAAACAGCTTGTTCGATCATTTATATGGTAAGTGTCAAAGTATTGACCGATCCATGCATAGACATAATGAAATGGAAAGACAGCTAGGCACTCTCTTAAGTTTGGAGCTTGAACGACTCTTCTTAAGCCGTTGTAGATGCTAGCAAGTACCGGGATTGCGAATGAGAACTTTACTCCTGTTTCCATCAAGCTTTCCATCTTGAAGACACTTGGGCATATGTGATCCATCTTCCTACTTGGCAAGAGGAATTTGCAAATCCAACATGCTAGGAAGGCTTCCACGTATACTTCGCCCCTTAGAGAGTCTTTGATGCTCAACATGTCGAAAAAGATGTGCTCATCTTTGATCTTTAGTAGGTAGGAATTGTCCACGTTGCTAGATGGGTTGAATGTCATCTTGGGCTTTGAGTTGGTGCTTCATCTTTGACCCCTTGGAGGTGGAATATTCCATCGGTATCTGACTTGTCCTCGGAACCAAAATTGCACCCAGTCTTTAATATGAACTACTTTGCGATCATCTTTTGTGAGGATATGGTATGCCACAAATAGGTATCTGCAACTTGCTGGAAGTAGAATTTTTCCATCTCCATCAATGTTGAGAGGTTCTTTAGCTGTTGGCACGACCTCGTCATAAAATGAATTGCAAATAGGAAGACCTCCGAGCCTATAAAGATCCCAAAGGGAAATTGATAGCTCGCCTGTCGAAGTATGAAGGCTGTTCGTCTAGGAGCACCAATACTTGCAGAAGGTGGGCAAGATGTTGTCGCAGTGATCATATGAGTAGCATGATGTGTAAATGGCATCATAGACATGGGCACTCAAGAGTGTGTCCTTGTGTCGCATGAGCATGTCTTTTGACCATTCCCAGTAGTTGGAAGTATGTCTTGCTTCGCCGAAGTATGAGAAAGGACCATTCCACGTGGTTTTGCTGAGGTTGGAACTCAAAAAGGGAGCAACGAGAACTTGACGGTGCTTGGTTCCTTGTCATGAAGAGAGGAATTTAATATGAGCACTTCTTCACTCCTCGTCACTGTAGAAAACAATGATGCAACAAATGTCTCTTTGGTTGATTTGGTTATCCAATCTTCAAGATGCATGAACTTACCAAGAGAAATGTAGGATTGTGCTAAAGGACTGATGGCTACCTTGTAGATATAAAATGAAAAACTCTTGGACAGGGATCCTTCTCTTTCATCGAAGAGGTAGATATGTGCCAATAGCGTCTCATAATTCTTGATTTGCATGGTTGTCGGGAAGATGTGGCTACCTTACAAACAAAATTCAGATATGAAGCGTAAAGTTCGTATGGTTGAAATAATTTATGGAGTTTACCTTGGGATGTTTAAATAAAATACTACATGAATTAGTGATATTATAGTGCTCATAAAGAATTGATGTCACATTCTAGTAGTCAATTTATTAAAATTGGAGCAATATGATATTTATGGATTAAATTGTTGTTGGTTGCGATAAGTCACTTTCTCTCATTGAGATTGATAACTATGCACGACAAAGACATGAAGTACATAAGGGAATTGCTCATGTTTTCTCGATGCATTCTAGTACCTATTCTATGGAGTGCAAATTTAAGTCGTATCATGGTTCTTTCAATTGGCAAAGCAGCTTGTCCATGAGGTTTGATGCATAAAAGTGTAGCAAGAAGAATAAAGCAAATAGATGCAGCATGGTAGTTAGCATGTAAAACTGTGAATTGCAATAAGGTTCGAAAAAAAAATTTGGCCAAGTCAAATTGATAAAATAACACCAAGCCAAAATAAAGTCATGCAAGGCTTCAATGTTTATAATTAAAAGCATGAAGTCAACAAAGTTGGGGTATATATCATGCAAGAGAAGGAAAATTGTTATACGTGGAAAGCATTAGGGAGATTTAGTAAACGACCCAAGCAAGGACTTGCGTAACAACGGCAACAATAGCAAGGAACCGCAGCAATGGAAACAAATTTCCAGCAACAAACTTTCACACCAGCAACATCGAAATTTGATGGCAACAACCACAATGAGCCGATAGAAATAGCAACGTGGAAATTCAGCAACCGCAAACGCAAATTTCTGCAGCAAGTTTAGCAGTGACAATAGCAAGTAGCAACAGCGACAATAGTAACGACGAAGAATGGCAGTGGTGGGCGATAGCCAAGCTGCGACGGGAGTGACAAAGCAAAGCACAGCAAAAGCGTGATGGCAACATAGATTGCGAATTGTATCGCAAACACAGTGAAAGGAAAATAATGAGGGTCAAAGGCTAAATGAATGTTTCTTTTACAGAGATGGGAGCTATCCCAAATCGAATACTATTCGGATGAAAGGACATGTTGTTCGCCATGGATTGAATTTAGTTTCCTTTTGTGAAAGAATTTATTTTCAGGATTATTGAAGCGAGAATGTGGAGTTATGCCAATTGGATTTTATTCCAATTTTAATTCGTTCTTATTTTGATTCGATATGTTCTTTCTTGAACTTTTGGAAAGTTCCTCAGTTCTATTTCAATAAGGAATTGGTTTCTCCAAGTGATTCAATTCTTTTAGTTAAGCGATTCGGGGGATTTTCAATCCTTGAAGGGTCTTGACTGCAATAGATGGTGAAATTGCTTTGCATGAGCTTTGGGGCACCAAAAATTCAAGATGGTTTCGGAGCGGACTTGAAGTTAACTTTAGCTTTGATGATTACTTAATCAGGTTCCATGAGGAGTTAGCTTCAGAACTCCGAGTAAAGACTTGTTTAATTTTAATCCTAAAAGGAATGGGTCTCGACTTGGCTTGGGAAGTCCGCGCAGTTTCCTTTGATTACTAGATTAAATCAGAAACATTTGGGATTGTAACTTATGTTTAAGCTGGACTTCGAAGGAAAAGAAAAAAAAAAAACCGTGAGAGTCCAGTTTAGTTTGTCTTGTTTGACCAAGTCTTTTGAGTTTAGGAATTTACTTCGAGAGTACAAGCAGTATGTTCAGTTCTTGCTAAAACCAATTGAAAAACGAAGACAACAAATTCTTTTAAGCAGTGGTGGCCCTGGTGGGAATACATTATGGAATAAATTCAAGACTTCGGCTTTATGTTAGAAGACATGAGCACTTTATGGCTCTTGAATCTTTGATATTGGACTGATTTGGTGATCTATGTGGGTGGAATCTAATGCTAGAATTCGTAATCAGAAGGCTTTCATGGGATTTTCATAGTTCAACAAATTGGTTTAGGCAAATTATGTCTACGACTTCAATCTTGAAAAATGACCTCAAGACATGCAAGCTGCTGGTAATCTTCGTCTTATATGATGAAGTTTATCTACATGGCTACGTGGTTTTGATTTGATTTCATGTGAATTTGAGAATTGAGTTAATGTCCAAACTCATTGGTTCATTATTGATCCTACATTTGATGAATGAATTGATGAGATATCCCTTTAAATGTGGGGCATTTGTAGACAGCGAAATTTTAAAATAATTAAAATTACCGTTTGTCTTTAAAAATTTAATTTAATTGGTATGATTATGGTCCAATTAAATAACGCCATATGTCACAGTTATTTTGGATTATTGGTTATTTTATAGCCAATTATATTACTCCACATGCAAGATGAGGTGGTTCGACCAATCAAACGTATTTGTGTCGCTCTTCCAATTAAATTTTTTCGTGTCACATGTCTGGAATACTTGGCTAATAGAGATATATGTATATTAGTATTTATCTCTTTATTAATAAATCAAAACAAGGATATAATATCAAAGTAATACAGTTCTTATATATTGATATCTCTTATGTATGTAAAGAGACAAGAATTTGTTTCTTAGTATGCAAATAAGGAATTACACATGTACTACAAGTCTTTTAACTTGTCCCCTTCCCATACATGTATAAATAGATGTTAACCTCAGAGATTTAAGACACATACACACATACATATTTCTGAAATCTAAAAACTGTGAAAGCTCTGAGTGTCAAATTCTCTCTTGAAGTCTCTATACATCAATTGCTTAGATTTGAAGATCTTCATCAAGTGTTCTCCAAGTCTTCCATATCAAGATTTGAAGAATCAACACTCGGTTCGGGAATAAGTTGTGAAACCCTCGAATCGTATCTGATGTAAAGAATCAAAGAAATTTTCTCCACATATTGAGAATATCTTAGAGATTTTAACCCTTTATTTCATATATTCATATTTTTATCGCTATATTTCTTATTTATTCAAGTTTTTGCGGACTTGAAATATTTCGTTACACACAAATATCATGTAAGATGAGTTGAAGTTCTTCAACTTGGCTTACTACAACTTTTGAATCAATCATTTTAAAGTCTCACTACAACTTTGCCGACTATGAATTTCTTCAGGTTTGTACTTTCAACCCAAAGCTTCCCTTAGTGCCTTAGCACTAGGAATGGACCTATACACATAATAAAGTGCATTGTCCAAACCATTTAAAATATAGTTCTTCTGCACAAAATCATTATGATTCTATACATCAGCAGCAGCCACAACAACGGGATCGAATTCCTCTCCTGAGGGCTTAGGTGCATTTTCAATCAAGAATTTAGACAAGTTTAAGGTGGTCAGATAGAACAACATCTTTTGTTACTACCGCTTGAAGTTTAACCCATTAAACTTCTCAGATTTTTCACCATGCACCGCAAAAGGTGTAGGTAGAATCCTCACCTCAGAAGAGGTAGGTGCCGTAGCATTTACAATAGTTGCCACAGTAATCTAAAATCAGTATATAACAAATAAATATTGGTTACAAATAGAATTTTGACCAAGAGTAGTAGAGATGATTAATCACCATTGTTTTTAACAAATTAAAAGTAATGGTTAAAAATATGCAAATAACGAAACAAAGAAAACAAATAATAGAAGTACGCCTTAAGATTGTTGGAAAAAACAACGATATTATTATTTAAAATATTTGTTTAAATATATTTATATGTTAGAAAACAAAACATAAACATATAAATACTTACTTAGTGAAGGTGAATTGAATCAAGATGAATCAACTTGATTAGTTGTTGTCAAGGATTTAACCCTTTGTCCTTAAACCGTACTTGCTTGTCACTTAGTGCAAATGGATTTTATGCAATTGCCTCATAAGAATTCAATAACTCCACCTTTGTAAGTTACACTATATAATAAGGTTTATAAACTTGTGAAATATTACTTAACTTTCTCTCTACGAAATATGATTCTTCAAACTCTTGAGTAGGAGTAGAAGATCAAGAAAAAATGAAGAATGAAAGAAAACTCTTAAACTTGAATGTGTGTGTGTGCTCTAACTCCTTTATACCATACCTATTTATAGGATTTTAATGGCAAATGAATAGACATAACATTAACCACATAAATGAACATTCATAGTTCATGAATATACATAATGAAATATGAATGAATTTTCATAATTCATGAAAATACAAAATTAATTAACATATCATTAGTTACTCATAGATGTCCACAATTCATGAATGTACAAAATTAATGAACATATAATTAATTACCTATGGAGAATGTAAATCAACAAATAATGAATGTACAAAATTAACAAACACATCATTAATAACCTATGGATGTAAATCCATATGCATAAATTATATGAATCCAATATTAAACACAAATTAATGAATGATCCTCCAATTAATGTTATAAATTATTCATAAACACGAAATAGTTCATCGAACAAATTAATGTTATAAAGAGAACGCTTATGATTTTGGGTAATAATACAAATTATTTGTACATGACTATTTAGGTTATATTTATTTATGAAAGTATGAATGGAGTATCAGGGAAGAGTGCCGAAATCAATTGGATATACTTATTTGTTGTGTAATTTCACCCAATATGACATTTCATTTTTTTTTTAGTTATAAATATGATGAGGAACAGATCTTATGCATTAAATTTTGGCATTTGAGCCCATCTAACTTTTGGAAACCTCAAAGTTTAACAATTCATCCCTTCATCTTATATAGGCGTAAATCTACTACTATTATTAACAACAATCCTTACAAAAAGTTTCACAATGTTGGTTACGTTAATCAGAATTCGATTTGCTAGACATTTTAGAACTACAAGCTATATTAGTACTACAAAATTACCGAGGCTTGACCAACCATTCAAATTTTTTCCCCAATGATGAAAAAGAGTTGACTAGGATAATAAACGGGTCAGGTTTGAGTCAGAATAGATTGTTCCAGATCCAGATCTGAACGATCCAGATCTGATCAAGAATTCAAATTTCGGATCCAGTCCGATTACCCGATGAGTTTTAAAATATAGATCCTTATCCAACTTCAACCGGATTCATATCTAGATCGGATATATCGGCCAAAAATTGATACCACACCGAATCAAATTTTTTAAAACATTTCAATTCTACCCAAATCAAACTTTAATCTAAAATCAATAAAAACAACAATTCCATTCCAATTACATATTCTAAGTATGTATAGAATATTAAGATCTCCTAATACAGCTTCACAACATAACTTAAAACTTCAACACTTTAGATCAAAGATATTATTCATTCTTATCAAGTCACAACAACCCCAACTCATCTAACAAAAAAAGTAATAAATTACTCAGCTTTATAACATTAAAAAACAATGAAAATAATATGATACTCTATTTACTATCTTCTGTGATTTTGTTTTCCACCATTTCATCTCACCTTAACTTGTCATATTACTACTAATTTTTCCTAAATCTTGAAAAAAATTACTTTGCCAGAATTTTAAGAAAGATGGAGAAAGAACAAGAAACCAATCTGCATAATTTTAAGGGAAATTTTGGATCTATAGATCTATACCAGTACATATCTACATAAACAAAAAATAAAAATAGTAGGGAAGAGGAAGGGAAGGAAGGAAGATGAAGTACAGATCCATCGGCAAAGTCACGATGATAACCTGAGAAGAGATCGAGAAGAAGAAGAAGAAGAAGAAGAATGAAGGGATGGAGAAAGTAGAAATAGAAGAATGAAGTGATGGAGAAAGAAAAAATAAAAGAATGAAAAAGAAGAAGAATGAAGGTATGGAGAGGAGGAGTTACGGCTGGAAAAGTAATGATGGGTTTGTGACCTAATTATATATATATATATATATATTAATTATGTTTTTTATTTTTAATCGGATCCAAGTCTTAAACATATCAAAAAAAGTAAATCTATATCCAATCCATTTAGAAATGTAGGTTAATTAGATCTGGGTCGGATCCAAATAAACGAATCTACAATTAAGAACATATTCGGATAAATGAGTCGAAACCGGATTGGATCTGATCCATACCCAGTCCATTGATAGGCTTAGAGTTGACAACCATAGGTTGTTTTTGAGGCACAAGCCAACATAAAATGGCTCAAATCTCAATGCACACTATTTATAGTTTCAATATATTGGAACCGTTTGATTTCTTGAAATTCTGACAAGGCTATTGGAGCAACCATAGATTATTCGTTTAAATGGCATTTGCATTGAACAAATTTTTTTTTTTATCCCCAGCTACAAATCTATGCATTTCTCCATTGACCTGAATAATGACTACATCCAGCAGTTTTACTAACACCAGAATCATTCATCATTTTCAACCATTTATTTGCCTCTTCCAATTGCTTGCAAGAAGCATACAGGTTAGCAACCATCATATGCTCCCCATCACTTAAACTTTCACCACTTTTCAACAACAATTTGACTACTTTTTCTCCAATTTCAGTGTTCCTATAATTCACACAAGCACCAAGCAACGCACCTAAAATGGATTTCGCCGGTACAAACGGCATTGATTCAATCAGTTGAAGTGCATGATCTAGCAATCCAGCTCTTCCCAAAAGGTCAACAATGCATCCATAGTGTTCCAATTTGGGATTTATTGCGTATTTCATCTCCATGGAACTGAAAAGCTCAAGTCCCTCGTGTATTAGTCCTGAATGACTGCATGCACTAAGCAAGCCAACGAAGGTAATGTCATCAGGCCTTAAATCTTTCCTCTTCATCGCATCAAAGAGCTTAAAAGCAGAAAAAGCAAGACCGTGAAGAGCAAGCCCTGAAATCATTGCATTCCAACAATAGATATCCTTGATTTGGGACTTATAAAAAACCTCTAAAGAACTCGGAATCTTTCCACACTTTGCATACATTTCTATCAAAGAAGTTGTAACATGTGGACTTGATGTTAGCCCGTTCTCTAAAGCAAAAATGTGCATTTCTTCGCCTTTTTCAAGCAATCCCAAATTAGCACAGGCAGATAACACAATGGTGATGGTTAAGTGATCAGGGTCATACTTCTCCTCTTCCATTTCCTCAAACAAAGCAATTACACGACCAAGACAATTACTACCTAAATAACCAGTAAGCATTGTATTCCATGTGATAACATTTCTAGAGGGCATTTGATCGAAAAAATTCCTGGCTTTCTCCATATCTCCTGCATTACAACAAGTTAAAATCATGGAGTTCCAGGATATTATGTCTTTTTGATGAATTTTATCGAAAATATTTTCAGCCAATATCTTATCCCCAATCTTAGCATATCCAGACACCATCTATGTTATAGGACAAAAGGTCCTTACAGGGAATCGAATGAAAGATGGTCATTGCATTCTCCATCTCACCTACAGCAGCATAAGCATCTAACATTGAGTTCCAAGCAACAATATCTTTCTCAGAAATCTGCTGAAAAACTCTACAGGATTCCTCTCTGCATCCGAAATTTGAGTACAGATTTAGCAATGCAGTTTGAACGAAAGAATGATTAAAGAAACCAGTTTTTATTATCTGACCGTGGAGGGCTGATCCAACTCTGTCCAATGAGAGAGCTGCAGCTGCTTTGAGCAAAATGGGATATGAAAAATTATCAGCAAAATGACCAATTTCTTGCATATGTAGGAAAGTTAGAAGAGCTTTCTTTTGAGAGCCCTCGAGCACTTGCTTCTTTATGATTTTGTTCCATGATTGTGAAGTAGCTGGAAGAACAGGACAATGAGAAAGTACAGCCATTCAATTTGTGGAAATCCAGCAAAAAACTAATTGAGAAGGTTAATGCAATAGGCAATGGAGTGCTGTTTAGCAGTAATTCTTGCCTGAATTATTACATTCTTTGGATAATGTTTCGAATGGATACATTATCTGTGAGAAGTCATTACAGCCACACGCAGGCAAAGTTTCACACAAGGATTAAAATCATATAAATGTATATAAATATTTATTATCATATGTTTAAAAAGTATTCCCTTCCTCCCAATTATTTCTTAATATTGACTTTTTTTGGCCAATGTGTAGAGTTTTTAAAATTTAATTTTGTTTGATTTTGCAACTAATTTTAAAAATTTTAAATTTCTATGTAGTAATATTTGACATACACATTACTTGAAAAAATTTCATCAAAATCAAATAAATCTACATTAGTTATTCATTACAAATTAGACCTGTTTGATTAACAGAAGTCAGTTATTATAAATTACTGCAACAGAGGGAGTAATTGTCACGTTGCTTTTAGTTTCATAATCCTGGATATACCAGTACAAAATCAAGAAAAATAAATATTCTTAACATTCATCGAAATTGTTAACACCTTTGGATACAAATATTTCTATGAATAACTTGTCCAACATAAACAAATCATATATCCTGAATATATTGAATCCAAGTTTTTTTGGGTCTCTTTCAGTCTTAAGCCTCCATTCCGACGAAGTTTCTCTTAGTGTAGTTTAGGTATAATTGTATTAGGAGTTAGGCTGTTAATAGACGAGAAATCAATTGAATTTGTTGCTAAGATCTGTTTAGAGATTGTTTTACATCACCTAATCTCACTTCTTCGATCTCCTAATACGCTAACATTATACACTCCTTCGACCTTATAATTAATACGGCAAAGATTATACTAGTGATCTGCTTGACACCAGAAAGAGAAAAAAAAAAAAGTGATCTACTCTCATCCTTGTGAATGTTCCTTGCCCATTACCATGTCTCCTCATAGCTTCTTTCTCCCAAGAAACCTTTTGCCTAGGAAATCAGATGCTCGTGAAATGGAGAAAAAGTGATGGAGTTCATTCTAGATAAGCAGCAACAGTGACACAAATCAATCAAGCAATTTTGGTTAGGAAACTCAAAGCATATGCTTCCGTACTAGTATATGTTAATCGTACATTTGTACTGCTTGATCAACTTCCTTAGCATTACATATATAATATACCAGTGTAAAACATTATTCTTGGAGGCTCTGAAATTTGGAATAGTATTTGTTTTTGGAAGAAAACATTAGTACCAAAGAAGCATCTCTTTGAAGATAGAGGAAATCAGGAACGGACAATAAATATAAACGATCTATTGCACATCAAAACCATGCCACGCCCGAGTATAGATATCGTTTGCTCTTCAAGAACAACGAAGGTTCAAAGGAGCTGTTGATAGCTTATGCTGCAAGAAGCTTCTGGATATCCTTCTGTAACATTTGGAAAGACAATTTTTTCAGTGAAACAGAATACTTTGAACTGGTGCGCAGCAGAAAGAAAAATGACATGCAAAAAAGAGGTAACTAAAGATACAGCTGGTGACTCTATTGAAGTATAAGTAGAGTCAATGAAAAAATGGCTGCAGATTACAGTTGGCAGGAGCCTGACCAGAAATCACGTAAAACTTCAATACTCACTACACTGGAGTACTATGAACCTCAGACAAATCCATGCAAAGATATAACTTAGACTAGCTTCAAGATCAAATGCAGCAAAATTAAATTCGAAAAATGGCTAAAAATTATCAGTATAACTACAAAGATTATCCCTCCACTGAACATGGTAAGAAAGTTTATACAAGTGAATTAGATGAATGAAAAGATAAGAATGGGATTAAAACGTGTTGGCTTTGTGAGAACCAGTCAAAACTGTTAGCTACTCATTTTGGTGGATCTCTCTCTCTCTCTCTCACACACTCGTATTGAAAAAACCAATAAATGTGTAATTCTGGACGATTTGGAAAAGTTCAGAATCATGTAGGCAAAAGGAAGTATGAGATTCAGTGGTTTGAAAGCCTGAGCCATGTCTATTGTAATGCTGCAACCAATCACAATGAGAGAGTAATGATCAAAATCATTTATCCTGTGCCTCACAGGGTTCAAGCTATCAAGAAAATGATTTCAAACAAACTTTAACCAACCTTTATTGGCTGTCTTGTGAGATGATTAAGGCCTCTATGTCAATTTTATCTTCACAAATGGACTTCAAAGTAATGTGCAAGGCATCAAGTCTAACCATCACAAGGACAATTCATATTGACATTCTTTATCCAACTAATCTCGTAAGTACCACTTTCAAACTTTAGATGTTTCCTTTACCTGTTTAACACAAGCTCAGATAAGTACAGTTGAGGATCTCACTTCTTCTTAATCTTTTGTTTTTTTTTTTTTTTTTTTTTTAATGTAATTGGTAATTTGGTCATTTAAGAGTTGAGTATCTCACTTATGCTCTACAAAACAATGCTTGGCTGTAATGACGCATGAGGATTTCCATATGTTATCTTGTCATTCTCTTTGGCCTTTTTCACATTCATGGTCAGCATACAAGGCCTACCAACACATGTTATTGTAGACGAGAATAGCCATGAAACCATCATTTTCAAAAGCTTTCATCAGATTGGCAAGCATATACCAAAGTTAAAACAGTTAACCGACCCTCTACTATCAAAATGCATATTTCTATTTTCTAACCAAAAGCCAAATTCTAAGTCTAGAACATGGATTAAAAATTTTTTTGAGTTAACATAATAGTCCAAAAACTAAAGCCCTTGCAGCATTTTCATCTAAATCCAAGCATTACACCATTCCCAGAATTTGTTGAGCTATTGCTTTATCTTTTATTGGGATTTGGGTGATCGTATAGGTTAGAAATCACTCATTGCAAATGATGTTTGTTGGCACACACCTCGAAAGATTCACTGACCCGCTACTTCAAAGAACAGCTATGAAAGAAAAAACTCAATCTTCCTAGTCTACATTCTAGAGTGATGGTAAAGTAAAATGTTATGTAGCAAAAGATACACCTTTTATGTGCACATGCAATCAACTGAGAGTCTCACTTCACTAAAACTATAATCAATATACATCTTGGAAGAAAAGGAAGAGCAGTGGTGCAATCTGAGTATCGTGAAGCTTATTCAGAAAATGTAGAAAAACTAAATTTACAGGGCCATCACCTAATTCGTTCTACAGCAACCGGTCTCGATGAAAACCACACTTCTAACCAAATTATTGTGAGGACAATCTTTGGCACAAAGGAAAGACTGCATCTTCCCTTCTTGCATACTTTACCAAGAAGTTTTCATCCTCATGCATGCTGTAGCAATATACTTCATGCATGTTGCACACTTTTGCATATATCAATGAATTTTTTTCTCCTTGTACACACTGGATTCATCGTATTTATGCATCATAGAACAATCTTCCTTCTTGCACATAACACATAAGAGTTTATCCTTCTAGCACAAAAGAACATCTAGGTTCCTCTTCCTTTTCCCTAATACTGAGTCAAAATCTTACTCCTCACATCACAGTTTCCTAGTCAGATACTCTTTGGGCTGATCGCTGTCTGTAAAGCATCAAGTAATGGTTTGCTTTAAAGTTTTGCATCTATCTGCTCATAATTACAAGAAGAAAGAGAAACTAATCAGACAGATCATGTAAAGGGTAGGTGCTCACAGGGGTTGGTCCTGTAAGACCTATGCCTCCACATCATTTAAATAAATTACTCATATTGAAAGAACTTTCCTCTCCTCGTTATCCTATGTTTTCTAGCATGCACCGGGTGAAGACTCTCTTCACCATCATCATGAGTCTTGATAAATACTATATTCAGAGGCTCAATGACCATGACAAACATATATAATATGGGATGAGAGTAATCAGACTTTAGTTACATTAGCAAAAGGATTTTTGCAGCAAAGATGTTAATCTCCAGTAGGTGAAGGAAGATATACTCAGTAGTACACATTGTTTCTAAAACTGCAGGCCATATAACCTCCCCCTTATGCTTCTTGTCATTTGTCAATTTAAAATTTGATTTAATTCTGAACTGGAAATTGTTAATTCTGAAACAGAAGTACCACAAAGCACATACCTCTATTTGGAAAGGTGATGTTGTAGGAGGATATCTTTCAACAACTTTGCCATTTTTATCAACTAGAAACTTCTCGAAATTCCACTTGATCAAATCACCAAAAAATCCTCCAGCATTTGACTTCAAAAACTGGTAAACTGGGGCAGTATTTGGTCCATTAACATCGACCTGTTTTAAAACACTTTTAGCCTTTCATTTATACATGCTCGATAGCCAAGTCGTAGAGTTGGGTGAGAATAACCGGCATATAGAAGAATTATCCAAACTACCTTGTCAAAAATTGGAAACTCTGTTTTAAACCGCGTACAGGCAAACTGTTTAATTTCTTGGTTCGATCCTGGTTCTTGGCCCCCAAACTGATTACAAGGAAAGGCTAGAATTTCAAATCCTGCATTCAGAGGTATAAGTTGATCCATTATACTGAAGAATGAAAAAGATAAGATATATTTTTCATCTTAATGAGACCTCCCAAATTTGACTCAATAATTAGAGGCAATATATTTCATCCTAATGATAAGCAGAAAGCACTTTATGCATCGGGTTTTCCCTCGGTTAGGGTTAGCAAGGTGCCTAATTGATGTTCTTTTACATTGATGTACTTAGGCCTTGTATCTTCATTTTCATTATCAGTAGCTTTGGTATCATTTCTGAGTACTTCCTTTTGGAGGTTTTGACTAGTTCTTGTACTTCGTTCAATTAATTAATAAAATGAGTACGCCCCAACCAAGGTACTGGTGGTTCTAATGAAAAAAAGGGTACTTTGGGCATTTCAATGAAAGAATAAGCAATCTTAGCTACAAGAGAAAATGAATCAATTCACACACTTTCTATACATGTGAAATATATGTATGAAAATAGGATTACTGGATTGAAATTCTTCATGGTTCTAATTACTGAAATTATTTATGTTCTCACTTTTGTGCAGTACACAATTAGCTTCCATTAAACAGTCTGATTTTGGCAAATTTTTATGATTTGATATATCTTCCGCAGCCAACTATTGAGGTTACGCAATTGAATCACATACGATAAAAGCAGGGAAAGAGACTGTGATCAAGAAATGCCTTTGAAATATGGGGAGGCAAAAGAAGAAAGAAGAATATTAGAATTTCCTAACCAACTGTGGTGTAAATTAAGATGATTCCCAAAGAACTAAGAAACTTTTTGTTCCACATCCAAATAAAGGGCCTGAAGTTTAATACAGCAGAGATAAAAGATAAAATGCTAACCAATAAAAAGTGCAAAATAGAGACAAAGGATGCCAAAAGATGTAGAAGGAATGCTGAATAATGGCAGAAGACCTAGCCCCAAAAGAATGTCCACATTATAGTTTTACACTACAAATGGTGATAGATATTTTCGGCAACTCAGCTAGATTAATCATGAATAGAATTGGGAGAAACGATTCTCATGAGAACAGATAACTAAAAGCCAACGAGGCAAGAAATTAATTGGCGGTTAGAATGTATTAAGATCCATATATAATAGGGTAGAAGCAAGATGTAAATGTCGGATCAAAGAAAGGACTTTATGTTTCCTGTCAGAGTCGAACAGATAGTGAGATTTCACCATCGAGTTCTAGTTATCTTGCACCAATCTCAAATATTAAACCATTTTATTCTTCTCTTTTCTTTTCATTTTTTCAGCTAATGGAGAACAAAGAAATAAATTGGATACACTGACAAATTTAGATCTCGACTCTTTTTCCTTTTTTTGGTTTTTTTGGGCTGCGCGAGAGGGGGGGGGGATGGGGAGGTTAAAAGAAACGAATGATTCATATTCGGTACTTATACAATGTTTAGGATATTTAATACATGAAGAACTCGATTTGAAATGTTGTCAACGAAAGAAGAAACAAACAGTGTTGGTTAAGATTGTTGGCCATGATAATAAGTGCAGGAAACTGTTTGTAAAGGGGGCAATTCATATGGATGCATAGTTTGTGGTCTTCAGAAAGACTATGAAGACCTTTCTGAGCAAACTATTTTTTGTCAACAACAGAAAGATAACATTCAGATTGCCCGTTATATTAACTATGAGATGAATAAAGACAGTGGCCAACACAAATGCTAGGTGCTAATTCCTAATTTATCTGAAGATCATTCCATTCTGTAGAAGGATCTTTCGTATGATTGTGAAATCAGTTTGGGCAAAGGTCTCCAAGCACCATGCACCAACACATGCAAGTACCTAACTTTTGGTTCCTGTTGGGAGTTTATCGTTTTTATAAAAGAGAACATGCGTAGTTTAAACTAAGTTCATCTATATTTGGTGTATTCCATACATGACACTAAGTACAAAGTATCAATGGTGCATAACCAAAAAGGAAATTCAAGATTGTAGAATTGGTATTTTGGTAGAATTAGTATTTTGGTACAAGTATAAACATAAAAGAAAACAACAATAAGGGTACAAATACACAATGCAAGGAGCATGGGAATAAAAGAAACAAGCAGAAATTCCAAGACATAGACGTCTTAAATCAGAAACTTCAAGTAGAACCTGATCTCATACTACAATATGAATACTTGGTATAAACGTGCTGCCACTGTGCTTAAAGAATTGTAAAAGATGAGAATGATAATAGGTCATTAAACACAAATAAATTGGTGGTATAATGAGCTCACCAACATCACCTAAGCAACGTGCTGGTTAAAACAGTTTGAACTCCTGTATAGTATACATATGAATAACTTTCAGACTCGTTACACCACCAGACAAACTAAGCAAAAATCAAAGATGACTATGGGCATAAAGCTCTAGTATTCTTCATGTACATGCTAGATATTGTAAATTTCCTAAAAATGGAAGTTATAGACACAACATAACGACTTTCAAAAAAAGTTTCCTATTTAAGTTACTCACCTTGAGTTTTGTACTTCTCATATATATGAGATAGCTCTTTGTAGTTTGATGTTGTCAAGCCACTGAACATGGAAAATAACTTTCAGTTAGCTAACAAAGAACGACTCATACACCTTACCATCAGACATCAACCCAATGAAGAAATTAATTATTCTATTAGAAGTACTGATCCCCTTGATCACAAGGGAAAAAATGTATGCACCAGAAATCAACAGTATAGAATACCATTTCGAGGCGACATTGACAATCAGAAGGACCTTCCCTTTAAATTTGCTAAGAGGAACATCATTCCTATCAATATCCTGTAGAAAACAAGAGAAAAATGTAACTGTCCAAGGCCAAAGTACAGAGTTCTCACTCTAGCTAAATTTAAGAAGAAACAGATTACGAAAGGGAAAATAACACCAAATCAAGAAATTGACAACCTGTATTTACTGATGCAGACACTGAATATAAAGTAGAAACTACAAAATTAAAGCCAACATAATATAATTTTTTTTGTCAAACTGATCGACGTATGAGTAAAGGAGTAAAAGTCGGTTAATCATAAAAGAGGTATTCAACCCTCAAAGTCTAATTAAGATAACACAGAAAAACAACTCAATCTTTTCTCAGACAAATCAGTTAAAGCTCCATCTAAATGTCCGATAAGAATTAAAAACAAGAGAAGTCCTATTCTAGAATAGATATAGAAATGAAAACAATACCAGCCTAATTCTTTGCACAGTGGATCATTTGTATATTAAAATCTTTTTGAACTCTGAGAACTTATTACTTCAAATCCTTTAGATACCGGGATAAAGGCAAACTTGACCTTAGAGTTCAAAACATAGCATTTTAAGTATTCAACTCAGCCTGCTTAGGTGTCTCCCTCTTCACAGTTTTTCCTGTCACTCCAACTGCTGGACTCAGGAAGAGGTGGGCATTTGGCAGACTAATTGGGGATTCAAACTCTGTCCACTTTTCTCCAATTTGAAAAATGAGCTGAACTACGTAGACCTAACTTCAAACATCTCCATCTCAAATTTCTAAGAATTCATAAGACCTTGCCAGAATCTAACTGGGGACTCATGTTACTGAGCAAAAGTTCAGCCCTATAAAATTGACACCAACAGCATCATTTGAAATACATCTAGTCTGTTTCTAGAATTACAGACACCAGAAAACCTCGAAGAAAAAAAGTCATTAATACTAACTCTAGGAAAAAAGACTACATAAAAAAAAAAAAAATGTCTTTTAAAGTACTCAAATGTAGATGGCAATAGCTACTACAAAAACATTCCAGAAGAAAGTTCTTGTCGGAAAGTAAAATTCAGCAAAATCATTACAAGTTTCAGTTATTTGATCATTATGCCATGGTTTACCACAAGTCTTCTTTGTTCAAAACCTAACTTAATCAATCCTCACTAGACACTCAAATTTAAGCACTAACCAATTAAAATCAGGTTTTCCCAAATAGTAATTTAATTGACAGCCACATGTTTGTATATACACCTTCTATCAAGTATCAACTCTATACTGTTGCAAATAGATACATAAAATTAAATAAACAAAAACAAAGAAATGAAAAGGAAGAGTTGTAGGTGATTAAGAAATTCACAACTTACCTTTACTGAGAAATCATATATGCTCTTTTCTGTGGCAGCTCTAGCATAATTGATTGTACTAAAAGATGAAGACTTCAACGAAAAGCCTGAAAGATTTGGAGACGGAAGAGAGAACCCGTGTTGGAAAAAAGCTGATTTTGAGGATCCAAAGTTGGTTTTGATTGATGAAGCAATAGAACCCATGGGGAAAACAGAGTTTGAAGTAAAGTTGAGCTTATTAGCCCGACTAAGAGTCTGCAGAGGGGCTGAAAAAACAGAAGAGAATGCCATTGAAGAAGACATCAAATTCACACATACAATTGAAAGAAGTTAGACACCTTCTTTTCCAAAGCTCCACCAACCGATTAACTACACAAACAAGAGAAATTGGAAGTTGGGATAGGGGAGAAGTGAAAAAAATACCGGACTTTAGGAGTGGAAGATGATGATCCACGTGGTTAATTTGCCTGCATTTCCATTTTTTGGTTATTGACTCCATTTATTAGGAAATTATACTTTGGCAACAAGGCTTAAACCTTTTCTATTTTTAGCATTAGATAAAAGCTCTGCTAGTACTACTTCTTCAATAGCATAGCTCTTTCTTTTTTCGGTCTCCTTTTGAAGGAGAGGCCTTCGTATTCCTAATCCGTTAGAGCTATTCATGTTCATCTTGACCCGCTGATCCGAAAACTCGCGCGAACCGATCCGATCAGAACCGAAAAAATAGGGTACCGAACCGCATTCTGAAAGCGAGTCGGGTAGAGGGTCACATTTCTGTGACCCGCCGGGTACATGACGCAGTCTATTTCGGGGGTAATTTTGTAAATTTGATTAATAAGATTTCATTAGAAGTAAATACTTATCAGGTTTATTGGTGGCCTCTCATATCTTCTTTTTCAATTACTTGTCTTTCTTTCCTTTTCTGCCTCAATCATATATTCCCTTCATATCTCTTGCTTCCTCATTTCTCACATTCGTGTCTATTGAAATATATTTTGCGATTTAATTATTGTTGCTATTGGCCTATTGCTACTTTTTAGTTTGTTGTTGTTATTGGGATGTAATATTGGATTATATTTTGTAACTTAAATTTAATTCCGGTTGTTGACTTAATGGTGAAATTAACTTGCTTAACTATGATTATTTAAATTTTTATGTTTCGTTACTGGTGAGGGTAGGGTACCCGGTCAACCCGACCATCTTTTGAAGGTACCCCGTAGGCTGGGTACCTGCTTTGTATGGACCGAGTAGAGCGTCGAAATTTTCTCGACCCGGTCAGTGAGGGTCAGGTACTTTTTTTAACTCATGGATCGGGTATCCCGTCCATGAACACCCCTAGTTAGGGCCGGATGACTTTGTTTGCCCCATCTTGGCAAATTGCATCCCCGCACATATTATGCCTTGAAGAGGATTTGAACTTTCATACTTTTTAGCACAAGATTTTGATTCTAAGAGTTTTGCCAACTCTTCGTAGTCTTCGTTTGTGATCCCATTTTCTTAACATCTCTATTATCTTAAAGGGATGAATGCCAAAATGAACTGCGTTGCCATTTTTATCCGGTTTCAGCAAGAAATTTTCCGTCTTTTGGGGATTTTTTTGGTCATTTCATTACTTGGAGTCTTGATATCTGTGTTTGCCTGGCTTGCCATTGTATGCCCTCCAACATTTTGTGTTCCATGTTTACCCTTTTGTCCTGGTTTTGATGTAATTAGGGCGTCTTATATGAGTTTTAATGATAATACTTTCTTGCCTATTTTGGTCAACTTCGCTTTTGTATTTTCTATATTTACTGTACCATCCCTGACCTTTGATGGGTGAAGCAATTTGCATTTCATATTTGCCTTTTGTCCTAGTTGCATTGTAATTTATTTACGTATGTGACTTTTTGTTTGATTGCCACTTATGTAGCTTGTTACTTAAAAAAGGATAATATGGGCTTCGTGGATTTTTTATACGTATTGTTTAGTTGTATTTTTTGTATTTATTACCTATGCTTTTTGGTGATATGTATGTTTTACCGCATTTATCCTATCATTTTCCACACATGCTGATTTGGACTTCTACTGATTTCACTTGCTTGTTCCTTATTTATTATTAAATGTTGATCTGTTAATTAATGTGTGATTTTATATATTATATTGCACTCATAATTGATGTGTGTTTTGTTTATGAGAATTTATCGTTGTGTTGTACTTTGTTCCCAAGCATTGTTGTTTAGAATTTGTTTTACACCTTTCCTTATTAGTTTTATTGCACGTTATTTCATTTACCATTTGAGCTTGGCCTTGCTTTTTTTTTTCCCCCCCTCTTTTGGTTCTATTTTCTTTGTGTTTTTGTCTCTTGATGAGTGGGCTTCCATCTTTGCTTTTGTTTTCTTCATTTTGATATTATCTGTTTTCCTCTTTTGTTCTCATATTTTTCAGTATGTTTGATATTTTGTTTACAAGATATTTTTCTGTACTCTTTTTTTTTTTTTTTGGTTGATATGACAACAAATTTATAGAATGAACAACTGCTCAATTCGACACTTGTGCAAGCTCTTTGAGCCATAGGGGAACAACAAAGTCCACTTAATTGCATCTTTCAAGCCAACAGCATAAATAGCTAACAAGCAGTTAAGCAATTATCATATTTTGGGGAATATGTGTACACCCATACAAAATGACAAATATAAAATAACAAACAAAAGTCAATGATATGTCATTAGATTTAGAAAAAAAAAAAGAACGAAATCCAACCAAGAATTTAAAATCACAGGGTTGGGTATTCAATAAGATTTTGACTCGTGAACTGGTTTTGAAAAGTGACTTTGTAAAGTATTTTCTTTTCGATTTATAGATAAAAAATATCATTGAAAATAGTCTATATAAGTCTAGAATATCTTCAAGTAAAATGTATCTATACAAAGTGACAAAACTATTAATGTATCACTAAATTTGAAAATGAAGAAACGGAATCCGATTAAGTACCTAAATTAGGAGGTTGGTGATTCACTATGATATTACCACATGGAGTGCCTTTGACAAGTCGTTATGGATTTATGAATTTGTAAATCATTTTCCCTTCAAGTAATGTAGCCAATTGACCATATTCTACAATCTTTTTCATTCAACTTTTACACCAACCTGTTGTTACTGGAATGTATTATTGTGATATCCTATCCTAGCCTTCTACTTTTATTAACAACAAAACTTTCCTAATAGATACAACTTCTAGAAGATTTAGCTTCCAACTACATCCACTAACTTTAGCCGAGGTTACAACCAACTCTCCAAAACAGTTTCTAGCAACAACACTGAAAACTAATCTTTGCTTGAATCTATCACACGAGCAACCAACATTGATTTTGAAGCAGTTAGAGTTAGCTATTGGGAACCAAATTATGCCTCAAAGTTGATGTTGTTTCTGTTGATCTCTTAATCTTCTTGTCCTTTGTCTTCACCTCTTTGAATTTAATCCATGCATATGTGGCTTTGGTGTGAAATAATAATTCCTAGTTGCAATGTTGTCGTAGGTACCAAAAATTAACAACTCTCAATTATACTGTAATAGTGGTGAGTACAGGTCGTCCCACAGAGAATGGAGTTCATTCTTGTGCTAAATGGAAAAAGGGGGTTTTTCTTGAATGCTTTTAAACTAAAATTAAAACAAGAAAATCAATAAATTGAAGAAAATTCGATGTAAGAAAAGCCTTGGTTTTGATCATATCCACCATGGCAATTTCATTAGTCGAACCTTGACACACAAGATAATTCAAATTTCATATCAAGCACTAATTGAAGAATTAACCTGAATTCCAATTCAAAGTTGATTCTTACTTCTTTTTAAAGTTGGTTAATTTTCAACACGAGATCCAATTGACCCTAACTATTAATTTAACCCAGACACGCGCCAAAGATCATTTTAATAGAAGCTTTAAAATCAATAAGAACAATTAGGTTAATTAAACATAAACACACGCGGTTATGCCAATTAGATGATTAATTTCCCTAAATTCAATAACAGTAATTGAGTAATTATCAAATTCAGTTGCTTCACAGATTGAATTAAGCACAAGCGGTTAAAACAATCTAGCTATAGATTAATTCTAATAACTTAATTATTCTGCAGCAATAATAAGTTAAAAAGAGCAATCTTGAATTTAATTGCAGAAAAATAATCAATGCCATTGACATATAATTGAATAAATTCAAGCACAAGAAGTCTCACAACTTTGTAGAATTGACCATGGTTTCAAATTCATCGACCAAGAAAAGGGTTTAGGCACAAGTGCCGTGAAAGAATAAACAATAATTTTCTAGTGAAAACCCTAGACAAAAGAAAATAAAAGCGTCGAGCTCTTTCTCTCCCCCTAAATGGGATATTTATAATGAGTACTTAGGGTTATAATTAAGATCTATGGATAAGAACGTGAAACCAGATGAAAAAGAGTCCAACCGGGCGAAGAAATCTATCAAAAACTAAAAAATACGGCATTTTGCTGTTTTGGGCGCACATGCGCTGCCGATTTTGGGCGCATGTCCGTGCAAGGTAGTGCTGAAAAGTTTGTCTTGGTCCCAGTGCACATGCGCTGCACAACCCTAGCGCATGTGCGCTAGGCTTCACTTTCGGTTTTGATTTTGACCTTGATGCTGATCGAATTTGGCAAAACTCAAAGAATAAAAGTTGTATCTCTGGATGTCTTAGATTTCTAAATAATCTTGATTCACCTCAATTGGAGCTCAGATAAGAAAGGTATACTCAATCTACCAAACTATGTCAGAATCGCTCCTCCCCAGTACACATTTTCTAACTTTACAATTTTGAACAAGATTCGTATAGAATCATGGAAAACTCAAAACACGAAAGTTGTAGAAATCTTCAATATCTTTCCAAATCATCCAAAATCATCTGAATCGGGGCTTGGAATCAAATGTTATGCTTGAAATACAAAATAGCATCCAAAATGGCTTTATACTCGTGCATGTTCCGCCCTTAGCATTTTCTTTCATCTTTTCCATCTTTTTCAGCTTTTTTTCACTTTAACCCTACAAAAACTAAGAATAACCAAATTAAACTCAATAAGAACTCAAATCTGGCTTACAACACATAAAAACGTGATAAATGACATATAAAATATGGCACAATTATGAACTTATCAAATTACCCCATACTTAACCTTTGATCGTCCTCGATCAAATAGATAAAATTAGAACATTTAAGCTTAACAAAATTTCACTCAACATATTCTCTCAAATATCCACATAAATAATCAATAATTAATCCAGCAATCAGAGTAGTCTATGAACCCAAGAGGTCAAATGTTAATAAGAACCAAAACATGAAATTCGTGTGTATGTGTGTATAGCCATTCAAAAATTTAGATTTGAAAATATCTAGATTAAATCATGAAGACCCTCAAAATTTTTCTAAACACCCCATAGTTCACTCTTCTTACACCCCTCCACCAATCTAGACAACCGATTCAATTTAAATTTACGTAGGACTTTTAGTGGTACTATAGATTAGGCTATTAGTTAGCCAAAGAAGGAAAAGGATATAGCAAATAAGAACAAGAGCTTTATAATAATGGTGGCCACACATTAAAATAAAACTTCTCTTCACATGCAAAATATCAAACATCCACAACCCCACACTTGAGTAACAAACACCCATGAAGAATTCTGAACAACCAAACATGCTAACCTCCTCTCGGACATATATACATCACATCATCATTTCGTTTTTCTATGTCCGCTCACAGTACGGGTACCAGTGGTAGGCACTACCCGCAATAAATAAATACGCAGGTACCAAAGATGGGCACTACCTGCAACTACAGAAACTTCCATATTCATTTGTTTTTCAAAATTTTTTTCCAATACCCCATTTTGCTAAAAAAATGTACATCACTCACTTCTCATAAACTTCCACCTTTATATCCCCTTAACAAATAATGTGCACCATAAGCTTTTAAGGGGAAAACTTAGGATAAAACAATGAATAGAACATTAAGCTCAATAAGGGTAGGTAAATTGAGTTTAAGTGAAAGAAGCTGAATGATGATTCTCTTCACAAGAATAAGACTCAAATAAGGTACTTAGAAATAAATTGTTAAAATGGTTGGCTAGAAAGGCTCAACAAGGGAAAAAGGTACTACCCTCATATTTAAACTAAATCGGGTCGTCTACGAATTAACTTTGAAAATGTAATAAAGTGGGACGAGTTTTTGGGATGCAACATAATTGAGTCTACATAAATTTCTCTAAATATCCCAAATCAAAAATTAAAGCATGGCTTAGTGCTCAAAAATCTTGAAAATCATGGATGGAAAATATTAACATCGACTACTCATTCATGCATGGTTCAATTAATGATTTATTATGCAAAAAAATAGAAAAAATACGTTAAGTGAAATTTTTTGAAAATTTCAAAAAATGGTCAATTAGTCCACAAAAATTTTCAAAAATTTTAACAAACTCTCAGATCAAAGGAAAAGACAAAATCAAATTGCAGCAAAATCGAGCTCTTACACCAAACAACTTAAAAATCCAAATAACTCCCACCCTACACTTAATAATAAGCATTGTCCTCAATGCAAAAATAAAAGCATAAAATGGGAAAAAAGAAAGCTTCTCTGGATTGAATTCGCATTTGGAGCAGTATTCACTATAAATATCCCCTTGTCGCGAAAGAAAGTTGGATTAACACTACACAAACCAAAACAAGACATTAATAATTCCCTTGAGACAATAAGGAAAACAAGAATATTGTAGAAAATAATCCTACAATAATCAAGAAAAAACTTACTCCCTTAAGGGAATACATAACAAAAATAAACGAAACACACGATTATGAAAATAAACCTAAGCAATACAAAATAAACTAACTAAAATGAAACCTAACTAACGAAAATGTCTAAAAAAATAACTACTCAAAGAATCTAGGAAATCATCTGCCATGAATATCAAATAAAGAAAACGGCCCAAAACATAGGGCATAAAAACTCAAGGAGCATGGGGGCCCTAAATCCTGCGGAAAAGGAGGAAAAGGCAGAAATGTCAATAGGTCCTCTCCTCAATCCTTTTCAAAGGACCATTTTATTAGTTTAACTTATCGATGCAATCGATTTTCCAATTAACAACGAAATTAAAATATGCTGTCCTTTCAAACTAAAATAAGCAAAAATAAAGTTGCAAAACATTAAATAATGGAACGAAATTCAAATAGACATGGGTGAGGTTGCCTTCCATGCAAAGCCTTTGTTTACTGTCGTTGGCTCGACTTGATGCTCTTTCACACAATTCAAGTAACTCCCATGTTAAGGAGTCCAAGGATCTTCCGCTTCACTGTTTTCACAAATGATGGATTCAATCTCCTTTGCTCTTTTAGAACCCGAAAAAGTTGCTCTTCTTGTGAGTTGCTAAGTTAACTTGAGATTATCACCCTCTTCTTATCCTTCAAACATATGTATTTAAGGTGACCAGGAAGGCGATTGTAATCCGGAATTGTTTCCTGCACAATAGATAACTTCAATTCCTCGTTAGAAAGTGAGAAAGCATTAGGACCACCATTACTTATTTCCTAAAACAAGTCCTTATTCTTTTCGTGTCCACCTCTTGATTATTGGTATGGTCATGAATTTCCTGTATTGGAGGCTTACACACATCAATTCCCAAAACAAGTTTAGTGTGGTCAGACGGTTCAACATCATCATAAATGCTAAACTTAACACTTGTATCTCCAATGTTGAATTCCATACTAAGAGTGCCATTAAAAACATCTATCTTAGTTTGGGAAGTAGCTAGAAATGGTCTTCCTAATAAAATAGGAGCATTAGAATCACCTTGTTCCATTTATAGAACTTAAAAATCAGTAGGAAAAACTAGACTTCCCACTTGAACTAAGATATCCTCTACAATTCCCTTAGGATAGGCTAAAGATCTGTCAGCCAGCTGAATTACCACACCAGTTTTATTCAATGGTCCAACTTTCAATGCATCATAGACAGAGTATGGCATTACATTAATAGATGTACCTATGTCCAGCATGGCTTTTTCAAAATGTGTATTTCCTATCTTACAAGGAATAGAGAACATACCTGGGTTCTTAAGCTTTTCAGGTAGGGATTTTTGAATAATAGACAAGACATTCCTCCTAACCTCTACCTTTCTAACTTTCTTCTCCTTTTTCTTTCATTTGTGGGTACACAATTTCTTCAAAAAATTAGCATAATGAGGTATTTGTTTAATAGCGTCTAATACTGTATAAAGGAATATTTACCTCGCACTTGCGAAACGTATCATATAACTCTTTGTTGGAATTTTCCTTTGAAAACTCTGTCAATGCCTCGAGGAATGGGGGTGTGGGCTTATATTCTGGCCATATAGGAACATCTTTGTCTTCACTGCCGCTGCTTCTCTTTTTGCTTGGGCCAACCTCTTTTTCAGCTTTGGTCTCCTTCTCCTCGGCCTTAACACGTTCAGGAACTATGTTGCTTTGCACTTCAACCTCTTTACCACTCCTCAACATAATTGCAATCACGTTCTCCTTGGAGTTGATGATTGTTTGAGACGGCAATTTTTTAGAATTCTGAGATTCCAACCGGTTAATTGCAGTCACCATTTGTCCCATTTGGTGCTGTAACTGCTAAATACTGGCCTTGGTATCCTGTTGTAATTGAATAGTATTATCAGTTAAAGCATTCAACCTTTCTTTTAAAGACTTACCGGACTGATTGTTCAAGAAGCTTGTTGTCTTTGAGCAAATGGTGGCTACTGTATGGTTGGAAGTTCTGTTGATTCTGTTGAGACTGAGGTTCTACTGGAATACCGTATCTCAAATTAGGATGATCCCTCCATCCAGAATTATACGTATTCGAGTAGGGATCATAATTTGGTTGTGATTTCCCTGGGAATCCTCCCACTGCATTTACTTGTTCTTGGCTTCGTCTTGTAATGTGGGGCACATATCTGTCGAGTGTCTCTCATTTGAGCATATACCACAAGGTTGTGTAGCTGTTGCTATTCCTGAAGCCAACTGTCAAACTAGCCATTTGTTGTTCTAAAGATGAAGCATTTACCTCGTTCACGTGTTTGAGAGGTTGATCACGGCGTGTCCTGAACTTTTGAGAACGTGCGATTATATTCGATATAAGTTCTCAAGCAGCGTCTATGGTTAAATTTTCTAACACCCCTCCACTTGTGGTGTCGACCATGTTCCTTTCGTTCGGCAACAAACCTTCATAGAAGTATTGAATTAATAAGGAGTTCTTATCTGATGATGTGTGGACAGCTTGCACATAATTTCTCGAAGCGCTCCCAATACTCATACAAGGATTCTTCATTGAACTGCCTTATGCCACAAATTTCCTTGCGAATATTCTCAGTCCGAGAAGATGGAAAATATTTGGCCAAGAATAGTCTGTTCATCTGCTCCCAAGTTGTGATACTACCCGAAGGTAAATCGAACAGCCAATCCTTTGCCTCATCCTTGAGCGAGAATGGAAATGCTTTCGACTTGATATGCTCATCTGACACTCCGGTGGGTCTTATACTTGTGCAAACTACATGGAATTCCTTAAGATGCTTGTTCGGATCTTCATTCGGTAATCCATGAAAAGAAGGTAATAAATGGATTAGTCCAGATTTTAATTAAAATGTGACATTAGCATCTAATTCTGGATATGTAATGCATAAAGGTTGTTGGAGTAAAGTAGGCGCTGCTAATTCTCTCAAAGTCCGTTGCGCCATGTTCGTCTGCCCTTGATCTTCCTTATTACCTGCAAAGAGCTAGTGTTATAATTAAATAATTATTCTTCCCCTAACTGTCTTTCTCGTAATTCATTTCCCAATTTGCGAACATTCTCTGTATTTTCGGACCAAATTGAAATTCAACTTGTCTAGCAGATCGCATCACTGGCATACACAATTAGCAGAAGAATAATAATAAAAATAAAAAAATAAAAAATAAAACTGAAATAAACTGCACAAAAATAATTCAAACCGTTCTCCTGCAACAGTGCCAAAATTTTGGTGTGAAATAATAATGCTGAGTTGCAATGCTGTCGTAGGTACCCAAAATTAACAACTCTCAATTATACGTAATAGTGGTTATTACAGGCCGTCCCACAGAAAATGGAGTTTACTCTTGTGCTAAATGGAAAAAGGGGGTTTTCTTGAATGCTTTCAAACTAAAACTAAACAAGAAAATAATTGAAGAAAATTCGATGTAAGAAAAATCTTGGTTTTGGTCATATCCACCATGGCAATTTCATTAGTCGATCCTTAACACACAAAATGATTCAAATATTTTCATATCAAGCACTAATTGAAGAATTAACCCGAATTCGAATTCAAAGTTGATTCTTATTTCTTTCTAAAGTTGGTTAATTTTCAACACGTGATCCAATTAACCCTAACTATTAATTTAACCTAGACACGCGCCAAAGATCAATTTAATAGAAGCTTTAAAATCAATAAGAACAATTAGGCTAATTAAACATAAACACACGCGGTTATGCCAATTAGATGATTAATTTCCCTAAATTCAATAACACTAATCGAGTAATTATCAAATTCAGCTGCTTCACAGATTGAATTAAGCACAAGCGATTAAAACAATCTAGCTATAGATTAATTCTAATAACTTATTTATTCTGAAGCAATAATAAGTTAAAAAGAACAATCTTGAATTTAATTGCAGAAAAATAATCAATACTTGACATATAATTGAATAAATTCAAGCACAAGAAGTCTCACAACTTTGAAGAATTGACCATGGCTTCAATTCCCTTGACCAAGAAAAAGGTTTAGGATCACAAAGTGCCACGAAAGAATAAACAATAAATTTCTACTGAAAATCCTAGCCAAAAGAAAAAAAAGTGTCAAGCTCTTTCTCTCACCCTAAATGGGGTATTTATAATGAGTACTTAGGTTACAATTAAGGTCTATGCATAAGAAAGTGAAACCTGGTGAAAAGAGTCCAACCGGGCGAAGAAATATGTCAAAAACTAAAAAATACGTCATTTTGCTGTTTCGGGTGCACAGGCCCTGCCTATTTTGGGTGCTTGTACTCCCTAGGCAGTGCTGAAAAGTTTGTCTTCTGGTCCCAACGCGCATGTGTTGCACAACCCCAGCGCATGTGCCCTAGGCTTGACTTTCGACTTCGATTTTGACCCTGATGCAGACCGAATTTGGCAAAACTCAAAACATAAAAGTTGTAGCTCTATGTCTTATCTTTCCAAATAATCTTAAATCACCTTAATTGGAGCTCAGATAAGAAAGGCATGATCAATCTACCAAATTATGTCAGAATCGCTCCTAGTAGTTCGATCGCCGGTACACAGTTTCCAACTTTGCAATTTTGAACAAGTTGCGTATAGATCGTGGAAAACTCAAAACACAAAAGTTGTAGAAATCTTAAATAGGTTTCCAAATCATCAAAATCATCTTAAGCGGGGCTTGGACTCGAATGTTATGCTTGAAATACAAAATAGCATCCAAAATGGCTTTACACTTGTGCATGTTCCGCCCTTGGCATTTTCTTTCATCTTTTCCATCTTTTTCGGCTCTTTTTCACTTTAACCCTACAAAAAATAATAATATCCAAATTAAACTCAATAAGAACTCAAATCTTGCTTACAACACATAAAAACGTGGTAAATAACACATAAAATATAGCACAATTATGAACTTATCAGGCTTATTTGACTATGCAATTTATAGTGGACTCTTTATGATTGAAACATGCATTGTTCATGTTCTTCCAGATTTGCTAGATAATCTGTGCAGTTAAAGTATCATAGTCTTCTTCTTTTCCTTATTTTGACTGCTTCTGTAACTAGTGGGCTGCCCTACCATCTGTAGAAGTCACTCCTTGCATCCCTTAGCCCATGCCATTGGATTGGAGCTGGTTTCCAAACCTATTCTGCCTTACCACAATGAAATATTATATGTTCTAAGGTTTCTATATCATCTCCACAATCTTTTCTTGTCCTTCTATAAAGGACTTCATTGCTAGGAATGATTCTATTTAAATATTTCCACAAAATATTCTTGAATTTTTAGTTTATCTAGGTTCCAAACGAATTTTCACATCTACTGTTGTTATTTCATTCTGCTCGGCTCTCCATCTACTGAGCTTCTTCTCTTTCAGATCTCTTTCTCTTTTTTTTTTAGCTTCAGTATATCTAGAATTCACTGCGTAGCTACCTGTTAAGGAATGACACATATATCACCTGTCATTTCTCCTTGAATAGCTTCTTGGGATTTTGAGAATTTGATCCAAATAAGATTGAATGAAGGTTTCTTGAATCACCTCCTTATTCCATTCAGATCCCCTTATTTTTTGGTTTACTCTAGAGGACATGTAAATGCAGAAGTTTGGAATTTTGAGGTCTTTTGGTTATTATATTCCCTCCTGCTACTCCTAGAACCCATATATTTCCCTAGATTAGAGTAGTTTTTCTATCACCAACACTTTTCCTCATACCACCTTATAATAATGATCTTGCTTTGTAGACACTTTTCCAAAACCAAGAAGCCCCTTAGACACAATGGATATAAGTAGAGAAATATAAAGATATTACTTAGGTTTGAGCACCTTGCTGACTACCAAATTAGGTTTGGTCATGAACCTTCAAAGTTGTTTTGCCAAGAGTGCATCATTGAACATCTGAATATCTCTAAACCCTAAGTCTCTCTTCTTTTTACTGTCAATCAACTTAGACCATTTGATTTGGTGTAGCTTTGCTTTATTTTCCATTGAACCTCACTAGAAATTTGCCATCAAATTGCTAATTTCCTTGCAGAGCTTCTTTGGTAATTTGAAACATGACATCACATATACAGGCATAGACAAGGTAACTAATTCGAGAAGAGTTAGTTTTCTTACTAGGTTGAGTCAGAAATTTACCTTTCTAGTCTTGTACTCTTTTATGAACTCTATCCTTCACAGCACCAAAAACTTGATGTTTGGAGACCTTGAGTGACCATAGGTAGTCCCAAATTGCTCCACA
Organism: Cinchona pubescens; assembly: GCA_025175665.1. NCBI lineage: Eukaryota > Viridiplantae > Streptophyta > Magnoliopsida > Gentianales > Rubiaceae > Cinchona > Cinchona pubescens. Next base: position 985,695 of record JANKKI010000092.1, read on the forward strand.
CATTTCACATTCCCTAGTATTGAGCATTTTTTTTCTTTTACTTCATAAGTTGTGTTTTTACTGAAAAACACTGAGGATTTGTCTAGGTTAACAAGTTGCCCTGTAGCACTTTGATATTTACCAATTACAACCGTTACCTCCTTAGCTTCCTGCTAAGTAGTGTTACAAAAAAAAAAAAAAAATTGAATCATTAGCATAAAAAAAGTGTGATATTCTGGGCCATTTTTCCTGATTTTTAGACTTGTAATGTTGTGTTCCAAGCAAGCATGGTTTAGTAAACTTGAAAATCCTTCTACACAGATAATATAAATGTAAGGGGGGATCTTGCCTAATCCCTCTGGAGGGTTTGAGATAACCAATCTTGCTACCATGAAGGCAGTAAACCTATAGGAAAAAGAAGAAACACAGGTCATGATTCAATCAATCTATCATTTACAAAAGCCCATCTTGTTAGTGCTCAAAAAAGATTATTGTACCCTGTCATATGCTTTAGCCATATCAAGCTTCAACACTAGAGTATCGTCTTTTCCATTTTTCTTACTTTCAAGTAGTGAGGACATTCATAAGCCATAATAACATTATTTAGAAGTTGTCTACCAACAAGAAAATCATATTGGTTTTCACTAATACGGAGCTTAAGAATAGACTTTAATCTATTTGCAAGAATTTTAGAAATGATCTTATAAAGGACATTGCAAAGAGCAATAGGTTAAAACTCAGTAAGGTTAAGAGGAACTTGTACCTTACGAATAGGATTAACAATAGTTTCATTAATGGAGTTGAGAAGCATAACAATATTATCACCAATAATATGCCAATTTTTTTAAAAAAAGTCATACCTTCTGGACCAGGAGATTTGTCTGGATTCATGGAAAATAAGGCTTTTTTTACGACATCTCTTTTGCTTCCATAGGTTTGATAAGGACTTCATTGATCTGACTGGTTATCTTGGCTGGTATTCCTTCAATATATCTTCAAATTGAGATGGTTGAGCTGCAGTAAAGAGTTTATTATAATAATTAACAATCTTACTACCAATGACTTACTCAAAGTTGCGAATCCTCTCCATCCCCGGACTATAAACTATTGATAGTATTCCTTTTCCTACGAGAGATCACACAGAGGTATTCCTATCCCTTTCCCATAACTAGGTGTTTCTTGCTTTTTGGCTCCATGAAAGCTCTTCATCTCTGTAAGACCAACTAAGCTCCAACATCAATTAAGCTTTCCAACCTAGATCTGAGAAGACTAGTAGTTTGATCTATTCCGTTAGTTTATTGATTTTGCTATCAGTTCTACTATGTAGGTTCCTATTATAGTTAAGAAGAGCAATCCTACATGATTTTATTTTGTCAACTTCTCTAAAGAATTTGGAGCCTCCTTTGTCGCTTTTCCAGGTGACAGTTCTTGATCATTCCCTCTATTTCTTTATGTTGTAGCCATTTTTATCAAAAAGCAATTTTCTTTTCTTTTTAACTTCTCAAAATTTAGTGGTCACCATCTTTATAACATGATCAGAAGCATCAATAGAAATATAGGTACAAGCATCTTTATCAAAGTATTGGTTCCATTTAGCAAAGCAAAGAAACATAATCTAATCTTTGTTTCATCTCCATTTCACCCTTCTAATTATTACTCCTAGCCCAAGGGGCATAGTAAAACCTATGTCTACCATTCATTTTAAGAAATAAACCTCTTGAATTCATAAAAGACCAGTCCTCTCTAACTCTACCACCCTATTTCTCTTCATTGGAGATGATATCACTGAAGTCCCCTCCTATTATTCAGTAATGCCCTAGATAACTTTTGTTGTTCGAATTACCTTCCATGTCTCCTTCCTAATACTATCTTTTGTGCTTGTATAAACACCAATGAACCACCAAGGACTGTTAAACTCATCAAAATCGGTGGATTTTAACTCCTCTAGTGAAGCTAGTAGAGGAGATTTCTATGAACTTAGTATTATTGTTCCAAAAAAGAGCCATTCGTCAATATTTTCTAAAAGCATCAACTACAAAAAAAATCATCAAACTTTATTTTCCTCTTAAATTTACCCAAAAAATATTTTTCATAATTTGTCTCACAAAAAGATCCATATCTAGGGAGTAGAGGGCTATAGCCTTCTTAAATAGGGAAATTGTCATGGAGCTCCTAACCCCTTGGTAATTCCACACCAATATCCTCATTGATAGTTGGGGGACATATTAAGGAAGGCCCCCTCTACTCTTGTACTTTGAGAATCTGGTTGAACTTGTTTGTCTAAAACTTTCCCTTACTTCACTATCCCAATTTCCTCTAAAGACTCTTTTAGCTCTTGGTCCAACAAATAAATCTTCCATTTATAAGTCTGGTCATCTACTAGCATGGCATTTGTCTTATCAGCAAGAGGTCTAGTGTCCTCTACTTTGCATGTCCTTTTTTTCATTTTTTTCTGCACCCTCTTGATGGATTGCTTATATATTCACATTATCCATTATCATGTTATCCATATTCATGGCATCAATTTTTAGTTCTGTTGTTGTATTTTTCCTCGAATACATTTTCTCCTCTGTCTGTTGGTTGTTCACACCTTTCAGCAATTATGGGGGGCAATTTTGTGTGTTAATGTTCTATCGCTTCTATTCCCAATAGCTTTCTTCTGGGTTTTCTGTTTCAATTTCTGCTTTTTTTCTTATTCCATCCCCATATAACATGTTCCTATCAACCTTCTTTACAAATTGCATTTTATCCTCTAGTGTAGTTTGTGGAACGTTCATTATCATGTTGGTTCGGCTATTGGTTTTTTCCACTGGGAGAGTGATTTTGTTCCCGTAGTGATTTAATAGTTTCCTCTCTCAGATCATCACTCAACTTAGAGTTAGCATTAACAGGAATCTGACTGTTTGTTTTTTACTTTTTAGCCTTCTTACCCTTCGGTTTTTATGAGCATATTTTTCTCTTCAGGCCTCTATTAGCCTTCAACTATCTTCTGAATTGAGGTTCTTTATCCTATTTAAATCTTTTCCCAAATGCATGCAAACTTTCTCTGAATGCCCTATAATTCCACAACAGCAAAAAAAATTTGTGCATTTTTTGTATTTTAAATTAACCCAAAATTTTCCCTTTGAGGTTGATCAATCCTCCTTTGGATAGTGACTTAGAGATATTGATATCTACTTGCAATTTCATATGTTTCCCTTCCATACTACCCCTAGAAGGAATCATCACTTCTTTAACAACATGAAACATTAAGCCAATTTTCATCCCAACATTTTTAGAATACCAATGAAGAGGTACACCCTAAACCTAGACCCAAAATGGAGATAATTTAAAGATATCCTCATTCTTTTCTAAGCCTTTCTCTCAATCCTCAAGCACAAGTAGCTGATTATCAAAAAGCCACGGACTATCACTGAAAACACTATGCACATCATTTGCATTACTGAAGCTAAATTTGAAAAAAGTTTGCCCCTAGTTCACTTACCTGATGTTTTTTAGGAGCTCCCCATACTTGATTGGTGTAGTTTCTAAGCACAAAAAAATTACCTTTTTCTCACCTATCACTTTTCCCAATATACTATTTCTATTGTTAGAAATCCCTTGAACCACATCTCTTTGATGATAGCAGCTCCCCATTTCTATGTTAGATAGAGACACCTGTGTAAGCTCTTTGAGCCATAGGGGTACAACAAAGTCCACTCAACTACTTCTTTCAAGCCTACTGCATAAATAGCTAACAAGTAGATAAGCTATAATCATATTTTGGTATGAGTAAACCTATACAAAGTGACAAATATAAAGTAACAAACAAAAGCAACTGATATGTTATTAGATCTAGCAAGAAAGGAATGAAATCCGAGTAAGGATCTAAATCACAGGGTTGGGTGTTCAATAGGATTTTAATACATGAACTGACTTTGGAAAGTGGCTTTGAAATGTGGTTTTATAAAGTATTTTTCTTCATTTGGTTCATAGATAAAAGAGATCATTGATAACTGTCTACTTAAGGAAAGAATATCTTCAAGGAGTGCATTTATATAAAGTGACAAAGTGACAAAGCCACTAATGTATCACTAAATCCGAAAAGGAAGAAACAAATTCCAATTGTCTAAAATTAGGGATTTGGTGATTCACTATGATATTGCCAGATGGTATGCCTTTGTCAAATGGTCCTGGATTTATGATCTCGTAAATCATTTTGCCTTCATGTAGCCAATTGACCATCTTCTACAATATTTTCATTTAACTTTTCAACCAACATGTTATTACTAAAATGTATTATTATCGTATCCCAGCCTTTTATTTTTGCTAACAACAAAACTTTCCTAATAGATACAGCTTTCAGAAGATTCAGCACCCAATACATCCATTAACTTTTGCCGAGATTGCCACTAACTCTCCAAAACAATTCCTAGCAACAACACTAAAACCTGATGTTTGCTTCAATCATTCACAAGAGCTGATGTTGATTGATCCAAAACCTTATTTTGATGATGACATAAGCACTAAACTCTGAAAACAAGCTGTGCAGGTCTGCTATCTTTTCTGTTGGAAACAGGGTGTTCGGACGCAGTACACCGTCCAAACTATGTCAGTTTTCTAACACGAATAGCAGTGTCTGATACATATTCACTCGGATGCATTTCACCATCCGAACAGACCGGCAGAAAGCAAGTTTCTTAATGCTCCTCTACAGACGCATACAACTGTCCGAACAAAGCATACTTTGGACATAAAGACCATTTGAAACTCAGTCCAGACGATGAAACAGATGCATGCACTGTCGTCCGAACGATATCCTTCACCGACTACACTTAGATCGGACGCTGTGTCGAACGGATCATCAAAATCTTAGACGTCCGAACCTTAACAGCTAGTTTTTGTGCATTTATTATTGAGCCGTTTGGAAGTAGTTACAACCACCATTTATTACTCCTATAAATACCTGCTCTATTGTTCTGTAAAATCCATCTAATACAGCACATAGATTGAATACAAGCCTTAGAAAAGAGGAATTTAGTACAAATTGGCTATAGTGCTATATTGTACTAGTGTGCAGCTTAGAGTGCAATTCAAAATTTTGAATGGAGTGATAATCTTGTACAAAAGTGAGGTTGTGAGTAAAATTCTTGGCTCAACTAAAAGAGTTTTAGTGTGAGCAAGAATTTCCCTACTTTATAAAGATTATTGGCTCACCAAGTGTGTGAAGCATTCTAGTGGATTAATACTTCAAGCGTGTTAGCTTGGGAGCATTGGTTGTTTAATTTTATCTCATAGTTTCTTCACATTCCTTAAGTTTCGTTGATTCTATCTTCATTATATTATTTGTTAGTTGAAAAATCTCAATAAGTTTAATCTTTCTAAAAGTTTTCTTTGAAACCTAATTCACCCCTCCTCTTAGGTTGCTTTGGGACCAACAATTGGTATCAGATCTTGGTTTCATTTTATTGCTTAAATTTCTTTTGAGAAAAGATCTATTATGGCAACCAACAAAATGCTCTATTTTTTGAGGGTCAATCCATAACTAGGCCCCCTTTGTTCAATGGGGCAAATTTTATTAGTTGGAGAGATAGAATGAAAATATTTTTGCAATCTATTGATATTGACTTGTGGTATGTTGTAAATGAAGGTCCCTTTGAAACTACCATCATTGATGATCATACAAATAGAAGAAGAGAAAAGATAAAGGATGAGCTCACTCCACAAGACAAGGCAAACTTGAATTTAAATGCAAAAGCCATGAATGTGCTATGTAATGCCTTGGATGCTAATGAATCAACTCGTGTCAAGGGATACATTTCTGCTAAAGAAATTTAGGATAAATTGAAGGAAATCCATGAAGGGTGCGACGATATTCGTGAGCAAAAGAAATCCTTACTTGTTGCCAAGTATGAGTCCTTCAAGATGGAACCACATGAAAATATTGACAAAATGTATTGTAGGTTCAATGACATCATTAAGGATCTTGAAGCCTTGGGTAAGGAGTATTCTTTGGGCCTATGAAAAGAATAGAAAAATCTTGAATGCTTTATCCAAAGAATAGGAGGCCAAAACAATCGCTATAGAGGAGGCCAAGAATTTAAATTCTATGCCTATTGAATCACTAATCAACTCTCTTACTTCTTATGAATTGAAGTTGAAGGCCAAAGTGGTGGATGATGAAGAAGCAAGACCAAAAAGGAGCATTGCATTAAAGACCTCTCAAGAAAAGGATGAAAATGACTCCATCAATCTTGAAGACGAAGATCTTGATGAAGGAGATCTTGCACTCATCACCAAAGAATTTCTTAAACATTACATCAACAAATGAAGAATGAGAAGAGGTGGAGCTACCAATTCAAATAATTTCAAAGGGAAGCCTAAGCTAGAAATGAAGAAGCAAAATGAAAAGTGCTTTGAATGCGGTCAACTCGGACACTTTGCAAATGAGTGCCCTTCCAAGAAAAAGAAAGAAGGAAGAAAGCCCCGCTTCAACAACTTCAAATCACATGGGATGAATGCAATCATTTCGAAGGAAAAATTGAAGAAGAAATGGAGTCGGCACAAATGGCCTTTATGGCCATTGGAGATGATGAAGTAAAATCTAACTATGACTCCAATGACTCCAATGGTGAAAATGATCTTGAAGCTTTCATTTTAAAATTGCATGATAGCTTAAAGGAATCATATGCTAGAAATAAGGAGTTAGTGAAGAAATCAAATTCTTTATTTAATGCTAACTCTAAACTTGTGAATGAAAATAATAGGTTATTACAAGAAAATAGTGACTTGAAGAAAAGAATGCATGTGAGATCAAAGGTCAAGGAAGAACAAGCCTCCTTGAAGAAAAGGTTGGATGATTTGAATGTTCTCTTGACTAGAAAAAGGGAAAATGTTGTTGATTTGAAAAGAAATAGAAATGTATTAATCAACAAAAATTTTATCATGTTTAGAAGGGATGACTTATTTTTTGTAAAATCAAAATCCTCTTTGTATGGAAATAAAAATATTATTTGTAAATATTGCCTAAACAGCATGGACATGTCAAGAATATGTGTTATGTCAAGAAAAATAAGAAACTTGGAATGAAAGTCGTATGGATTAATAGCAATGTCACTAACTCTAATGGACCCAAGAAAATATGGGTACCAAAAGTTATCAATTGATTTGTTGTGTAGGTACTTAACATCACTAACAATGCTAAGTGGATGCTCAAGGCACATGACAGGTGATGCTTCTCTCTTCCCAAACCTCAAATCAAAAAATAGTGGAAAAGTAACATTTGGGGATAACAATAAAGCAAAATCAATTGGCATTGGTGATGTAGGTAAAAATGGTGAAACCTTGATAAAGAATGTGCTTCTTGTTGATAATTTGAATTAAAATTTATTGAGTGTAAGTGTACTTTGTGATAAAAATTTATATGTGTTATATATACCAAGCATGAATGTCTTATTCTTGATAAAAATCATGTTGTTGTATTTAAGGGTGCTAGGCACAATGATGTTTATGTGATTCACCTTGACAAACATTAGTAATAGCAATGTAAAATCTCTTACAGCTTCCATAGATGATCCTTGGCTTTAACATAGAAGACTTTGTCATTTTAATAGGGATTTAATTGAAAAACTTGCTAAGAAGGAATTGGTGAGAGGTTTGCCAAAACTAAAGTTTTTGAGAAATAAAATTTGTGATGCATGCCAATTTGGTAAACAAAATGAAGTTTCCTTTAAATTAAAGAATTATGTGTCTACTTCTAAACCTCTAGAATTGTTGCACTTAGACTTGTTTGGACCAACTCAACATGCTAGTTTTGGTGGTTGTAAATATGCTTTTGTGATTGTGGATGACTATTCGAAATATACTTGGGTATTATTTCATGTTCACAAAAATGAAGCTTTTGAAAAATTTGTAAAATTGTTTTTAAAATTCAAAATTTGTTGAATTTAAAGATCACTCGATTCAGAAGTGACAATGGTGCCGAATTTAAATTTGGAGGCTTTCCTGAATTTTGTGATCACTACAGTATTTCAAGAAACATAACATGAATTTTTGGTTGTTAGAGTTCCTCAACAAAATGGTGTTGTTGAAAGGAAAAATAGAACTCTTCAAGAAACCGCTAGAACTATGAGTACTGAATGCATTTACCACAATATTTTTGGGCCGAAACTATTAACACGGCTTGTTATGTCATGAATTGAGTTTTATTGAGATCCATTTTAAACAAAAATTCTTATGAACTCCTACTTTGCAAAAAACCCGTTGTGAGTTATTTTAAAGTTTTCGGTTGCAAATTTTTTATTTTAAAAATCAAAGAAAATCTTGTCAATTTGACAAAAAATTGGATGAAGGAATTTTTCTAGGATATTCTAGTGACAAGAAAAGATATCGAGTATACAATCGAAGAACGCTCTTGATTGAAGAAGTTGTACATGTTACATTTGCTGAAGCTAATGATTTCATCTCAAAGAATATATGTGAAGCTGAAGATGTAGGTATTCAAAAGGAGCTTGAGAAGCTCATTATCCATGAAGATCATCAAGAGATCCAATACATCAATCATTGATGTCAACAACCATCAAGTAGATGATGAAGAAGAAAAGAAGAAAAGAACGAGGATATTTCAAAAGATCTTCCAAAAGCATGGAGTCTCTAGTCACCCTCTAGACTTGATCATAGGTGATCCATCCGATGGGGTAAAAACTCAATCTCATGAACCCTTGAAGAGTAATTGTGCATTACATTCTCACATTGAACCTAACCATGTAGATGATGCGTTAAATGATGAATTTTGGGTCATTGCCATGCAAGATGAACTTAGTCAGTTTGAGAAAAATAATGTTTGGACCTTAGTTGAAAGACCATCAATTCATCCCGTAATTGGAACAAAATGGATTTTTAGAAACAAATTAAATGATAAAGGTGAAATCATAAGGAACAAAACTAGACTTGTTGCAAAAGGTTATGCTCAAGAAGAAGGTATTGACTTTGATGAGCCTTTTGCACCCATTGCTAGATTAGAATCCATTCGCATGCTTCTCGCATATGCATGATTTTAATGATTTCAAATTATTTCAAATGGATGTCAAAAGTGCCTTTTTGAATGATTTTATTGATTAAGAAGTTTTCGTTGAACAACCTCCCGGTTTTGAAAATACAAATTTTCCAAATCATGTTTTCAAACTCTCTAAAGCCTTATAGGTTTGAAACAAGCTCCAAGAGCCTGGTATGAAAGACTAAATGGTTTTTTGATTGAAAATAGATTTAAAAGAGGTGTTGTTGACACCACTCTTTTTACCAAAACAAATTCCAATGGTTGGCTAATTGTTCAAATTTATGTTGTGATATTATTTTTGGAGCAACTAATGAAAGATTGTGCAAAGATTTCTCAAACTTGATACAAAAAGAGTTTGAGATGAGTATGATGGGAAAGTTACAATTCTTCCTTGGATTACAAGTTCACCAAACAAAGGAAAGGACGTTTATTACACAAATCAAGTACACAAAGGAGCTACTCAAACGATTCAGAATGGAAGATTGCAAACAAGTTGGTACGTACCCCACACCTATGTGCAACTCAACCAAACTTGATAAAGATGAAGGAGGTAATAGTGTTGATGAAAAAAAAATATAGAGGTATGATCGGAAGCCTACTCTATTTAACGGCTAGCAGACCAGATATTATGTTTGCTGTTTGTTTATGTGTTAGATTTCAATCTTGCCCTAAAGAATCGCACTTAATGGCTGTAAAAATAATTTTTAGATACTTAAAGGGCACAATGGATTTTGGTTTGTGGTATCCAAAATCGTCTACATTTGATTTAATTAGTTATTTTGACGCTGACTTTCCTGGGAGTAAAATTGATAGAAAAAGTGCCAGTGGTATGTGTCATTTTCTGTGTAATTGTCTTGTGTCTTGGTTTAGCAAAAACCAAAATTCTATTTCTCTTTCTATGGCTGAAGCCGAATACATTGCTGTTGGAAATTGTTGTGCCCAACTTCTGTGGATGAAACACACTTTAAAAGATTTTGGTTTTGTCTTTGATTGTGTGCCTATAAGGTGTGACAACACTAGATAGGCAGAATCTGCAATTAATCTCACAAAAAATCCTGTAATGCACTCTAGAACCAAACACATTGATGTTAAGCACCATTTTATTAGAGATTTTGTTTGCAAAAAGGAAATATGTGTTGAATTTGTGTCTAATTTAGATCAACTAGCTGAAATTTTTACTAAACCCCTGGCCCTAGATCGTTTTGAATCTCTTAGAAATCATTTGGGGATTTTAATGTTCATATCAGCATAGTCTCTTAGTTTGGACGCACATGCTCATCCGAACAACACCCTATCTCGGACGTTTTTACTCGTTCGAAAACCTCCTCTCTGCCTCGAATGCTTATGATCGTCCGAATTTTCCTCAATTTCTTCACTTTCCCACTGGAATCCTACTGAACGCTTCCCATCATTCGAGAGAATATCTAACGCACTAGCTTTTCATTTTGGCTGTCGGTTCATTAGCTTTCGGACGCACAATTGGATACACATGAATCGTTAAGATGTCCAAATGATCCCTCTACTCAATTAAAATCGTCTTGCCATTTTCCCCCTTTCGGACTCACCCTAAGCCTCGAACCCTTCTCTGGAAAAAAATTTTCGCTCAAAATTCCTCAAACTTCTTCCCTCTCTCGATAATTTGATTGAGGAATCTTCATTCCCAAATTGTTCATTACCATTATTGCACTCAATTTCATCAATCTACCATCAAATTTCATCAAATTTCCACCAACTTCCCAAAAATTAAATTTTTTTTATATACCTTCCATTCACAATGGTTAGATCTCGTGGAGGCTCTTCAACAGCAACTCGTGGACGTAAATCAAAAGTAAAAGCTCCAGTGCAAGGGGGAATCATCTGCTAATCCTTAAGCTTCAACAAATCCTTCCCTACCAAAATTCATCGATGCCAAGGCATCCGAACGGTATACATCTCTTCTGAGCAAATCTATAATCGTTCAAAGACCTACTTCTCAAAGTCTTTTGGATGAATTTAATCTTTCCATTGTCAAATCTTGTTTTGAAAAACAAAATTGGGGTCACTTAGAATTCACATTGACTTACCCGTTTATCATGACATGGTGCTCCAACTCACAGCCAATCTAAGGAAAGGCCCCACTGTTCACACATTAGTTTCTTGTGTGAACAGCACATATCTTGAAATTTTCTCCAACATCATCAATGCTATTTTTGAATGTGAAGTCTCCTCCCTGAATGAATTTTCTTATTTCTTTTCTTTAGATAAATGGCCCACTCTTGACACTCGATTTGATATTGAGGAGGTCATAGCAATTTTTAACATCAATTTCAAACAGGCCTCGGAAGCCAAGACTACATTGCTCACTCTTGAAACGAATATTCTATACACTCTTGTCACAAATTTTCTGTTACCAACAGATGGACATCGCACCGAGCCCAAAAAAATGCAGCTTTACCTGTTTTACTGTGTCTTCAAAGGGATTCCTCTTGACTTTGGGTATTTTTTCTACTCCCTATGGGAACTCTTTCTTACTGATACCCGCCGAAACATTTCTTTCAGAAAATTTGTCACCAAAATATATTTTGATTTTCTTGAAGTACCTTTCAGCGGAAACAAACAATTTCCTCCCTACTTCAACAAATCCTACATTGAGCGAAAAGGCTTCCGTTATTTTAATGATCAATGGTTAACTAAAGATGGCTTTGATATTGAACGATCAAAATCCCAAGCCTCTACTTCTGGTTTGGCACTTCCCCATCCCCTCCTCCTCAAACACCCCACCAGTCCATGATCCTCGTCCTTCTTCCTCCGAACCTTCACTTTCACAAATTTGTGGCCTTCTCAGTTCTTTAAGCACTCAGGTGACTTTCAACGTCACACTAATCGCAAGTTAAAGTGACTTGAGACTCGTCAGATGATCCTCCAAGAGGCACTCAGCTTAGGCATGTATGCTTCAGCTCAGGTTCAATTTGTCAATATTCAATCACAATATCCACTCGACTCCTCTACCGAAAGTGATGATAATGCTGAAGAAGAGAACGCTCGTGAGGGCAAGGATGAGAACATTGATAATCAAGGTGCTGCTGATGATGATATCCATGAGGGCAACAACGAGGATATTGACAATACATTCAATTTTATCATGCAACGACGCGATGATGGAGATGATGATAGTGAAGCTACAGATGATGATGCCCCTTCCAAACGACGCAAGATAGAAAAATGCTCTAAGAAGAAAAATGACTCAACTTAGATTCTCTGTTAATTCATTAATATTGATTTTGGTTTTGGCATTACTTTGGATATTACTTTGACAAAGATGTTGGAATTGCTCTTATTTTGGTTTTATGAATTATTTTGACTTGAGATAGATCTTAATTTTGATGTTGATATTGGTGTTGATATTAATGATGATACTAGCTTAACTTTGATGATGTTAATGTTAGTTATTTGAGTGTACTTTCTCAGGGGGAGCTTTGTTTGATGATGTCGAAAGGGGGAGTAGGAATAAAAATAATGCAAAAGTGTTGGTTGTGCTATCTATTGATCCTAATGCAAAATTGTTGATTGTGTTATTACTCACATCTGTTGATTTTACATGTTGGATGACATTATTCTATGACTGTTTGTCATCATCAAAAATGGGGAGATTGACGTTTTCCAAACCTTGTTTTGATGATGACATAAGCACTAAACTTTGAAAACAAGCTGTGCAGGTCTGCTATCTTTTCTACTGGAAACAGGGTGTTCGGACGCAGTACACTGTCTGAACTATGTCAGTTTTCTCGGACGAATAGGAGTGTCCTATACAGATTCACTTGGACGCATTTCACTGTCTGAACAGACAGGCAGAAAGCAAGTTTCTTAGTGCTCCTCTTCGGACGCATACAACTGTCCGAACAAAGATTCCTTAGGACATACACGACAGTGTGAAACTCAGTCCGGACGATAAGACGGACGCATGCACGGCCGTCTGAATGATATCTTTCACCAACTGCACTAAGATCGGATGCTGTGTCGGATGCATCATCCTTATCTCGGACGTCTGAAACCTTAACGGCTAGTTTTTGTGTATTTATTATTGAGCCATTTGGAAGTAGTTACAACCACGATTTATCACAGTGCTCCTATAAATACCTGCTCTATTGTTCTGTAAAATCCACCTAATACATTCAATACAAGCCTTAGAAAAGAGCAATTTAGTACAAATTGGCTATAGTGCTATATTGTACTTGTGTACAGCTTAGAGTGCAATTCAAAATTTTGAATGGAGTGATAATCTTGTACAAAAGTGAGGTTGTGAGTAAATTTCTTGGCTCAACTAAAAGAGTTTTAGTGTGATCAAGAATTTCCCTACTTTGTAAAGATTATTGGCTCACTAAGTGTGTGAAGTATTTTAGTGGATTAATACTTCAAGCTAGTTAGCTTGGGAGTATTGGTTGTTTAATTTTCTCTCTTACTTTCTTCACATTTCTTAAGTTTCATTGATTCTATCTTCATTATATTATTTGTTGTTGAAAAATCTCAATAAGTTTAATCTTTCTAAAAGTTTTCTTTGAAACCTAATTCACCCCCTCTTAGATTGCTTTGGGACCAACAAGAGCTACTAACATTAATTGTAAAGCACTTGGTTAGAGTTAGCTATTGGGAACCAAATTATGTCTCAAAGTTGATGATGTTTCTGTTGATCTATTAATCTTCTTGTTCTCTGTCTTCACCTCTTTGAATTTATTCCATGCATCTGTGGCTTAGTTGACTATTCAATCTATAGGGGACTCTTTATTACTGAAACATGCATTGTTCTAGTTCTTCAAGATTTGCTAGATAATCTGTGCAGTTAAAGTAGCATAGTCTCCTTTTTATTTTCCTTATTTTGACTACTTCTTTAACTAGTCCCCACCATAGGTAGAAGTCAATCCTTACTTCCCTTAGCCCATGCCATTGGATTGGAGCTAGATTTTGAATCGCTTCTGCATTATCCCAATGAAATATTATATGTTCTAAGGTTTTTATATCATCTCCAAAGCCCCTTCTCATTCTTCTATGAAGGATTTCATTTATAGATTGTTTCTATTTAAATATTTCCACAAAAAATGCTTGATTTTTGAGTTGATCCAGGTTCTAAATGAATTTTCAACATCTACTATGGTTTCATTTTGCTCGGCTCTCTCTCTACTGAGCTTTTTTTTTTTCTCTTCAGATCTTTTTTTTTTTTTTATTTTATCTATTAGTATATCTAGAATTCAATGTGCAGCTACCTGTTGAGGAATGACACTGATATCACCTGTCATTTCTCCTTGAATAGCTTATTGGGATTTTGAAAATGTTTTCCACGTCAGATTGAATATAGGTTTCTTCATTCAGCTCCGTATTCCATTTAGATCCACTTATTTGTTGGTTTACTCTCAGAAGTTTGGAATTTTGATGTCTTCTGCTTATTATCATCCCTCATATTACTCCTAGAATCCATCTATTTTCCCAGATTAGAATAGTGTTTCTATCACCAACTCTTTTCTTCATTTCACCTTCTAATAATGCTCTTACTTTGAAGACACTTTTCCAAAACCAAGAAGCCCGTTAGACACACTGGATATAAGAAGAGAAGTATAAGGATAGTACTTAGCTTAGACCACCTTGTTGACTACCATTTTAATTAGGTTTGGTCATGAACCTTCAAAGTTGCTTTGCCAAGAGTGCATCATTGAACATCTGGATATCTCTAAACCCTAAGCCTTCCTTTTTTTTACTGTCTATCAACTTAGACCATTTAATCCTATGTAGCTTTGTTTTATTTTCCTTTGAACCCCACCAGAAATTTTCCATCAAATTGCTAATTTCCTTGCAGAGCTTCTTTGGTAGTTTTAAACATGACATCACATACACATGCATAGACAAGGTAACTAATTTGAGAAGAGTTTTCTTACCAGCTTGACTTAGAAATTTACCATTCCAGTCTTGTGCTCTTTTTTGAACTCTATCCTTCACAGCACCAAAAACTTGATGTTTGGACCTTGAGATGACCTTAGGAAGTCCAAAATTGTTCCACATATTTCACATTCCCTAGTATTGTGTAGATTTTTCTTTTGCTTTAGAAGCTATTTTTTTTACTTAAAAACACTGAGGATTTGTCTAGGTTAGCAAGTTGCCCTATAGCATTACTCAGTCATTGATATTTGTCAATTATAGCCATTACCTCCTTAGCTTCTTGCAAAGTAGTCTTACAAAAAAAATTGAATCATTAGCATAAAGAAGGTGCGAAATTCTGGGCCAGTTTTGCTGATTTTTAGACCCGTACTCTTGTGTTCCAAGCAAGCTTGGTTTAGTAAACTTGAAAACCCTCTAAAGGGTAATATAACTATAAGGGGATAGGGGATCTTGCCTAACCCTCTGCGTGAAATTCTACACAAGTAATATAAATGTAAAGGGACAGGGGATCTTGCCTATTCCCTCTAAAGGGTTTGAGATAATGAATCTTGCTACCCTTAAGTTTAAAGCTATAGGAAAAGAAGAAACATAGGTCATGATCCAATCAGTCTATCTTTTACAAAATCCCATCTTGTTCATGATAGCTCTAAAAAAGACCATTGTACCCTGTCATATGCTTTAGCCATATCAAGCTTCAAGGCCATAATACTGTCTTTTCCATTTCTCTTACTTTCAAGTAGTGAAGACAGCTGTAGAACTTCATAAGCCATATTAACATTATCTGGAAGTTGCCTACCAATAAGAAAATCAGATTCGTTTTCACTAATACAAAGCTTAAGAATAGAATTTAATCTATTTGCAAGAATTTTAGAAATGATCTTAAAAAAGGACATTGCAAAGAGCAATAGTTTAAAACTGAGTAAGGTTAATAGGATCATGTACCTTACGAATAAGACTAACAGTAGTTTCATTGATGGAGTTGAGATGATTAACATCATCACCAATAATGTGCCAAAATTGTTGAAAAAAGTTAGGAGTCATACCATATGGACCAGGAAATTTGTCTGGATTCGTGGAAAATAAGTCTCTTTTTAATCTCTTTTTCTTCCATAGGTTTGATGAGGATTTCATAGATCTAACTGGTTATCTTGGCAGGTATTCCTTCAATATATCTTCAAATTGAGAAGGCTGAGCTAAAGTAAAGAGTTTATCGTAATAATTAACAATCTCACTACCAATGACTTCCTCAAAGTTAACTACCATTAAGGACTGTTAAAATCATTAGATTGGATTTTAGCTTCAATAGTGTAGAAAGGATAGTGGATGTCTATCACCTTAATATTGTTATTCCAAAAAAGAGCCACTCCTCTGAATTTTCTAAAAGCATCAACTACAAAAAAAAAAAAAAAAAAAAAAATCAAACTTTATTTTCTTCCTAAATTTAGCCAAAAACCCTTTTTTGTTATTTCTCTCGCACAAAAAGATCATATGTCAGGAGTAGAGGGCTGTAGCCTCCTTGAATTGGGAAATTGTCATGGAGCTCCCAACCCCTTGGTAATTCCATACCAATATCCTCGTTGACAGTTGGGGGACATGTTAAGGAAGGTCCTTTCCACTCATGTACTTTGAGAATTTGTTTGAAGTTGCATATCTAAAACTTTTCCTTTCTTCATTGTCCCAATATCCTCTTAAGACTCTTTTAGCTCTTTGTCCATCAAATAAATCTTCCATTTATAGGTTTGCTCATCCACCAGCATGGTATTTGTCTTATCGGCAAGGCAGGTCTTCTTGAAATTCCTGTTAGTTTCCTTTACTTTGCATGTCTTTTTTTTTTTTTGCCTCCTCTTGATAGATTGCCTACATACTCACATTATCCATTATCATGTTATCCATATTCATGCCATCAGTTTTTAGTTCTATTGTTGTAGTTTTCCTTGAATACTTTTTCTCCTCTGTTGATTGTTAACACCTCTTTGCAATTCTGAGGGGCAATGTTGTGTGTTAGTATTCTATTGCTACCTTTCCCAATAGCTTCCTTCTGGTTTTTTTTTTTCCTTTTTTTTTCAATTTCAGCCTTTTTTCCTATTCCATCCCCATATGATATGTTCTTGTCAACCTTCTTTAGAGATTGCATTTTATCCTCTAGCGTAGCTTGTGGAATATCCATTATCATGTTGGTTCGGCTACTGGTTTTTTCCACTAAGATAGTGATTTAGTTCCTGTAGTGATTCAATATTTTCCTCTCTCGAATCTTCACTTAGCTTACAGTTTGCATTCACAGGAATCTGATTCGGTTTATTTATGATTTAGGTTTCTTACCCCTCGATTTTTGTGAGCATTTTTCTCTATAGGTCCCCATTAACCTTCAACTAACTTCTGAATTGAGGTCTTTATCTTATTTAAATCTTTTTCCAAATGCATGCAAACTTTCTCTGAATGACCTATAATTCCACAACAGTAACAAAAATCTGTGCATTTTTCATATTTAAAATTAACCCAAAATTTTCCTCTTTGAGGTTGTTCAATCCTCCTATAGATAGTGACTTAGAGATATTGATCTCTACCTACAATATTTTATGTCTTCCTTCTATACTACACCTTGAAGGAATCATCATTTCTTTAACAACATGAAACATTCTGCTAATTTCCATCCTAACATTTTACCAATGAAGAGGTACCCCTAAACCTGGACCCAAAAAGGAGATAATTTAAAGATATACTAATTTTTCTCTAAGACTTTCTCCCAATCCTTAAGCATAAGTAGTTGATTATCAAAAAGCCACGGACTACTATTAACTAAACACTATGCATATCATTGGTAATACTGAAGCTAAATTAGAAATTTTTTTCCCCTAGTTCAATTATCTGAAGGTTTTTAAGAGCTCTCATACTTGATTGGTGTAGTTTCTGAGCACAGAAAAATAACCTTTTTCTTACCTATTACTATTCTCGATATACTATTTCTACAGTCTGAAATCCCTTGAACCACATCTTCTTTGATGATAGCAGTTCTACCGGTTCTATTCCAAATAGCGAGAATTTTCTCATCACTTCTTCTAGCTCCTCAGTCATTTGAGGTTATGTAAGAAGGAAAACCCTCAAGAATAACCAATCACCCAAGTGTCCTCCCAAACCCGAGGAAAACAAGTTAGAAAAACTTGATTTGAAGAAATTTTTTTAGCTAGATCTGAAGAAATTAGTCATTGGTAGACAGAAAAGCAAAAAAAGAATTAAAGATTTGAAGAAAAGAAAAAGAAAAAAAGAAAAAACAAAAGAGAAAACCCTAAAAACTAGTAAAAAGGAAAAAATAGCAATTCTAGAGTGAAAACTTAAGAGAGAGTATAAGAGGGAAAGGCAAATAATTAACCGGCCTTTGAGTTAAGATAACTTAGCATTAGATCCATTACAAATGCCCAAACACGGAATAACCAACTTCATTAAATAAGATTCTGCACCTATATCATCAAAGTTAAATTGAGGTTTATAAAGAAGTTATTGATTCAGCCATTAATGGATGTGGGTTTAAGGAAAGGCAAAATAAAGTGCAAAAGAGTTTGAATTTTGAAAAATGTAGATTGTGTTAACACTCCTACACTGAGCAGATCGGCACTCTCTTGTTAGAGAGAGAAACACTCTCAAAGAGAGAGACTCCGGGAATCCTATATATTTTTTTGTACTCTATTATTTCAATTATTGATTTTGGGCTTTAGGTTTTTTCCTCTTCTTTGATGGAGATACTCTTTGCCCTATTTTTTTGGTTTTTTTTTCATGTACTACCTTCTACTTTCTCTTGAATGTTATGCACGATTTTATGGGATGAAAAGTCTAATGCTAAGGATTTTTGCATGAATATTCTTATACCTGTTTGTTTAGAATGTTTTTCTATTTCAACTTGCATTTATTATGCTTTAGTGTGATATTCTTTGCTCCACTTTATACATGAGATTGCAGTTCTTTTTGTAACTTGGCATATGTTAGAATTTTAGGGTATACTTTCCCATTTCTTAAGATTATATATGCTTCTCATATTTTTTAAACTATTTTCATACTTGGAGTTTTTGCAACATTTGAATAAGGGTGCAGTATATGTTGTGCAGATAAAAAAATTGACTTTTTAAGTCTGAGATGACATTCAACTATATTCTATATACAATATATTATATTGTTTATTAGCTCCACATGTTTATGTATATGTATTTATTTTAGTATGGAGATTATGTTTTGTATCTATTTTTTATTGTAAAAGTTGTGCTTTGTTTGTTTACTTTTGCTAGAAGTAGCTGAACTGAATTTCTTTTGTTTTATAATTTCATGATGTATATATATTTTTTTCCTTGCATATATTTTTTTCACTGAAGTATGTTTATGTTTCATGGAAAATAAAAATTGTACTTATATATATATATATATATATATATATGTATATAAAGATATCGGTATTTATTTGTAGTGGACTAGACACCTGTTTTATTGATAACAAAAAATGTACAAGAGGAGGACTAAGCCAAAACCAAACAAAGTACATGATTATTAGGATAAGTAAATCATTAGAAGCACATATTTGAAAGCTAGGTTTAATGGACTGGCCAAAACAAACGAACAAATGGAATGCCTATTTTGTCCAAACATAGAAGTCCATAAATCACTGGATAATTTGAGCTAGCAAAAGCAAACTCCAAATCATATGAGCGCTACCCGGTTTTGCCAATAAATTTACGATCGTGTCTGTTTCGCTTTAAATATGCGAGAGTTCAAAGCTTCCGAGCTAGGAAAGTAGGAATATACCATAGAATGTGATTAATCAGATGCTATGTAGCATTGGTTAGAAAATTGTATAATAACATTAAAGAGTCCACATGTACCTCAGCCAATCTAATGCCTAAATGTAAACACATCTCCAATCCTTCGAGTGAAGATAAGGCTTCAGCTTTCATGTTGGTCTTGATACACAAGGATTGACAAAACCAGAAATTAAATTACCATTGCTGTCATGTAGTAAACCACCAATCCTTGAAGAACCCAGGTTCTCGAGAGAAGATCCATTCACATTTAATCTGAACTTGCTAGTTGGAAGGAGAGTCCAAGCAATACTCTGTGGCATGAGTTGCCTCTTCGCTCTCACATGAACTGAGAGGATAGTAGGTCCAAGAGCTTGCGTCGTTCATTAATGGCTTACTGACACTAATATCAAGTATCATTCTCTTAATTTTGCTAATGATCAACAATGGAGAGCGAGTTATCCCTTCTTATAAAATTGCACATCTTGCAAGCCATAAATTTCAACAAATGAGTAAAGGGAAGAGTGCTATAAGTCATCCAATGAGTTCAACCATCATTTCTTAAGTCGATGTATGAGAGTGCTACAATCCCGATTTAGAAATCTCCATGACAATCAGAAAGAAAGGCCATACTTAACCAACACAAGAGCATGCATTAAAACAATGGTCCAGAGAGTTAATTGAATTACAAAACTATCATTTTGATGGCAAATTAAGCTCCATCTACATAAGAATATCAAGGAAAGGTAAATAACAATTGATTAATTACCACATAAAACTAGAAACTTTGTAAGGTATCCTTAGGTCCGAATGAATTTTCTTGATAGTAAGCCTGATTTCCTATGTCTGATCAACCCGAATACCAATAAAACCAAGAAATTTCCTGAGTTCGTGGGCATCCAAACCAAGGTATCCAATCTCTCTGATAGGTAGAATGATGGCAAAAGAACTTTGCCAACACAATGTTAACTCTCTAAAAGAGAGTTAGTTACATGCATTTTACCTTGAGTTTTAGTCAGTTTCTGAGTTGTTCAATAATTAGGGGTATTTTGGTCATTTTAGGAGTTTTTGATGTCAAATATTATTTATACTTACATATGTATTTTATGGTATTTTTATAGGTTTCGTGTCAATCAGAGGTTAAACGGATTGAAAACAGAGTAAAACAGTAGAGTTGCTACCAGGTCCCAGGGACGGGTACACCTACATGCTCAAAACCTGGAAACACAAGGTTTTGGGTTTTACAGCTTCATAAGGGCATTTTGACCTCCAAACTTGTAAAAACTTAGCATGGGTTATAAATAAGTCTTCTTAGAGAAGAAATTATAATGAAAAACATGAATTAGACTAGCATAACATTAGTTTTGGGTTAGAGCAGCTGACAGGAGAAATTTATCAAGAGGAGTGAAAAACACCATTCCTTGGGAGGAGAATTCGCATGGAAAAGGCCAAGAATCGAGACCAAGCCCTAGTTTCCCGTCTTATTTCCTTTTATTGTTCTTTGTTACTCTTTCAACGACTATAATTCATTCTTTTGAAGTATTTCATCCATGTTTATGCACTAAACCTAGTAAAAATAACAACGGTTAGTTGAGGTTTTACCATGCAGATTGATTAATGAAATTTATTTGTTCTTTTTAATTTTTACATTCATGCATTTGATTATTTAAATTAATCTTCATGGCTTTAGATGATTGGCCATCATCTAGAATGATCTATAGCCCTATTTTGAATTGACTGAGGATATTTAGGGTTAGGACAGGTTCAAATAGCTTTTGTTTTGAATAATCGCTCCTCGATTGAACCATTTTGTAGGTATAGATAGAAACATGCTTGGTGATCTTAGGAAATCAATTAGGGTCGTGTTTATGCATGAGTCAGGGCTTTAATCCACGTAGACATATAGTGGACTGGTCAAGATTAATAGATTTTGCAATTAGTCTGACAGGAACTTGCAATTATCACCGAACCCCTAGACTAGTAAACAAAATGTGCAATTGAAGGAATGATAAATTAACTTAATTAATTTTATTGGTAAATGAAGAATAAGTCATAAGTTTTAAATACATTAACTTCTTGTTTAGTATAGTTATTTAATTAAGTATTTCTTATTTTTATTATATTTCATTAATCTACTGTATAGATAGGGTCGTGTAAGTGCTATTCTGGTAATTATTGACATATTAAGTGCAGCCCTTGTGAGAACGATCTCTACTTTCATTGTATTACTTGCTTGATTTGTATACTTTTGATACAAATTCGTGTCTTTAATTAGACCGCCAAACGATCTCTACACCACCTGTACCTTGTGTTTTTAATTATACTGCAGACAAGTTTTTGGCACCGCTGATAGGGAATTTGTCTTAACTTTGCTATAGTTTGACAATATCAGATTAAGCATGCTAATCCTTGTTCAAGTGTGTTTGTTAACTCTAGTAAACTAGAGTTATTTTACTCTAAATCATGGCATTTTGTTATTTTAATTAAATTCTGAATTTTGGTTAATTAATTGAAGATTTTAGTTAATGTTCTATTATGTGTTTATATTCTAGTTATTTTTAAATATGATAAGCTTTGATTAGAATTTTAGTTGCTAAATTAATTACTTAATTGGTTTAATATTATGAAGGTCTAAATTATAGGCTGGAAGATGGAATAAACAAAGTACGAGGGCCAAGATGCAATTTGAAAAGAATTTAAGATTTGCTTAAAATGGTGTCCAAGTTGCGATATCAACTTTTTCAAATTGCGACATGGACACGGAAATAGGATAATGTAATTTTTGGGCCATGTCCCGACATTAGTTATCCATGTCGCGACATGAACTCGCTTTTAGAAAAAATAGTAATGGCAATTTTGTAATATTTCAGCAGCCAAATCCTAATTTTGGCTTGTGTAATGCTATGCTATTTAAGGTACTTTAGCTATGTGCTAGTACACAGTTTAGGACGTAGTTAGTTGTTTTAAGTTAGATTAGAATAGAATAGGAAGACTTGAACTCTCAATTTTCATTTTCTTAATACAAATCCTCTTTAATTCTCAATTAGATCTAGCTTTAGTTTCTTGCAATTTCAGATTTTGATTACATATCTGTAGTGTGCATGGCTCTTGGTTAATCTTTAGCTTTAAGTAGATATAATTTTTACTTGCTTTCTAGTTATATTCTTAGAAATCTCATGGCTTTCACTTCAAGTTTCCTTAAAGTAATTAGGGTTATTGTTAATTTAATGCTTTCTAATTGAAACTTTTCTACTGTTTGCTTTAATTTATAGTTAAATTTACGGGGCTTTGTTATTTCAATACAAAAATCCAAAAATATTTAGTTCGAATCTAGTTTCTTTCTCATATCAATAGTTTTATTTTAGTAGTAGAAAATGAATGTTGGTTTTTTGTTTCATACTCTTTAATTTCTTTCTTTAGGTTAAATTAGGACAACTTGTTTCTTTCAATTCTAGTATGAAATTAGTCTTTTAAGTAGATTAGATTTAGTTTACTTGCTATTACTTGGTTACTTTTCCTTGCATATATTAGTTAGTATTTTAGTTGAGTAGATAATTATTCTCATTATTTGTTTTGTTAATATGTTGTCTTCATTTGAGAATTGAAATATGCTATCCATTGTTATCGAGTTGTTGGGTAGTTTAGAACCATCACTTATCATTTGAATTGCCTAACTATACAAGGACTCATGAAACTCGGTAATTGTCCCTCAAGCAATCTTCATGAGACGATACCCACTCATCCTATACTACTATTCGTGCCGTATACTTGCAGATTTGTGGCAGAGTATAGTGATTTGTGAGTTTTTCTTATTTGTGCGATTTTGTGCTATCCTACCTATGGTAAATGCGCATCAAGTTTTTAGCGTCGTTGCCGGGTATTGCCCTTGATACTTGGCAATATTGAGCAATTCATGGGTTGGGTAGATTAGGCACTTTTGTATAATTTAGTTGTTAAATTTTGTTTATTTGTTTATGTTGGTAATTCTTCTTGTTGAATTGTTCTAGCACTTGAACTAATTACTTGATTTGGCTTTTGTAGTGCATGGTAAGAAGAGACAAGGGGCCTTTGATTTGCTTGGACGAAGAGAGGGAAAAAGAGTTGAGGGATATTTGGAAGCATAAAAGAGTGAAACAAGAGCTAGAAGGAATTGAAATGGCGAATGTTAATCAAAATGAAAGAAATCTGAACATTGAGAATGATGAAGAAGAAGTTGCTGTAAATCATGGAATAGATAGTTATGGAAATAGGAATGGTATGAAAATGAATGGTAGACTGTTGAGATAATATGCCGTACCAAACTTTGATAGGGAAAATTCTATCATTGCACGGATGCCCATGCAAGCAAATAATTTTGAGATTAAGCCCACATTGAACAAATGCTACAAGCTCATGCAATGTTTCGGGGTGGTCCTAATGAAGATCCATACACACATCTAATGAATTTTGATGAGGTTTCAGACACTTTTAAATTCAATGGTGTACACCTGAATTGTGCGAGAATAAGAGTATTCTCTTTTTCTCTAAGGAATAGGGCAAAATCTTGGCTTCAATCTCATGCCCAAGTGACGTTTACCACATAGAATGAACTAGCACAAAATTTTTTGGCAAAACATTTCCCACAACTTCAAGGATTGCCAAATTGCGGATTGAAACTACTTCCTTTAAGCAAGATGTTGGTGAAAGTTTAAGAGAGGCTTGGGAGAGGTTTAAAGATTTGTTAAGAAACTTCAAATTCAATTCTTCTACAATGGATTGACCCAAGAGACGAAATCAATAGTAGATGCCTCCACTGATTGTTCCATATCCTACAAGACACCAGAGGAAGGTGAAGAATTACTCAATAGGATGGCCTACAACAATTACTATCATGAAACAATGACTCCACCGGCTGCTCAATACCAAGCCCATCAAGCTAATGCATAAAATGGAGTATTGAAATTGAATATGCAAGATGCTTTATTGGCTCAACAAAGTATGTTTGTTAATGTGATGAACAGTGTTGCAAAAGTGTTGGAGAACTTAGGGAAACCAAGTAGTGTGAATGCAATATCTTCTTCTCCAACCCAACCACCTATGGTGTGTGATTTTTGTGTGGGTGGGAATGCAAATGGGCAATGTGAAGTGCCTTATAGTTCTAATGAGCAGCTCAACTATGTGTCCAATCAACCATTTTTTCCAAGGAACTCGCCCGGAGTATATGCGAACACATGTAATCCCTCTTGGAGGAATCATCCCAAATTTTCACAGAGCAATGTAAACAATCAATCCAACCCTCCCTATCAACCAAATCCGCCACCTCAAATCTTCCACAACCAAGTTTCAAGTTCATCAACAAGACCCTATCAACCTCTACATTAAAGAAACTTCCAAGTCAACTCCTATCAGTCTCCCTCTAACCCTCTATTTCAAAATCAACAACCAAGGCCTCCATTCCAACGTGCAAATTCTTCCCGACCTATGCACAATAACCAATTTTGCTCCAAAAGAGAATGTATGTGAAGATGGTTGGAAACCAGAGGCAGAGTACTTGAGAAGGGAGTTGGAAAGAGAAAGAAGGGATAAAGAATAACATAGGACAAACTTTGAGAATTTGAAAGCATTAACAAGAAATTTGGAAATTTAATTGGGGGTCAATTGGCAAGGTTGAATAATGAAAGACCTATAGGGGCACTACCGAGTGATACTATTCAAAATCCCAAGGAGCAATGTAAGGCCATCACCCTTAGGAGTGCTAAGGAGGTGGAAGAAAGGGTTAGTAAAAGCTCATTGAAGGGTAAAGAAAAAGAAAATGTTGACGGTTAAGAGGAGGAAAAAGGGAAGTCTTCAATGGGACAAGGCAAAAAGATGAATGAGCCTACTATGCCCAATGTGCAAAGTAATGAAGGCAAGGATCCTACTTATCAAGAGCCGAAGCAATTGAACATACCATTCCCTCAAAGATTGAGGGATAAAGAAAAGGCAAAGAAGTTCAAAAAGTTTCTTGAAATATTCAAGAAGCTTGAAATTAACATTCCTTTCATGAAGGTACTTAAGAACATGCCTACTTATGCTAAATTTGTGAAACAAGTCCTCACCTCAAAAAGGAAATTACATGGGGATGAAATTTTATGTCTAATGGAGAATTGTAGTGCAGGGTACTTCTCACAAAGAGGTTATCACCCAAGTTCAAGGACCCTGGGTCCTTCACCATACATTTTGAGATGGGATATTTGTAATTTAGGAAACCTTTGTGTAAATTGGGAGCTTCAATAAACTTCATGCCTTATGCGGTGTTCAAAAAATTAAATGGAGGACTTGAATCCCACAAGTGTCTCATTGCAACTTGCGGATTGTAGCATAAAGTTTCCAAAGGGAATCATTGAGGATGTGATCGTAAAAATTGACAAACTCTACATTTCGACCAATTTTATTGTGCTAGACATGGAAGAGAATGAAGAAATACTGATCATACTTGGGAGACGTTTCCTTGCCACCGGCCCTGCACTCATTGATGTTCAAGAAGGGAAGATAGAATTTTGAATAAATGACGAAAATGTTACATTTAATGTTTTTAGTTCATTAAAGCTGCCTTCAATTTATGAGCATGTCATGAATATAAATATAGTGGATGATCTAATTGATGATTGTTGTAGGAATGAGTCTTGGAGAATTCTTCTTTGGAAAATGATATATTAGCTTCAAATGCCCCAATTCAAGATGATGAAGATGGAATGAAGAATGTGAATCACTTGGAGAATGATGCTTTATTCCAAAAAGAAGAAGAGGGAAATAAAGAAAAAGGTAAAGGGGGATCTCTGACCAATGAACACCCCAAGGTGGAGCTTAAACCTCTTCCTACTCATTTAATGCATGCATACCTTGGTGAAAATGAGACATACCTGATAATTGTGAATGCATCTTTGACGGGTGAGCAACTTGAAAGATTTATTATGGTACTTAAAATGCACAAAGATGCCATTGCTTGGTCTATTGATAATATTATGGGAATTAGCACTTCCATTTGTATGCATAAACATTTGTTGAATGAAGGGAACAAACTGGTAAGGCAATCTCAAAGGAGATTGAATCTTGCCTTAAAAGAGGTTGTGTGGAAGGAGGTTATCAAGCTTTTGAAAGTCGATATTATATACCCTATAAGCGATAGTCCATAATAGAGTGGGTTAGTCCCACTCAGGTCATTCCAATCAAGAGCGGTATTACCGTAATAATAAGTGAAACTAATGAACTCCTTCCCTCAAGGTTGGTCAGGGGTTGGAGTATGTGTATTGATTTTTATAAATTGAATGAGGCCACCTATAAGGATCATTTCCCTTTTCCTTTTGTTGATCAAAAGCTTGAGAGGTTGGCCGATTTTGCATATTAGTGTTTCCTTGATGGTTATTTTGATTATCTTCAAATTATCATTTGTCAGGGAGATTAAGAAAAAACAACTTTCACATGCCCATTTGGTAATTTTGCATATAGAAAATTCCGTTTGGGTTTTGCAATGCTCCTATCACATTTCAACATTGTATGTTTCCAATGTTTCATAATATGGTTGAAAAGTGCATAGAGATCTTCATGGATAATTTTAGTGTATTTGGTATCTTATTTGATGATTGTTTTGTAAATTTGACCAATGTGTTGAAACTAATTTGGTGCGTAATTGGAAAAAATGTCAAATCATCAATTTTGGGGTGCAAGAAGGAATTGTTTTAGATTACAAGGTGTCATTAAGAGGAATAGAAGTTGATAGGGAAAAAGTTGAGAGTTCCTCCCTTCCTCCAAAAAAATGAGTAAAGTTCGAGAGCCTCCATCCAATAAAGGGAATGACATCACCAAGACGTCACAACACCGGTTACCATTGCCTCGCGGTAGCCTAAAATCTATATAAAGGAATAATTACTCCCATACCCATTGCTTATCTTCCTCATCACAACCTTCAGAATAGAGCAGGATCAGCAATTAATAAATGCAGATGATTATGAAATCAGAATCATTCAGACCCGGGCCTAATCTAAAGCCCAAAAATTAGGCTGGCCATGCCTTTTATGGCCTCTTTAAGACCGCTGGAGGGAAAATCAATAAAAATAGATACTTGTATTCTCATTTGCACCCCTCAATGCCCAATTAACACCACAGGTACAGTAGAGTCACCGTATACGATACCAGGCTCACCGGAACAGATATCCAGCAAGCAGGTGGATATAGAAACTGCACCCAATTGGTCTCTTCCATTTGGGCTTATGTGTAATGCGAGTAACTATCCAATAGGTGCCATTTTGCGTCAAAAGGTGAATAAAGTGTTGCATGCCATTTACTATACAAGTAGGACGTTGAATGAAGCACAACTTAATTATTCTACTATAAAAAAGGAACTACTTGCTATAGTCTTTGCATTTGACAAGTTTAGATCATGTTCGATTGGGTCTAAGGTAATTGTGCACACGGATCACTCCACATTAAAGTATTTATTTTTTAAATAAGATGCCAAACCACGTTTATTGAGATGGATACTTTTATTGCAAGAGTTTAATTGGGAAGTGGTGGACAAGAAGGGTGTTAAAAATAGGTAGGTGATCATATATCAAGGATTGAAGCATCTAGACTTGTCAACCATGAAGAAAAGGCCATCAATAAGGAATCATCCAATGAGAAATTGTTTGAGGTGTAGGAAGCAAGCCCGTGGTATGCGACATTGTGAACTATCTTGTTGCAAAGAATAGTATCAAAGATTCTCAATATCAATGAGAAAAGAAAGTTCTTTGTGGAGCTCAAGTTTTACTTTAGGGAAGAACCGTATCTATTCTGAAGATGTAATAATCAAATTCTAAGGAGATGTGTTCCGGAAAGTGAAGTGACCGACATTTTAAGACATTGTGATTCATCTTTTGTAGAAGGTCACCATGGAGCTCAATGAGTGGCTTATAAAGTCCTTCAATGTGGCTTGTATAAGCCAACCATTTTCAAAGATTCAAGGGAGTTTGTGCACAAATATGATGAATGCCAAAGGGTAGGTGATATTTCAAGAAGACAAATGCCCCTCTATGGCATTGTGAAGTTGGAAGTATTTGATGCTTGGAACATTGATTTTATCGGACAATTTCCAACATCATATTCCAACAAATTCATTTTGGTTGAGATGGATTATATGCCAAAATGGGTTGAAGTAATAGTTACCCAGACCAATGATACTGGAGTGGTCACCAAATTTCTTTGAAAGCAACATTTTCTCATGGTTTGGAATGCCTAGAACTATTATTAGTGATGGGGGTACACACTTCAAGAATTCTCATTTTGAGGCCTTAATGACCAAGTATGGGGTGAAGCACAAAATTGCCTTATCTTATCATCTTCAAACTTTGGGTCAAGTTGAGGTTTTGAATCAGGAATTGAAGAGAATTTTGGAGAAAATTATGAATAGTGCAAGAAAGGATTGGCCAATTAAGTTGGATGATGTATTATTGACTTACCGGACAGCATTGAAGACTCCCATAGGCATGTCTCCATACCATATTGTATTTGGCTAAGCATGTCACTTACCGGTTGAACTTGATCATAGAGCATATTGGGCAATTAACAGCTTGAATTTTGATTTGAAGAAGGCATGTGAAAAGTGACTTCTTGATTTAAATGAGTTGGATGAATTTCGGAGAGAAACATTTGAAAATTCCTTGATCTATAAAGAGAGGACTAAGGCATGGCATGACAAGCTCATCTTAAGGGGTAAAGAATTCAAAACTGGTGATTTGGTATTGTTTTACAATTCAAGGCTTAAATTATTTCCCGAGAAAATTGAAATCACGGTGGAGTGGCCCTTTGAAGTGGTTCAAACTTTGTCTCATGGAGTGGTAGAGATAAAAGGGAAAGAAGGGATGTTCAATGTCAATGGTCACTGGCTCAAACCCTACTTGGGAGGAATTATTGAAGAAGGGCGAGAAATCATCCAATTTGTTTAAGAATGAGCACCCATGCCATAGTCAAGCTATTGACTATAAAAGAGTACTTCTTGAGAGGCAACCCAAGTCTTAATTTAGTTATTTTGTTTTCCTTTTGTGTGAGTTTTTGTTAGATGGCATTTTGAGTGATTTGGTTTGACTTAGGTTACAAATTTTAGTTAAAAATGTGTGGTTTTGAATTGAATAAATAGTGCTAAAGGATGAGTGAAAATTATCATCTAAACTTATTATTTTGATGTTTGTAGGTTGTGCATGGACTTGAAGAAAAGTGGGTAAAGGGAGGAGAAATTTTGGCTAAGTGTAAAAAATACACTTTGCAGAAATTCAGGTTCATGTCGCGACATCGAATGCAAACTTCTAGAGGGTATTTTGGTTATTTGGGCCAAATCCCAACATGGAAATCCCATGTTGCAACATCAAATTCAAACTTTTGCAAGGTTCTAAAATTCCCGAGTCAAGATTGCGACATGGATTCTCCATGTCGCGACACTGACACACATGCTGGGTACATGACTAGGCCAAATCGAGACATAGAATTGTCCATGTCGCAACATGGAGTCACGTACTAAAAATTGAGATGAGGCCATGTCGCGACATCGATACGATTAAAACCCAATTTTAAAAGAACTCTTCTTCTTCTTCTTCCAATTTCTTAATTTTTTCCAACCAATAACCATATAACTCATTTTCAAACCCTTCACTTTTCTCAACTTCTCCCATTTTCTTCTAAAAAAATCCTTTCTAAACACCCTTATTCACCACCACAATCTTTCTACAGCATCATCTTTGGAGCATCAAAGAGGGAACACTATGGAGTTTGTTTGGGAAAGTTGAACACCAAGGAGGGATTTGCATTCAATTTCGTGGGGAATTTTTGGCATCAATTGGGAAATATCCTTCTTAACTTCGTGATTAAATTGGTGAGAATTGTAAAAGGTAATTTGTGGGTGCATGTTAACCAATTTCATCTGGTATTTTGGAAAATAATTTGGGTTATTTTGGACAGAATTTTTGTGCGAATTTTTTGGACAAGATTGGATTTTGAACTGATTAATTCTTTGAACTTGGACTGTGGTTGGATTATTTGAATTATTTTTGAGAAATTATGAAATTTTGTTGACAAAAAGTGGTGGAATTTTATCTTGGTTGTGAATTCAGAAATTTTCAGTGCTTATTTGTTAAATTGGTTGATAAATTGCTGTGAAAAATGACAAGGGGTGTATATGGGAATGCTGAGAGAAAAGCAAGAATGAGGGGTAGAGGGGCGAGTTCAAGACAAAGGAGTAAAAGCCGGTGAAGGGACGAGTAAAGAAGGGGAAGCAGGCTAGCCTAGTTGGAGTGGTCAACAAGTTGAACCTCAATTCTCTAGTGATAGAGCTCATCATCTGTTTAAAAATAATGAGAAACAAGAGGTGATTAAGGATAGAAATTTAGATCTATCCATGCATCGGAGGTAGTATGAAGAGGCTTAGAAAGAGATAGAAGCTCAGATTAGAGCTAGGCATTGGGAAAGATTCAATGCTCCAATTGATCCTGGGTGTACACAACTTATGTAAGAATTTCATTTAACCTTTGTAAGCTTGAGGATGGGAAGGTGAGACACCAAGGGGTAGTGGTTGATTTCATTTTGGAAATGATTAATTCTTTTTTGGAAATGATTAATTCTTTCTTTAACATACCTCCTATGCATTCTAATAAGTATCCAACATTTTTTGCAGAATGACGAGAAAGATATGGATGCTATCAAAAATGCTATTTGTGATTGTTGATCTACAATCTTGGCTTTGATGATCTGAGATACAAATACAATCTAATGGTTTGAACATGAGTTGTGCATGAATTCTGTTTTTATATCACAACAGAGCTTTCAGACGCTACACACTGTTTGAACGGGACAAAGTTGCTCGGAGCAGGACTTCGTTTGAACCAAATTTTCTCGGACGCAATAGACTGTCCAAAAGATAAGGCAGAGAGTAAGGATCTAAGGTACTGACTACGAATGCTCATTATCATCTGAGGAAAATTCTATTAGACGCGTCTGACTGTCCGAAGGAAGAGCAACACTTGAATAGAATGAAACCTTTTGGACGCACTACTTTGTCCGAAGATATGACTCATCAACCTACAAGATTTGGATGTAGGAACGGACACAATCTCGGCCGTCTGAATGAAGTGGGAGAAGAGGAGGAGTTACAAAATGTAAAAATGTGGGAGAAGAGGAGGAGTTACAAAATAATGCACATCGGGCTCTCATATTGAGACCCGCATAAATCCACGACATAATAACCTTACCATTAGGCTAGAATCACTGTCTCTCTATTCTACACTCTCTCAACTCAACTCTTCTCAACTGAATCAACTAAATAAACCCTCTATTTATAGGGTAACAAATTTAACTATCAAGAAACCTAGAAACCTAATTAGAATAGGAAATAATAACTCTAAACATAATTTTATTAGGAAACTAAATTACTTAAATAACTAAATTACCAAAACCTAACAATAACATATTTTCTAATTGATAAGGAGTTTGGTTTAATTATGCCATCACTAATGTATGAATAGGAATAGATAAAAGAGCATGTTTTATTAAAACTAAAGGACCACTAGGGGACAAAAATCGATTATTCCAGATGGCTGATTTTGAAGCACAATTATCTATTAAATGCTAAAAGTAACAGGTATTTTTCCTACCCAAGTATAAGTAGCAACCAAGATAAAGAGTGGGCAATAGCTTGTGTTTAATTCCCGTGATTGCCTCTATTATAAACCGAGATGAATTTCTTCATTTGGAGGCAAAACTCGTGTAATCTTTAGAGGAGTTGAGTTTTTGCCCTGAGCCCTTCTAATTAGTCTCCAAAAAATGCATGGGATTTAAGAGTTGCCCTGTTTCCACGAGTAAAGATAATGACATCATCGGCAAAGGAAATGTGGGTAATGAACGATGCACTTGAAGGTAAAGCAAAGGGACTGAATCTCAAATTTAATGTAAGTGATTGCAACCCCGTCGACAAAGCTTCCAAACCACTAATAAATAGGAGAGGCGACGAAGGGTTTCCTTGCTTGATTTTCCGAGAGGAATTGAAAAATCTACTCACTTCGCCATTTATAAGTAAAGAAAACCAGCCACTCCTCAAGTTGTTCATAATCATGGAGAAAAATGAGTGTGAAAACCAAACTTATGAAGCACCGATTCAAGAAAATGCCAAGTAAAACCTGTTAAAAGCCTTCATCACATCTAACTTTAAAATGACATTGTTGCCTCGTACTTTTTTTATCAAGTGAACCAACCATTTTCTGAGCTAGAAGAACATTCACGTCTGCCATGGTTCGTCCCTTAACAAAGCCAGATTGCTCTGGTAAGATTATATCTGACAACAGTAATCCAAGTCTCTTGGCCAATATTTTTTGTAAATATTTTGTTGGCGAATGTACATAAAGATATTGGTTTAAAGTCTGAGAAGGACTGCGAATCATCCTTCTTTGGAATGAGAACTGTGGGGGCACTCCCAATCGACTTAGCAATTGTTACTGCTGCAAAGAATTCCTGAGTAGTGCAAAATTCATCCTCATCAATGATCCCCCAACAATGTTGGAAGAAAACTCCAGAGTAACCATCGGGGCCTTCAACACTCTTTATCCAGCTGAAAGACAGCAAGCTTTACTTCTTCTTGTGTTACGGCTTGACCAAGTGTTGATTTTGCTCATCTGAAATTAGTGGAGGAATATAGTCCAACTACTGCTCCCAAGCTTCAGGATCATTACCCGTATCTGCCGGTAACCCCTTA
Organism: Cinchona pubescens; assembly: GCA_025175665.1. Classification (NCBI taxonomy): domain Eukaryota; kingdom Viridiplantae; phylum Streptophyta; class Magnoliopsida; order Gentianales; family Rubiaceae; genus Cinchona; species Cinchona pubescens. The sequence goes on from JANKKI010000092.1 coordinate 1,019,119, forward strand.
AAGAAAGTGATGCGAATCACCTGCGCAATAATATACAGATTGATGTCACGTAACCCAACAATCTAAGTGGCATCAAGATAAGGATAGTTAAAATTTGGTCACGAAAGTGGGATAATAGAGCCGAAAATTACGAATGAACAAAGATAAACAATATAGACAAGTATGTAACCTACTAGATGGTTTAGTCAACCCTTATTATTAGCCAAGTAAGAACCAATTAGCGTTTTAAACTAAATATTGACCCGATACTAAAGATTAACAGGAACCAATATTTTACATTGGTTAACACACTCATAAGTTGGTCAACTTTGGGGTCCAACAAATAGTCTATTCAAAGACTAAAAGAAGAGAATTAAAACTCACAAAAGTTAAGTTTTTATTATCAAAGTTGCTGGATATTACATAGTTATGAAGACCTATTTACAGGCTTAAAGAGTCCAAAACACTATTTACAAAGTCCTTTAATTTAGGGCAACGAAATCGGCCTAGCAACCCCAAAAACCCTAAGTTGTTTTTTGCTAAACAAGTAAAAGAAACCAAAAAACATCTTAGATCTTAATAGTACTAACTCTAGAGCCCGCCAAAGGCTCCAATTTAGTCCAAATAGACCTTATTAAAGACTAAATAATTAAGTTTACAACTAGGAAATATACCAACATTTAAACTATCTCAATTTACAATACTTAAATTAATTGGGTTTACGAAATAAAGACCAAACTAAAATAAATTCGAAGTGAAATCCGACCCTCTTGCACTTGAGGGATCTAGCAACTTGGACTTCACTTTGTAGAAATGTACTTCATCTATTAATGAATTGACGATAGTCCAATCCTACTTGATCAAAACACAACGAATGTGTTTCAATCTTGACAAGCTTATGTCCAAACTTGCTCCACCTTTTATCTCCTAAACTAGGTACATCCTTAACCTATCCAGATTCGTATCATTCCCTCTCTTTAAAAGGATTTGTCCTCGAATCAAAACTATCATGGTAATCCGACTTGGGCATTGTGTTATCTAACTTCTTGATATGTCGTCTATCGCTTGGGGAATGGAAGTAATTCACTTGTTGAATGTGTTGGCTTAAAAAATATTCACAAGCCACCGCCCATTTACGTTCTTTATTCTATCGATCATTAGCCGAGCCCTTTTATCCAACAAGATGCATGGAAAAATTTAGTATTGGAATCCTTCTCAAAACCCATTTAATCCTAGATTTTTGTTTCCGAAAATTTTCCTTGTTTCATAAGTGATTTAGCAACTTGGCTAGTGTTGCATGAAGGTTCACTCGAGCTTGAGGTGAATGATTAGTTTCACAACTAACTTCACTTATACGAACAGCTTCCTCAGCAAATTTAATTCCCACAAAGATATTACCGAAAACACTCTGGTCCCATGCCCTCAAATCTTTTTTAAGCCGCTTCAACTTTTCCAAAAGAGAAAACATATCATATCATGTAACTGGAAGTTTCCAACTAGCCTTAATTGCTGTCAAGAACTCCAGATGTCGTATCCACATATGCTGAAAATGAGAGGAATAAGGACCAAGATAAGCAGAACCTGAGTCGAGTTCAAGTAGCATTGGTGAATGGTTCGATACAGTTCTATTCAAGTGATGGACATATGGTGAAGAAAAAAGATTTAACCACTCTTGATTTGCTACAATTCTATCAAGATGCTTCCAAATGGGTCGACCTTGTCGAATCCCTATCCATATAAACTTGCTTCTAGAGTAGCTAACTTCGAGAAGACCACAATCTACAATCATATAATTGAAATCATTTATTTTGCTTAAATCTTGAACGGAAGGAAACAGATATTCCGAAACGGAAGTAATTACATTGAAGTGCCCCAATTAGCCGTGGAGCCGTGTGAGACATACTAATTCTACGCAAGCCATCCCATGGCGGTTGCCTATCCAATTTGGTGTACTTTTCATACATCACAGTCAGCTGTACAATCCTAGGCTACTCATCGTGACATAATGTTATCGGATAATGGTAAGTACAAAAACAATCTCACAAGTGATACATATGAACTTCTTCAAACACAATACCATCATCATCACTGCAAACCCGCAAGGATACATTATAGATGAATAGCTAGCGGTGAGTGGCATTGCCCTACAAGAATTGGTATTTGGCAATTACTAGACTCAAGGAGTAATCATACTATTTAGACAATAAAAAATAGGGTTTTAAAATTAATTACAACAAAATTAAACTAAATAAAGTGATTAGCAAATAACAATTACAAACAAACTTAATTAAGTTAAGTAAAGCAAATAACACCTATGATTAAACAATCAATCCAAGAAAACTTAAATCAAACATCAAACCATAATTCCTAGTTCAAACAAATGGAACAGGAATCAAACATCAAAATAAGAAACACCATTTAGATTAAAATGAAGCATAATTGAAATGACAAGTATTAGTAATTAGAAACAAAGATTTTTAGATCAAAATAAATCTAAAATTAAGCCCAATAGAATAAGCTAAGAAGGATTAAAACTTGCCAATGGATTAAACTAGAATTTAAAGCAGATTAAAGCTGAGAATTTTTTAATCGCTAACAAAACTTGAAAGAAATTTAAATCTACTCCTAATTAACTAAAAACACTACCTACTATGTGTACTATGTAAGAGTGTTTTAAAAGAAAATTCAGCCACAAGAATTATAATTTTGAACCAATTTCCATATAAAATAGTGTTCGGACAGAAGTATCAAATATTGCTTTATGAATTGATATACACCTAAGCTTAAGAATTTCTAGCTTGATACTGCAGTATCAACTCCTTTGTGAAAATTTGATATAGTGGTCAGAGTGTCTTCAAGTTGAAATCTTGAATATTCGGCCATTGATTTCTCAATTCTTCTAGCTTTAGTCCTTGTAGTTCAATCCTGAAAACTGCATACACAAATTTATAAATAACAAAATTATATCAAAATCATTTAAAACTAGTACTAGAAGTGCAATATATACTAAATGTAAATGCAATTAAACTAAAGAAAAGCACACAATTAGACATTAAAATATTAAAATACTATCAAAATATCATAATTTGACATAGTATAATAACTCTATTTTTAGAGTTATCACACCCGAAACTTAGTGTTTTGATAATCCCAACAAAATAAGAAAGAAAAAGAAGAAGGCTAAACACGTGAACACTACAAACACCACCAAGATAATAACATAAAGGATGACAATTGGATGTACTTGAATGAATAGGTAATCCCTCAAAGACCTCAAATAACATGTGATAATTGATGTATTCATCCTAAGCATTCCAATTTTTCATCTTTCCTAAAAACTTGGTTCAATCATCAATAAAACTTTCAAACTACTAAGCATTGTCTTCAATCAAAAAGGTTTTCACGAATAATCCAATTCATGCAAAGCATGTTTTATTCAACTCAAAAAGGCTATAAGTTAGTCAAGCCATCTCAAAATATCACTTGGAAGTAGAAGGATCGTTAGGACTCTACTGAGAATGCACATGTCACACAATTAGGAGTCTTAATGTAGAAAATGGTGTTTAGATTGATATCAACGATGGGTAGTACAATAATGTGAACATGTCATCCCCTACTTGTTGGTATACTAAAGCAGAAAGACTCATTTCAAAAACTTCATTTCTACTTGCTCCAATTTTTAAAAAAACAATCCTAGTGACCACTTTAGAGAAATAACATTTGTGATGTCAAATCTCATACTAGCTTTATTTCTGTTTGAAGGGCATACTTAGAAGGCACGATATTTGTAATGCCCGTTCCTCTACCTACTTTATTCCTAAAAGAAAATATTTTTGTTTTATACGCAATCTAAATCAAGAAAGGGGACAAAATGCACTCAAAATCATATCAAGAACTACTCACCTATAAGATAGAATAACAATCCACGATATAATCACACAAATGGCTTAACTCATTTTTGACCACTTAGACATTTTTTTTTCCAAAAGAAAACTTGACAACAATTAGCATTTTTTAGAACCAACAAAAGATATTTCAAATGAATTCTTTTGGAAACCACAATGCTTTCTGTTTTTGAAATTAGCAATGACTAGTTTTTGAACTTTATGTTGACTTTGTTTACCATAGACCTAGTGTAACTCACACCAAAAATTTGAAATTCTCAATTTGAACAACAACTATATGCTATTGCAAGTCAATTATCATCATCGAGTACCTCCTTCACTCTATTTCCACACCAGAATCACCAACAAATATTTACAAACACAAAAACCTTCAAAGACATATATAACACAAAAAGAACACCACCAAGTTTATCAATTTATTTGAATGATGAGTATCACTCATCCTTGCACTTACCCAAAATATAACAAAACAAAAAAAATATTACTATGAAATTAAAGCATATAAAAGAATAATTAAGAGTAAAGTCTTGCCAAACCGGCTAAAGGATTTACTCAAAACAAAAGCAAACAAGAAATCATCATTCTAATAACCAAGGTATAAACAACCAAAGTCAAGTAGTCATCTCAATAAACCCAACAAAAGTCAATATCAACAATTTAATCATAAGTATCAACTACTTGGCTACAACTATTCTGTCCTCAACAAATTATTCAAGTAAAATAACTGAAAATCGTCAATCAATACTAAACTAAAGGAATAAAAGCCAGAGTATGAAAATACCACGAAAATGTAAAAGGAAAGTATGAATGATAATGTGCCAACTTTCAAATCAATATCAATCTCAAATAGAATTGGGTAAAAGTAGGGATAGGGAAGTCCTCTCCAATTTTGAGCAAGCCATCAAGCTTCCTCATTATCTCTATTGAAATCTTTATCAGCTCCATCATTGTCGTCTTCTACATCACTATGCTGACCTTCCTCAAAATCTTCCACCTGAGCACCTCCTATCCCTCTAACTGGACTACAATGTGGTTCTGCTCCTCTAACTGGGCCTTGATACGGTTCTTATGAAAGCTCTTCATGTGGTTTATAGAATGATTGCCCACGAAGTATCCCGTTCCCAAGTTGGATATGGCCTAAGATGAATCCATGTGTGAAGTGTGGTGGTCTGAAGAGCTTGACCAATGAGGGATATGTTGTGTTTGAGGACCATGTGACTATAGATCCAATATCCCTAAAGTTCATTTCTTTCCCATCGGTCACCAGTGCATTGAAGACATTCCTTATCGGCGTATTTATATATGGATCTTGTGGAGGGGTAGGTAGTTGCTTGGTGTATCAATGGCTTTGTGATGTCTATGAAATTCTCACATTATATTATGCATATAATCCTTGTCAATCCGACCCCTTTCAAAAGTTTGGGGCTCATCGAGGATCACTGTACAACCTGCATCTACACAAAGAAAAGAAACTAAGTTGGGTAAATAAAATGTTGGCTGCCCAGATCTCCCATTGTTCAGAAATCCTTATCTAATGTTCCTCCCTATATTGATGGTCTTCCCCTCAAAAATAGCATAAACGTGACATTCTTTATCTCTTTGTACATGACTCATACTACTTGATCTCGAAATCTTGCAAATGAGAAAGTAGAACCAAATGTTTGGCCACGATTAGAGATTGCTTCACGAAAACCTCTAATACTGATCCCCAATAGCATCTGTCATAAACCAAGCAACATCATTAAAGCACAAGTGACTTTAATTATATTCGTGTCATTTGGTTTATTCATGAAATTTCTACACTCTTTACTGGAAACATTAGGCAAATTATAGAAAGCATTTATCTTTTCAGAGCTAAATTCAACCAATTGTCCTCTGACTTGGCATTTCCCATCCTCAAGATTACGCAAGTTACAATGAAATTTTTTTACCAAGTTGGTGTTCCCCAGACTAACTAACCTATCAAAATATTCCCAATTCATAGCTTTCAGTTGGGCCTCAATTTCCATTCTCACACTTTCAAATTGACCCCAATTCTATGACAAATCAAACTCTCTCTCCCTAATGACCACATGGTGTTGATTAGTAGCAAAAAGTGCTTTCGACTGGTCACTAGAAAACGTTGGATAGACATTAGACCACTAGTTCCTTCATCCACTTTTCTCTTCTTAGAACTGAATGTTGAAGCTACATCCCTACCTCTACCCCTTCCTCTTGGAATATTTCCGTTCTTATCTGCTATGAAAAAATGTAAAATTAACAAGAAATCCAACAACTGAAAAACCCACAAATCAAACAAAATTAACATCAAATTCTAACAATCACAATTCTCAACAAAAATAAAGCCCAAGTAACATTCACAATCTTTGGTGAAAATAACCATAGAAAATAATCAAATATCAATAAAACCACCAAAACTTATGGATTTCATAAAAAATTAAACAATTTTACTGGATGAATGAAATTTTGAAACACCCCCTTGAAAGCAAATCATCTCTTGAAGGCTTGGAGAAGCTTCTTGGATGCCAATAGAGGTTTAATTTATGTGGGAGAGTCGGATTTTGGTGGGTTTTGGTTGATTTTGTGGATTTTGTTAGAGGAGAAGGAATTCGTGAAAGGCGGAGAGAAGAAAAAAAGGGATTAAGGTTTTGGGATTTTTGTTTTGGTTGAAATTTGGCTATGAAGCTATTTTATTAATCTGGAATCCTTTTGATACCACAATATCATTTCAAGCTTATAGGATTGATACTATACTCCGAGAATAAAAAGTCTTATGAAAATTTTTGTTCAGACCATGGTATCAAAAATTTCTTCATACGTCGATATCATGGTATCATTTGAAATATGTTCCAGATGTTTGCTTTGATACCACAATATTGAGTTTTGATACCCAGCTATTGACTGAAATAACACAAATGGGCATCCGGATGTTTGCTTTGGCACCATGGTATTGAATTTTGATGTTGCGGTATCAACTGAACTTCAACAAATATCATTTGTTCACACTTAGCCAAATTTTTTCCATGTAATCTAGCTTGAACCCACTTCATTCCAACATTTTGCCAATCACCTACAAATATTCAAATAACAAAATTAATCCACATTTCTACTCATTTTCCTTTCAAAGCACTTTATTTGCCATAACTCATTTTATTAAACCTGATTAAACCTAATTCATCCAAGTCAAACATTAAAACTAAATAACATGAAAATCAATTCAAATAAACATAAACAACAGAATTAAAGCTCAGCCTTGGGATACATCCCAAGAGTGCTTGTTTATAGTTATTAACTTGATTATAGTAAGGTGAGCTTTAATTGGCACAATAAAGGATGGATAGATGTCCTATCTCCTTTGGTTCTCCATAATAAAGCTTTAAACGATGCCCATTGAGCTTGAAACTTGAATTTGTCTTATTTAATTCTATGGCCCCATGTGGAAACACTTGAATGACCTCCAATGACCCATCCCATCTAGATTTGAACTTTTCAAGAAATAACTTGAGCCTTGAGTTGTATATTAACACTTGATCCTCGAAATTGAATTCTTTCTTCAAGGTTAGCTTTTCATGGCATGCGATATGGAGACAAGCCAATTGGACCTTTTTATGCTGTGTGATATGCCCCAAAAGCATCATCCAACTTTTGGGACCAATTTTTTTCTTGACTTGCCCATGGCCTTCTCCATGATCCTTTTCAACTCTCTATTGGAAACCTCTACTTGCCTGGAAGTTTGAGGATGATAAACCAAGGCAGTCTTCAACTTATGTCCCACCCCATGATTAGATAGCAAGGACTTGAATTGGGCATTCTTGAAATGAGATCCATCGTCACTTATAATTGTACAACTGATAACTCTAGTGAACTAGAGTTATTTTCCTCTGAATTATAGCATTTTGATAGTTTAAATTCTAAAATTTGATAAGTAATTGAGGATTTTAGTTAATTTCTTTCATATGTATTTGTATTTTTGTTCTTGAATTAATTATGATAAGTTTGTGTTAAAATTTTAATTTAATTAAGTGCTTAATGGTGTTAATATTATCCAGGTTAAAAATTAAAGGTTAGAAGCTGAAAGGAACAAAGCTCAAGGGACCATATTGCAAAAATGGATGAAATGAAGAATGCTGGGAGGAGAGTCGAGATCGCGATCTCGACTGTTCCAGACCGCGATCTCGATTCGGGAAATTGTCTTACTGTATTAGAGTCGAGATCACGGTCTCAAATGTTCCAGACCATGATCTTGACTCGCTGAGAGTTAAGTTGGTAAGGGCAATTTTGTAAACTTTCAGCCAGTAACTCCTGATTTTTTGCCTAGTGCTTAAAAAATTAGTAAGAGAAGTAGTAGATAGTTTTAGTTAGTTTTTAGATAGTTTAGGATAGCTTGAACTCCAAGTTTACTTCTTTGATAGAAATTTCTCTTTAATTTTCTGTTTAATAGAACTTGACAAGAAATTAAAAGAAGATCTAAGATAAAATTATCATCATCCATCAAATCGATCCAATGATCAGGTTTGGTCTTCATCCATGCTTAAACAAATGGTGGCTCCATCTCTTCAGTCCATCTCTTCTTGACCCTCCTCAGCGTCACTAGGTTGGGCCTTTTCATGATCATCATCCATGTCCCTTCCAGTCGCACCTGCGTGGCTAGATCCCTCATGATGCGTGGTAGCCGCCAGTGGTGTGTAGTACTATCCATGAGGTGGACCAAACTGCCATGCTGGAGGTGATGGTGGCTGGACCCAAGTGCCTAATGAAGTAATCTTTAAAGCTATTTCTCCAATGACGGTCAAGTTGTTGTGCATCACCATTTGACTGTACGATCAGTACCCTTGTAGATCATTCCTTTCTTCTTCATTTACTGGAGCATTAAATACCAAACCTGGGGGTATCGGAATCATTGAAGTTCTCTGAGGTGGTGGTGGTTGTGGCTGTGACTGTGGGTGGGTAGAGTGCTTCTCCTAGTGGTGCTTTTCATATTCTCTCACCATCCTATAGACATATTCCCCATTGATCCTTCCTCTAGGATGTATCAATGATTCCAAATGACCAATCGAGCAACCCGCTATGGTGCAAAGATGGTGAATTAGAATAGGGGCAAAAAATATGGGTCATCCAGACCTACCACTCTCTAAAAATCCCTGTCTAATATGGTGACCAACATTCACCAGGACCCCAGTCATGATGGCATAAACTAAGAGTACTTTGTCCCTTTGGATAAAGTTCACAGCATTGGACCCCCAAATGCGGCTGCTGATAAAATAAAACCATAACTTAGCCACTAGAAGATGAGAGTCCTTGATGAGCAAATTTTAATTCAGTGGCAGACGAAGTACTCTTAATCCACTATACCTTTCTATCACAAATGGCATCTTTGATTGCATTCATATCTTTATTTTTATTGGTCAAAAATGCCAAAAATTGACTAGAACGTACCGGGGGGGTGGGGTATGTTGAAATATGCATTAATCACATCAGCAATAAAATCTACCAAAACCCCCCGTATGCGCACCTTGCCATCCTCAAACTCACATAAATTACAATGAAACTCTTTGACTAACTGGGTAGCCCTAGGGTCAACCTGAGTGTTAAAACCCTCCCAATTCCTTGACCTAATTTATTCTTCTATCGCTCGCCTAGCATCTTCATATATTCCCCAATGCATGGATAGGTCAAAATTCCTTTCTCTAATCACCTCACGCTTCTCGTTATTCTTGAATAATTGCTGAGCCCTATCACTCGAGAATTGAGGTTCAATTTGCTTACCACCCTCAAATAGTTGTTCTAAACCCCCTTCTCTGTGACTCGTACCCTCTCCGGATTTCCTTTTTCTAGAACTAGTCCCTCTTCCTCTCATTCTAACTCTTCTCTCAGCACTGCCATATACCCCTCTCGTCATTTTCTTTATGCAAATGGAATTCAATCACCAATTTCAAAAATCCAACCTTCAATCAAGAATCAACACCACAAAATCACAATCACAAATTCCCAAATTTTTTTTGAATATTTCAATTCAACTCAATTCACAAATCAAACCAATAATTCCAACAATTGGACAATTTAAAATCACAATTCTTCTAAAACAAATTAGCACCAATTACTTGTCCACAATTCAATAATTAAATACCACAAATTTGCCACAATTTAATCCACAAAACTCCACAATTGCCTTCAAAAATTGCCAATTACAACTAATATTCCAAGGAAGGATATTACCCGTTCTTTTTCGGATTGAAATTTTTCCAAGAATTGCTTGTGTCAATCCCTTTTGAAGCCAAATTTCTTCCAAAAATCCTCAAAAAGATGCTTGTCTTTGATGTTCCTAGAGAAAAACAAAATGATATTAGTGGTGGGTGTGGAGTTTTAAGTGATTTTTGGTGAAGATGAGGAAAGAATTTGAGGAGTTGGGGTTTGGGGTTTCGGATGAGAGAAGAAGAATAGGGAAAATTTGTGAAAAGAAAAGACAAGATCGAAGCTTTTAAAATTTTTCTGGCAGTCGAGATTACAGTGTCGAACATTTGAGATCGCGGTTTCAAAAGAGAAGAAGAATAGGGAAAATTTGTGAAAAGAAAAGAAAAGATCAAAGCTTTTAAAAATTTTCTGGTAGTCGAGATCGCGGTCCGCAATCTCAACTCGGTGCAAAAATAGCCTTTGCGGAAGTTTGGAGTTGAGACCGCGATCTACGGTGTACTTTAAAATGAGAGAATATGTTTTTCCTTAAGAATTTAGTGACCATCCTTGCCTCATTAGTTGGTAAGGCCATTGCCTTACCCATTTTGACATGAAATCCATAGTGACCAACATGTGCTTGCTCGATCTGAAAAAGAGCTTGGAAATGGACCAATGAAATTAATTTCCTAAGCATCAAAGATTTCGAGCTCTAAAATTTCATTAAGTGGCATCTCTTGCCTTCTTGAGATATTTCTGACCTACTGGCATTTGTCACAACTTAGTACAAGCTTTCTTGAGTCCTTGAAGAGATCCTACCAATAGAACCCACTTTGAAACACCTTTGTGGCAGTTCTTTGGGCTCCATGAACCCCACTTGTGGGAGATGAATAACAATTTGGCAAGATATCCCCAACCTCCTCTTCTGAAACACATTTCCTTAGCATTTGATTATTATATCACCAGAAGAGGTATGGTTCATCTCCATAATAATGCTTGACTTCGAAGAAAAACTTCCTTCTTTGATTGATGTTTAAAGAAGAAGGAACTACCTTGGCCACAAGAAAATTCACAAAATCTACATACCAAGGTTGATTATCTTTAAGTGCAAGAAATTTTTCCATCGGGAATTCTTCTTGGATGGGTGTCTCCTCTTAGAAGAACAACAAGTCTATCTTTTTTTATTCTTGACATGTGATCCATAACAACATTTTCGCTCCTTTTCTTGTCCTTCACCTCTCAATCAAATTCCTGGAAGAAGGATCTATCTTAGCAACCTTGGCTTTCATCTTACTTAGAAAATAAATACTTTAAAGCATAGTGTTCGGCGTAGACAACAACTTTTGTACCTATCAAGTAAGACAAAATTTATCGAAGGAAAACACTATAGCAAGTATATCTTTCTTGGTTGTTGAATAATTCAATTGAGTATTATTTAAAGTCTTAGTTGAATAATTCAATTGAGTATTATTTAAAGTCCTACTAGCATAGTCTATAACATAATTTTTTTTTTAATCTTTTGAGATATAACCACTACAATGGAATAATCACTAATAAAAGGGTAATGACCTACGTGGAGCTACCATAACCGGAGCGGTGATAAGTGCATGCTTTAACAAGTTAAAAGAATTGAAACAAGCATCATCAAAATGGACTGCACAATTCTTTTACAATAAAGAACAAAGTGGTCTAGGAATTTGTGTAAAGTTCTTAATGAATCTATGGTAAAAACTCGCATGACCAAGAAAGCTCCTTACCCTCTAACATTAACAAGGTTGGGTAGTTTTTCAATCACTTCCACTTTTGCTCTATCTACCTCAATTCCCTTTGATGATACTTTATGACTAAAAACTATGCCTCGTGGACCATGAAATGACATTTTTTCCAATTAAGAACTAAACTAGTTTCTTCACATCAACTCAGCTCATTTGCCAAATTCAACAAACAAATAAAATAAAGTGCAACATACACTAAAATCATCCATAAAAATGGCAAAGATGTATTTTTGAAATGTGCTTGGAGAATTACATAACCCGGAAGGTATACTTCGGTATGTAAATTGTCCATAAAGGCATGTAAATGTAGTTTCTCTTGATTCTTCTAGTGCTATTACAATTTAAAAAAACCTAGATATCCATCAAGGAAACAATAGTAAGTGAAGCTTGCCACTTAATCTTTCTAACATTTGATCAATGAAGTGTAATGGAAAATGGTCTTTTCAAGTAGCGTCATTCAATTTCCAAAAATCAATTTATACTCGCCATCCCGTCACCAACCTAGAGGGATGTAATTCATTGTTGTCATTAAGTACTATGGTAAAACCCCCTTTCTTAGAAATTACTTGAATTGGACTAGCCTACTTGCTATCGCTTATTGGGTAAATTATATTGGCATCAAGTAGTTTAATAACTTCCTTCCTCATGAACTCTTTTAATGTGGGATTTAATTGCCTTTGAGGTGTCTAGTCAGCTTATACCCTTCATTTAATAAAATCTTATGCATACAAATGGTGAAAGTAATGCCTTTTATGTCATCGATGCTCCAAGCAATAGCACCATAGTGCTTCTCAAGCACATCAATGAGTTTAACTAATTGCTAAGACTAGATATATATTCACAATTATGGGAAAGGTCTCTTATCCTTACCAAGAAACACATAGTGTAAGTGCGGGGGATTCTTGGAAGGATAAGAGGTTTTAGTTCATCCTAGGGGTTTATTGTTCAGATGCTTCCCTTTACTATCGTCTTTCTTACCCACATCTTCATCTTTGTGTAAGCACTCCTCATCCTGAAGGTTTGAGCATTCATAAGTTTCTTCAATTTGTTGACCATCTTCATTGAAGCTTACTCCTTTCCTATTTAGATTCAATGATGTTAGACCTAAAAAAATCATGGACAAGTTAATCATAATAATCCTCTCATAACATCATCATAGGATGAGGGGAGTTTAAGTGAATAAAAAACATTAAAGATTACAACTTCATCATTAACCCTTAATTCTAACTTCCCCTCTTGGACGTCTAGGAGAGCATGCAAATAACCAAGGATGGCCTTCCAAGAATAATGGGCATTTTGTTGCCTTTTTCCATAGCCAACACTATGAAGTTTACAGGAAGATAGAGCTTTTCAACTTTGACTATCACATCTTCTATTATTCCCCTTGGGAAATTTGATACTTCGGTCAGCTAATTGTAATGAACTCAAACAAACTTGAAGTCTCATCCATTAAGCTACACTGTGTAAGGCATAAGATTGATAAAAGCACCCAAATCACATGAAGCTCTATCAAAGTCCATACTTCCAATGTCACATGGATTGGAAAATGAACCGGGGTCCTTTAACATTAGAGGTAATTTGTTGGTGATCATTACAATACAACCTTCCGTTAAGAAAAGTATTTCATCACTATGTAGCTTCCTCTTGTTGGTGAGAACTTATTTCATGAACTTTGTATAACTTGGCATATCCTAAAGAACTTCCACAAAAAAAAAATGTTGATTTCAATCTTTTTGAATGTGTCCAAGAACCTTTTGAACTTCTTGACATTCTCAACATTTTTCAACCTTGGAAATTGAATTTTGAGTGGCTTTGAAATCTCCATCATGATTCATTTTTGGAGTAACTTGGGACTTGTTAGGCTTATCAAGCATCTTGCCTTTTCCCTTTGAAGACTCTCCATCCTCATCATTTCTATCAATCAAAATGCATCTATTAATATTCAACATTTTCAACCAACTTTTGCCACTTATAAGCATGATAGCTTGAGCATGTTCACGTTTTTTATCCCTCAGATATTGATTCCTTGGATTTGGGAGAGTGTCACTTGGAGGATTATTGATGGTCTCTCAATACAACTCTAGCTATTCGACCCAACTGAGTTTCCAAATTTCTAGTTGAAGCACCTTGATTTCTTGCAAATGCTTCATGGACCCTACTAAGTGCATCATTCCCCCTTCTAACTATTTCAATCTTTCTTTTAGCTGCCTCACTTTCCTTTCTTGCCATCTCACTATTTCTTCTTGTTTCTTTGCTTTTCCTTCTCATGGCCTCAAACTCTTTCTTGGGTTCTACAAGTTGGCTATAGACATCTTCTATACCCCGTTGAGAAATTGGACCATTATGCAAAGGCTGTGATTGATTACAAGGTGGTTGAAAAGAAGTGCTTGGTTGGAAAATTTTGAAAGTTGGGTTGGAAGTTTCTTTGGTGAGGTGGTTGATAGAAAGTCTAGATGAAGAAAGTTGATTGCTGAAAGTGGGTTGATGAGCATTTTGGAATGTTTGGCCACCCCATGAAAAATTGGGATGGTTTCCCCATGATGGGTTATAAGTGTTTCCAAAATCATTTGGTGGAGGTCTAGATTGTTAAGTTTGATTACTCATAGAGGTCACTCATTCATTTCCCATGGTTGATCCTTCACTTGACCATTGACCATGTAGGTGATTTCTTGAGCAAAAATCATAAACCAATGGAGCATAAGGTTGTACTGACACAACATTCACCTTTCTAATGTTCTTCAATACCCTAGTGAGATTGGCCATCATATTTTCCATGAAGTTATTTTGGGTCATCAACGCATCAGTATGGTCTTGATGAAGGAGTCCTCTTTGGCCTTGAGAGGGGATTTGAGGTTGTTTTTGCACAAATGGAGGTGCCACTAGTCCATGTTGATAATAATATGAAGCCATATTATTCACAACCTTTGTGCTTCTCTTCCAGCATCATCATTAAAAGATAGAGAACCACCTGCTGATGCATTCACTATAGACATGGTCTCTTGATAAAGACTATTATCAAATATTTGAATTTGTAACCAAAGTGGAATGGCATGGTAGGGACACTGATGAAGAAACTCCTTGTACCTATCCCGAGCTTCATCTATACCTTTCTCGGCATCTTGTTTAAAAGAAGTAATCTCATTCCTTAGCCACTCCGTCCTTGAAGGTAGGAAGAACTTTGCAAGGAATTCTTGTGCTAAACCATTCCATGTGGTTCCTTGATCATGAATTTCTAATAACATTTGGCTTTACCTATCAATGAGAATGGAAATGCCCTCGTTCTCACGCAATTTGGGTCCCATTGAATTTAGAAGTATCAAGTACTGCCTAAAAGTTGATTAAATGTGTATGATGGTCCTCATTTGGTTCACCCCTAAATATAGCATGGGCTTGCAACATTTGAATCAAGGGAAGCTACATAGTGATGAAATCAAACATCAAAGCAATAAATGACCTAATTCAAATTAAGGGAACTGAATCAAACATAAAAGTAAGAAAGCATCACTTAGACTAAAATTAATCGTAATTGAAATGGCAAAGATTAGTAATTAGAAACAAAGAATTTTTAGATCAAAATAAAGCTCAGATTAAGCTAAGAAAAATTAAAAGTTGCAAATGGATTAAGCTAGAATTTATAGTATATTAAAGCCGAAAATTTTTTAATCTAAGAAAACTTCAAAAGAAAGTTAAATATAATCCTAATTAAATAACTACAACACCTTCTATGTGTGCTAGTGTACTATACAAGAGTGTTTTAAAAGAAACTTCAACCACGAGAATTACAATTTTTGCTAATTTCTATGCAAATCAGTGTTCGGATCGCAGTATCAAATACACTTCATGATTTGATACTGTTGTCCGAGATTTCAAATAAGCCTAGGAATTTCTAGCTTGATATTGTGGTGTCTACTTCTTTGTAAAATTTTGAAACCGTAGTCCGAGTGTCTTTAAGTCTCTTATAGTCTATCTGAAATCTTTAATCTTTCTTGCACCTCGAACCTCCATTTCTCAATTCTTGTAGCTTTAGTACTTGTAATGAAATCCTTCAAAATGCAAATGCAGTTTCATAAATAACAACATTATATCAAAATTATATTAAAAATAGTACTAAAAGTGTAATATGTATTGAATGCAAATGCAATTACTAAATGTAACTAAACTAAAGAAAAGCACAAAATTAGACACTAAAACTGAGAAAATACTATCAAAATACCATAATTTGACAATTATAAAAACTCTATTTCTAGAGTTAGCAAATAACTCTACATGCAAGAATTGAACATGATTTTCAAGTACTCGTAAATGATAACCTTATTTCCAAAATAGCCAAATCTTACTGGATTTGTTGAGCGTACATAGTTTAAAGCCAAGCTTCTGTTGTGTAGCCTCCAATTTCTAAAAATCCACTATTGGTTCCATCAAAACTACAAAATCCACCTTATGGATTTTAGTTAGCTTCTTGTGTCTTCTGTCTTCAAGAAATATTTCCAGCCATTCCCCTGATATTCCAAAAGAGTGTTTAATCATGATGAAGAGGGGTTAATGCTTCATTAAAGGCACAAAATGCTTGCCTTGTTAGTATCATACGTGGGGGGGATGAAAAACCTTCTTTTTGTAATTTGTTTTATTTGGTTGAGGTAGTTGAGAGTTAACAGGCTCAGGCATAAAACTACTAATATTCTTTTGAATGCATTGCTAAAAATCCTTTAACATTTTTGTAGCTTGCTCCCTAGGCTTTTCCGATTGGATCACTTCATCTATTTCAAATAGTGGATCAAAATTTTGCCTCATGAATCGATTGGATATTTTTCTTTTCTTTTTTGAATTTGGTATGTTGATCATCAATTATCCGTTCAGGAACAAAGTCGTTAACTAAATAAACAGATAAATCTACACTGCTTTGAGGAACTGGAATTACATCATCAGAGGCTGAATGCTTAGAGTACATTAGAACTAAAGCTTTCTCATGTTGAGTAACACCTAGAGGAATCGCCTTTCGCTTTAGTAGGGTTTGGTTATGATTGTTAAGGAATTTCAGGTTGAGTATTCTTGGAGGCTGTTTGCATATCCTTTGGCTGACTGAGATTTCCAAAAGCAGTATTTTTGACAATGACATCTTTCCTATGAACATTAGGGTTTGTTAAGAATTTTTAAGGATAGGGTTTTCTTGCGCTTTGCTCAGACAACATTCAAAACTTGAATGACCAACTTTAGAACAACTGGTGCAATATTCTAGCACGTCCTCATAATCTATTCGTTTCCATTCCTAACCCAAACTCATTGCAATCATGGCTTAGTTAGATGAAGTTCTAAACAAACTTGAGCTTTGCTTGGCCGTTGTCCAAATGCTGTGGAAGCATCAATCTTGAGAGGTTTACCAACCAGTTGGGCTAGGGAAAATAGTGCAAATTTGTCAAATAAATGAGCAAGAAGCTGGTCGAATCCATAATTACCAGAAACGCAGTAGTTAGGAAATGCGGTACGGTGTACGGGTACGGGAATGCAATTCACCACCTATCGAATACGTAGGAATAGATTTATCCGATATGTCGCTGTATGCTAGTTCTTAAGAAAAGTTGCTAAATTATAGGGATAAGAAGGTTCTTGGTAGTAGATAGTATTAATTTCTAATAAATGTTAAACTTTTAGCGACTAGAGAAGAGAAAATGCTCGACTTTCAAAAATCACCATCCCCAGTCCAATACTAAATAGTTTTACTTAGCTAAATTTAGAAAATATTTTTTTATTTTCTCAATAAATAAGGATTCGCTACCTTTGACGTTCCGAAAGGTGAATTATGGCATTTCGAGAAGCAAGTGAATCGTGTTTCAATACACATGAATCAATACGCAGTTCATAAGGGTGGGGAGAGTTTTCGGTAACTATAGTCAAAACTGATCTATATAGGGGCAACTAGCATTTCTATATCGATGTAGAAATTTGCTGTCTATTTAAGAACATGCTTGCCAAAACCATGCAAAGTCCAAAATCCACAACACCAACATTATAGATAGTCTTCTTCCTGATCAAACTTGAAGAGAATATGTCTGTATACATCAATCCAATCGTGACGGATTCAACAAATCCTATTTTTTGAAAGGAGTTGTTGATTGTGCTCTAGGGTAAAGAATACAGCAGGCTGTCCTTTACAAGTAGATGGTGATTGAATCAGAATGGAAAGGTTTTGAGATGATTGTGAGACGACTAAGGCGAACGATCGAGTAGGAAGAGAAGAGGTGCACGATATTGGAAGCTTGGGGAGAGGTTAGAGAGAAGAGGAGGAAGCAAAAACCCTAGTTGTCTTCTCCCAAAATTTGCATTCTGTTAATAGTGTTTTAGTTGGGTACTTTTGAAATATATTTTTCTTTAAAATTATTTGCAAGTAACATTTGGAATTGATGTTTAGTTGTTGGCCTTGAAAATATTATTTATCTATTGTTTTTCTGTTGAAGATAGGTAATGCTTTACCTTTGTGTACTTTAGGTGATTTATGATTCTCTTATTTGTTATTGAATTTTGTATTTATACTATATTTTGTTAGTCTTCTAGGAAATTTTTTTTTTAAAAAAAAGAGAAAAACACTCCTATCCTTGCACTTAAGTAGCACTTTGTTGTCTCTTTTAGGAAAATTTGTTATTAAGAACTTTGCTTTTAGAGTTAAATGTTAGACAGTCGACAATAAAGTACAGTTTAGGTGGTAAGACACTTTTTCTATGACCTATTAGTCATGAGTTTAAGTCACTAAGAGGTAGGAGGAGAGGTGAGCTGTTTTTATAAAAAAAAAAAAATGAAATGTTAGACAATTTTAATAAATTTGTGTGTCTGTTATACACATTAATGTGAATAATTATTGTTATATATGTGTTTGGTCGTACTTAGTTTTGTTGTATTTATAGTATTATGTAGCTTTAGTGAAAGATTGTGGTATTTTATTTATATACTTATTTATTTTTGGAATTCTAGAATTTCTATGGTGTTTGAAAGTCTTTAGAATGCCACTAAAAGAAAAGCTTTCGATCTAATGAACAATATCAGATAGGAAGTAAATCGTCGGTGGAAAGAAAGATATGCAATAAAATCAGCTTAAAAAGAAAAATTCTATTCTATATCTACCTCTAGCAACCAGGAAATCATGTTGGAAGCGTCCAAAATGTTGCATATTCTGAAGTTTTTATTTGCACAAACAATGTTTCCCTGTACAAAAGGAGTCTAAACAGTCTTGTGGTAAGGATTTAAGCTAATCTGTCATTTATTTGTTTCAAACTATGAGTGCACAAAAGTACTTCACTTTGTCAATAAAGTAAAAGAGATATTTTCTAAAACATTTTGCTAAAAATATTATATACATCCGCGGGTTACGTATTATATTTGTCTCTTATATGTGGTCAAGCTATACGTTTCTATTTGGAGTCACCTATGTTTTGTTGTGGCTCTAGTGACATTTGTTTGATTGAGACTGAATGTTAGATGAATTAGTTCAACCGCCTTGAGCTAATAGCAAAGAAGCAACAAAATTCACGAGACAGTGTGTTAAAAGTCAAAATAATATAGTTTCCAGCTGTTCATTATGACAATTCTCAGAGGAATAAAAGGATATATACTTTCAGAGTTCACGGACAAATATACCAGTTTATGAACACATTGACGAGCCTTCGGTTAGAAAATATCTAACATTTAACTTTTAATTTTTTCATTCTAATTATGGACTGAGTAACATAATGGTGATTTCGAATAACTTTAGGGAATCCATTATTGAAAACCTAAAAATGATTTTAGACAATGATTCCTACTTAGTTATTTTCGGTTCTCTTGTTGACGTTCAAGATATCTGTAGCTATCAGATATTTCTCAAATCGAACCCTAATTTGGACCAACAGACATTTAGATGTCCATTCTCATGTGGCTACTATATGAGAGATAACAAAAATAGTGTAACTGATTTCTTGAGGCATACAGAAGTTTATACTACAAATGAACAAGCAAAAATAGTTGAGCACTATTTCGGATGCTAAGATAGTCTGCATAATATCCATTGATCTTTGCCAAACGAGAAATTGATTGGCATGAAGGAATTAAAACAAAAAAAAATGAGGCCTAATAATGTTCAGCTGATGATATGTAATTGTTCTGGTCAAGACTCTATTGATGCTATTAGATGCTCAACAGCAGATGAACTTATACAGGAAGAAAATGAAAGTAAAATTTTTTATATCCTGTTGATGCGTGAAAAATATAACACTAAAATCTTATTTTAAAATCTAAATCTTTTGTTATCCGAATCCTCCAATGCTAAGGGTAAAGGCACGCGTATACTCACGATATTGAAACTTACGACAAGAATAAGAGTGGTGGGGTTTTGTTCCCTTAGAGAGACTTGAACGCTCAGTTCATAATTTATACTAGGAAAGAGATTGAGAGCAAAATGAGAGATTTAAATAGTAAAATGTAGAGTTGAGTCAATAATCCTCTTGTTTACCTTGCCAATTTCATTTTTGCACTCCTTGATGGATTTGGATACTTCATGGAGATTTGAGAATAATTATTGGACCTATGAGGGCTTTAAATGAGTTGAATTTCTTCATAACTTGATTTTAGATATAAATTTTCAAATGTCCTCCCATATATTTGACCGCTTTGACTGATTGGTCAAGTGTCTATGAGTCATTTGATGATATTTTTAGATATCATCATATCCCTAAACATATTATGTGTTTTTAATCTTTTTATATCATTTAGACTGCACTTTAGCCATAATATTTAAGGCATTTTTTTTTTTAACTATTTGCAATTCTTGAAAAGAAAAAGAGAAAAAATATTGTCTCTTAATATTATGTGCATAAAATCCTGAAAAGGCCAGATGGTAAATCTTTTCTGCTACGCATTGGGATGAAGTTATAACAATTCAACTTAGATACTTATGTAAAGTTGGAATCGTCAAGATTAGATTCATTTTAGAAAAATACAAAAGAAAATAAAGGTTGATATCTGTAAAGGTTTGCTTGATAGCATAGCAAATCGAGAATCCTACAGCATTCAACAAACGTTGGAAAGTATGTAGTTTTGGTTGCTTCTTTTATCGGTGAACCTAGAGATATGCATCACGGATATATGAATGCAATGGCTTTTGTCCAAAAGTATAGAAAGCCATATATTTTATTAGTAAATTCTTATATGAATTTGGTTTACGATAAGTGGAATGGATCCTTTAATAATCTACATTTATTCACATTATTCTAACTCATTAAAAATAAACTTATTCAGGATGATATGGATGAACGTGAAACAAGAAGTAGATCTCACTTACCGTAAATCGGATCCATATAA
The DNA here is from genome assembly GCA_025175665.1 of Cinchona pubescens. Lineage (NCBI taxonomy): Eukaryota > Viridiplantae > Streptophyta > Magnoliopsida > Gentianales > Rubiaceae > Cinchona > Cinchona pubescens. The sequence goes on from JANKKI010000092.1 coordinate 1,040,270, forward strand.
AAATTTCGCTAATGACCTGCGATCCTTTGTGGCCAGAGTTCAAAGGAATATCTATTACCTGACGAAGAATGGAAGAATAGAATAGATTTGTAATCAAGGACATTTCGAGAAAATTAAAAGAGCTCAAGACTGATCTGCTCTAAAAACCTCTATTTGGTGAAGTTGTCGCTTATACTTGCGTTGTTCAGTTACAAAAGTGTGGTCTTCCTCATGACTCATTTTTTTTATTATACTAAAAGATAGGTTCAAACTGTTTTCACCTGAAACTTATGACATGATAGTATCTGAAGAGTTACCAGATCCACATGTATATCCATATCTGTGTGAGTGAAACATTTACTACATGGACCATGTGGAAGATTGAATCCTACTAGCCCATGTATGTAGCAACGAAACAGTTTTGAGGTTGATTATCCAAAATAATTTTCAGAAATTACAAAGCTTTCAAATGACTCGTATCCAATTTACACAAGGCGAGACAATAATCGAAGAATTAAAGTTCGGTAAAATGAAGTTGATAACCAATGGGTTGTTACATATAAGCCATACTTGCTAAATACGATTGCAATATTAATGTGGAAGTTTGCTCTTCTATGTGACACATTGATGAGATAAAAAATTTGCAGTCTGCAAGGTAGGTACCAGCTCCACAAGCTATGTGGAGGATTTTTTTCCTTTGGATATGAACCAGATATATCCTTTAGTCATTACATTCAACAATACAAGTTCATTTAGTGAATTACCAGCCCATGCTATTTGATGATAACCAAATGTTGGAAGATATAGTTGATGAAAAGATACTGGAAGAACAATATTGACGGAGTTATTTCAAATGAACAAATGTAACAAGAAAGCTAAAGATTTGAACCTACCTTATAAAGAATAACCTGAATATTTTGTCTAGAATAAAAAGATAGAACTTGAGAAGTTCGGAAAAGAAAGAGAAGTTATTGGTCGTGTTTTATCTCTCCATGGCATAGAAGGAGATATATATAATCTCAAAATGTTCTTAATGCATGTACGACAACAGATGTCTTTTGAAGATCTTAAATCTTTTAATGGTTATATTTGTGCTACGTTTAAAGAAACATCAGCAGAATACGGATTATTACAAGATAACAGTGAAGCAGAGCTATGTTTGGCAGATGCGGCATTATCCCAGATGCCTCAAGCACTAAGACAATTATTTGCCGTTACGATGGTTCATGCAACATCATGTTATCCGGCAAATAATTGCAAGAAAAAATTTGTGGAATACTTTTGAGGATAATATGTCTGAAGACATTTGACATTTCTTTGACGAGACAAGAAGTCCAGATTGAAGTCTTTCAGTTCATTGCTCTAGTCAATTCTCATGAAATAAATATTGACAGATGGACAAGAGAAATGAAGGCAGAATATTACGTGCCAAATTATATTTACCACTATTTGCTACCAACTACTTGAACTGCACCGCAAATATACAATTTGTGTAGTAAATGGGTATAAAATAGAGATCTTTCCTCAAGGATCTAGATTTGGCAATTACCGACTAATTAGAACTAATTACTAGTAAGACAATAAAAATAGTTATTGGGATTTTTAAAACTTAACTAATAAAATAAGGAAAAGAAATTAACTAACTCAACATAGAAAGATAATTACTACAAAATGACCAAATCAAGACAAAAGTCAATAAGAGAAAGGTAGGTAGAATGTTGAGATAGCTAATTCCCAAATTCCACAGGAATTGAATCCTATGATGGGGTAATTGTGACCAATTGGGGTTTCAGTAATCTAATCTACTCAATTACCAATCTCAATGTCCCAAAATCCTCCTTTAGTTCTTCAATGCACATGCTACCCATAAGGAATTAGACTTACTCATACTCAACCCAAAGTTAAATTAGCCGTAATTGCAAGAAAAAGAAAAAAGGGTGAAATGGTAAATAGAAGGCTAAAATGACAAACTAGGATTTTTAGTTCAAAAAAAAAAGTTTCTTAGCTAGAAATTGGAGTATAAGATGGAATATTAGCTAATAGACATGCAGAGCAAAAATCAACAAGAAATTACTGAAAAAAAAAACAAAACATAGAATTACAAGATTAAATGGCAAAAGTAAGCTTATAAAACCTTGAAGGAGCTCCACATTCACTAGACCAAAGGAGCAAAAGTAAAATTTCTATTAGTTTTTAGCTAAGGAAAGTGTATTTAAAGCTTCTAAAGTGCTAAAGATTTAAGGGCAAGGACACTGAAAAGACCACGGGATTCTTCAAGGAAGAGTGCTAACCCTAGCCAAAACTATTTATCATTTCTAAAGCTAGATGGATGAAATGACTACTAAAAGAAGTCATAAAAATCATCCCGTTTGGGGACCTCATTGGCGATGAGTGATTTTCTGTTGTGGCCCTCGCTAGAGGTGAGGGAAAGGCTCATCGGTGGTGAGCTTTTCCACTTTCATCACCTCGTTGGTATTGAGGGTCTTCTTCACCAAGGTTGACTTTTTTGATAGTTTGATTTTCTTGGACTTTTCAGCTCCCAAGCAAGAAATAGACAATTTTGCTTTCAATCCTACAAAATAATTACCAAGACATAAGTAATTAATTTTTATTCCAAATTTAAGACAAAAAGAACAACAAAATTACTAAATTAACTTTGAATGCCTAATTGAACTAATTCACAAAATAACTCCATAAATGAACATAACTTGGGACTAAAACACACAAAACTAAGTAGAAAATGCATAAAAAACAACCTAGTTTGCTAGCGTTATGCCTGATCTTCCATTTTTATCTCTATCACTTCCATCAACTTAGTATTTTACTTGTTCCAGAATCATAAAAGAATCTAAAAACCACGTCAACGACATAAGATAAAACATGAAATACAAACAATATATTAAGATCAATGTAGATAAAATGGAAAAATGGAATGTTGGTCCATGTAGGCTCATCTCAAACACCAACTCTTAAATGATCAAATAATCTACAATAATCATTCCCACAAATCCCATCCCATTTTGAAAACTATAGACTTTATCACAAATGAGAGTTTTAGTAACTCTAAGAAATCAAAGTTATTCCCACAATTTTTTGCACGATTTTTACACTAGTTTCAACGTTTTTAGAGTTTATTTGTGTGTTTTTGTGCATTTATGTTTTTATGTGTTAATATATGTTTAGTGTAGTGTTTTAGTATTTGTTTAATGTTATTTAACTTATATTTATGTGTGCATGTGTTTAGGGCTATGTTTAGAGTCTTCCAGAATTAGAGTTCTTCATGTGTTCTTGTTTGCCTTTTGTAAAGACTTATAGTTTTGGTAAGTGTTTAAGTGTTATTTTAGAGTTAAGTTATAGATATTAATGTGTCTTATTATTCTATGGCCGTGTAGGAACAAACTGTGCATCAATCAGATATCGGATGAAAATATTGGAGGCAAAATGTCGAAGCTATACAAAATTATAAAAAGCCAATTGCATACTATGATTGACCAAGTAAAAATCAATCACAGATTGCAATTGGATCAGAAGCATAAGTGCAGATTGTGCTTGAGCTCACCCTCCAAGGTTGGTTCGACGTTGCTATGCGATTTTGACAATTTTTAGAGTTTTAGGTGTCCATTTTGGATCCATAATAGTGCATTTCAAAACTTATTCAGAACCCTACACTTTGTAAGTCTTAGAAACTATAATTAAGGGACTTTATGACCTAAAAATCACGTTCTCTTTTCGCTTCCTTTTGGGGGCTGCATAATTAGACTAGGTTTTTCTTTATTCTTTAAGAAGGGTTGAAGAGAAGGTTTAAGATTGATATTACAAACCTTGGAACAAATACTTACAATTTTTCATTAGAGGAGCTTTATTAAACCTTCTTAGACCTATTATGCTATTTAATTCCAATTTTATTACTCATTAGTTGTTCACTTTCAACCATCGCTTTCTTTAATTTCTTTCTTAAATTAATGTCTGGATTAGTTTACTTGCTTTTAATAATTTCTATTATGTGTATGCTTTCATTCATGCTTTCAATAGTATGGATTAAGGTCAGATGATGCCAATTCGATTGGATTTTTGATTAACTTGATCATCAATTAGAATAATCATAAGAATTGGGTAATAATTAATACAATTTGACAATTTTAGATAGTAGTTAACTGTAGATTTGGTTATACAAATTAATTTGATATAGTCCATTGATCCTCCATCATAGACCCATGTTGATTGTTAGATATATAATTTGAGACCAAGATGATAGGATTAGTTAATTAGTTCACAATAATTCTATACGGATAGAACACAAATTTATCGATCTTGGACACATTAAAAGAATCTACCCCTGGATCATTAATTTGACATGGTTCAATCACCAAAAGTTTCAAGGTTGAAGTGATAAATGGTAATCAAACTTACATGCATTATAATGGACCAATTAATTGATTGAATCAGTCAAAATTAGGTATTGGATAGTCTAACCGCAATTTATTGTTTTCATTTTTTAAAGTCTTTAATTTTAGTTTATTCAACTCTTTCTTCTATTGTTGATTCTTTAAATAGCGTTCAGACTAAATAGACGGTACTTGTAAAACTAATCCTTGTGGGTTCAACCCCTACTTCTGCTATATACTATTTAGCTTCGTACACTTGTGGTACATTATCTTGTCAATAGTAGAGTTAGATGTTTATAAATTTTATAACTAGATATTTAACGTATCAAGTTTTTAGCACCATTGCCGGTGATTGAATATTCGGTATAATTTGAGAAGAATACTACTTTTAACTGTAAATTGTGTTATATTTGTCTTAGATTCATTGTGTGTTTTCAATATTTTTCAGAAAGCTAAAAAGACTTTTCTTTTTCATGATTTGTCTTTCATTTATTAAAAAATTCAAAAAGATTTTCTCTTTTTAGTAGATAGTTTAGGTTAGCTACTAGTCTAAGTTCTCCTATTTTTCCTTTTTGTGTGGTTTTTTTGTTAAGTACTTATTCTTTTGCTTTGTTTCTGTATTGGTCTTATAAGAACATACAAGGAATGAATTGAAATCAAACATTCCAAGGATATTATCATCCTTGTGATTATGGAGGCATAACCAATCATGATGATTCTTACGATATTTTAGATGCACTCAGGATTGGTTATTGTGAAATCCAATTAGTAGCTTTAGCAAAAAAATAAATAAAGTAATTTTCCTGATAATTCAATTCCTGATAATGGTTTTATATTGTGATTCTTTTGTAGGTAACCATGCTAATAGGGAATATACTTACCCATACGATCCTTACTCTTACGATGATCAAATGGGACGATCTGGCCATCCAAATTATTTTTCAAGCAATAACCAAGATTATCTTTGTTATTTTGCTACACCTGAAGAGCCTATGTATGAACAAATGGAGCCCTATAGTGCATACCCAAAGTCCATAATGATAAATGCAACACAAGGGAATTTCTATGACCAACCAAACACCGTGGAAAGATATGGTAAAGAGGTTAACATGAACAACTACTACTCGCCATCACCTATGGAACAATGCAAGTTTGGGGAGAATGGCATTTATAGAGACTCTTATGACTGCTATGGTTATTACTATAGTCAATCACCACCAACTGAAGAAGAAGATGCTAATGAAAGATTGGAAAGAAAAATGATTGCCCATATGGAGCAGTCAATGAGCACTTTTGAGTGCCAAGACAAATCCATAAAGAGATTATTAAACCAACTCACCTAGCTCACAAGTAAATTGGTAGGTGAAGTTCAAGGGACTCCTACACCAGTTACAGATGAAAGGGAAGATGGCCACCTTGAGGGTAAGTTTGAGATGACCGAGTCATGGAGCATGTGAGCAATGAGATGAATCAAAGGATTGTTTATATCGCACTATCACACATTCCATAGAGATGCCATCCGGTGTGTTGATAAAGTTGGCTCATGTAGTGGAAGATGCGAGTTATCTACTAGATTAGGGATATGATGACTAGACATGCTGGAGTTTCACCTGTCCTTAGAAACATCAAATAAGCTATCCAATGCAGACAATTAAGCAAGGATTACAATATTTGGTAAGCCTCTTCGGCTTTACTAGGGGAGTGTTTCTTTTAATTTTGCTTTTATTCATATTTTAATTATTTATATACATTAGTTTAAGAACCCAATGGGGTAATGAAAGCTTTAAGCCTCTTGACTAGTTAAGTTTATGTGCTTTGTGTTGTGAATTGCTTGTTATTATACTTAGATAATATGTGTTTAGCTCATGACAAAAATAATGGATTTTGTGCTAATTTGATGAAATTGATATTGACAAAATTTTCAACTGAACTTTGACCTAAATTTTTTTATTTGATTCTAATAAAGATGGAATTACTAGTTTTGATATATTCTCTTTGTTAGGTATTTGAGTAGTTTTATGAGAATTATATGGATGCTTGCCTTGACCTTTCAATTTTCTTGATTATTGAATCCTTATTGAAAATTAATGTGCAAAAAACTAAGTTGAAGGGTATGAATTGTGCATTTGTGACCTTTGTTTTGTTATAAATCCCATTATCCTTAGTTAATGGCCTTTTTATTTTGAATTGTTCATCCCCGTGAAGTCATAATGACTCCTAATTATGTTTTCCTGTTAGCTGAAAAAAAGGGAAATAAATTCTTAGATTTTGTGTTTTGATTAAGTATTATGTTCTTATGAGTTAAATCAACTTGCTCTTATGCTTGGTAAGATTTTTAGTGTATATTGTTTAGTTATTTCCATAATTGGAAGCGAACCCAAGTTTTAAGTTGAATTTTGATTATTTGTTTGATTTTGCATTCATCTTTTATGTATATTATTCCTAATCTAATAGAGTTTTAATTGTCCAAAGTATGCCATAAGTGGTTCACTAGTGTTATGTTTAGCTATGTTTATGTGTTTATGTGATTTTTTGTGTTCTAGGTTATTTGAGAAAAAAAGCATAAAGAATTGTAAAATTCAAAAAGATTTTATGTTTGGAGTGTGTTTTCATATGTTTGAGGATCTGATTGTTGAAAAGACTCCCAAGCTACTAGACGGTAGCCTTCAAGATTTCCATACCCTATTTTTCTAGAGTATTGTAGAGGGTTACACAAAAAGATTTTTCTTTTATTGTTGTTGGTTTTTTGTATTTTGTTGTCTGTGATAATTGGTTTGTGACGTTATGGTGGAGTATACTATTGTTTGGCTTGATGTTAATTGTCAATGATATAGTAACCCAGTATTTTCGAATCACGTGATTCCATATGGCACATTTTTCCTTAAATGGGTGGAAACTAAGATTTGTGTCAAGTTGTGCTTTCTTGATTATAAATTTTTGAACTCAATGATATTAGAGAGGAAACGCATAAAATTATCCAAATTTGATTGATAATGTTTACTTGAAAATTGTTGAGATTGTCTATTAATGACGTCAATTGGGATAGATTTTGATATGAAGTAGTCCTTTGCTTGTTCATATGTGTGTTAGTACACGGCAAAGCATTTGGTTCTATTATAGTTGTTTAAGTCTTACAAGTGTTTGCAACTTATTTTTTCGTGGCTAGTTCCTTGTGCTCTCATGTGCTCCAATGGGCTTAAAAGAAAAAAAAATAGCTTGCTTTACGTAAAGTGCATCAGCATGGTAAAAATGAAAATGGAAAGAAAGCTTACGTAAAGTGACTTCAATCCAGTTTTAGTTTTGCTATTCCTTTGTCCGTGTGTAGTCATGTTTGTATTTTGTCTTTCATTTTGTTTGTTTTGTGTTGTTCAGGACTAGCAACACCTTAAGTTGAAAGTATTGATAACCTTAAGAAATTAGGGTCATTTGTACTCTTTTCACATGACTTTTGCACTAGTTTCAGCATTTTTAGAGTTTGTGTGAGTCCTTGAAAACAGTTTTCATGCATTTACATTTATATGTGTTAATATATGCTTAGCATAGTGTCTTAGAATTTATTTGATGTTATTTAACTTATGCTTATGTGTGCATGTGTTTAAAGTTGTGTTTACGTTGTTTACCTAAGTTATCCTGGAATTAGTGTTTCTCGTACGTTCTTGTTTGCCTTCTATTTATAGTTTTAGTAAGTGTTTAAGTGTTATTTTATAATCAAAATATATATATTAATGTGTATGATTTCTCTAAGGTCGTGTAGGAACAAACAGTGCATCAATCAGACGTCAGACGAAGATTTTAGAGGTAAAATAGCAAAAACTATGAAAGGCCAATCGTGGCCTGCGATTGACCAAGGGAAAATCAATCGTAGACTACAATTGGATTAGAAGCACAAGCACAGACTATGCTTGAGCTCGCCTTTATTGTTGCTTCGACGCTGCTATGCAATTTTGACGATTTTTAGAGTTCCAAATATCCGTTTTAAACCCGTAACAGTGTGTTCCAAGTAAGCTTATTTAGTACTCTACACTTTGAAACTCTTAGACATTATAATAAGGGTCTTTAGGACATCAAAATCACGTTCTCTTTTAGGTTCCCTTCGGGAACTGCAAGACTATACTAGGTTTTTCTTTGTTTTTCAAGAAGGGTTGAAGAGAAGATTCAAGATTGACAACCTTGGACTAAGAACTTGTGATTCTTTATTAGAGAAGATTTCTTAAATCTTTTTAGATCTTTAATATGCTATTTAATTTCAGTTTTATTTCTCTTTAATTGTTAACTTTTAATCATTGCTTTCTTTAATTGCTTTCTTAAATTAATGTTTAGGTTACTTTACTGGCTTTCAATATTTATTTTTATGTTTATGCTTTCATTAATGTTCTAAATAGTATGGATTAAGTCTGGATATTGTCAATTCTATTGGGTAATGATCAATTTGATCATTAATTAGAATAACCATAAGAATTCAGTAATAATTAACACAATTTCACAATTTTAAAGAGTAGCTATCCAACCCTAGATTTGGTTAGATTAGCCGAGGTGATACGATACATTGACCTTCCGTCATAGACACATGTTGATAGTCAAATTAATGTAATTCGATAACAAGGTGGAAATATTACTTAATTAGTTCACAATAATTCCATACAGATGGAGCTCAAATTTATTAATCTAGGACATAGAGGAATCTATCCCTAGATCATTAATTTAATATGATTCAATTGCCAAAGGTTTCGGAGTTGAATTGAACATCCATGCATTATAATTAGACCAATTAATTGATTTAATTAATCAAAACCAGATATTGGCTAGAACTCTAATCTATTGTTTTCATTAGTTAATCTTTAATTTTAGTTTATTCAACTCTTTTTTCTATTTTTGATACTTCAAATAGCGTTCAAACCCTCAAACCAAATAACCGGTACTTGTTAAACTAATGCTTGTGGATTTGATCCCTACTTCTGCTATATACTATTTTACTCAGTACACTTGCAATGCATTATCTAGTTAATAGTAGGAATAGAGTTAGTGTTTATAAATTTTATAACTAGATATTTAATGTATCAAGTTCGAAAGAATAATGATTTTCCTAAGACACAACTATTTTCTTAAAAGTGTTCTGGTTTATTCAAAATAAGTTTGACTTTCACAACTTATCCAAGTTTGGCATATGCCATTCTTGACAAAAGATAATGAAAACATAGAAGGATCATTAGGAACAAAATTAACAATAATGACATACAAGTGAAAAACATTAGTTCACACCAAAACATAAGAAATGCAAAGAAACCAGGTAAAAGTCGAGTGAAATTGTGTTGCCTACTAAGAAGCACTTGTTTAGAGTCTTTAACTCGACTGTGGCATGTGAGTGATTAATTGATGACAAGTTGGATAGTTTACCATCCTTCTTCAATAGCCCCTTAAAAGTAGAGCTTTAGACGATGATCCTTCACTTTGAAATTTGATTCCTTGCCCTTCAACTCCACCACACCATAAGGGAATACTTGTACTACTTCAAATGGCACGTGCCCATTCCACCTTAACATTAGTTTCTTTGAAATTAGCTTGAGTATAAAATTGTAAAGCAACACCAAATCTCCAGTCTTGGAATCCTTCCTCAAAATGTGCTTGCCATGCCATTCCGTGGTTCTTTCCTTATAGTGCTTCGAATTTTTATAGGCTTCTCTTCAGAATTCATCTAACTCATTGATGTTTAAGAGCCTCTTTTTACTTTCCTCCTTCCAATTATAGTGTAGACTCTTGACTGCCAAGTAGGCTTTATGTTCCACTTTTACTATAAAGTAGCATGGATTACCATAGACCATCCTATAGGGAGACATTCCTATAGGGTCTTGTATGAAGTCAGACACGCCCACAAGGCATCATCCAATTTTCTTTATCAATCCTTTCTCTAACCATTTACAATATTTATAATAAATTTTTTTTAATTCCTGATTAGAGTCTTCCACTTGACTTGAAGTTTGTGGATGCATGGAAAGTGAAATATTGAGTGTTACTTCGTACTTAGACAATTACGTACAGATTCAAAGAGTGAGTTCTTTAAGTGAGTTCCCTAGCAACTAATAATAGCCTTGGGCACCCTAAACCTTGAAAAGATATTCCTTAGAACAAAATTTACCACAACTCTAGCATCATTCGTGGGCAAGGCAATGGCTTCCACCCACTTGGACACATAGTCCATAGTAACCAAAATGAATTTGTTGTTGTATGAATTCAGAAAAGGCCCTATGAAATTAATCCCTCAAATTTCAAGCACCTCATATTCCAGGATGTTATTAAGAAGCATTTCATACCTTCTTGACACATTGCCTACTCTTTGGCACATTGTACCACAAAGTCTCTTTCATTCTTGAATAAGCTAGGCCAATAGAACCCACATAGGAGGACCTTTGCCGTAGTCCTTTGCATGCTATGATGACAATGGTAATGCTCAAGGATATCCTCCACTTCTTACTCTGGCATGTATCTTCTAATTTTTTGGTACTTCCATCAGCGGTAGAAGAATGGGTCTTCCCAAAGTAGAAGAATTTTGCTTCCAAGAAGAACTTTTTCCTTTGATTTCCATCCAAAGTTGAGAGAACCACCTTGGCTACTAGGTAGTTGACTGCGTCTACATACCAAGGAGAGAACTCCCCACCACAAATAGTTGTTCTTTCGAAAGAATAGGTACAACCTCTTGAGCTTGATCATTAGGCCCTTCAAGGTGTGAGAAGTGGTCCGCTATAGTATTTTTGGTTCCATTCTTGTTCACTACTTCCAAATCAAACACTTGCAAATGCAAAATCCAATGTATTAGTCTAAGTTTAGCATCATGCTTTGCAAGTAAATATGTGAGAGCCGAGTGATCGTTGTGAACGATCACTTACTCCGAATGAGGTATGAGCTAAATTTATAAATGCAAATACTATGACAAGGAGTTCCGTTTCTGTGGTAGAATAGTTAACTTCTGCTTCATTTAATATTCGACTCACATATTAGACAACATGCAAATCTAAGAGCAAGGCCTAACTAGGAGCAACTAATCCCACACTAGAGCGGTGACCAAAGCATTTTTCAAGAAGTCAAAAGCACGTAAACATTCATCGTTGAAGTCAAACAAGCATTTTTTTTTGCAACAAAGCACACAAAGCCTAGAGATTTGAGAAATTTTTTTGATAAAATGCTAATAGAAAATGGAATGTTCCGAAAAACTCCTAACCCCTTTCACGTTAGAAAGAGAGGACAACTTTTCTATGACCTCTACCATAGCCTCATCTGTCTCTTCCAGGAAGAAATTTTGTGTCTAAAACAACTCCCACATCAACCATGAAGTGACACTTCCCTTAATTCAAAGCAAGATTAGTTTCTTTACATATTTCAACAACAAGGAATAGATTGCGTGAGCAAGCATCAAAGGAATCACTAAATTGCTAAAATCATGAATAAAAACCTCAATGAATTTTGTGTCTATTATTAAAAATTTCAAACATGCAATGTTGGAAAGTGCTTGGAGCATTGTATAGACCAAAGGGCATACGCCTATAAGCAAAGGTCGATGTACCATAGAGACAAGTGAAGATGGTCTTTTCTTAGTCTGCCAGGATAATGACAATTTTGTAATACTCAGAATAACCATCTAGAAATAATAAAAAACATGTCCCAAAAGCCTTAACAACATTTGATTAAGGAACGGAAGGGGAAAATAATCATTCCTAGTGGCTTCATTGAGTTTCCTAAAGTCAATAAGATTGTGCTACCCGGTTACAAGCCTCGAAGGGATCAACTTATTTCTCTCATTAACAATAACCACTACCCCTTCCTTCTGAGGTACCACTTGAGTAGGGATAACTGACTCACTATCGCTAATGGAACTTATAATCCCGGTATCTAAGAGTTTCAAATCCTCCTTCCTCACCACCTCTGTCAATGTAGCACTTAATCTCTTTTCAGGTTGTCTACAAGGTTTGCAATTGTCATTGAGGAGGATTATGCATGCATAAGGTAGGTCTTATACCTTTATGTCTTCGATACTCCAAGCAATAGCATGTTGTTTCAACACACCAGGAAGAGCAATTTAGACAATTCATCACTTGTAATCAAGGCACTAAAAATTACGAGATATCATTATCTTCTAAGAAAATATAAGAAAGATAAGAAGGGAGAGGCTTTAATTCAACCGTGGAGGGTTCGTTGGTCGAACACTCTCTTTTACCTGTCTTCTTTATTGTCATCCTCTCTTTTTAAAGTTAGTCTTTCTTCTAGCATGTCAATGCAACTTTGGTTATCTTCATTGTGCTCGCTTTCTTCATCCCAATGTATGAGTGCCATCTCAAAGGAAAGCTTCTTGAGGTTTGACCTATAAAAATCATTCACAAATTCAAGAATTATGTTTATTCTCATTACGTCATCACACAAAGAAGGAAAGTTTAAGGAATCAAAAAATTAAATGAAAAGATGTCTTCATTGACTCTTAATTGAAGTTTTCCCTCTTGAACGTCAATTAAAGCTTTTCTAGTTGCTAAAAATAGTCTCCTAAGAATTAGAGGCATCTGGGTGTCTTTTTCCATCTCTAGTCGAAATGATGAAGTTGGCTGGTAGGAACACTTTGCTACTTTCATAATCACATCTTTGACAATACCTACCGGGTACTTGATACTCTTATTTGCCAATTGAAGTGTTATGTTGGTAAGCTTAAAGCATCCTCCATTCAACTTTTATAAAGGAAAAGTGGCATCAAGTTGATTGAGGCTTTAAGATTGTGCAATGCTCTTTCAAATCTTATCCCACCAATTTCACATGAGAGGGAGAATGATCCTGGATATGTCATCTTAGGAGGAAGGTTACTTTGAATGATTGAGCTACACCTTTTGGTCAAACATAGTATTTCGTCTCCTATAAGCTTTCTTTTACTTGTGAGCATTTACTTCATAAAATTGGCATAACTTGGCATATTCTCAAAGCCATCGATGAAAGGGATTTGATCTCTATTTTTTTAAAGATCTCCAAGAACCTTTTGAATTTCTTCTTATTTTCATCACACTTAAGCCTTTGGGGAATAGAATTTGGATTTTCTTTGTCAGCTCCAAGGGTTGGTTCTTATCTTCATTGCTTCTTCTAGTAGAAATTTGATACTTTTTAGGCTCATCTAGTTCTTTCCCTTTCCCTTTAGATGACTCCCTATTTCATTGTTTTGGGTGACTTCATCAAGTACCGTTATCTTAATGCATGTTAATCTATTTACCTCTATCAACCAATTACTCTCACGCATTCTGCAAGTGCCTAGGTCACATAGTAGTACATAGCAATAGGGATCATTCCCACGATAAGCAAACAGGCAAGTACTAAATACTTAGTATTAATTACAATCTAGATAATCGCAAATAGGATGTTTTGGATTTTTATTAGATTATATGAAATCACTTGTATCCAGCGAATGGACAACCAACTAGGAAGACAATGTAAAATAATTAAATTACGAAAATGCAGTAAAAGAAATGCATCGAACTAAGTATTGAATTATCCTGCTACTACGATCTGGAAATCTAGAAATGCTCTTTTGTTTAATAGAAAACTGGTTGAGAATCTCAAGTAGGTTGTTATCTCTAAGGTAGTGGAAAAGTGGATGGAAGATGGTTTCGTCAGGTAAAGTTCAACCTTGAAAGGACAAACAAGCAAGAATTAACCCTATTCACTATATTCTACCTAACTTTCACAAGCATAGGGAGTTGATAGTGGTATAGGATTAGTGGGTAACATTCCCACAAGGATTGTTGGCAAGCAATTACCAAAATTTACAAATCTTTGTATAGTTAAGCGATTTAAACAAAGGGAGATAAAGCTACACTACTCAAATCCATAATTAAACTCAAGTAAACAAAACCTAAATTAAGCGAAATTATCTACTAAAATAAATAAATGAAGCTAAGGAATTGTGAGATTGAAAAAAAAAAAAAAAAAACTTAATTACTCTATTCTAGTAAAAGCATATAAGGAAAAGCACTTCATTCTACTCTAAACTAATTAAAATAAAACTAAAATTAAAGAGCAAGTAAATAAACCCAATAAAAGGCCATAAAAGACATTATAAAGCTAGAAATCACCATTTCTAAACTAGAATTTGAAAGAGTTAAACTTAAAATCTAATTTTTTTTTTGAATTTTTAATGATAATAAAGAAAGCCCACTAAAAATTAACTAGAAATTAATGCAAAGAATGAGAATTTTTAACTAAAAATCAAGAAATCAACAAGAACTCTAATTTTACTAAAGAACCCTAGAATGAAAGCAAGTAGATTTTCACTAAATTAAACTAGAAAGCAAGTAAAAATTATATCTACTAGAAACTAATGATTAACACATTACAACTATCTAATCAAAATTTAAACTTGCAAAGAAATTAAAACTAGATCTAAGAGATGATTAAAGAGAACTTTTCTTTTAAGAAGAAACTTGAAGATTAAGCAATCCTAATCTATCCTAAGATTTTCTAATTATCAACGACTATTCCTACTTGCTTCTATTACAATTTTGAAGTAGTTTAAATAGTGGAGTATTACACAAGGTAAAAATCAGAAATTGTTTGCTGAAAAATTACAAAACATTGCCCTCACAACTCAACCACCAGTCATATTGCGATCTGGGAATTGAGATAGCGATATGGAATCTATTTCATTTAAGTCACTTTCCTGAGTCTAGATCGTGATCTGGACTCTCTTCCCAGCAATCTACCATTTCTTATATAATTGGAATTTGGTCCATTAAGCTTTGTTCATTCTAACTTCCAACCTCTAATTTTGACCTGAATAATATTAACACAATTAAGAAATTAATTAAGCTAAATTTTTAATAAAAACTTATCGCATTGAAGAAAAACAAAAATATAAACACATATGAAAGAAATTAACTAAAACCTTCAATTAATTACCGAAAGTTCAGGATTTAAACTATCAAAATGCCATAATTTAGAGTAAAATAACTCTAGTTTACTAGAGTTATCACACCTCCAAACTTAGCTTTTTGCTAGTCCCGAGCAAAACAAAAATTAAAAGAAGCCTACTAACACTTAAAACACATAAACACCACCAAATTGACAAAACACTTGATAAGAATTGTGAATGTACTTAGAACAATTAAGAAAACCTCTCAAGAAACTTTCAATACTATGTAATAGGTGAAGTGTTTAAATGAGTGAATCCAAAATTGTAATTTTTCTATAAAGAAGCACACACTCATTTACTACACAAGATTTCACATCACCAAGAATTATTATTCTCAGAAAGAGTTACCAAAAGTTTTAGTTCCAGCTATTTAAAATATCATTGCTTCTCAAATCACAAATATTATGGAGTTAGTCAATTATCCCGACTAGGCATCATGAAAATAGAAGTTCATTTAGGAATCAACTTAAATGCAAATGTCACAAATTTTGGGAATCGACATCTAACAAGGAATAAGCAATATGAGATCAATGATAAGTATTACAAACATTTACTCCTTAACTTATTGGTATACTAAAACACAACTCCTAATGGCTTAATTCGGAGAAACAACATGGGCATATGTCGGAATCCCGTACTCGCCTTATTACTACTCTAATGGCTTATTTCGGAGAAACAACATGGGTACATGTCGGAATCCCGTACTTGCCTTATTCCTAATTTTTTTAAAGACGGCTCTAAACCAAGGAAAATTAGTGAAATGTACTCAAAATTAATCTCAAATACCAATTATTCACAAATTAGAAGAACATTCCTTATGAAAACACACATCTAAATGTCCCAAAATTCCTTCTATTTCATTTAACTCAATTTTTTTTTTCCAAAAGACAATTCGTCTAACAAAATAATATAAGTGATTTGATCAGAAACAATATTTTAAATAAATTTTCCTAAATTTTTAGAACTTTTTGAAAAATAGTAGTGCCAAGGTTTTGAAATTTTTATGTTGTAAAAGAACTACTACGTCACACTTAAATCCATGAAATGACCCAATCAAATACTTCAATAATATAGTATTGTACACCAAAATTCATCATCATTGAGTACTCAATTGATCAATTTTTCATCCATTACACATCCAGTGACATCAATATGCACGAAACAGTCATTCTCAATTTTGTCATGTCACGAAAAATAGACATCCCAACTTGTCATTTTATTCAAGTGATGAGTACAACTCATCCTACTGCTCACCCAAAATCCAACATAATGACATGTCCAACTATAACAATAACTACTCAATTACTACAAAATAGAGCTGAAAATTAAAATTGAGTAAAAGTTTTAAGAGTATTAAACCATGCCATGCATTTCATCAATTAAGCCCCATAAAAATCAACATCCAATTTAATTCATCAACAAGTGCAAAATTGGCATCAGCTTAGGACCCTTAGCCATTCTACTCTTATTAGGCAATAAACTTGACCAAAACTACCCCAAGTATCCAACAAGGAATTCCAAAAAAGAATTAATCCATGAAGCATCAAAATAGATATTTACTTGGCGTCAGCTTAAGGCCATTAACCAACCTCCTAAAAAGGAAAATTAAAATATCCCAAATCAAAGGACTGAAAATAAACTAAAAGTAATCAAATGCCAAGGTGCTAAGTCACGAGAAACAGAGAAAATGGGTTGATGTTCATCTACCACAAATGGCTTCAATATCTTGGGTTGGAAATTAGCAATGATCAATGCAGCTGGTGGCATCAATCTTCTTGTTCCATCACCTCTTGACCCTCCTCGGCATCACTGGATTGGGCTTCTTCATGATCGTTGTCTAGATCCCCTCCGGTCGCACCCGTTTGGTTGGATCCCACTTAATGTGCTGAAGCCCAGGTGGTATGTAATGTTGTCCACGAGATGGACCAAAATGCCAGGCCGGAGATGGTGGCCGCCTAGCCCATGTACCCAATGAGATGGTCTGGAGAGCTTCTCCAATTAAGGTAAAGTTTTTATGCATCACCATCTGGCTGTATGTCGAACACCCTTGCATTTCATTGCTCTCGTCTTTACTAACCGAAGCATTTAATACAAAACTTGGGGTATCGGAATAAAGGAAGTACTCTGAGATGGTGGTGGCGGTGGCTGGGTAGGGTTCTTCTTGATGATGCTTCTCGTACTCTCTCACTATTCTGTAAACATATTACTGGTCCCGATTAATCATTCCTCTTGGATATGTCATTGGCTTCGCAGGATCAATCGAGTAACCTGCTAAAGTGCACAAATGGAGGATCAAGCTAGGGGCATAAAAGATAGGTCACCCAGACCTGCCGCTATCCAAGAACCCCTGTCTGACAAGGCTACCAATATTCACTAGCACCCCTGTCATAATAGCATACACTAGGAGAACTTTGTCCCTCTGAATACAACTCAAAGCATTGGACCCCCAAATTCGGCGGCTAATAAAATAAAACCATAGTTTGGCTACCAATGAGAGTCCTTGATGTGCAAATCTCAATTCATTATTCGAGGAAGCACTCCCAATCCAATCAACATAGACATCACAATGGCATTTTTGATTACATTAATATCTTTCTCCTTGTCATTTAACAATGCCAAATGTTGACTGGAAGATACAGGGGTATGTTAAAGTAAGCATTAATCAAATCCACAGTAAAATCCTCTAATACCCCTTGCACTCGCACCTTACCATCGACTCCAATTCACACAAATTACAATGGAATTCCTTCACTAACTAGAAAGCCCTGAAATCAATTGGAGTGTTAAATCCCTCCCAATGCCTCAACCTAATTTGCTCTTTAGTAGCTTTTCTAGCTTCTTCGTAAGCTCCCCAATGCATAGAAAGGTCAAAATTCTGTTCTTGAATCACCTCATGCTTCTCATTGCTTGAGAATTGAGATTCTATATGCTCACCGCCCTCAAAAGGTTGTTCCATGCCCACTTCCCCACTAGTTCTTTCTTCGACTTTTCCCTTTCTCGACCCCGCTCCTCTTCCCCTATTCCAGCCCTTCTCTTAGTGCTGTTATACACTTCTCTAGTCAGTTTCACAGCAACATTCAATCCAATTTTCAAACAAAAACCAACAATTCCAAGAATCATAGCCAATAAAATCAATTCACCAAATTTTCAACATACTTTCAAAATTTCTCAACAACAAATCAAATTAATCCAAACACCAATTCAACAATCCAAAAAATGGCTGAACAATTTAATGTCAAAAATTTTCCTTCAAAAAAAATTCGAACAAATTATTGCCCAAAAATCTACAATTGGTTACCAAGAATTCCAGCACAAAATTCATCAACAATACCCAACAATTATCTTCAATAAATTGGTAATTGGAACCACAAATTCAAAGAAAAATATCACCCGATTATGGATTGAAAATTTCCCCAATAAGTCATGTTTATCAATCTAGATTGATGTTCCAAGATGAATTCACATCTTCGAAAAAGTTGTTGCATCCAAAATCCCTCAATTGAAGATAAGAAGGATTCTTGAAGAGAAGAATATGGAAAAAATTGAGGGATTGGGAGGGGTGTGTTTTCGGTTAAGAGGAAAATATGAGAAGATGATGAAAAGAAAGAAGAAGAAAAGTTCAAATATAAAAATGTTATTTCCTTCGAGATCGCGATCTCGATTTTGATATTGCAATCTTAGTGGAGTTAAGATTGCGATCTCAACTCGGGTGAAAAATAGCCTCTTGCAGAAGTTTGAGTTTCATATCGATCTCAAATTTGAGATCGTGATATGGAACAAATGACAAATGTGCCCTCCAAAAGTTTGAGCTTGAGATCGAATTTCTGTAAAGTGTATTTTTCAACACTTAGCCAAAATTGCTCCACTCTTCATCACTTTTCCCCAATTCCATGCACAACCTACATACACAAAATTAACAAGTTAGGATGACAATTTCCCACATTTTTTACACCATTTATTCAATTAAAATAATTATATTTTTAGACTAAAATTCTAACCTAATTCAAACCAATTTTCTCAAAATCAAACTAAGTAAAAAAATCACACCAAAAGAAAACAATAACTACTAAATTAAAGACTTGGGGTGCCTCCCAAGAAGTGCTCTTTTATAGTCACTAGCTTGACTATGGCATGGGCTTCAATCTTGCACAAGTTGGACGATTTCTCGTCCGCCTTTAATGATTCCTCCAAAGTAGCGTTTTAGCCGATGACCATTAATCTTGAAAGTCTCCCTCGTTCCCTTTTATTTCCACCTCTCCATGAGAAAAAGTTTGAACCACTTCAAAGGGGCCACTCCATTTTGACTTGAGTTTTCCCAAAAATAGCTTGAGCCTTGGATTGTAAAGTAGCACCAAATTATTAACTTTAAATTCTTTCCTTAGGATGAGATTGTCATCCCATGCCTTAGTTTTCTCCTTATAGATCAAAGAATTTTCAAATGCTTCCCTCCGAAATTCATCCAACTCATTCAAATCAAGCATCCTCTTTTCATGCTTCCTTTAAATCAAAATTCAAGTTCTTTATTGCCCAATATGCTCTATGCTCAAGTTCCACTAGCAAGTGACATGCTTTTCCATACATAATATAGTACAGAGACATACCTATGGGGATTTTAAATGCCGTCTGATAGGACCACAATGTGTTATCTAACTTAAGTGCCCAATCCTTCCTAGCATTATTCATTATCTTCTCTAAGATTCTCTTCAATTCTCGATTTGAAACCTCAACTTTATACTCGATGTTTGAGAATGATAGGCTAAAGCAGCTTTGTGTTTCACTCCATACTTTCTCATCAAGGCCTCAAAATGTGAATTTTTGAAGTGAGAGCCCCCATCAATATTAATAGCCAGAGGAACTCCAAACTGAGAGAAGATGTGCTTTTGAAGGAATTTAGTGATCACCTTAGCCTTATTGGTTGGGGTGGCAATTACTTCAACTCACTTTGACACATAGTCCACCGCAACAAAAATGTATTTGTTGGAATATGAACCAGGAAAAGTCCCATAAAATCAATTCCCCATGCATCAAATACCTCTAACTCAATAATGCCATGAAGGGGCATTTCAAGTTTCCTTGAAATATTACCCACCCTTTGACATTCATCACATTTGGGCACAAATTTCCAGAAATCCTTGAACATAGTTGGCTAATACAAACCACTTTGAAGAACCTTAAAAGCCGTTCGTTGAGCTCCATGGTGGCCCCAAACGGAGATGAATGACAATGTCTCAACATTCATCGGTAATTTCACATTCCGGCGCACATCTCCTTAGGACATGTTCTTGCACCTTCAAAACAAATATGATTCTTCCCAAAAGTAATGTTTAAGCTCTGCAAAGAATTTCCTTTTCGCATTGACATTTAGCATCTTTGGTACTATTCTTGCCACAAGATAATTCACAATATCCACATACCATGGACTCACTTCCATCACCTAAAATAATTTCTCATTGGATGATTCTTCATTGATGGCTCTTTCTTCATGATTGACAAGTCTAGATGCTTCAATCCTTGACAAATGGTCAGCTACCATGTTTTCCATTCCCTTCTTGTCCATCACCTCCCAATCAAACTCCTGCAATAAAAGTATACATATCAGTAAACATGGCTTGGCATCTTGTTTAGAAAATAAATATTTTAATGCAGAGTGATCGGTATGATCAATTACCTTTGATCCAATCAAATATAATCTAAACTTATCAAATGCAAAAACTATAGCAAGTAATTCCTTTTATGTGTTTGTGTAGAATAATTAAGTTGTGCATCATTTAAGGTCCCACTTGCATAGTAAATGACATGCAATATCTTATTCACCTTTTGACATAAAACGGCACCTATTGCATAGTCACTAGCATCACACATAAGCTCAAATGGAAGAGACCAATTTGGTGCTACAATGACTGATGCAATCACAAGAGTATGTTTTAACTTATTAAATGCTTTCAAACAAGAATCATCAAACTGAAAAGGACAATCTTTTTGAAGTAATAAGCATAAAGGTCTAGAGATATGTGAAAATTTCGTAATGAATCTTCTATAAAAACCCGCATGGCCTAAGAAACTTTGTACCCCCTTAACATCAATTGGAGCAGGCAACTTTTCAATCACCTCCACCTTTGCCCTATCAACTTCTATTCCCTTTGATGAAACTTTGTGACCTAAAACAATTCATTCCGTCACCATGAAATGGCACATTCCCAATTGAGAACCAAATTAGTTTCTACACACCTTTTCTACACATTGGCACAAATTTGCAAGACAATCATCAAATGAGACACCAAATACACTAAAATCATCCGTGAAGATCTCCATGCTCTTTTCAACCATGTCATGAAGGATGGCAAACATACAACGTTGAAATGTTCTTAGAGCATTGCAAAGCCCAAAGGGCATTCTCCTATATGCAAAGTGTTCAACCCCAATTATGATAATCATGTTTTGATGATGACCAAATCGCACTAACAGTTTGAAAACAAGTGTTCAGCAAAACAGGGAGGCTCGGACGCAAATGATCATCCGAACAAAACAAAAGAATCCACGGATGCAAATGACTGTCCGAAAGACAAAGCTTTGGATGATGGTAATTGTCTAACATAAAAGAATCTGAAGCAGTCTCGGACGAAGAACAGCGTCCGATCATATTTCCATAAGACATTGCTTCTATCGGACGCAAGTTCGGACGCATCCTCGGACGTCTGAAAGTATAACCTCAGAGAACGGACGTAGCGTCGGATACAGAGGTTAGCAACAAGCCGTCTGAAAGGTCCAACGGCTAGTTCGTTCAGACGCACACCCATTGCATCAGCCGTCCAAAAGGTCCAACAGCTAGTTTTCCAGTAAACAGAAAATAGCCGTTGGAAATATGTTGGAAGCAGATTTTTGGCAACTATAAATACCCTAAGCCTGAATTAAATAGAGGAGAGACTTCTACATTGATTAAAAGTAATGCTTGAGATATTTGGGAGAAATAGTAAGTACAAGTGTTGTAATAGTGTAGGTAGTTTTGTGAAAAGATTTTAGGAGTGTAAGAGTTCTTCAAGTGTAAGAGTGGAGTGATAACAATTGTAACAAAGGGAGGTTGTGAGTGTAAAACTCTTGGCTCAACTAAAGGAATTTAGTGTGAGCAAGAGTGACCCTCATTTGTGTACAAGAGGTTATTGTCTCACCTACTTTGAAGAGACTTTTAGTGGCTAAACTTCAAGTTGAGAACTTGGTAGTTGCCTTGTAAGAAGCTCTTTGTGGTTGTAAGCTCCAACTCGCTTGAGAAGCTTGGGAGTTTGGTTCGATACTCTTAATCTCAATCTTCTAATCTGTTCTTTAAGCTTAAATTGTTGAATATCTATTGTATTCATTTGTGCTTAAGTTTTTATTTGGTGTATAAAGTTTGCATTTCTTATTAAGCATATCAAAAGGATTGTTTTTGAAATAACCTAATTCACCCCCCCTCTTAGGTTGCTTTTTGGGCCAACACAAAGGTACAAAATGGACATGTAAAAGTTGTTTTGTCTTGATCTTCCGAACAAATAACAATTTGGAGATAATTGGAATAACCATCAAGGAAACAATAATATGAAAAACTGGGTAATCTCTCAAGCATTTGATCAATAAAAAATAAAGGAAAATGATCCTTTTGGGTGACCTCATTCAACCTTCGAAAATCAATACATGTACACCAACCCGTAATCAATATAGAGGGAAGGAGCTCATTGATTTCACTTATTATTATGGTAATACCACCCTTTTCTGGAACGATTTGAGTGGGCAAACTAAACCACTCACAATCGCTAATAGGGTAAATAATATCGGCTTTCAAAAGCTTGATAACCTTCTTCCTCACAACCTCTTTTAAAGTAGGATTCAATCTCTATTGAGGTTGCCTTAGCGGTTTATTTTCTTCACTCAACAAGATTTTATGCATGCATATGGAAGGGCTAATTCCCTTAATATCATCAATGGACCAAGCAATGGCATCTTTATGCATTTTAAGCACCATAATCAATATTTCAAGTTGCTCACTTGTCAAAGGTGCATTCACAATCACCGGGTATGTCTCATTTTCACCAAGATATGCATACATTAAGTGAGTGGGAAGAGGTTTAACCTCCAACTTGGGGGCTTCGTTGCTTAGAGAACCCATTTTTATCTTTTTCTTGATTCTCATCATCCTTCTTTTTCAATAAGATATCATTCTCCAATTGATTCACATTCTTCATCTCTTCTTCATCATCTTGATTTAGAGCATTAGACTCTGAGATCTCCTCCTCCATGATGTGTATAAGAGACAGTGAGAAATTCTCCATTCATTCCTACAACAATCATCAATTAGATCATATACTACATTTATATTCATGACATCTTCAAAAATTGGAGAAAGCTTTAATGAACTAAAAATATTAAATATAACAATTTCATCATTTATCCAAAATTCCAAATTCCCTTCTCGAACATCAATAAGTACACGGCTGGTAGCAAGGAAAGACCTCCCAAGAATAATTGGCATCTCTTCATCCTCTTCCATATCAAGTACAATAAAATCGGCCGGAATGTAGAGTTTGTCAATTTTCATAATCACATCCTCAATGATACCTTTGGGGAACTTTATGCTACAAACCGCAAGTTGCAATGAGACACTTGTTGGCTTCAATTTTCCTTCATTCAATTTCTTGAACACGCATGAGGCATGAGATTTATTGAACCTCCCAAATCATAGAATGCTGTCCCAAATTGTAAATCCCCAATTTCACAAGGTATGGAAAACAACCTGGGGTCCTTGAGCTTCGGTAAGTATCTGGAACAGTATAGTGGTGAGTATTCCCGCCTGTCACGAGGGTGACCCAGGTTCTATCACCGGAAACGGCGCCAAAAACTTGATTACTTCGTTAGGTAAAGTCAACCTTGAAAGGACAAACAAGAAATGATTAACCACACAAATTCACTATACTCTACCTAACTTCCGCAAGTATATGGAGTTGATAGTGGTATAGGATGAGTGAGTATCGTTCACGCAAGGAATGTTGACAAGCAATTACCAAGATTTACGGATATTTGTATTGTTAAGTGATTTAAACAAAGGGAGATAAAGCTACACTACTCAAATCCATAATTAAACTCAAGCAAACAAAACCTAAATTAGGCTAAATTATGTACTAAAACAAGTAAATAAAGCTAAGCAATTATGAGATTGAAAAAAAAAACTAATTACTTTATTCTAGTAAAAGCATATGAGGAAAAGGACTTAATTCTACTCTAAACTAATTAAAATAAAACTAAAATTAAAGAGCAAGTAAAATAACCCAATAAAAGAACTATAAATAGACATAATAAAGTTTGAAATTACCATTTCTAAACTAGAATTTGAAAGAGTTAAACTTAAAATCTAAATATTTTTTTGATTTTAATGTTAATAAAGAAAGCCCACTAAAAAATAACTAGAAATTAAGGTAAGGAATTGAGAATTTTTAACTAAAATGAAAGAAATCAACAAGAACCCTAATTTTTCTAAGAAACCCTAGAATGAAAGCAAAGAGATTTTTATTAAATTAAAACAAGAAAGCAAGTAAAAATTATATCTATTAAAAGCTAACGATTAACCCACTATAACTATCTAATCAAAATTTGAACTTGCAAAGAAATTAAAACTAGATCTAAGAGATGAATAAAGAGAACTTTTCATTAAAGAAGAAACTTGAAGATTAAGCTATCCTAATCCATCCTAAGATTTTCTTCAAGATTAAGCTATCCTAATCCATCCTATTCCTACTTATTTCTATTACAATTTTGAAGTAGTTTAAATAGTGGAGTATTACTAGATGCAAGGCAAAAATCAGAAATTGTTTGCTAAAAAATTACAAAATTGCCCTCACAACTTAACCACCAGCGGGTCCATATCGCGATCTGGGATTTGAGATCGCAATATGGACTATATTTCATTTGAGGCACTTTCCCGAGTCCAAATCGCAATCTGGACTCTCTTCCCAGCAATCTCCCATTTCTTCTATAATTACAATTTGGTCCTTTGAGCTTTCGTAGTAACCTCTTTGTAAGGAGTGCACTACAATTTTTTGTTAAGCATAAGATTTCATCTCCATGCAATTTCCTTTTTGAAGTGAGGACTTGTTTCATGAATTTAGTATAGGCGGGCATGCTCTCAAGTGCCTCCATGAATGGAATGTTGATTTCAAGCATTTTGAAAATCTCAAGAAACTTCTTAAACTTCCTTGGTTTTTCCTCATTCCTTAATCTTTAAGGAAATGGCACATTAACGTGCTTCGGCTTATGATACTTCGGATCCTTGCCTTCATTGCTTTCCAAAGTGGGCAGAGACATAGAGGACTCATTCATCATTTTGTCTTGCCTATTTGAAAACCTTCTTTTTCCTTCTCTTCATCCTCAACTCCTTCTTTTTCTCTATTTTGCAACATATTTCTTCCAACCCTTTCTTCCAACTCCTTACCTCTCCTAATGGTGATGGCCTTGTGTTGCTCCTTCAGATTTGGAATGGTATCACTCGAAATCACCCCTAGAGGTTTTTCATTATTCAACCTTGTCAAATACCCTAATTGAATCTCTAAATTTCTCGTAGATGCCTTCAAATTCTCATAATCTCTCTTATGTTCTTCATTTTTCCTTGCCAACTCTCTGCTCAAATACTCGGCTTCTCTTTTCCAACCATCTTCACCCACATTCTCTCTTGGAGCATATTGATCATGATAGATGGGTTGGGAAGAATTTGCATATAGGAAATGAGGCCTTGGTTGTTGGTTTTGAAATAAAGGGTTAGAAAAATATTGATATGAGTTGGGTTGGAAATTTCTTTGATGTGGTGCATTTGTTGATAAGGTATAGGTGAGGAACTTGAGGCTTGAGTGTGTTGGATATTTTGAGGTGGGGGATTTGGTTGGTAAGGAGGATTGGATTGATTGTTGGTGTTGCTCCATGAAAAATTAGGATGATTCCTCGAAGAGGAATTATGTGTTCCCATAAGCTCCGGATGGGTTCCTTGGAAATGATGATTGACTAAACACATAATTGAGTTGCTCATTGGACCCATAAGGCATCTCACATTGTCAATTTGCATGATTGCCTCCACAAAAATCAAATGCTATGCTTGGTTGGGTTGGAGAAGAAGACATGGCATTTACACTACTTGGTTTCCCCAAGTTCTCCAATGCCTTTGCAACGTTGCTCAACACACTCATGCACATATTTTGTTGTGCCAAAAGAGCATCTTGCATGTTCAAATTCAACACTCCACTATTGGCATTGGCTTGATTTGTTTGGTGTTGAGCCACAGGTATAGTCATCAATCCATGATAATAATGATTGTATGCCAGCTTATCCTCGGCTCCTATTGAGTAACTCTTGAGCTTCCTTCGGAATCTTGTATGAGCTAGAACCATCAGTAGAGGCATCCACAATGGATTTTGTCTCTTGAATCAAACCATTATAGAAAGTTTGGATTTGAATCCACAAAGGAATCGCATGATGAGGATATTTTCTTAGCAACTTCTTGAACCACTTCCTAGCTTCTCCTAAGCTTTAACCAATATCTTGTTTAAAGGATGTAATTTCGTTTCTTAATCTGGCGGTTCTTGTGGGTGGAAAATGCTTTGACAAGAACTCTTGAGCAAGCTGATTCCACGTAGTAAACGTTCCTTGAGTGTGGGATTGTAGCCATGATTTTTCCCTATCCCAGAGAGAGAAAGGAAACACCCTCATTCGCAAACAATCCGGGTGCACTCCATTGAACTTGAACGTGTCCAAAACTTCCTCAAAGTTCATGAGATGCGTGTAGGGATCTTCCTTGGGACTACTTCCAAACATGGCAAGAGCTCGGAGCATTTGGATCAAGACGCGGGCTTAATTTCAAAGTTGTTAGCTTGCACGAGCATCCGTGCAATGCCAGAGTTCGCTCCATCAAAATTTGGCAAGGCATATTCCCTCAATGGCCTTCCATTCCCATTCATGCCATTTCCATTCCGATAACCACCAATTCCATTATTTCCAATAACCACTTCTTCATCGTTCTCCATGTTCACATTCCTTTGATTAGCATTAACATTTGCCATTTCAATCCTTTCTTGCTCTTGTTGTACTCTTCTCAACTTCTGGATTTCCCTTAGTTCTTTTTCCTTTTCCTTGTCCAAGCAAATGAATGTCCCTTTATCACCTCTTACCATGCCCTACAACAAAACCAAAGCAAATAATCAATTTAAGTGCCAAGTCAATTGCACAAGACAAACAACCAACATGAACAATTAAACAAAATTAACACTAAATTAAACTAAGATGCTTAATTTACACGACCTGTAAAGCACTTAATATTGCCAAATACCAAGGAAAATTCCCCAGCAATTCTTCACCAAAAGCTTGATTGCTTCATTAGGTAAAGTTCAACCTTGAAAGGACAAACAAGCAATAATTAACAACACCAATTTACTATACTCTACCTAACTTTTGCAAGTATACAGAGTTGATGGTGGTATAGGACGAGTGGTATCATTCCCACAAGGATCATTGGCAAGAAATTATCAAGATTTACGGATCTTTGTATAGTTAAGCGATTTAAATAAAGGGAGAAAAAGCTGCACTACTCAAATGCATAATTAAACTCAAGCAAACAAAACCTAAATTAGGCTAAATGATCTACTAAAACAAGTAAATAAAGCTAAGAAATTACGAGATTGAAAAAGAAAAACTAATTACTCTATTCTAGTAAAAGCATATGAGAAAAAGCACTCAATTCTACTCTAAACTAATTAAAATAAAACTAAAATTAAAGAGCAAGTAAATTAATCCAATAAAAGACATCAAAAGACATTATAAAGCTAGAAATCACCATTTCTAAACTAGAATTTGAAGCTGCAAGCTAGAAATTTAGATAAAATTAGCTTATGTCATTTAGATATGTTAGTATATAACTTCAAACCATATTCCTTTAGAACAATCCCTGAAACATCATAGCA
This sequence comes from Cinchona pubescens, assembly GCA_025175665.1. Lineage (NCBI taxonomy): Eukaryota > Viridiplantae > Streptophyta > Magnoliopsida > Gentianales > Rubiaceae > Cinchona > Cinchona pubescens. Next base: position 1,068,529 of record JANKKI010000092.1, read on the forward strand.
TTTAACCAACTATCAATCTGAAGGCTAAAATATACCTTCTTTATTAAAACTAGAAGAAAGTATCCTCCTTTATTCATGACACTTGAACATATATTTTTTTTCTTTCTTCCTTCCCAACAATTTTGCTTCTATTTTTTCAACACATACTTTTTCTTTTCTTTTCTTTTCTTTTCAACTAACTTAACATAGAGGATCATTAGTGAAAAAGTCATATATTTGACTTCCTCTAACGAAACACATTTCCTTTCTAACTATCATAAACATCATAACCATAGTACTGTTATCCACAGAGACCAATACCAATAACTAAGGCGATGGGTCAAAATAATGGTAAAGCAAAACAAAAGGCATTAATTGGCTAAATAGTATGGCTGACAAAGAAAATAAGGCTCATTAGGATTAGAAAGAAGGCATTAGGAATTATATTTCAATTAGGTAGGCATTTTAGGTTCAAACATTCCGAAGAACTTGTCTAAATCATTTCTTTAGCTCAAAGATTCACTTGTACTTAACAAGCATAAAATTCATACATTCCCAATAAATGTCACAAGCTAAACAAGTAACGCAAGGAAATCTTGATTAACATTCATATCCAAATCATCTCATAAGAACACATTCTCACTCAAGGGAATATGTATATGTTTATCGTTATAAAATTTCCACAACTCAAAGGATTCAAAAAGCAAAGAAAATTATATGCATTTCCATCTCAACAACTCCAATCAACTAATTTCATTTGAAACATGATAATTTGAATAAAAACTACAAAAATTAATAAAAAATAGAAAATATTTTTGTTTAACCCTTTGCAATACTTTAGACAAAGACGGTGTAGATATCCTGAAGGTTGCCATCCAGTAGCTATGGAGTCTTTTAAACAGTCAGATTCTCAAGACTAAAACTCTCTACTACTATCGCATGATGTCTTTGACACTAAAACAAAAAATCTAAATAAAAACACTATAAAAAAACGCAAACAACTATCAAATAACATCACAAGTATACAATCAAAATGAAGACACTCTTGCCAACATAGATGGAACATTGCCCTTAATATTTTCCGTCACAGCACATAGAAAACACAAGAAAAAAATTAAAAACAATAACACAATTGAAACAGAAAATTCCCCTTTGACTAGCCCTATATCGATCATCATCTGAATCCCTCACATCATCTGAGACGAAATCAATACCCACCGAAGAATCCTCAAGAGAAAAATGCCAAGCAGGTGTCTCAGGCTCATTAGAAAGTGAATTCGAAGAATAATAAGGTATTGAAAGATATCACTTGAATGTCTTGGAAAAAATTATTGAAAGCCACTTGCAGTCATTCACTACTTCCACTTGCTACCTCTTGATTTATACATTATTCTCATACTAGAGGTAGCAGATGAATATAGAATACATAATATGAAATAGAGAAATAGGTGAATGGGGGACTAATCATATAAGAAGGAAGGGCTAAAAAATGGGGTTATGTAATAAGAGAGGAAATATAAATTATAGGTGAGCAAGGAAAAGAGAGAATTTAGGAAAGATTGTACATTAAGGAAAGGCAAAAAGGTAGAAAGAATTTAATTCAATTTACTCCTAAGATTTAAAACCAGGGCCCATAATAAATGTAATTCGTCTGGCCCACTGAAAAACTGCTAGAGGCTTGCTAATCGTGTCATAACGCAGGGGCATTGCATTTAGCTAGGAAAAGAAAGCCACCACATTTCGTCCTTGGATTCTGGACCTTGCTGAACTTGAACACCACATCACTAAATTTAGTGCGGGTGTAGAATGCTGCGGCATTCTTACCTGATTTTGGTTTTTCCTTCAAACCAAAAAAGTCACACAAAAAGTCAATTAATCTTGGTTTCCTACCTACAACACTTTCTTGAAACAATAAATTAAAATAAAAACATAAACTAAAACAAATTAAACTAAAGAATGCTCCTTGGGTTGCCTCTCAAGAAGCGATTTTCTCATAGCCGTTAGCTCGACTAGGTCATGGAAGTGATTAATTGTTGATGAGCCGGACATTTTCCCAACTATCTTCAGTCAAACCCCTATAATCCATATTCAATCTATACACATTCACTCTGAAACTACCTTCAATCCCTTTGACTTCTATAGCACAAAATAGGAATACCTCAACTACTTCTTACGGTCCACTCTATCGAGACTTGAGTTTTTTGAGAAATAATTCTAACGTTGAGTCGTACCAAAAGCACCAAATCCCCTAACTTAAACTTCTTCCTCAAAATATTCATCATGCCATGCCTTGGTCTTCTCTTTGTAAAATCGTGCACTCTTGTAGGCTTCCCTCCTACACTCATCTACCTCGTTAATATCTAAAAGCCTTTTCTCAACTAGCTTCTATAAAATCAAAATTGAGACTTTTGAGTGCCCAATAAGCTTTATGTTCTATTTCAAGTAGAAGGTGATACAACTTCCCACTCTAGACCATCCTAAAAAGAGACATCCCAATTAGTGTCCTATAGACTGTACAGTACGCCCATAAAGCATTATCAAGCTCCTTTGACCAATCTTTCACTGCAAAATTGATCATCTTCTCTAGAATGCACTTGAGTTCCTGATTAGATACCTCGACTCACCCTTAAGTTGCGGATGATAAGCTAATAAGATCGTCTTATCCCATACTTGGACAAAAGGGACTCAAAATGTGCATTTCTAAAATGGCTACCTCTATCACTAGTGATAGCCTTAGGAAATCCAAATCTTGAAAAAATACTTTTTCGAACGAAGTTAACCACGAATCGTGCATCAATGGTAGGTATATCTATTGCCTCCATCCACTTTGAAACATAATCAACAGCCACGGGAATGAACTTGTTCAAAAATGATGTTTGGATTGACCCATGAAATCTACCCCCTAACACTTCACAAAACAAAATGTTTTTCAAAGGCATTTTATTCCTCCTTGAGATATTACCATCCTATTAACATTTACGATTCATTGCACTGCACCATAAAATCCCTTGCATCTTTGAACATACTTGTCCAAAAAGAATTTGTTGGGATACGACTCAAGCCTGCAAGTATACGTATTACACAAGTAATACAATGGTGAAATAAAGTGTGTTTGCACGAGGACTAGACTTGACACCTCGCCAAGTACCAGAGTGAAACACTATCGATCTATCCAAACGATTCAAGTTTGAAGAATATTAAACACAATGAATAGAAAACGGAATGAACTAACTAAGTGAATAGGTTATGATCTCAAGAAATGGAAAGTCTGGAGTCTATTTGTCAATTACCAATCCAATTGAATATTTCAACTTATAATTCCTTCAATTCCAAATTAGGTCTACTAATCTAGGGTTTAATGTAATTGCATGCTTTCTCTCAAAACCCAGGTAAATCTACCAATCCTAACAATTCAAATATTTGTCTATGTGAATTTGAGTTGGAATTAGTGCATACAAATGAACCCTAATCTGATTATCTAATAACGAAGAGGTATATGTCTATCCGTATTCACAAATTAGTTCATGTAATTGGAAATCGAAACAAACTAAGATTCGAATTTGTCCTAACCTTAATTTTCCTCTCCCAATTCCAATTAAGATAAAAAAAATTACTATAGATGCTGAACAATCAACTAGACATATTATGATCAATTCGAATAAATAAACCATTCATTAGAATAAAAAAGGAATAACAAAGTCTAGCATTCAATTTTCATAGAAATCTCCAAATCAAACCCAAGATAGATGAATTAGTGCATAGCTATAGTAAAATAAACATCAAGAAAGTATTTTACAACCATTTCAAGTGTGTGAATGCAAAGGCAAAGTAGTAGAAGAAAAACTCTTATAAGCAACGTTCTTTAATCCTTTCCTTGATTGGTCAATTTCTTGTGATTGCTTGTTGTTTTCTGTTATGTCAATTGGCTTAGTGTAGTCTAGGATATATTAAAAATGACCAAAAACATTTATTTATAGTGCTAAGTAGGAGTTTCACAAAGTTGTAGACCAAAACTACCTCTAAAAAGTCAAAAAATTACAAAACTCGTCATGCTTATTTTTCCAGTAGCACAGGTGCGGCTGCTAGCCTTCTGGGCATGCCTGTGTTGGAGATTTGAGGCAAGGCACACATGCCAAGTTCGTGGGCGTGCCTACACCCTCGTCTCTACTAGAGTTTGTTGTCTTCACTTGTTTTGCTCCATTTGACCCCCAAAACATTCCAAACCTACAAAAATACATTTAAACACTTAAATAACCATACTTAAACACTAAAAACACATAAATTGACATTTTAGCACAAAACACTAAAATTATCATGCTACCACTACTTACTAAACTCAAACCCTCGGAATCCTATTAAACTCCAAGTTAAAATGCATGTACACAGCTTTCTTGGAGAGTTAACACACTCCCAACTTAAACTTTTACTTGTTCTGAGTAAAATAAAACAACATAACACAACACATTAACTTTCTTCAATATATCAATTGCCATATCAAGAGGCACAAAGAAAACTAAGCAAGTAGAGAAATGAACCCAACATGTATATAAAAGACCTTTGCAAATCAACCCCAAATCATCATGAACGTGCTAATCTCAGCTCATTAATCAATGAAAATCCATTGAACCAAAGTTTAACGAATGGCAACATGTTAGAAGAAATTTAAACATAATACTACTAATACAAATCAACCTGAACCAAGGATCAATCAGATCTTTTGAGCTTGTAATGTGGGCTAAGGGCTTAATGCAGGATATATTTGGGTATAAGTGAGTCATATAACCTTACATACAGTAATAAGAAATTTCAAGCTCTAATCCTCATATCATTTTCCAAGCTACTATATCAATTGACCAACTACCAATGAAGGCTAAAATTTGACCTTCTCTATTACACAAGATGGAATTTTCCTTCTTTATTCACAAATATTTAACACACACAGAGATACAGATATATATATATATATATGTATATGTGTGTGTGTGTGAGTGTTAATTTTAACATTTTATTCTTTATTTTTAACACATTTTTTTTCATATTTTTAAACAAGACAATATAATATAGGGTATTATTACAAAGATTGCCATAAACATTGCTCTTTGCCCAACAAAACACTTCCTATCCAACTAATCACCGTTGCATTGTATCAATAATATTGATTCTCATTGAGACCAACACTAACAAACTAAGGTGATGGGTAGAAAGATAGGTAAAATGAAAAGATAAATTGGCTAATATAAACATGGCTATTAAGAAAATAAGGCTCATACGGCTCAAAAAAGTTAATTAGTGATAAAATATAAATAAAATAAGCATTTTGACTCATAGAATCTAAAGAAAATGCCTAAATCATTTCCTTGGTTCAAGATTAACTCATACTTCACAAGTATAAAAACAAACAGTATTCTAACGAATGCCACAAGGAAAACAATTATCGCAAGGCAATCGTGATTTGAATTCAAGAAAAAGTACCTAAACTTTCACATACTCACACAAGGGATTTTTTTAGTATATAATGATAATACTTTCACAACTCAAAGGGGTTTAAAAGCAAAGAAAATTTATATACACTTTTAATTCAACAAACTCTAACAAATAGTCTCCTTTGAAATATTTTTAAATTTTGACACATATTTACAAAAATTAATGAACACATAAAAACTATAAAACCTTTTTATTCAACCCTTTGCAATACTTTAGGCAAAGAGAGATACAGAAATCCTGAAGGTTGTCGTTCAGTAGCTAGGGTGTCTTTTACATAGTCAGATCCTCAATACTGAAAAAACTACCCAAAAATAAAAAATCTTTTTGTGTATTTTCAAAAAAAAAAAAAATCAAAACTTACCATAAATTTAAAAAAAAAAAAAAAGAACACTACCAAACTTAAACACAAAGAAAGCAACATATTACCAAAACACATAACACAAATTAACAACACAAAGACACAAACACAAAACGCCCTCTAATTCAAAAGAAAACATTGTCCTCAATGTTTTAAGCAAAACAAAGAATAAAAAGAACAAATCTAGATGTGTATAAGATAAAGAATACAATAAACACACAACTTCCCTGTATCGAAGTTGCAATTTTACTCATCATCATTATCGTCCTCCTCATCGGTGTATTCATCATCATTCGACTCATTACTTTCCTCATCCTCATGATTATCATCCTCCTCAATTGCAGGTGCAGCTAGCAAAGAAGGGGCAGCAAACATGTCAACATGTGATGCCTTACCAGTGTACTGAATTAACTTGGGTTCATTCTACTTTGCACCCTCTAACTTATACCGAATTCTCATTTTACACCCTATACTTATTTTTTGGACATATTACTCTTTGAACTCCTAGATTTATCCATTTCAATCAAATTTTTAACATTGTTGCTAAAGATAATGATGTTTCAACCACGAATGCCACACGCCTAATGTGGAACATTCGTCAAAATTTTTAACACTAATAAAAATTGGATCAATATGGAACAAAATCTAAGACTTAAGGGTGCAATGTCTCCAAAAGTTTAGAATTTGGGGTACAAAATTTATGAGAATTGATCATAACTTAGGGGTGCAAGTGGAATTAGTGATGACTACTTCTATTGGTACAACACACCGCTAAATAATCGCGTGGCATGCATTTACTTAACATTCCTTAAATTTGTTAACGCCGTTAAAAATTGGACTAAAATGAGTTAAATCTAAAAGTTCAGGGTGCAATATGTCCAAAAAATAAGTATAAAGCGCAAAATGAGATCTTGTGCAAATTGAGGGTTTCAAAGTGGAGTAAGCCCAATTAACTTCATCATGGGCTTCGCATAATGCTATTGATAATCAATTTCCTTCTCAAGCTTGACCAATCGCCTTTGTACACTTTTTTATTCATTTGAAGGATTCACTTTAAGTGGTACTTTTTCCTTGGGTGGTTTCCTTGAATGTAAAAACATACGCCTGACTGCCCTGTCATCAAACGGCTTCTTAAGAACAATTTGAGTATCTTGCTTCTTATCCCATTACACACCCACATTAAGACATAGCTTTGTTATTAAGCAAGTCGAATCAAAAGCCTTTACTCTGTTGAACCTCAGTTACGATAATCATGTTTTGATGATGACCAAATCGTACTAACGGCTTGAAAACAAGTGTGTAGAAAAAAAGGAAGGTTCAAACATAAATGATCATCCAAACACTGTAGACACCTATTTTTGTCCCTTAAGTTCTCCCCTATTTTCCTTCCTCTTAATTTATCCTTTAATTCTCTCTTAATTTGTCTTATGGTGTTTAATTATTATGTGTTTTATGCATTTTTGAAATACAAAGAATGAGTTTTAATATTATTAAGTTTTTAGATTTTTTTTTTTTAAAAAAAAAAAATAGCCCGAGAGCAGATACAGCGTACTATCTGTCTCTTATACACATCTTATAGCTATTTTGGCCACATTTTTCTCTGCGTTTTTTCACCCATTCTCACCAAATTTCAGACGCCCCATACTCCCAACATGACAAAGAATGGTCTTTGACCATTTTTACACTCAATCCACTGATTTAAAGAGTAAAAAAAATCATAGATGTCTAAAGTGGAGGGGACGAAATTTCTGCAGAAAAGAAAAGAGAGAAATTTTTCTAAGTCTGGAAAATTTTCCAGACAGACAACTTTGAGCAAAAATTCCAAACGATCTAAAAGTAATTAGACTAAACTCAAAGAAGAAAATTTGTAGAGAGTACCTGGAACTACAACTTATCTTTGTAAAGCTCAAGCCAAATCATTCATTTGGAGGGTCAAAAACGTGGTAGAATCAGGCTGGTGGCCAAGAAAATTTGCAGAAAAAAAGAGATTTTCCAGACAGCCAACTTTGAGCAAAAATTCCAAATGATCGAAGAGGAATTAGACTAAACTCAAAGAAGAAAAGTTGTAGAGAGTACCTGGATCTACAACTTCTCTTTGTAAAGATCAACTAAATCATTCATTTTGAGGGTCAAAAATGTGGTAGAATCAGGCTGGTGGCCAAGAAAATCTGCAGAAAAAAAGAGATTTTCTAAGTCTGGAAAATTTTCCAGACAGCCAACTTTGAGCGAATTAATTACAAACGATCGAAGAGGAATTAGGCTAAATGCAAACAAGAAAAGTTGTAGAGGGTACCTGGGACAACAACTTCTCTTTGTAAAGCTCAAGAAAAATCGTTCATCTGGTGGGTGAAAAACGTGGTGGAAGAAGGCCGGTTCATCAACCGGAAACTTGGAGGTGCCAAAAGTAAATTCGGCTCAAACGCACTCCAAGCCGAGCATAACCAATTCCACCACATTCCTGAGGCTGAGGTGACTTACATGAGCTTTTGAATCGATTGTTTTGGTGACAAAATGCTTATCTTACTATTTTTGAATTATTTATAACTTAATTTTTGTTTTTTTTTTTTTTAAATTTCTTCTAAGTTACATTTTTAATGACAATAACCACCAAACTTTAATTTGATTTTTGTTTGACATTTTAATATGTTTAATTACCCTTTGATTGTGAAATTACCGTTTTACCCTTATGAGTATTAAATTGTAAATAGGCTATGATTTTGCACATATTTTTCGATTATTCAGTTTATTTTGTGATGATTTGTGCTTTATATAATATTTATGCTTTCTCTTACTTGTTAAATGATGTGAATTTACTCTTCTGTCCTCAAATTTTGTTTAATTGCACGACTGGACATTAAATATTTGAATCAAACTCAATTTAGTCCATGACTTAATAACTGTATCAATAATATAAAATCGGGCTAGAAGTAAACTTTGGCGTGCATGACAAACGACTGTTTTGCCCCTTGGATGTTAAAGGGCACTACAAGCTAAATGTGTGCAACTTTAAATTGGACCCCGGGCTAAATTTACTTGTCAATATTTTTATTTACCATTTATTTTATTTCCTCATTAATATGTATATATTTTTATTACTTTTAAACTATCTTAAGCACACGTACGCTACAAAGTCAGCAATAATGAACACTAAAATTGAAAAGGGAAACGCAAAAAAATCATGCAACCGGTCCAACCCCGGGTAAAGTGGGTGCCGAGGGAAATTCAAATCTATCCCAAACCTTCCCATTTTACAACAGGATTCCCGAATTCATGTTTTTTGAATTACGTGGACCAGGAGTCAATCTAGACTAGGGTTTATTTTTTCTTTAAATTTTGATGTACTTTTGTGTCCCGGCGCACAACACACCGGGTGGCGACTCCAATCCTGTGTTTCCTAGCTTAGATTATTTTTGTACAATTCATAGACGCATTTAAAGCCCCGTTATGTAATAATAAATAGGTGATTCATTTAAATTGGTAATAGTAAGTAGGTAATTTATGTTTGTAATAGTAAATAAGACTTTTTGCATTTAATCACCTATTTCACGAGCACCACATTGGCGACGGTACCAGTCCAAAAAGGTCCCGCCAGACTGCAGGTTGTGGGGGGGTACGACTGCGTGGTGACTCCACTGGGGACTTTGAGAATCGGGCACACGATTTTAACGCGTTTCTCTCAATTTTATCCCGTTCATTATAAACCAGCTAATTTTTACCCATTTTTTGGTGTGCTATGTTACCGGTTCTATGCCTCGTTTTGCATGTGTCATATGCAAAGTGTTACTTTAATTGTTCTTTACCAATTACTTTACACTTGTTTTACCGTATTTCACCATTTTTGCTGTCTTGTGTGCTGGTTTACGAATTTTTGTGTCTCGTTTTACGTGCCACATGCTACGTGTTACTTTAGTTATTCTTTTTCAATTACTTTATACTTGTTTTACCATATTTCACCATTTTTAATGTCTTGTGTGCTGGTTTACGAATTTTTGTGTCTCGTTTTATGTGCCACATGCTATGTGTTACTGTATTTGTTCTTTTTCAATTACTTTCACTTATTGTACTGTATTTCACCATTTTTGCTGTCTTGTGTGCTTGTTTATGGATTTTGGGTCTCGTTTTATGTGCCACATGCTATGTGTTACTTTATTTGTTCTTTTCAAATTATTTTATACTTGTTTTTACTATATTTCACTATGTTTGCTGTCTTGAGTACCCGTTTGCTCGATTTAGGTCTCGTTTTACGTGCCATACCCTGTTTGCCTATGCAAGTGACATTTGTTCTTGTTTTATTGTACATGTTTTAATATATTTTGCTATTATAATTGTTTGTGGTTAATTTGGGGGCAATTTTTGGGGTGTTGGGGTGCATCAAATCTTTAGAGCCAAATGCGTTAAAATGTGTGAATCTTACCGCCTCCAAGTGAACACAGCATAACACATGTCTCATTTATTGCATGTCTTATTTTTGTGGGTGTCGTTCCCACATTCCTTGTAGAAATTAAGACGATCTACCCAGATATGCAGCCGTGACACAATGTGCACGTAACGGTATCTGTGGCGATCACCTGACCACCGACGATAAGGCCCATCGGGATTGACGGATTTTATTTTTGGGCCCAAAGTCTGAAGGTTCGGGAACCAAGCCCATCTAGATTGCATTAGTAAGCCAAGCCTCATATTCATATAGCTTAAACCATAGGGCAGAACTGTGTGGACCTTGTTTAGGACACTAGACACGAGGCGGTAAGACCCACTCATTTATCTGGCTTGTAATACTAGTAAATAGCTTTACAATTTTGTTATGTAACAGTAATTAGTTTTTCTGATTCATATGATTTACTTTGGCCATGTAATTTGTATCTACTTCCCGTAAGAAAGAGTAAATTTTGATTTTTGCATTGCATAAACCTTAGGTAGGGTCAAAGGCATATGGTTGCCAGACCCAAATAGGAGACCCACCCCCGCGACATGCTTTCAAAGTTTTATTATCCCTTGTGTGCATTTAGGCTAACCCCAGCGTTGTAGGGCCACCGTAGGCTACTTATTGCATATCATTAGCCGTAGAAGGGATACCCTGTGTATAGAATTGCATACCTATCCTTAGGTACATAACCTACAATGGGATTTGCAAGCTTGCGTATTCATTTTATAAAGGGTCTGAAGGGGTACAAGCCTCAGGTAAGGCTAACATGTATTTCATGCAGATGAGTTCCGCTCGAGTAATTGGAAAGGTGACCAAAGTGCCCTATTTGCAACAGGAGTGGGAACGAAACATGCAGTGGTTGTCAGAATTGAATACAATAGCTGGTTAATTGGATCACCTAGTATGTCTGCGGGATATTGAGCCAGATCGGACCATAGTAGATGCTTTGGTACAGGTTTGGAACAGTGAGGCAGCTATGTTCAGATTCAAAAAGTTTGAAATGGTGCCCACACTAGAGGAGATCGCAGGATTTCTTGGACTGGACTTCAAGGACCGGGCTGTTATACTACCGTCCCTAGGAACTGCAAGGGACTTCTCTTTGTTCACCGGCATATCAGAGGTTGCAATACCAAGGGGACCCGAGGCTAATTTGGTTACTTTGATATTTTTACACGAGCACTTCGACACAAAACAGGGATTTCACAGGAACAAAACTCATTTTTTACATCCCACTGAGGAGTCCTGGGCTCAGAAGCGAGTCCAGATTTTTCCGAGGTCGGATGGGAGGATAGCATTTAAGCCGGTACGGATGTTAGCCAATTTGATACATGGCGTCAGTGGTCTTATACACATCTAATCCCTACTATTCTGAGCTGACATATTGGTGGCTTGTACAAACTGTCAGAATGGAGTCAAATTTTTCAAAGGTTCAAGCCTTTTGTTGTAGGTCTGGTTCATGGAACATTTGGGGCGATGAAAGATTGGTAGTCATGATTTTTCCTGGGATAGAGTGAATTGGGTACAAAGTCACAATCAACGCATCAGCCGGGCGAAGTTGCTGAAAGACAAGGAGAAGTACATTCGCTGGTTGTCTTCATTGAAGGAGTCAAAGATACAGTGGGTTCTAGAATGGGTACCCTGTCATGCACCGAGTCTGCAATCTGCTAGCCTTCCGTTCATACCCTTGATAGGAAATGAAGGCATTATTCCCTACATGCCTTCCTGGGTCTTACGTCAGTTTGGGAGGGTTCAGACAGTACCTCCAAAATCAGTGACTGATCGGTTCAATGTTATGTTCGACAAAGGGATACGGCCCGAATCAATACCAGAAAAGTCGAGTATTTTGTCAGCGTGGGCACCCAGACGTGCATGTCAGGAGTTCGTTATACGATCCACAGCAGTGTGGAATTTCAAGGACCACGCCTCAATACGATGTATGGCTGGAACATTTGCTTAGCGGGCAACCGCAAGCTGTAATAGACCCTTCAGAAGAAGTTACTCGGTTGACCACACTATTGGAGGCTAAGGACAAGAAAATAGTGGAAAAGGAGATAGCTCTAGATAAGCACAAGCAAGCTTACAAAAGACTTCAAGAACAGCAATCCTGTATTCGAGAGCAGAAATACAACCGAAACAGGGCATGCACCGAGATGGCCGATGATCTGGGACGCCTAATGCACAATGGGGCTGCTGAATCAGAACGTAGCAAGCTTCTACGGTGTGAGGAGCAAATGATGAAGATACAGACCATCTAAAGGAGCTCGCCGAATAAGTTCAAATGGGCTTCGTCCCCTTTAGAGCTTTTTTTTGTTTTTAGGGTTCCTGGGGAAGGAACCGCGTTTTATACTGTAAACTTATGATTATGTTTGTTTATATATATATGAATTTTCTATTTTAAATTATGTTTTAATATGAAGGTACTAAGTGTCAAAATATCTGCCCAACGCAGCCCTATTTATACCCACTCGCGTGCACGTAAACTTCGATTTGAAGACAGTATGAGCACCATACCAGCAAAAGATGTGGAAGGGACCAGTGGGGATCAAAACCCAGAGATGACAGAGTTGCGCAAACAGATGGAATCTATGATGGCTGCTATGGCCAGTATGAACCAAGAAATGCAATGGTACAGGCAAACTTATGGGTCTCACCCCGCCAATCAGGAGATGCTACCTCCTCATATTCCTAATCCCGGCATGGGGATGCCGCTACCCCTACCACCACAGAATCAACCTCCTCCAACTCCAGTGCCACCACTGACAGATCCAATTCCACAACCACCACCTCCTCTTGAGTTGGAGTATACCCCAGGAGGGGAAGCTGAATTAATGCCACCACCGCCTCCTGTACCGGCTGTCAATGATGCCCTATTGAAAAGAATGGAGCGGTTCGATGGTGGTAAATAGTTTCATGAAGCAGCAACAGGGGACAGATAAATTTGGAGCTATCGACTACCAAGATCTATGTCTATTCCCCGAAGTGCAATTACCGCCAAAATTTAAGATCCCAGAATTTTCAAAGTACAATGGCACTGGAGATCCGGTAGCTCACCTTAAAATGTTCTGCAACTTGCTGGGGAATCCGACAAGCGACCCTCGAATAGCAATGAGGGTATTTGCCAGAAGCTTGGAGGGAGATGCGTTATCATGGTATTTAATGCTTGATCCCAAAAAATTGCAGGATTGGACGGACTTGGCAAATACTTTTGTGAAACAGTATGAGTTTAACCGCGACCTGATTTCAGACCATTTTGCTCTGATGAACTTAAAAAAGAAGCCCTCAGAGGATTACCGTGAGTATGTAAAAGGATGGAGGGCGTTAGCTGCTAGAGTGAGCCCACCTATGACTGAGACTAAGATGGTCAAACTTTTTATTGATGCGCAAGAACCTCCTTACTATGAAAAGTTGACCGGGTCCATATTGGCAAATCATTTTTAGAAATCATCCAACAAGCAGAGGCTGTTGAAAGGGACTTGAAAAGCAGAAAAATTATTGACATGACGGCCTTCAAACTTCAGATAGAGTCCATGCAGGGGAGCACATCTGTGGCTAAGAAACCCCTGAGCAAGAAGGTTGACAAGAAAGAAGAGGAAGTGACTTTTATTTTCAACCAACCCAACCGCCAACCACCACGCAACTTCCATCAATACCAAAGACCTAACCCACAACCCTTTTATCCACCACCTCCACTACCACCTCAATACTACCCTTAACCCGTATACCAAACACAAGTACAAATGCCCGTGCCTAATCCACAGCTCTCATATTATAATCCAAGGCAACAACCCCCAAACAATCAAAGATCCGACCAGCCAAACAAATTTCCTTCACCAAACTCCAACCAAGCCAGACCATATGGCAGACCATCCCACAATTTTACCAATTTAGGACGGCTCATTGAGCAACTATATGAGCAGTTGATCAGATCAGCAGGGAGATTGAATCCCAAGCTAGGCATTGGTGGCATAAGTCCTGTTTTCATATACAGGTTTGATGCCAATGCCCACTGTGCCTATTATTCTGGAGCCCCAGGGCATTCTACGGCTAATTGTTGGACGTTGAAGAACTAGGTGCAGGATATGATCGATGCACGTGAGATTGTCATTTAGGAGACCGGAACAAAGGGCTCCTGAAGTAAACACTAATCCGCTGTCACTACATGAGCCTCATGTTGGGATGGTTTGTATAGAAGCGGAGACGGAAGAGGAAGAAGGAGAAGTCAAAGAAGTGACAATAACTCAGACCAAACCGTTTTATTTGGATTTGAGTCATCTGAGCCTTTTATCATAGACATGGATCCGTTTGAGGTAGAATCCCAGGAGCCCGTTGTGATTGAACTGCCAATACAATTGCCAATTGAGAGCACACATGCAGTGCCGTGGAATTATCAACCCTCAGCTGTGATAGTCGGTGGAAGGCCAATTTCTGAGGAGGAAGGTGTCCGCTGTCACAAGGTCAGGCCGAATCACAAATGACAAGAGTTCTGAGGCCGGACAATCCAATAAAGGTAAAGAGCCCATGCAAGCCCCTAAGGCTGTAGCAGATAAAGATGTGGAGGACTTTATAAGATTGATCAAAAAAAATGAATATTCAGTAGTTGAGCAGCTGAATAAGATGCCCTCACAAATTTCTATGCTCAGCTTATTGTTAACATCTGAGCAACACTCTGACCAGTATTGAAGTTTTTGAGACCAGGCTCATGTGCATGACAGTGATCCCTGTCTCTTATGCAGACATTAGGATTTAAAGCAGACCCATTATCACCTGTCTCTTATCACACTGCCCAAATTTGTTTTTTGATGATGACTTGTCACTGAAGGGAGCGACCACAACAAGGCTCTATTCATCTCGATTAGATGTGAGGGGCGGCATTTGCCTAGGGTCACGGTTGATAATGGGTCTGCTTTAAATATTTGTCCTTTGAAGATATTGGATAAACTGGAAATCTCTCATGACCTGGTCAGGAATTCATCCAAGATGGTAATTAGAGGGTTGGACGGGGCTTGAACACAAGCCACCGGAGAGATAAACCTTATTTTGGAAGTGGGGCAACTGCTCATCAGGTCACTTGCCAGGTTCTTCCAATTGTTAGGATATATAATTTGCTGCTGGGACGCCCCTGGATCCATTCTGCTGGGGCCATTCAGTCATGTTTGCATGAAAGGGTTAAATTTATTTACAAGTTTAAGCTGATTACTGTATTTGCCGAAGATGACCACGCCATGATGGTCAAGGAGGAAGTTGGGGAGAGCAGTGACACTCCGGTGCCTTTCTTAGCTTATGATGTGGTCTCTGTCAACCGAGGGCCTGGAGAGCAGTCATCAATGAAAGCTGTCGGGATAAGGCGAGCGTAATGATTGCAAAGGAAATGCTGCGTGGAGGATATCGCATCGGCCAAGGTTTGGGGATGAATTTGCAAGGCATAATAAACCCTATTGAGCTACCAACGCAGATGAATACATTTGGGCTCGGTTTTTGCCCAGACGCATGCCAGGCAGCTGAGGGAGATTAAGGAGCTGAAGAGAACTGAAAAAGAAGGTCAAGCATTGCCGATGGTCATTCCACCTCTTAAGATTACTTTCCCACGTTCTACCGCCATTATGGCTCCTGATGCAGATGAGGCTGAAAAGGAGGATCTTATCCAACATCTAGATGAATTATTTGCGGGGTAATTATTCAAGAGCAGACGGAGAAGGATGACACTGAGCTGCCATTTGTTGAGATCGACCAACTGCACAACTGGACATCTGATGATCTCCCTAGTCATAGGGAGTTTCGGTAAATTTGAAAGGATATTGTTTTTAGTTTTGCTCCTTTTAATTTCATCTTTGTATGTATGTTTTTTACTTCTTAAGTCATTTTGTTTATGCCATCTAGTCAAGAAGTAGGTGCATTCACAGCATTATATTCATGATTCATCTCATTCATCTGTTTTGGAGATGAATCTTGAAAACAATTTGATTAGTAAAGCAAGTACAATCATGATATTGCCTTCCATTCATTCATCTTATTCATCTATTTTGGAAGTGAATTCTGAAGACAATTGATTTTTATAGGATGGCCAATGAATGTCAAGTTTATGTTCTCTAGGATCACTTGTACAAATCTTCGATTAAAGAGAACTTTTTTCTTTAAGATGTTTTAGCTAATTTTGTTTTCTTTCATTTCATGCTTTATTTTCTCCCAGATGGCCCAAAATCAATGCTTTTGATCCTTTGAATACTACCGTTTATGAGGTCGATGAGTGCAATTTCGATATCACACCCGACCCTGATTCTACACAGTCTGAGAGTGGTGAGGACGAGTGTGATATTAAAAATGAATTCGGGTGACACGAGGAAAAACCAAAGCCTAACTTGGAAGAAACAAAAACGGTAAACATTGGGACAGACACGGACGTAAGAGAGGTTAAAATCAGCATACACTTGACTAGAGGGCAGAAGAAAGAGATGATAGAATTTTTGATTTTGTTCCAAGACGTCTTTGCTTGGTCTTATGACGATGCTTATACACATGCCCGGCATTTCAACAGATGTCGTGGTTCATAAACTCCCCACCAATCCTAAATGCCCGCCTGTAAGGCAGAAACCAAGGAAGTTTAAGCCGAACATGAGCTAAAAGATCAAAGAACATCATTTGCCGCTTTGGGATCTCGGATGCATTGGTTACCGACAATGCCAAGAACCTGAACAATGACATGAAAGATGATCTTTTTGCCTAATTCAAGTTTAAGCATCGGAATTCCACCATCTACATGCCAAAAAATGAATGGGGCGATTGAAGCAGCTAACAAGAATCTTAAGAAAATTATTCGAAAGATGGTTGACAGTCAGCGTGATTGGCATGAAAAGCTGTCATATGTATTGCTGGGTTATCGGACGTCTATCAGGACATCTACTGGGGCAACGCCTTACTCACTCATGTACGGAATGGAAGCTGTTATGCCAGCGGAAGTAGAGATCCTTTGTCTATGCATTCTTATGGAAACTGAGTTGGAAGATGCAGAATGGGTGCGGCTGCGAGACATGAACAGCTTGCACTCATTATGACATCCTGTCTCTTATACACATCTGTCTGTCATGGCCAATGTTATCAACGGAGGATGGCCTGAGCTTACAACAAGAAAGTCAAGCCCAGACATTTTCAGGCTAGCGATCTAGTCTTGAAACGTATATTTCCAATACAGGACGAAGCAAAGGGCAAGTTTGCTCCTAACTGGCAGGGTCCATTCATTGTACACAAAGTATTATCAGGAGGAGCTCTTATCCTTACAGAGATGGATGGACAGGTTTTCCCCCAACCGATAAATGCGGATATGGTCAAAAAGTTTTTCATCTGATTTGGCAGACTGTAAACCTTTAAGTCATTGCAGAACGTCGGATAGAATTCCACCTGTTGTTTTCTTTCCCTTTTCACCCACATCCGGACTAAATTCTTTTATATCTCTTCTCTTTATTTGCCTATCTTTCGTTTCAATTGTGCTTTGTCCCTATCCTTTGCTGTAAAAACAAATTGGAACTGAGCTCATTTGCATGTATGTTGGGGCAAATTGTTGTTTTGGGTGGCAAAAAAAAAAAAAAAAAAAGAAAGTTTGAGAGGCTGACCAAAACAAATGCCCAACCAAACTCAGTTTGTTATAATAAAATTGGGGCAATTTTTTTCAAATCTATTTCCCCAATTCAGTCAGTTGTCTTCAAGTAAGACTCTCAGCCCAAAACTGGGGCAATTCTTTTAGATAAGGAACATAACCAGTTTTCCTCAGATCACAAACCCGCTCTTCCATCCCTTGTAGCTATGTTCTTTCCAACCAAAGCGCCCATATTAAACTGGGGCAAGTTTTTGTTAAGATAATCTCAATCTTTACCAATCACACGACTTAACCCATTTTGACCCTAACTATCCTAAGTTCTACATAGGCTTAAAGGGAGCAGTTTGTGCGGTCTCGGCAGTTGATATTAACATGTCTATCCCAATTACAAGGAAGGCAGCCTTACTGATGCTGAAAAACTTTGAAAACTAAAGTTCACATGCATTGGAAAAGCGATTACTTAGCCAGACGTCTTCCGTTTACTCCCACACCTTGCCGTTTACTTGGACCTCATAGGTGAAAACCCGGAAATGGCATCTTTATTTAAAAAAAAAAAGAAAAAAAAAGAGCAAAAGAGAGGCTTGGTTGAAAACCCTACGGGGCGGCCTAGGCAAAAGGAAAGTGTGCGAAAAAAAAATGCAAAAAAAAATAATAATAATAAAAGGGAGGGAAACCTTAGTGAAAACCTAAAATGGCGCTGAGGAAGGGGTAAACTGAGCAAATGGTCAAAGTCTGGTTAACGTCTTCTCTGGGTCCAAGTCTGGGAAAGTGTTCAACTGAAATTTGTTGACCGAAGTTAGGCTTATTGGTTGCCTCTATGTCGTTCTCTCAACACAGTCATTGGCCTTTAAAAGGTACGTATCCGATGGATCCAAAGCATTGCCTGATCGGGTCCAAATCACTTGGAATGAAAGTCAAAGCGGTGTTAATACGGTGATGGCACGATTTTTACTAAGATTGCTCCCTAACATGTGACTGTATTATTTATTCATGTACTTCTATCAAACTCACATGCTACCATTTAGTTTGTTTGTAGTTGTTCTTCTTGTTGTTGATGTTTTAGTTGTCAAATATGTGAAAATCATCTGTTTAATTGAACTACGTTAGACCTGATTCTCGTTGTGGGATACGTAGGCAGCTCTTAGCGAGCTCGGTCACCTTGCTTATAGTAATGTTTGCTAAGATTGACATTTTGTATGTTTTGGCACTGACCAATTCGAGTTTTCTTTGCTTGATATCGCATTGTTTTGAGTACCTGCAGGTACATGAAAAAATCCACGACACTGGGGCAAATTTTTATTGATTGAATATCCTTCATAAACAATAAAGGATACACTAATCCTGAGAGCTGTCTTGATATCCAACGGTCTTTCTTCGCAATTTGAAAGGGGTGATTCACGCCAACCCCTAATGAAGCAATCAACCTCACAGGTGATCACCACTTGGGAGATGGTACACTGAGTTCCCAGTCAGAAGTAACCTCTCAGTTTAAATAATGCTGTCATTTACTGTTTAGGGTTTAATGTTTCAGTTTACAATCCAGTCATGTTAGGGTTAACTACTAATTGCCTTTTACACTTCATTTCATGGGTAAGCCCCATGATATGGCTCCGTGTATGTATCATACTTATTGCATTTTACCCGATAAACGAATTTTGGGTTCTCATTTTCATTTTTCATTAACCTGATAAACGAATTTCAGGTTTTTATTTTCACCCGATAAACGAATTTTGGGTTCTCATTTCCATTTTCATAACCTGATAAACAAATTTCAGGTTTGCATTTTCATTCCCGATAAATGAATTTCGTTTTTCCATTCTATTAACCTGATAAACGAATTTCGGGTTTCCATTCTATTAACCTGATAAATGAATTTCAGGTATTGCATCTTCACCCGATAAACGAATTTCGGGTTCTCACAAACCATCTCAGGTTAATGAAAAATTTGCATGAGCACCCCCGATAAACGAATCGGGTAAAATGCAAGGGTTTCCATTTCTATTAACCTGATAAACGAATTTCAGGTTTGCATTTTCATCCGATAAACGAATTTCGGGTTCTCATTTTCATTAACCTGATAAACGAATTTTGGGTTCTCATTTCCATTTTTCATTAACCTGATAAACGAATTTCAGGTTTGCATTTTCACTCGATAAACGAATTTCGGGTTCTCATTTCCATTTTCATTAATTTGATAAACGAATTTCAGGTTTTCATTTTCATCCCCGATAAACGAATTTCGGGTTCTCATTTCCATTTTCATTAATCTGATAAACGAATTTCAGGTTTTCATTTTCATCCCCGACAAACGAATTTCGGATTTCCATTTTCATTAACCTGATAAACAAATTTCAGGTTTCCATTTCTGCATCACTCGATAAACGAATTTCGTGTTCTCATTTTCATCTCCATAACCTAATAAACGAATTTCAGGTTTATATTTTCACCCGATAAACGAATTTTGGGTTCTCATTTCCATCTTCATTAACCTGATAGAACGAATTTCAGGTTTGAATTTTAACTTGATAAACGAATTTCGGGTACTCATTTCCATTTTTATAACCTGATAAACAAATTTTGGGTTTGCATTTTCATTCCCGATAAACGAATTTTGAGTTTCCATTCTATTAACCTGTTCTATTAACCTGATAAACGAATTTCAGGTTTGCATTTCTGTATCAACCGATAAACGAATTTTGGCTTTCATTTCAATTTTGCATTACCCGACAAACTCACCGTTTGGGTTTTCATTTCACTCTTGTTACCTCGATGACACAAAGTCGGGTTTTCATTCGTATTTACATACCCTTGCCTTGAGGATACAAAGTCGGGCTTTTAATTCACATTGCTTGTTGAGTTTCATTACCAGATGCGTTTGCATGACATGTCAAGTTACAAGAGGGATTTAAAATCATTCGTAGCTACGTTTCATTTAAAATCCCTGTACTCCCGATAAACACCAGATCGGGATTTCATTCTAGTTTTCAAGTTTCATTTATGTCTCTTATGGTCAGACACCTATTTTTGTCCCTTAAGTTCTCCCCTATTTTCCTTTTAATTTGACTCTCAATTTTCTTTTTAATTTCCCTTTTAATTTCTTTTTAACCTGCTTTTTGATTTCCTCTTAATTTATCCTTTAATTCTCTCTTAATTTGTCTTATGGTGTTTAATTATTATGTGTTTTATGCATTTTTTAAATACAAAGAATGAGTTTTAATATAATTAAGTTTTTAGATTTTTCAAAAAAAAAAAAAAATAGCGCGTGAACAGTACCGCGCGTACTGTTCACGTGTCGAACAGTCAGCTCCACAGAGCTGTTTTGGCCACGTTTTCTCTGTATTTTTTCACCCATTCTCACCAAATTTCAGATACCCCATACTCCCAACATGACAAGGAACGGTCTTTGACCATTTTTACACTCAATCCACCTCTTTCAAGAGTAAAAAAATCAGTCTAAAGTGGAGGGGACGAAATTTCTGCAGAAAAGAAAATAGAGAAATTTTTCTAAGTCTGGAAAATTTTCCAGAAAGCCAACTTTGAGAAAAAATTCCAAACGATCTAAAAGTAATTAGACTAAACTCAAAGAAGAAAATTTGTAGAAAGTACCTGGAACTACAACTTATCTTTGTAAAGTTCAAGCAAAATCATTCATTTGGAGGGTCAAAAACGTGGTAGAATCAGGCTGGTGGCCAAGAAAATCTGCAGAAAAAAAGAGATTTTCCAAGTCTGGAAAATTTTCCAGACAGCCAACTTTGAGCAAAAATTCCAAACGATCGAAGAGGAATTAGACTAAACTCAAAGAAGAAAAGTTGTAGAGAGTACCTGGATCTACAACTTCTCTTTGTAAAGATCAACTAAAATCATTCATTTTAAGGGTAAAAAATGTGGTAGAATCAGGCTGGTGGCCAAGAAAATCTGCAGAAAAAAAGAGATTTTCTAAGTCTGGAAAATTTTCCAGACAGCCAACTTTGAGCGAAAATTACAAACGATCGAAGAGGAATTAGGCTAAACGCAAAGAAGAAAAGTTGTAGAGGGTACCTGGGACTACAACTTCTCTTTGTAAAGCTTAGCAAAATCGTTCATCTGGTATGAAAAATGAGGTGGAAGAAGGCCGGTTCATCAACCGGAAGCTCGGAGGTGCCGAACGCAAATTCGGCTCAAACGCACTGCAAGCCAAGCATAACCAATTCCACCACATTCCTGAGGCTGAGGTGACTTAAATGAGCTTTTGAATCGATTGTTTTCGTGACAAAATGCTTATCTTACTATTTTTGTATTTATTTATGACTTAATTTTCATTTTTTTTTTATTTTTTAAATTTCTTCTAAGTTACATTTTTGATGACAATAACCACCAAACTTTAATTTTATTTTTGTTTGACATTTTAATATGTTTAATTACCCTTTGATTGTGAAATTACCGTTTTGCCCTTATGAGTATTAAATTGTAAATAGGCTCTGATTTTGCACATATTTTTCGATTAGTTTATTTTGTGATGATTTGTGCTTTATATAATATTTATGCTTTTTCTTACTTGTTAAATGATGTGAATTTACTCTTCTGTCCTCAAATTTTGTTTAATTGCACGACTGGACATTAAATATTTGAATCAAACTCAATTTAGTCCATGACTTAATAACTGTATCAATAATATAAAATTGGGCTAGAAGTGAACTTTGGCGTGCATGACAAACGACTGTTTTGCCCCTTGGGAGTTAAAGGGCACTACAAGCTAAATGTGTGCAACTTTAAATTGGACCCCGGGCTAAATTTACCTGTCAATTAGAGGGAAATAAGGGTCTATCCCAAACCTTCCCATTTTACAACAGGATTCCCGAATTCATGTTTTTTGAATTACGTGGACCAGGAGTCAATCTAGACTAGGGTTTATTTTTTCTTTAAATTTTGATGTACTTTTGTGTCCCGGCGCACAACACACCGGGTGGCGACTCCAATCCTGTGTTTCCTAGCTTAGATTATTTTTGTACAATCCATAGACGCATTTAAAGCCCCATTATGTAATAGTAAATAGGTGATTCATTTAAATTGGTAATAGTAAGTAGGTAATTTATGTTTGTAATAGTAAATAAGACTTTTGCATTTAATCACCTATTTCACGAGACACCACATTGGCGACGGTGCCGGTCCAAAAAGGAGCCGGCCAGACCGCGGGTTGTGGGGGGGTGCGACAAACACAATCAAGAAAAACAACTAAATATGAAGCATACCTTACGGACAATAAGGAGCGTCCGAAATAAAGGAGCTCGGACACAAAGGAGCATCCGAAACATGACTAGACAACACTGAAGAAAAACACAACTTTCGGACTCAGATAACTGTCCGAAGAACAGTGCTTCGAATGCAAAAGACCGTCTGAGACAAGGAATCTGAAAGCCAAAAGAATCGGACATTGAAGACCGTCCAAAAAAAGGAGCTCAAAATGAAGAAATTTTCTGTCAAAGCTGTAGGACGCATATGACCGTCCAAGACACTGTTCATCAAGCTGTAGGACACATGATCAAACGTCCAAACCACCATCCGAACTCCTAATGGCTAGCTTTTAACAATTAGTTTTTTGACTATTGGAGCTTAAATTTCAACACATCTTTCATCTATAAATAGCCCAAGGACATCCAAAAAATGATGTGTGGAACTACAAAATTTAATACAAATACTTGTAAGAGTTATTTGGGAAGAAATAGGCTAAAATATTGTGGGTTGTATTGGTTTGGGTAGTATAGTTCTCTTGGCTCAACTAGAGGGAATTAGTGTGAGCAAGAGTAGACTAGAAAGTGATCTTCAAGTGTAAGGGTGGAGGGCTAATAAGTGAACAAAAGTGAGGTTGTAATGTAAAACCCTTTGGCTCAACTAGAGGAACTTAGTTGGTGCAAGCGTGAGCCTACTTTTTGTACAAGAAGGTTATTGCCTCACTTTCTTTGAAGAGGCACTACTAGTGGATATACTCCAAGCTTGAAGAGGTTGGGAGTTTGGTTTGATATTCTTTATCTCAATCTCTTTATTTGTTCTATGTGCTTTAATTGTTAAATATTTATCTTTGATCATTGTGCTTAAGTGTTCATTTGTTGCACAAAGTTTGCATTTTCATTAAGCTCTTCAAAAGGTTGCTTTTTGAGCAACTTCCCTGTCGAATTCACCCGTCCCTCATAGGTTGCTTTTGGGCCAATATACTCTTCGTCTTGGCCATTCAAAAAATCTATTGATGAAGAACATAACCAAGATCAATAGACAAGCCCTTAACTGCACAATATAGCAAGATCACCCTATCACGAGTAACATCAGAGGATTTTGCAGCCTGTATCAACATACTACTAACAAAATTATACCAAACTCTTGCAATTGGTGTCAAAAATTTTCCATGAAAAGATTTCTTCATTTCATTACATTATTAGCTTCCTTCTATGGCACATCCTCCCACCACACAAGAATTTAGAGAATCCAGATCATATTGTTTTTGATACATGCTTAAACCATATATATCAATTGGAGACACAACAAACAATTCATTCAAAGACTCCAGAGTACACACAACTTTCTTTCCCTGAACTAACACAAACCCCTTATCATGCTCAAGCACATTAGCATAAAATTCCCTCACAACTTTTTCAATTGCAAATTCATTATGTAAGACCAACTTTTCTTTCTTCAGTCATATTAATCACTTATTGCACAAGTTGTTCATGTTTCAACTTTTTGTCAAATTTAAAACCCTTTTCCAATATTATCTTTTTATCTATAGAATTAGTATGATATCTGTGATGCGCAACAACCGAATGAAAGTAATTTTTATCATATGTCATCTTAAATTTACTACCCTTGGATGATTTTTTTCTCTTTAGTTACCATAATTCCAGGGTAAAAATTTCAATTCAGAAAAAAAAACACCAAATAAGAAAACAACTTATAAAACACAAATTAACTCAAAAAATCACAATTCAAGGCTTGCTAGGCACAACTAATATCACAAAATTTACCCAAGAGCTTTAATTCAACCAAGTGATTCCACCAATTTAAGACCCAATAATGATAAAAGTTCAACTTTAAAAGCACTAAATATGAAGAAAATTCACCAAATTGAAGCTTTAGAAATACCTCTTGAAGCCCCATTAAATCCTCGCAATTAAACTCCATGGATGAGCTTATATTGGTGTTTTTCTTGAGGGAAATCACTTTTTTTCTTTTTAATGAGCTAAACATCCAACAAAGGTATGATTTTAATGTTTTAAACAAAAAAGCTTAGAGCTGTAAGACAAGTTGGTATTGCTTAACGAAAAGTTGGAGAAGTGTTATGGGTGTAAAGAAGGTGTTTTGAAGGTTGAAGAAGACCTATCCCTCCCAAATGATTAAATGGGCTGCAAAAAGCACCCGTTAACTCTTTATCACCCAACCTTGGCACGTTTTCCAAAGCCACGGGTGCCGCTGTGCCTGGAAGGCTGACACTGGGTGCATTTACCAGGCCCATAGGTACGGCTACAATCGATCTGATGGCATGTTCTTGATTTCAGCTCAATTTTTTTGTTGGTTTTCCTTTTGGAACACATATCTTGAGCCTTAATTCACCTTCAAACATTGTTTATTGTTTGCATACTACGAACAAACAAAAATTAGTCTAAAAATAAAAATTTAAAGTATGCTATTGAACAAAATTAAAAGAAATAGTGTAAGGTAAAAAATTTATGTTGCATCCCAAGAAGCATTTTGCTTAATGACTATAGCTAGACTTGGACAATAGTTTTACACATTACAATTGAAATGTTTTCACGGTCCAAGTCCCCATCTCAATAAGCTTTTACCTGTTGTCCATTGAATTTAAAATGGTTGCCTTCACAATCTACTAACTCCACTACACCATGCAGAATGACTTGAGTTTTCAGGAATTGACCTAACCAATGTGACTTGAGCTTCCCAAGGAAGAGCTTTAACCTTGAATCGAACAAAAGCACTTTTTTCCCTACCTCAAACCTATGGAAAAATATGCTTGTTGTGCTACCTTTTGGTCCTGTCCTTGTATAGTTTAGCAATTTCATAGGCTTGCAACTGGAACTCATCCAACTCATTAAGTTGTAGAAGGCAGTTTTCACCCGCAACATTGAGATTGAAATTGAACTTTTTGATTGCCCAATATACCTTACGCTTAAGCTGAAGCGGCAAATGACAAGCTTTTTGTCGTTCGAGATCAGCCTATAAGGCAACATACCAATCAACGTTTTTTATGTCATTCGTTATTGCCCATAAAGCCTTGTCCAAGCATTTTGCCCAATTCTTGCCTGAGGGATAGATATTCTTTTCCAAGATTCACTTAATTTCCCTAATTGAGATTTCATCCTGACCACTAGTTTGTCGATGATAAGGTAATGCAGTCTTGTGCTAGACTCCATAACTTGGCAATAGGGTTTCAAAGTGTTAGTTGCAAAAATGTGATGCACTATCACTAATCATTGCCCTTGGAATGCCAAAGCATGTGAATATGTTCCTTTTGAAGAAGTTTATCACTACCTTTGAATCATTGGTCAAAAAAGCAACCGCTTTTACCTATTTTCATACATAATCCACACCTACCAGTTTGCATTTATCGTTGTATGAGGAAATGAATGGACCCATGGAGTCTATCTCCTTGACATCAAAGATCTCTACCTCAAGTATATTGGTAAGTGGTATTTCGTGCTTTCTTGACTGAATATATTCAAGATTTTTCCCACCTTTCGGCATCGATCTCAATTAGCCAAAAACCTCTAAGCATCCTAAAATAGTATAGGGCAATAAAAACCTGATTGAATTACCTTTGAAGCCATTTTTGTACCTCCAAAATGGCCACCATGATTCAAGGAATGGCAGTGATGTAAAATTGAGTCCATCTCCTCTTCATACACACACCTGCTAATAATTTGTTTTGCATATACCCAAGAAAAAATGGCTCATCCCATATGTACTTATTTACATCAAACAAAAATCTCTTTCACCGTTGAGAAGTTAGATCACATGGTAAAACATTAGAAACTAAAAAATTGACAAAGTTAGCCAGCCAAGGAATCTGATTATTTATAGAAAACATTCGCTCATTTGGTAATGTTTCTCAAATTTGCACTTTTGACTCCTTTTTTTCTCCTTCTTCAAGGCGTGATAAATGATCAACTACTTGGATTTCTATGCCTTCCCTATCCTTTATTTCCAAATTGAACTCTTGTAAAATTGCAGGATCCGACATTTGACTATGGCTTTGCATCTTTTTTTTTGAAGTTAAGTACTTGATAGCTATGTGTTATATATACTCAATCATCCTTGTGCCCACCAAGTAATCCCTAAACTTGTCAAACACGAACATCACAGCTAGCAGCTTCTTTTCTATAGTAGTGTAATTGAATTGCGTGAAAGTTAGTGTTTACTAGAATAATAAATGGAATGAAACACTTTATCTTTGTGTTGGCCTAAAACTGCACCAACCGCAAAGTCACTCACATCACACATAAGTTCAAAAGAAAGCTCCCAAATTGGGAACTATGACAATGGGTGTGGTGATTAACTTTTTCTTTGGGAGCTCAGACTCTAAATACATATCATCAAAAACAAAAGGGATGTCTTTTCTATTAAATTACATAAAGGTTCAGATATTTTTAAAAAACCCTTAATGAACCATCTATAGAATCCAACATGGCCAGAAAGCTTCATACGCCTTTAACTGAGGTAGGTGGAGGTAACTTCTAGGTTTGAATTGTATCTATATTCTCTTTGTCCACCTTTTAACCTTTCCTGGATAATTTATGGCCAAGAACTATGCCTTCTTGCACCATAAAGTGGCACTTTTTCTAGTTTAGCGCCAAATGAGTTACATCGCATTAATACCATGTCTAAATTGAGCAAATACAAGTAAAATGTATCACCAAAAACTGAAAAATCATCCATAAAAACCTCCATGCAAATCTCTACCATATCTGAGAAGGCCATCATATATCTTTGGAAGGTTTCCAGAGCAATGCAGTCAGAATGCAAATGTCCCATAGAGGCATGTGAATGTTGTCTTTTCTTGATCTTCTGGTACTATCACAATTTGGTTATATCCTGAATAGCTATCCAAAAGATAGTAATATGCCTTACCTATTATTCAATCAAGCATTTGATTGATGAATGGGAGAAAGTGATCCTTGTGCATGGCTTTATTGAGCTTCCAGTAATCCACATCCTGTGGCTGCCCTTGTAAGCAAAAACTCATTCTTGTCTTGTTTTTCACTGTAGTTAGTCCTCATTTCTTCAGGAAGCATTGAACAAGACTTACCCATGCAGTATATGAAATTGGGTAGATGATACCCACATCTAACCCTTAATGACCACTTTTTTCACCACTTCTTTGATTATCAGATTTAGCCTTATTTGCTGCTTCATGGTGGGTTTGTCATTATCTTCCATCAAATTCTTATGCATGCAGTAGGATGAACTAATACCTTTAATATCGATTATTGTCCATCCTATGGCTCTCTTGTGTTTGAGAAGGACTCTTAATAATCGTTCCTCCTGCATACTAGTTAAAGCCAATGAGATAATAACAGCTAAAGTGGAATTTTCACCAAGACAAGCATACCTAAGGTTAATCAGCAACCGCTTAAGCTCCTATATTAGTAGTTCCTCAATTGATGGATTTGGTTGGTTGAGGAGGCTAGTGTGCCTTATGGTTCAACAATCAATTTATTCCTTATCCAAAAAATGCCATCTACATATATTGGAGATACTCTCTTTAAACTCGTCGTCTCTTATCTCCATTTCAGCCACCAAAACTATCTCTAACAAATCTCCTGATATGTTTGATGAAATGCTTCCTTAATGGTTTCATCTATAATTATATTCACAATAAAAGACTCATCCACTTGGTTAGGTATTTTCAAAGCTTTAAAAATGTTATATTTTACCTCCTGAATTTGAACTCTCATTGTAAGTTCACCTATTTGAACATTAATAATAGTTCTACTTGTTGCTAAAAAGGGCCTACCAAGTATGATAGGAATATCTATATCTTTCTCGCAATCTACAACAATAAAATTAGCAGGAAATATAAACTTGTCAACTTTTACCAGAACATCTTTAATGATTCCTTGAGAATGTGTAAGTGAACAGTCTGCAAGTTGAAGAGTGACTGATATCGGTTTCACTTCACCCATGCCCAATTTCTTGTAATGATAAGAAACATCAAGCTAATACTAGCATCTAAAATATAAAGAGCAGTAACATAAACTATGTCCCCAATTGTGCGTGGAATAATCAAACTGCCGAGATCCATTAATTTTGGTGGTAGCTTATTTAATAGGATAGTGTCACACTCCTCTATTAGAGTAATGGTATCAAAATTGGCTAATATCCTCTTTCGTGACAAAATCTCCTTCATGAACTTCACATAACTAGGCACTTGTTCTAATACCTCTGCAAATGGAATGATTATGTGAAGTTTCTTGAAAACCACAATGAATTTTTTCAATTGACCATCCATGTTCTTCTTTAACTTCTAAGGTGTGGCATTACCACAACATTCTTTGGAATGTCATCTTCTTCCACATTAGTCACCTTAAAATCCTGGTCAATTACTTTTCCATCTTTATCCATTAGCTGCTTACCACTCCATAGTGTCATTGCTTTACATTATTCCTTCCCTTCTCTATATGGATCAATTTAGTGTCACTAGGTAAAGTGCCTTATAGCCTAATATTAGTAGAAGCGGTTAGCTACCCCATTTAACTCATCAATGCTCGAAGGAATAGATGCTCATTGTATTTGAAGTAATGTGTTTTGATTCTAGAGTATCGCATCATTCTTAACCATATACTGCCTAAGTAACTCTTCCACACTATCCTTCTTCTCTAGGGCTTGGCTGTGGCAGTCTGTTTTGATTCTAGAATCCCAATGGAATTGTTGGTCTAATAGATGACGAAGGTTCACCTTGTTGGTTATTTCATTATGAAATTCATGTGTTATCTCCATCTAGGATTATAAGTCCTTGAATATGGGTAGTTTTTATTTCTATTATAATTGCCCATATAATTTACAGATTCTAGATTAGTTGGGTATGATATGTAGAATGTCCTTCCTATCATAGTTTACAAGATATAAATAGATTTTGTATCTGTCTGCCTTAGACGCCTTTAATATCAAATCTTTTAGCTAAAACTGTTACCTACACCATCAATGCTGTAAGTTCATCAATTTCATATACCCCAGTCATTTGTCTTGTTATAGCTCTCTCATTGGACCATTTATGAAGAAAGTTATCAGAAGACACATCTACCAACATTTGAACCACATTAGCTTAAGAATTGCTCATGATAGCACTACCTGTTACCACATCAATAATAGTCCTGGTTGACCCTTGTAGCCCAGTATGAAATGTCTGATCTATATCCAGTCATGCAAACCATGATGTGAACATAATCTAAGTTGATACTTAAACTATTCCCAATCTTCGAATAACTACTCGTTATCATGCTGTAAAAGGGAAGTAATATCATTCCTTAACTTTGTTGTTTTTGAAGGTGGGAAGAATTTACTCAAGAAGTTTTTGAGCCAAATCATTCTAGGTAGTGATGCATCCTGGTACTTGTGAGATCAAGCAAGCTTAGCTTTGTCCAGTAGTAAGAATAGGAAAAGCCTTCGCTTGATCACATCATATAATACCCCGTTGTGTCTGAAAATATCATATATTTCCAAGAAGCTAAAGATATGCACATTAGGGCCATTACTCGATAACACAAAAAACATAGCTGATGTTAGTGCCAACAAAATAATATGTGGCTTCAACTTAAAGTTATTTGACTCTATCAATGGCTTTAAGATACTAGATTGAAAACCATCCACTATAGGGACTGCAAAATACCTATGAGTTCTTGGCTCATCTTGATACTTGAATAACTGGATTAATAGGACTAACAAAATTATTATCGTCAAACATATGTATGATAGGTTGGAGACTCACCTTTGTTTCCTTCTTAAACATTTGGCTGCTTACTCAATTCATGATCTAAAGGAAGAAGTTTTCCCTTTGACCTCGTAGGCATAAAATGACCAAGACTCTTGAAAACAAAAAATCGAAAAGAAAATGTTTGAACAACAATTTAAGTGCTTAATATGTTATTAAAAAAATATAAAATGTCAAGAACATGACCCTAGAAATGGTGCCAAAAACTTGTAGGGATGTGACTCACGAACGCAAGCATATATCGCTCAAGTACTATAAAGAATAAGTAAAGTTGTTTCCTACAAGGACCAGACTTGAGCACCTTGCTAAGTACCAGAGTGAAACACTACTAACTCTATCCAAATAACTTGAGATTTGAAGAATACTAAACAAAATGAACAGACGATGAAATTAACTAACTAAGCACATGATGATCCACAAACCTTATTTTGATAATGAAAAATCCATTTCACCTCTTAACCTAAGCTGTGTAGGACTGCCAATATATCTACTGAAAAAAAGAGCATTCGGACGCGGTACACCGTCTGAACACCACTACATATATCGGAAGCACTAGCTCGTTCGATCAAGGGTACCACGGACACAATTCATTGTCCGATTAGTAAGACAGAGAGCAAGTTTTCAAGGCATCTACAGCGGACGCACAGGCGCGTCTGAAGGATTGTTCCTCGGACACAATTCTCCGTCCGAAAAAGTAAGAAAAAATCAAAGAATTTTAGGAATTTGCAACGGACGCATCTAACATTTAGAAAGAAGCTTCATCGGATGCAAGTTCGGGTGTCCGAACGGCATCCACTACTCACTTATATTTAAGATCAGACGATGGGTCAAACGCACAACCATTACATCGGACTTCCGAAACCTATATCGGCTAGTTTTTTGAGCATTTATTATTGATCCGTTGGGAGGTAATTACAACCCAATTTATTGCACCTATAAATACCAACTCAGATAATAATGTATAGGGCATCTTACACATTAAATACAAGCAAGAAACAAAGCAATTTGAGTGCAAATTGGCTATTAAGCAATATTGTATTAGTGTGTACTTTAGAGTGCTTTTCAAAAATATAGAGTGGAGTGATAATCTTGTACAAAAGTGAGGTTGAGAGTAAAATTCTTGGCTCAACTAAAGAGAATGAGCAAGGATTGTCTTACATTGTGTGCATTAGAAGATTATTGGCTCACCAAAGTTGTTAAGCATTCTAGTGGATTAATACTTCAAGCTTGGTAGCTTGGAAGAGTTTTTTGTTTAATCTCTTTCTTTACCTTTTCTATACTTCATAAGCTTAATTATTTTTATCTCTATCAATCTTACTTGTTAGTGCAAAAGATTTTATAAGTGCATATTTTGCAAAGTAATTTTTTAAGAAACCAAATTCACCCCCCCTCTTTGGTTACTTGGGGCCAATAATTGGTATTAGAGCTTTGGTCTCATTCATTTGCTTAAATTACTTTTGAGTAAAGATCTATTATGGCAACCAATAATGCTTTACTTTTTGAGGGACAATCTGTCACTAGGCCTCCTATGTTTAATGGGGTAAATTTTATTAGTTAGAAAGATAGAATGAAAATATTTTTGCAACCCATTGATATTGACTTGTGGTATGTTGAAAATGAAGGTAATTTTGAGGCTACCATCATTGATGATCACACAAATAGAAGAAGAGAAAAGACAAGGGATGAACTCACTCCACAAGACAAGGCAAACTTGACCTGAAATGCGAAAGCTATGAATGTGCTATACAATGCCTTGGATGCCAACGAGTCAACTCTAGTCAGAGGATGCATTTCCACTAAAGAAATTTGGGACAACTTAATTGAAAAAAATTCATGAAGGGAGAGATGATGTTCGAGAACAAAAGAAATCCTTACTTGTTGCCAAATATGAATCCTTCAAGATGGAGCCACATGAAAACATTGATAAAATATATTGTAGATTCAATGATACAATGAAGGATCTTGAAGCCTTGGGAAAGGAATACTCCTTGGGTGAGAAAAACATAAAAATCTTGAATGCTGTATCCAAACAGTGGAAGGCCAAAACCATCACTATGGTGGAAGAAAAAAATTTAAACATCATGCCGATTGAGTCTTTAATTAACTCTCTTACGTCCTATGAATTGAAGCTAAAAGCTAAAGTGATGGATGATGAAGAAGCAAGACCAAAAAGGAGCATTGCTTTAAAGACCTCGCAAGAAGAAGATGAAAATGCTTCCATCAACATTGAAGATGAAGATCTTGATGAAGGAGATCTTACACTCATCACCAAAGGATTTCTCAAACACTACATCAATAAACGAAGAATGAGAAGAGGTGGAGCTCATCAACTCAAATAACTTCAAAGGGAAAACCAAAATAGAAATGAAGAAGCAAAATGAAAAGTTCTTTGAATGTGTCAACTCGGACACTTCGCAAATGAGTATCCCTCCAAGAAGAAAAATGAAGGAAGAGAGCCCCGTTTCAACAATTTCCAAATCACATGCGATGATTGCAACTCCGAAAGAGAAGTTGAAGAAGAAATGGAGTCTGCACAAATGGCTTTTATGGCCATTGGTGATGGTGAGGTAACTTCTAATTATGATTCTAATCATGAAAATGATGACAATGATCTTGAAGCTTTCATTTTAAAATTGCATGATAGCTTAAAGGAATCATATGCTAGAAATAAGGAATTAGTAAAGAAATCAAATGCTTTATTGAACGCATTCTAAACTTGTGAATGAAAATAATAGGTTATCACAAGAAAACAGTGATTTGAAGAAAAGAATGCATGTGAAAACAAGGATAAAGGAAGAACAAGCCTCCTTGAAGAAAAGATTGGCCTGTCTCTTATACATGACATGAATATTCTCCTGCATAGAAAAAGGGAAAATATTGTTGATTTGAAAAAGAATAGAAATGTATTGATCAACAAAAACCTTGTCACCTTTAGAAGGAATGATTTGTGCTTTGTAAAATCAAAATCTTCTTTATATGGAAATAAAAATCTTATTTGCACTTATTGCCAACAACGTGCAAATGTGAAAAATAATTGCTATGTCAAGAGAAATGAAAAACTAGGTATGAATACCGTATGAATTTTTACTCATTTTACTAACTCTTATGGACCCAAGAAAATATGGGTACCAAAAGTTATCACTTAATTTCTTGTGTAGGAAATGAATATCACCAAGGATGCCAAATGGTTCATAGATAGTGGGTGCTCAAAACAAATGACGGGAGATGCATCTCTCTTCACCAAACTCATATCCAAAAGTAGTGGAAAGGTGACCTTTGGGGATAACATGAAAGCAAAATCAATTGGTCTTGGTGATGTAGGTAAAAATGGTGAGACTTTGATTAAAAATGTGCTTCTTGTTGATAATTTAAATTGTAATCTATTAAGTGTGAGTCAACTATGTGATAAAAATCTATATGTGTTGTTTACCAAACATGAATGTCTAATTCTTCATAAAAATTATGTTGTTTTATTTAAAAGTACTAGGCACAATGATCTTTATGTGATTTATCTTGACAATATTGGTAGTAGCAATGTAAAGTGTCTAACCGCTTCTATAGATGATCCTTGGCTTTGGCATACAAGGCTTTGTCATTTCAACATGGATTTAATTGAAAAACTAGCCAAGAAGGAATTGGTTAGAGGCTTGCCAAAATTAAAGTTTTTGAAAAACAAAATTTGTGATGCATGCCAATTTGGTAAACAAGCTAAAGTGTCTTTTAAACCAAAAAATTGTGTGTCTACTTCTAAACCCTTGGAACTATTGCATTTGGACCTGTTTGGTCCAACTCAACATGCAAGTCTCGGTGGTAGTAAATATGTGTTTACGATTGTTGATGAGCCTATTCTAGGTATACTTGGGTACTATTTCTTGTCCACAAAAATGAACCTTTGAAAATTTTGTAAAATTATTTTCCAAAATTCAAAATTTGTTGAATTTGAAAATCATTCGTTTGAGGAGTGATAATGGAGCCGAATTTAAATTCGGTGGTTTTCCCGAATTTTGTGATCACAACGGTATTTCACATGAATTTTTGGTCGTTAGAATACCTTATCAAAATGGTGCTGTAGAAAGAAAAAATAGAACACTTCAAGACGCCGCTAGAACTACGATTAGTGAATGTGATTTACCAAAACATTTTTTAGCCAAAACCGTTAACACGACTTGTTATGTTATGAATCGTGTTTTGTTAAGGCCCATTTTAAATAAAACACACCTTATGAACTCGTGTTTTGTAAAAAACCCGTTGTGAGCTATTTCAAAATTTTTGGTTGTAAATGTTTTAATTTAAAAATCATAGAAAATCTTGGAAAATTTGACAAAAAATCGGATGAAGGAATTTTCTTATTCAACATAGGATATTCTATTGACAAGAAAGCATACCGAATATATAATAGAAGAACTCTTTTAATTGAAGAAGTTGTGCATGTTATGTTTGATGAGGCTAATGATATTATTTCAAAGAATGTTTGTGAATATGAAGATGTAGGTATATAAAAGGAACTTGAGAAGCTCACCATACATGAAGAATATCAAGAGACCAAGACAAGCAATGAGGACGACACTCATCACATGGATGAAGAAGGAGAAAAGAACGAAGATTCACCAAAAGATCTTCCAAAAGCATGGAAATTTGTCTCAAGTCACCCTTGGTGTTTCCCAAATCTTATTTTGATGATGACATATGTCCTAAAAGATGTTTCCCAAACCTTATTTTGAAGATGACATATTGAGTGGAGTGATAATCTTGCACTAAAGTGAGGTTAAGAGTAAAATCCTTGGCTTAACTAAGTGAATTATTGTGAGCAAGGATTGTCCTACTTTGTGTACATTAGAAGATTATTGACTCACCAATTAGAAAAGCTTGTGCAGCATTCTAGTGGATTAACACTTGAATCTTTGTAGCTTGGAAGTGTTGCTTGTTTAATTTCTCTCTTTATCTTTTTTACATTCCATAAGCTTTATTGTCTTTATATCTATTTATCCATTTGATAGTTTAAAAGATTTTATTGGTTATTATTTTACAAAGTAAATTTGTAAGAAATCTAATTCACCCCACTCTTAAGTTGCTTTGGGGCGAACAATTGGTATCAGAGCTAGGTCTCTTATCATGAGCTTAACTTGCTTTTGATAAAAGATTACGGAAACCAATAATGCATTATTTTTTGAGGGTCAATCTACAATAAGACCCCCTATGTTTAATGGGGCAAATTTTATTAGTTGGAGAGATAGAATGAAAATTTTTGCAATCTATTGATACTAACTTATGGTATGTTGTAAATGAAGGTCCCTTTGAAACTACCATCATTGATGATCATACAAATAGAAGAAGAGAAAATACAAGGGATGAGCTCACTCCACAAGACAATATTTAATTGGCAAACTTGACCTTAAATGCAAAAGCTATGAATGTGCTATACAATGCCTTGGATGCTAACGAATCAACTCGTGTCAAGGGATGCATTTCCGCTAAAGAAATTTGGGATAAATTGAAGGAAATCCATGTAGGGAGCGATGATGTTCGAGAGAAAAAGAAATCCTTACTTGTTGCCAAGTATGAGTCCTTCAAGATGGAACCACATTAAAATATTGACAAAATGTATGTTAGGTTCAATGACATCATTAAGGATTTTGAAACCTTGGTTAAGGAGTATTCTTTGGGCGAAAAGAATAGAAAAATCTAGAATGCTCTATCCAAAGAATGGGAGGCCAAAACAATCGCTATAGAGGAGGCTAAGAATTTTTTTTCCATTTCTATTGAATCTCTAATTAACGCTCATACATCCTATGAATTGAAGCTAAAGGATAAAGTGGTGGATGATGAAGAAGCAAGACCAAAAAGAAGCATTGGATTAAAGACCTCTCAAGAAGAAGATGAATAATGCTTCCATCAACCTAGAAGATGAAGATCTTGATGAAGGAGATCTTGCACTCATCACCAAAGGATTTCTCAAACACTACATCAACAAACGGAGAATGAGAAGAGGTGGAGCAATCAACTCAAATAATTTCAAAGGAAAGACCAAGTTAGAAATAAAAAAGCAAAATGAAAAGTTCTTTGAATACGGTCAACCCAGTCACTTTGCAAATGAATGTCCTTCTAAGAAGAAAAAGGAAGGAAGAGAGCCCCGCTTCAATAATTTCCAAATCACATGGGATGATTGCAATTCCGAAGGAGAAGTTAAAGAAGAATTGGAGACGGCACAAATGGCATTTATGGGCATTGGTGATGATGAGGTAACTTCTAATTATGATTCTAATGACGAAAATGATGACAATAACCTTGAAGCTTTCATTTTAAAATTACATGATAGCTTGAATGAGTCATATGCTAGAAATAATGAGTTAGTTAAGAAATCAAATGTTCTATTAAATGCTAACGGTGATCAAAGCCTGTGAATGAAAACAGTAGGTTATCACAAGAAAACAGTGATTTGAAGAAAAATAATGCATGTGAAAACAAGGATCAAAGAAGATCAAGCCTCCTTGAAGAAAAGATTGAATGACTTGAATATTCTTTTGCATAGAAAAAAGGAAAATATTGTTGATTTGAAAAGGAATAGAAATGTATTGATCAACAAGAATTTTGTCGCCTTTAGAAGGAATGGTTTATGCTTTGTAAAATCAAAATCATCCTTACATGGAAATAAAAATGTTATTTGCAATTATTGTCAACAACATGGTCATGTGAAAAATAATTGCTAGGTCAAGAGAAATGAAAAACTTGGTATGAATTCCATATGGATTTGTAGTTATTTTACTAACTCTTATGGACCCAAAAAAATGTGGGTACCAAAAGTTTTCAATTGATTTCTTGTGTAGGAAATGAATATCACCAAGGATGCAAAATGGTTCATAGATAGTGGGTGCTCAAGACATATGGCCGGTGTATGCATCTATATTCACAAACCCCAAATCCAAAAATAGCAGAAAAGTAACATTTGGGGATAACATGAAAGCAAAATCAATCGGAATTGGTGATGTAGGTAAAAATGTTGAGACCTTGATTAAAAATGTTCTTCTTGTTGACAATTTGAATTACAATCTATTAAGTGTAAGTCAACTATGTGATAAAAATCCCTATGTGTTATTTACCAAACATGAATGTCTAATTCTTGATACAAATTATGTTGTTTTGTATAAAGGTACTAGGCAAAATGATGTTTATGTGATCTATCTTGACAATATTAGTAGTAACAATGTAAAATGTCTAACCACCTCTATAGATGATCCTTGGCTTTGGCATAGAAGGCTTTGTCATTTTAACATGGATTTAATTGAAAAACTTGCCAAGAAGGAATTGGTAAGAGGGTTACCAAAATTGAAGTTTTTGAAAAATAAAATTTGTATGCATGTCAATTCGGGAAACAAGTTAAAGTGTCTTTTAAACCGAAAAATTGTGTGTCTACTTCTAAACCCCTAGAATTATTGCATCTAGACTTGTTTGGTCCAACTCAATATGCTAGTCTCGGTGGTAGTAAATATGCATTTGTGATTGTTGATGTTTATTCTAGGTATACTTGGGTACTATTTCTTGTTCACAAAAATGAAGCTTTTCAAAATTTTGTGAAATTATTTTCAAAAATTCAAAATTTGTTGAATTTAAAAATCATCCGGTTAAGAAGTGATAATGGAGCTGAATTTAAATTCAGAAGTTTTCCCGAATTTTGTGATCACAACGCTATTTCACATGAATTTTCAGTTGTTCGAGTGCCTCAACAAAATGGTGTTGTTGAAAGAAAAAAATAGAACACTTCAAGAGTCCGCTAGAATTATGATTAGTGAATGTGACTTACCAAATTATTTTTGGACCGAAGCCGTTAATACGGCTTGTTACGTTATGAATCGAGTTTTGTTATGACCTATTTTAAATAAAACACCTTTGAACTTTTAGTTTTGTAAATAACTCGTTGTGAGCTATTTCAAAGTTTTTGGTTGTAAATGTTTTATTTTAAAAATCAAAGAAAATCTTGGAAAATTTGACCAAAAAACGGATGAAGGAATTTTTCTTGGATATTCTAGTGACAAGAAAGCATACCGAATATACAATAGAAGAACACTTTTGATTGAAGAAGTTGTGCATGTTACATTTGATGAAACTAATGATATTATTTCAAAGAATGTGTGTGAAGATGAAGATGTAGGTATTCAAAAGGAGCTTGAAAAGCTCACTATTCATGAAGAACATCAAGGGATAGCTCCAAACAATGTGAGCAATACAAATCACTTGGGTGAAGAAGGAGAAAAGGATGAAGATACTCCAAAAGATCTTCCTAAAGCATGGAGATTTGTTTCTAGTCACCCTCAAGATTTGATCATAGGCGATCCGTCCGATGGGGTAAAAACTCGATCTCATAAACCTTTGAAAAGTAATTATGCATTACTTTCTCATATTGCGCACCTAAATATGTAGATGATGCATTAAATGATGAATCTTGGGTCTTTGCAATGCAAGATGAACTTAGCCAATTTGAGAAAAACAATGTATGGACCTTGGTTGAAAGACCATCAACTCAACCCGTAATCGGAACGAAATGGGTTTTTAGAAATAAATTAAATGATAAAGGTGAAATTATGAGGAACAAAGATAGACTTGTTGCGAAAGGTTATGCTCAAGAAGAAAGTACTGATTTTGATAAAACCTTTCCACCCGTTGCTCGTTTAGAATTTATTCTTTTGTTTCTTGCATATGCATGTTTTAACAATTTCAAATTATTCCAAATGGATGTAAAAAGGGCATATCTAAATGGTTTTATTGATCAAGAAGTTTTCGTTCAACAACCTCTTGGTTTTGAGAATTAAAATTTTCCAAATCATGTTTTCAAACTTTCCAAAGCTTTGTATGGTTTCAAACAAGCTCCTAGAGCTTAGTATGAAAGTATCAGTAGTTTTTTGATTCTCCATATCAAGAACTAGAAAATGGTTTCAAAAGAGGTGTTGTTGATACCACTCTCTTCACCAAAACTGATTTTAATGGTTTGTTAATAGTTCAAATTTATATTGATGATATTATCTTTGGAGCAACTAATGAAAGCTTGTGCAAGGAATTCTCGTACTTGATGCTAAAAGAATTTGAAATGAGTATGATGGGAGAATTACAATTTTTCCTTGGACTTCAAGTTCACCAAACAAAGGAAGGGACGTTTATTACACAAATCAAGTACACAAAGGAGCACATCAAACAATTCAGAATGCAAGATTGCAAACAAGTTGAGACACAATGTGCACCTCAACCAAACTTGATAAAGATGAAGCAGGTAATAGTGTTGATGAAAAATACTATAGAGGTATGATCAGAAGCCTACTTTACTTAACGACTAGCAGACCAGATATTATGTTTGCTGTTTGTCTATGTGCTAGATTTCAATCTTGTCCTAAAGAGTCACACTTAATTGCTGTAAAAAAACATTTCAGATACCATCTAAAAGGTACAATGAATTTTGGTCTTTGGTATCCAAAACCCTGCACTTTTGATTTAATTAGTTATTCTAATGCTGATTTTGCTGGTTGTAAAATTGATAGAAAAAGTACTAGTGGTATGTGTCATTTCTTGGGTAACTATCTAGTGTCTTGGTTTAGCAAAAACCAAAATTCTATTTCACTTTCTACGGCAAAAGCCGAATATATTGCTGCTGGAAACTGTTGTGCTCAACTTCTGTGGATGAAACATACATTAAAATACTTTGGTGTTATTTTTTATTGTGTGCCTATAAAATGTGATAACACTAGCGCAATTAATCTCACAAAAAATCCCGTCATGCATTCTAGAACCAAACACATAGATATCAAGCATCATTTTATTAGAGATCTTGTATGCAAAAAGGAAATTTGTGTTGAATTTCTGTGTTCAAATGATCAACCTGCTGATATTTTTACTAAGCCTTTGGCTTTAGATCGCTTTGAATCTCTCAAAACTCGTTTGGGTAAGGAGAGATCTTCATTAATTTCACATCTATAATATTTCTGTGTTCGGACACACAAGATCGTCCGAACTACATACTCTGTTAGACGCTCTTACACGTCCGAAAACCTCCAATATGTCTTGGACGCTTTTAATCATCCGTACTCTCACCTTTTTCCTCTCAAACTCTCTGGAATTCCCAACGGACGCTCTTCATCGTCTGAGACATTCTCGGATGCACTGGCACAGAAGTTTGACCGTCCGTTCTTCAGCGTTTGGATACCTGGTCAGACACAGACAAATTGTTCAGATGTCCGAAGGATTCCTATTCTTGTTTAAAACCATTCATTTTCCTTCTTTCGGAATCACAATACCCACCGAACCCTACTCTGGAAATTTATTTTCCTCCTCAAAATTCCTCCAATTTCTTCCTTCTCCTGCGAAATTGTTTGAGGGTTTTTCATTCCCATATTGCTAATTACCTCTATTGCACTCCATTTCACCAACTTACCATCCAACTCTAGTTCACAGCTAAACTTAGGAAGGTCAGTCCCACTGTTCGAACATTAATATCTCGTGAGAACAACAAAAATCCTGAAATGTCATCCAATATCATTAACACCATTTTTCAATGTGAGGTTTTGTCGCCTAATGATTTTTCCTATTTCTTTTCTCTGGACAAATGGCCTGCTTTGGATACTCATTTTGATATTGATAAGGTCCGAGCACTTTTCCATGTGAACTTCAAACAGGCTTTGGAAGCCAAAACTACTTTACTTACTTCTGAATTGAACATTTTATACACTTTGGTCACGATTTGTTGTTACCCACTGACGGGCATCGCACTGAGCCTGAAAAAATGCAACTTTACTAATTCTACTGCGTTTCCAAGAAAATTCCACTTCATTTTGGATATCTTTTCTATTCTCTGTGGGAACTCTTTCTAACCGATACTCGCCGAAACATTCTTCGACAAATTCCTCACACAAGTTTTTGATTTTCTTGATATCCCTTCACTAGCAAAAAACAATTACCTCCCTACTTTAACAAAGCCTCCCACATTGAGAGAAAGGGCTTACATTTTTTTAATGACCAATGGTTTACCAAAGCTGCTTATGATGTTGAAAGAGCCAAAACTCAAGCCTCTTCCTCCGGTTTAACACTTCCCCGTTCCCCTCCTCCTCAAACACCTCCAATATCTCATGATTCCCATCATCCTTCCTCCGAACCTTCCCTTTCACACATTTGTAGCCTTCTTAGTTCTTTGAGCACTCAGATGAGCTCCTCCCAGTATCGCACCAATTGCAAGCTAAAGCGCCTTGAAACTCGTCAACAAATTATTCAAGAAGCACTTAGCTTGGGCATGTCTGCTTCTGCTCAAGTTCAATTTGCTAATATTCAGTCGCAGTACATTCTTGAATCCTCCTCCTAAAGTGATCACAATGACACACATGACAATGATGAAGAGGAGGGTAATCGTGAAGACCCCACCGCTCAAGGTGCTGCTGATAAAGGCGATGACGAGGATGTTGACGACACATTTAATTATATTATGTAGCGTCGCGACTTAAAAAACAGGAGACGATGATAGTGAAGCTACTGATGACAATGCACCCCCCAAGAAACACAAGATCGAAAGGCGTTCCAAGAAGAAACACGATTCAGCTTAGACTTTCTGCCCTTCTTAGGACCTCCAGTCTGTATTTTGGATGACAGTTGTTGTTATTGGTGTGCGATGACATAATTGACATAATTGGTGTTCATATTTTGATGTACTTGTTTATTTTGGTACGTGATGGGTTATGTGTTGGCTTATTTTGACATTTTTAACTGTGCAACTTCTCAGGGGGAGCTTACTTGTCTATTTTGATGATGTCAAAAGGAGGAGTAGAAATATGGTTTAAGAATAATCATATCTGTTGATTATGGATATCTGTTGACTATTGAATATGATCATATCTGTTGATTGTTGGTTGTATTCATTTATTCAAAGTTTGTCATCATCAAACAGGGGGAGATTGATGTTTCACAAACCATATTTTGATGATGAAATATGCATTAAACTCTGAATTCAAGCTGTACAGGACTTCATCTACTATCTTGTCTATTGGAAACAAGGTTTTTGGACGCAGTACACTATCCGAACTGGACTACATCTTTCGGACGAACAGGAACGTCCTATACAGACTCCCACGGACGCAGTTTACTGTTTGAACGGATAGGCAAACAGGAAAATTTTCAAGTACCTGCAACAGACATACAGGCGTGTCCGGGGAAATATCCCTCAGACACATATTCCCATCCGATAGATAAGGTAGAATCAAATCTCCTAAGCTTCACAACTGACACATACAACTATCCGAACAAAGTCTACTTCGGACGAACAAGACTGCCTGAAACCTAGTTTGGACGATGGAACGGACGCATGCTCGGCCGTTCGAAGGGCATTCATCACACACTCTGAACTGAGATCTGACGCTTGGTCGGATGCACAACTAATACATCGGACGTCCGAAACCCTTAACGGCTAGTTTTTGTGCATTTATTATTGAGCCGTTGAGAAGTAGTTACAACCAGAATTTATTGCTCCTATAAATACCTGTTCTCTCTGTTGTTTTTGTATACACATCTTACACATTGAATAAAACTGGTAGAAAAGTATTTTGAGTGCAAATTTGAAAATGAGCAATATTGTATTAGTGTGTACATTGAAGAGCAATTCAAAAATATTGAGTGGAGTGATAATCTTGTACTAAAGTGAGGTTAAGAGTAAAATCCTTGGCTCAACTAAAGTGATTTAGTGTGAGCAACGATTGTTCTACTTTGTGTACATTAAAAGATTATTGACTCGCCAATTTTGTGAAGCATTCTAGTGGATTAACACTTTAAGCTTGGTAGCTTGGAAGTGTTGCTTGTTTAATTTCTCTATTTACCCTTTTTATATTGCATAAGCTTTATTGTCTTTATATCTATTTATCCATTTGATAGTTTAAAAGATTTTATTAGTGATTATTTTGCAAAGTAATATTTTAAGAAACCTAATTTAACTCCCCTCCCCCCTCTTAGGTTGCTTTGGGGCCAACAACCCTCAAGAGTTGATCATAGGTGATCCCGTCTGATGGGGTAAAAATTTGATCTCACAAACCCTTGAATATTAATTGTGCATTACTTTCTCATATTGAACCTAAACATGTGGATGATGCATTAAATGACGAATCTTGGGTCTTTGCTATGCAAGATGAACTTAGCCAATTTGAGAAAAACAATGTATGGACTTAGTTGAAAGACCATCAATTCATCCCGTAATCGGAGCAAAATGGGTCTTTAGAAGCAAATTAAATGATAAAGGTGAAATCATTAGGAACAAAAGCTAGACTTATTGCAAAGGGTTATGCTCAAGAAGAAGGCATTGATTTTGATGAAACATTTGCATCCGTTGCTCGATTAGAATCCATTCTCATGTTTCTTGCATATGCATGTTTTAACAATTTCAAATTTTTGAATGGAGTCAAAAGTACATTTTTAAATGGTTTTATTGATGAAGAAGTTTTGGTTGAATAACCCTGGTTTTGAAAACAAAAATTTTCCAAATCATGTTTTCAAACTTTTTAAGGTAAATTCTATATGGTTTGAAACAAGCTCCTAGAGCTTGGTATGAAAGGCTAAATGGTTTTTTAATTAATATGGATTTAATAGAGGTGTTGTTGACACCACTCTCTTTACCAAAACTGATTCTTATGGTTCGCTAATTGTTCAAATTTATGTTGATGATATTATTTTTGGAGCAACTAATGAAAGCTTATGCAAGAAATTCTCATGCTTAATGCAAAAAGAATTTGAAATGAGTATGATAGGAGAACTACAATTTTTCCTTGGACTCCAAGTTCACAAACAAAGAAAGGGACATTCATTACACAAATCAAGTACACAAAGGAGGTACTCAAGCAATTTGGAATTGAAGATTGCAAACCAG
Organism: Cinchona pubescens; assembly: GCA_025175665.1. Classification (NCBI taxonomy): domain Eukaryota; kingdom Viridiplantae; phylum Streptophyta; class Magnoliopsida; order Gentianales; family Rubiaceae; genus Cinchona; species Cinchona pubescens. The sequence goes on from JANKKI010000092.1 coordinate 1,113,210, forward strand.
TCGGGACACCAATGTGCACCTCAACCAAACTTGACAAAGATGAAAAAGGTAATTGTGTTGATGAAAAACACTATAGAGGTATGATAGGAAGCCTACTTTATTTTACAGCTAGCAGACCAGATATTATGTTTGCTATTTGTCTGTCAGTGCTGGATTTCAATCTTGTCCTAAAGAATCACACTTAATTGCTGTAAAAAGAATTTTCAGATACTTAAAAGGTACAATGGATTTTGGTCTTTGGTATCCAAAATCCTCCTATTTTGATTTAATTATTTATTGTGATGATGACTTTGCTGGCTGTAAGATTGATAGAAAAAGCACTAGTCGTATGTGTCACTTCTTGGGTAACTTTTTGGTGTCTTGGTTTAACGAGAAGGAAACTCTATTTCGCTTTCTATGGCAGAAGCCGAATACATTGCTGCTGCAAACTGTTGTGCTCAACTTTTGTGGATGAAACATACTTTAAAAGACTTTGGTGTGATCTTTGATTGTGTGTCTGTTAGATGTAACAACACTAGCCCAATTAATCTCACAAAAAATCCTGTGTTGCTTTCTAGAACCAAACACATTGATGTCAAACATCATTTTATTAGAGAACTTGTTTGCAAAAAGGAAATTTGTGTTTAGTGTGTCTGTACAAAAGATCAACTTGTATATCTGATATTTTTACTAAACCTTTGGCTTTAGATCACTTTGAATGTCTTAGAAATCATTTGGGAATCATATACTCTGTCGGACGCTCTTACATGTCCGGAACCCTCTTCTCTGTCTCAGACGCTTATAATCGTCCGAATTCTTCCATTTTTTTATTAACTCTCTGGAATTCTCACAGACGCTTTTCATCGTCCGAGACTTCCTCGGACGCACTAGCGTTGAGCTTCGGCCATCCGTTCATCAGCTTTCGGACGTGCGATCGGACGTATACAAATCGCTTAGACGTTCGAACGATTACTTTTCTCGTTTAAAACTTTTCATTTTCTTCCTATCGGATAATTTCTATCCTCCAAACCCTATCTCTGACGAATTTTGTTCCCTCTCCAAATTCTCTCTATTCTTTCTCCTATCAAGTTGATTAGAGAATCTTCATTCAAAAGCCCTCCCGAATCTTCATTGAACCCCATTTCACCTTCCTACCATCTCTCTTCTTACATTTTTCTCCAAATCTTGGTCCTCAATCCCACTTTTTCCCCTTCTTCTTCTTCTTCAAAATTATAATGGTTCGATCTCGTGGTGGTTCTTCAACAGCTACCCATGGACAAAAATCAAAGGGGAAGGCTCTAGTGCAGGGGAAATCATCCACAAATCCTCAAACCTCCACCAATCCTTTTCTACCTAAATTCATTGATGCCAAGGCATTAGAACGGTACACTTCTCTTCTAAGCGAGTCCATCATTGTTCAAAGACTTGTTTTTCAAGGTCTTTTTGATGAATTTAATTTGCCTATTGTAAAAACTTGCTTTGAAAAACAAAATTGTGGTCATTTGGTACACATAGATTTGCCAGTCTATCATGATATGGTGCTCCAATTCACTAACAATCTCAGGAAAGAACCCACTATTCGCACATTGATATATCGTGTAAATAATGAAAACCTTGAGATTTCATCCAATGTCATAAACACTATTTTTGAATGTGAGGTTACATCGCCTAATGATTTTTCTTACTTCTTCTATGTTGGATAAATGGCCTGCCCTAGATACTTGTTTTGACATCAATGAGTTCCGAGCAATTTTTAATGTCAATTTTAAACAAGTTTCAGAAGCCAAAACTACTTTGCTTACTCCTGAACTTAACATTCTCTATACTTTAGTCACTAATTTATTGTTACCAACTGATGAACATCACACTGAGCTCAGTAAAATGCAGTTCTATCTTTTTTACTGTATTTTTAAAGGTATTCCACCAGACTTTGGTTATCTCTTCTGCTCATTTTCTTAACTGATACTTGCCGCAACACCCCTTTTGGAAAATTTCTTACTAAAATTTTTGATCATTTTCACATTCCATTTACCGAAAGAAAAAACAATATCTCACTTACTTTAACAAAGCATACATTGAACGTAAGGGTTTGAGATTTTTTAACGACCAATGGTTCACCAAAGCAGTTTATGAAATTGAAAAATCTAGATCTCAAGCTTCCACCTCCGGACTTGCTCTTCCCCCCATTCCCCTCCTCCTCAAGACACCTCCACCATCCCATGATACCCAAACCTCCTCTTCCTAACCTTCCTTTTCTCATATTTGCACACTTCTTACTTCCTTGAGCAACCAAATGAGCTCCTTTTAGCGTCGTACCAATCGCAAATTGAAACGCCTTGAAACTCGTCAAACAATTCTTTAAGAGGCGCTTAGCTTGGGCATGTCGGCTTTTGCTCAAGTCCAGTTTGCAAATATTCAGTCCCAATACACTCTTGAATCCTCTTCTGAAAGCGACGACGATAATGATCTTTCCATTCCTGAGGAGGACGATCGTGAGGACCCTACTGGCACCACCAAAACCACTGCTCAAGGTGCTGATGATGACAATGACGAGGACGTTGACGACACATTCAACTATATCATGCAATGACGCGATACAGATGATAGTGAAGCTACCGATGATGATGCACCCACCAAGAAGCGCAAACTTGAAGAACGTTCCAAGACGAAAAATGACTCCACTTAGATTTTCCTTAATCTTTTGTGTCTGAATGTTGATGTTGACTATTCTCAGTATCATTCTTAGATTAGATTATATTTGGCTGTTAATGTACTTATTGATATTGTCTGTACTAGTCTTAATTTGCTCTAGTTTGCTTGGGCTATCTTAAATGTAATCTAAACCTTAATTTACTCTAGATTGTTTGGGCTTATTGACTATCTTGAATGTTTGCTCACGCAAGGGGGAGCATCCTCTAAGGGGGAGCTTATTCCATTTTGATGATGTCAAAAAGGGGAGTAGGAGCATCTATTTTATTATGTTAGAATTGATTGTATATTTTTTGATTCATAGTTTGTCATCATCAAAAAGGGGAGGAATTGATAATCCACAAACCTTATTTTGATGATGACAAATGCATTTCACCTCTTAACCTAAGCTGTGCAGGACTGCCAATACATTGCTGAAAACAAGAGCTTTCGGACGCAGTACGCTGTTCGAACAGCACTACATATCTCGGATGCACAAGCTTGTGCGATCAAGGATACCACGGACGCAATTCACTGTCAGATCAGTCAGACAGAGAGCAAGTATTTGGAGCATCTACAGCGGACGCACAGGCATCTCTGAAGGATTGTTCCTCGGACACAATTCTTCGTCCGAAAAAACAAAACAGAATCAAAGAATTTTAGGTATTTGTAACAGACGCATCCAACCATTTGAAAGAAGCTTCATCGGATGCAAGCTCGGCCATCTGAACGGCATCCACTACTCACTTATATTTAAGATCGGACGATGGGTCGGAAGCTCAACAATTCCATCGGACGTCCGAAACCTATAACGGCTAGTTTTTTGAGCATTTATTATTGAGCCGTTGGGAGATAGTTACAATCCAATTTATTGCACATATAAATACCAACTCATATTATAATGTATAGGGCATCTTACACATTAAATACAAGCAAGAAACAAAGCAATTTGAGTGCAAATTGGCTATTAAGCAATATTGTATTAGTGTGTACTTTAGAGTGCTTTTCAAAAATATTGAGTGGAGCTATAATCTTGTACAAAAGTGTCTTATAAGGTTGAGAGTAAAATCCTTGGTTCAACTAAAAAGAATTAGTGTGAGCAAGGATTGTCATACTTTGTGTACATTAGAAGATTATTGGCTCACCAAAGTTGTGAAGCATTCTAGTGGATTAATACTTCAAGCTTGGTAGCTTGGAAGAGTTGTTTGTTTAGTCTCTTTCTTTACCTTTTCTATACTTCATAAGCTTAATTGTTTTTATCTCCATCAATCTAGTTGTTAGTGCAAAAGATTTTATAAGTGCATATTTTGCAAAGTAATTTTTTAAGAAACCAAATTCACACCCCCCCCCCTTAGGTTTCTTGGGGGCCAATAATTTGTATTAGAACTTTTGTCTCATTCATTTGCTTAAATTGCTTTTGAGTAAAGATCTATTATGGCAATCAATAATTTTATTTTTTGAGGGACAATCTATCACTAGGCCTCCTATGTTTAATGGGGTAAATTTTATTAGTTGGAAAGATAGAATGAAAATATTTTTGCAATCCATTGATATTGACTTGAGATTGGTATGTTGTAAATGAAGGTCCTTTTGAAGCTACCATCATTCATGATCACACAAATAGAAGAAGAGAAAAGACAAGGGATGAGCTCACTCCACAGGACAAGGCAAACTTGACCGTAAATGCAAAAGCTACGAATGAGCTATACAATTCCTTGGATGCCAACAAGTCAACTCAACTCAAAGGATGCATTTTCGCTAAAGAAATTTGGGACAAGTTGAAGGGAATTCAAGAAGGGAGAGATGATGTTCGAGAACAAAAGAAATCCTTGTTTCCAAATATGAATCCTTCAAGATGGAGCCACATGAAAACATTGATAAAATGTATTGTAGATTCAATGATATAATCAAGGATCTTGAAGCCTTGGGAAAGGAATACTCCTTAGGTGAGAAAAATAAAAAAATCTTGAATGCTCTATCCAAAGAGTGGGAGGTCAAAACCATCGCTATAGAGGAAGAAAAAAATTTAAACTCCATGCCGATTGAGTCTTTAATTAACACTCTTAGACGTCCTATGAATTGAAGCTCAAAGCTATCTTGAGCACTATCGGTTCTTGTGTTGTCATAGACAACGGGCCGATATCTCGTACAGTCGAGAATAGATATGTTCAAATTCTTGATTTCTTGATCAACGTGTTTGAATCTGTCATGTCAAATTTGTTTAAGTGTTCTTGGGGTCTGTATCGATTCACGGTCTTGTCAGTTTATCTACGAGATTCGCATCAGAGTGGTATCAGAGCTTTGGCTCCTAAACACGTCTGTTTTCTTGTTTCATACACCTTTGAATTGTTTTCTTGCTATTTTATCAGTTAATTCAAAAAAAATCATACTGTTCATTGTTACTGTTCATCTGCCAAAAAAAATTCAGCTTGTTCATATATTATTCGTTCTTGTTGTGTTCTTTTGACCCAAAAAAAGAGATCCGATTCAAAAAGAAAAAACCTAAACCATTTATTTAGGGTTTTGCTGGTTCACATTTTGTTCTTGATTCTTCCCATGATATTTTTATACAAATTTTGCTGCGATTGGTTTCTGATTTTGTGCATATTTCTCTGTGAGAAAATCCAAAAAAAAAATCCAAAAAAAATCGTTCAACCCTAACCGTTTCTAGGGTTTCCTTGTTTGCGATTTTCTTATGCTTCAAATTTTGTGGATATTTTGTGCCAAGTTTTGAGGTATTTTGTTGCTTGAAAATCGTACCTTAGGCTTTAAAAAAAAAAAAAAAAAAGTCAAGGAAAAAAATAAGGAGAAAAGAGGCCAAATTCCAACCCTAGTCAAATTAGGGTCACCAAGTCCTTCTTGCATTTGAAATTTTGTGCTAATTCCTTGTTCCATATTCTTGCATATTTTCAATCTTTGTCTTAGTTGCAATAAAATAGTCACTTGAGTCCTCGTTCCTCGCGGATTATACTAATTCCTATTTCCAACTAGGAGTAGTTCTAGTCCTTTTGCTATTGGGATTTCAAGTAAATTGTTACAATTTTCCGACTTTCCTAAGGCATAATTCTCGATTGAAATTTGTTTATAGAATATTCTTTTCAATTTTTGTCCATATTTTGCTCTCGGGTTACATAAAAAAAAGCATTATGAAGTACCAAACATACCCTTGTTCCCTCGGGTTAATTCTTTTAAACTGAAACCTTAGTTTGTTTGACCTTCTTATTGTTTGACTTTCTAAAGTGCATAGTGCATGTTCTTCGTTAAATCAATCAGCCATTACTTTGTTATTTCTTTGCTTCATTAGTTTAAACTACTGATTGTGTTCTAAGTGTTGGTAATTGTTTGTGTCATTCTTGCTTTGTGCTTTCAAGACTACAAAAGAGTTTAAGGAGAATTTGAATGAGAGAAAAAAGGCAAGAGTGGTGAGTTCATTAGAGGGTAAAAGCCTTGGATTTGGGTGAAACACGAGTGAAATTGTGTGACATCTTTAAATTTGAGCGTAAACACTCAAGATGTGTCGTGAGGTCCTTCTTAGTTCTTACTAACCCTAATTCCTGAATTCCTTGTATTTTAGTTTATTTTTGTAGATTTAACTGATGTCTCTATTGGCCCCAAAGCAACCTAAGAGGGGGTGAATTAGGTTGTTTCAAAAAAAAAATCTTTTCAAGTGCTTAATGAAAATGTAAACTTTAAGCAACAAATAAACACTTAAGCACAAATGATCAAAGATAAATATTTAACAATTAAAACTTAAATAAAAAATGTAAAGATTGAGATAGAAATTATCAAACCAAACTTCCAAGCTTCTCAAGCTTGGAGTATATCCACTAGTAGTGCCTCCTCAAAGAAAGTGAGACAATAACCTTCTTGTACACAAACCAGGCTCACCCTTGCACCAACTAAGTTTCTCTAGTTGAGCCAAAGGGTTTCACTACAACCTCACTTTTGCACACTTGTTATCCCTCTACTCTTACACTTGAAGATCACTCACTAGTCTACTCTTGCTCACACTAATTCCCTCCAGTTGAGCCAAGAGAACTACACTACACAAACCAATACAACCCACACTATTTTATCTTATTTCTTCCCAGATAGCTCTTACAACTATTTGTATTGAATGCAGTAGTTCTACTCTATATTTTTGCATTTACAGACATGGGGGTATTTATAGATGCCCAAAAATTGCCTCCAACAATTCTCTAATGGCTATTTTCTGTTTACTGGAAAACTAGCCGTTAGATTTTTCTGTCTGCCAATGCAGTAAGTGTGCGTTCGAACGAACACACCGTTGGACCTTCCGGACGGCAGCTACTAAGCTTTGCATCCGACGCAGCGTCCGTTCCCGGGATGGTGTCTTGTCCTTCGTCTGAACGTGTGTCCGTTCGATGGTCAGTGACTACTAGAATTGATCAGAGCTATCCTTCGTCCGAGGCTTCAGGTTCTTTGTGTCAAATAATTACCATCATCCGAGGCTACTTCAGGTACTCTGTGTTAGACGATTTGTCTTCCTTTCGGACAGTCATCAATGTCCTTTAGAGTTCAACTGGTTGTTTTCTTAATTGTGTTGGAACGATAATTTACATCCGAAACTCCCTATTTTTCTTCACTGACAACTTGTTTTGAAACAGTAGGATTTGGTCATCATCAAAACATGATTATCATAACTGGGGGTCTAACAATCGCCCCTTTTTTATGATGACAAATCAATTGGATAATTCTAAAAATAATCATAAAATGTGAAGTACAAGATAACAGATTTTGTCCATTATTTTCTCCCCCTTTTGACAAAATCAAAATAGGAGCAAAAAAAAAAAAACATTTTAGGCTCCCCCTAAGTTTAATGTCTCCCTAAAATTGAGCAACCACAAAAAAAGGCTCCCCCTTTCTTTTGCAAGTACAGACTTAATTAAAAAATGTTGTTACCCAATTCAAATGATTTTGTTTTCATGTCATCTTTACCCATATGATTTGAACACCCTCCATTGATGATCCATCTTGAATTCCTTGGTGCTCTCCAAGCATACCTACATACAAAATTAGGCAACAACTTTTGGTACTCAAACTTTCTTGGGTCCACTTGGGTTAGTAACATGCTTAAACACCCAAATAGAATTTATTCCTAACTTTCTCATTTCTTTTAACATAACAATCTTTCTTTACATGGGTATGTTGATGACAATAATTGCAAGCAATATTTTTGTTGCCATAAAAAGAAGATTTAGATTTAATAAAGCACAGATCATCCTTTCTGCTTTAAACAAAATTTTTGTTGATATGCATAATTCTAGTTCTTTTCTTTTAAAAAACATCTTCCTTTTTCTTTTGCAAAAGTACATCAAGATCACCTAATCTCTTCTCAATGAAGCTTGTTCATCCTTGATCTTGGTTTTTCCAACAAAATTTTTCTTCAAAGCATCATTTTCTTTTGACAAAAAATTATTTTCATGCACAAGCTTTGAGTTGGCACTCAATAAAGCATTAACTTTAATTTTTAACTCTTTGTTCCTAGCATATGATTCTTTCAAACATTCATGCATTTTAAAAATAAATGATTCAATATCATCATCATCATCACAAGAATCATTACAACAATAATAACTAGAGGATATCTCATTATTGCCATGAGCCATACGAAAGCAATTTGAGCCACCTCATATTCTTCTTCAACTTCTTCATCCGAATTGCAATCATCCCATGTGATTTGGAAGTTGTTGAAGTGAGGTTTCCTTGAGTTTTTTCTCCTTTTTGATGAACATTTATTTGCAAGGTGTCCCGATTTGCCATATTCATTGCACTTTTCACTTGGCTTCTTGCTTGTATCTTTTTGTAAAGCCTTCAATGCTATGCCTCTTTTCGCCCTTGCCTTCTCATCATCTTGTACCTTATATTTCAACTTCAATTCAAAGGAAGTTAATGAATTAATCAAAGACTCAATAGGCATAGAATATAAATTTTTAGACTCTTCTATGGCAATGTATTTAGGTTCTCATTCCTTAGGTAAAGCATTCAAAATCTTTCTATTCTTTCACCCAAAGAATATTCTTTACCTAAACCTTCCAAATCCTTTACAATATCATTGAACCTACAACACATCTTGCCAATAATCTCATGAGGTTCCATTTTGAAGGATTCATCGTCTATTTAAGATGGCCACAAGAAATGACTTCTTTTGCTCTCGTATATCTTCACTTCCTTCATGGATTTCTTTCAATTTATCCCATATTTCCTTTGCCGATTTGCAACCTGTCACTTTAGAAGAATCATCTGCATCCAAAGCATTATACAAAATATTCATGGATTTAGCATTTAAAGATAAATTTACTCCATCTTGTGCATTTAGCTCATATCTAGTCTTAGACCTTAATCTATGTGTAGTTTCATCAAGAATATTGGCCTCAAAAGGACCTTCGTCAACAATGTACCACAAATCAATATCAATGGATTGTACGAAAAATTTTATTCATTCCCTCTAACAAACAAAATTAATGTCATTAAACATGGGAGGTCTAGTAATGGAATGCCCTAATAAGTTCATAATTGTTCTATATTTTATGTGTCAATTACCACATTTTTATGTGTTGTAAGTAAGATTTGAGTTATTATTGAGCTTAATTTGGTTATTCTCAGTTTTTTCAGGGTTAAAGTTAATGAAAAAGAGCTACAAAAGATGGGAGAAGATGAAAGAAAATGCTTAGTACGGGACATGCACGAGCATGAAGCAATTCTAGACACTATTTTGTATTTCAAGCATAACTTTTGATCCCAAGCTCCGATTGAGGTGATTTAAAATGAATTCGAAAGCTAAGGGATACAACTACAATTTTCATGTTTCACACATTCTCAAATTACGCAAGCATCAAGGTGACAATCAAATCCGAAGGTGGAGCATAATTGAGAAAGCTAGCGCACATGCGTTGGAGCTGTGCAGCGCACATGTGTTGGAGCAGTGCAGCGCATGGGAGCTGTGCTGGGCATGGGAGCTGTGCAGCGCATGTACGCTGCATCCAGAAGCAAAACCAAGAAGTGGCGCATGCACACATGTGCGCTAGGCTCCCTATGCATGTGCGTGGAGGACGACACCTGTCTGGACCTTACTGTGCGCAAAGATCCCAGCGCATGTGTGCCCGAAGCAACAGGGGTGGCGTATATTTGAGTTTTTTTTTTGGCACGATTCTTCGCCCAGTTGGACTCTTTTCCTCCCTATTTCATAATCTTTTCTATAGGAATTAATTGTAACCCTAAGTACTCATTATAAATACCCCAAGTAGGGTGAGGAAAAAAAAATAGACACTTTTATTTTATTTTGGCTAGGGTTTTTAGTAGTAGAAATTCTTCTTTATTCTTTCATGGCACTTTGTGCCTAAACCTTTTTTCTTGGTAGAGGGATTTGAAGCCATGGTCAATTCTACAAAATTGCGAGACTTCTTGTGCTTGAATTATTCACTTTTATCTCAAGTATTGGTTATTTTTCTACAATTAAATTTATGGTTGTTCTTTTTAACTTGTTATTGCTGCAGAATATTAAGTTATTAGAATTAATCTACTGCTAGATTGTTTTAACCGTGTGTGCTTTATTCAATCTGTGAAGCAACTGAATTTGATAATTACTGGATTAGTGTGGTTGAATTTAGGGAAATTAATCATCTAATTGGCATAACTGCGTGTGTTTATGTTTAATTAGCCTAATTAAAATTGTTGATTTTAATGTTTCTATTAATTGATCTTTGGCGTGTGTCTGGCTTAAATTAATAGTTAGGGTTAATTGGATCGCGTGTTGAAAATTAACAAACTTTAGAAAGAAATAAGAATCAACTTTGAATTGGTATTTGTTCGGGTTAATTCTTCAATTAGTGCTTGATATAGAATTGAATTATCTTGTGTGTCGAGGATCGACTAGTGAAATTGTCAGGGTGGATATGACCGAAACCAAGACTTTTCTTAAATCGAATTTTCTTCAATTATTTTCTTGTTTTACTTTTAGTTTAAAAGCATTCAAAACCCCCGCTACTATGTTTTCATTGAGAGTTGTTAATTTTGGGTGCCAATGGCATCATTGCAACTCGGCATTATTATTTCACACCATGCCCTTCTAAAAATAAAGCATTATTAGTTGTCATAATGATCTTTACTCAAAGGTGATTAAACCAGAAGAAAAAGACCAAGCTCTGCGATACCAATTGTTGGCCTCAAAGCAACCTAAGAGGGGATGAATTAGGTTGTTTCAAAATATAAACCTTTTGAAGTGCTTAATGAAAATGTAAACTTTAAGCAACAAATAAACACTTAAGCACAAATGATCAAAGATAAATATTTAACAATTAAAGCTTAAAGAACAAATGTAAAGATTGAGATAGAGATCATCAAACCAAACTTCCAAGATTCTCAAGCTTGGAGTATATCCACTAGTAGTGCCTCTTCAAAGAAAGTGAGGCAATAACCTTCTTGTACACAAAGTAGGCTCACCCTTGTACCAACTAAGTTCTTTTAGTTGAGCCAAAGGGTTTTACACTACAACCGGACTTTTGTAAACTTGTTATCCCTCTACTCTTACACTTGAAGATCACTCACTAGTCTACTCTTGCTCACACTAATTCCCTCTAGTTGAGCGAAGAGACCTACACTACCCAAACCAATACAACCCACACTATTTTTGCCTATTTCTTCCCAAATAGCAACTTAAACTCTTACAAGTGTTTGTATTGAATGCAGTAGTTGTACTCTCTATTTTTGCATTTACAGACTTGGGGGTATTTATAGATGCCCAAAAATTGCCTCCAACAATTCTCTAACATCTATTTTCTGTTTACTGGAAAACTAGCCGTTAGATCTTTCTGACAGCCGATGCAGTAAGTGTGCATCCGAACGAACTAGGCGTTGGACCTTTCGGACGATCGCTGCTAAGCTTTGCATCTGACGTTGGGTCTGTTCCTTGGATGGTTTCTTGTCCTTCGTCCGAACGTGCATCCATTTGATGGTCAATGACTACTGGAATTGATCGGACGCTATCCTTCGTCTGAGGCTTTAGGTTCTTTGTGTCGGATGATTACCATCGTTCGAGGCTGCTTCAGGTACCCCGTATCAGACGATTTGTCTTCCTTTTGGATAGTCATCTACGTCTTTTAGAGTTCTACTGGTTGTTTTCTTGATTGTGTTCGGACGATAATCTATGTCCGAACCTCCCTATTTTTCTGCAGAACAAAATACTCATTTTCAAACCTTTAGTACGATTTGGTCATCATCAAAACATGATTATCACAACTGGGGTTTAACAGTCTCAAGGAGGGAAAATTCAAGGATTAATGCCTTGGAATCCCATTTTGTCAAAATGGCAAGAACAATTGAAAGTGTTCAACACTCTCTTGAGATATTAACTAAGGGACGGAATGAGCCTAGTCAGCAATCTGGTCGAGCTAAGCCTCATGTTCAAAGAGCCCCACAAGCTCGTCGAGGTATGTATGTCAATTATGATTCCAATAACTATGAATCTAATGACGAATTGTATGATGTAGGTGAAAGGTCAAGGAATCGCCAACATGCTAAGAATGATGAGTAGGAGGTAGATATTTCTGAGAAACCCGCCTTGGTGATTTTACGAGCACTTTATGCTCAACTTAACGATGACCAAAATGAGGTACAACATTCTAATATTTTCTTCACTAAGTGTGTGGTTTGAAATCGTTCATGTGGTTTGATTACTGATTGTTCCAGTGGTAGTTTTGTGAATGTAGCTACCCAACTTATGCTAGATAAATTGAATTTGCCAACCACTAAACATCCACATCCATATAGGTTACAATAGTTAAATGAATGTGATGAATTAAAAATTGCTAAGCAAGCCTTAATTTCTTTAACCCTTGGAAAATACAAGGATGAGGTTTTATGTGATGTAGTGCCTATGCATGCTAGCCATATTTTGTTAGGTAGGCCATGGCAGTATGATCTGAAAACTACACATGATGGATTGGCAAACAAGTATAGTTTTGAGAAAGATGGTAAAAAGATTATTCTTAAGCAATTACTTCCTGATCAAGTCCATAAAGAGCAACTTTACATTAAAAGATCACATGAAGAACATACTGAATTGTTGGCTTAAAATCGAAAGAAAGGTAAGAAGAAAGACATCTCTAATCCTAAGGAAAAATCAGCTTCGATGGTAATTTCAAAGGAAGAGAACTTGTTCGTCAAGGAAAAAGTTTTAAAGAGCCTTTATCCAGATATTATTTCCTAACAATTTTCTTCCAAATTCTTTTGTGCAGCCATTCAAAGAAGAAAGTGGAGACAATGAAAAATTCAAATTTGCACCTTCCTCGTGCAAAGTTCTAGTGACTTTGTACATCATTCAAACTTAAGTGCCAATGGTTTGGTGAAGGGAGTACTTAGGAATTTTGATTTGACAAATTCTTATAATTTTAGTTTTTTAATTACTTATAGTGTGTTCCCTTCCTTACTTGTTAATGTTTCTAATTCTTCTTGTACATTTGTTTTTCTTGAGTTAATTTGTAAGCTGTGATTGCCATTCTTTTTGTGTTAAGTTCATTAACGTTTTCGATAACAATTGTGTGCTTCTACACGACAATGTGCCTAAGTTCTTTTGTTTTTCAATAAGCATCAATTTTTAAAGTGGCGTGACAATCTTTTCGAGCATGATTGGTTCAATCTTTCAAAATTATTTTCTAGTTTTCTTTTATTTGCTAGTCAAAGAAAAATGCTCTATGATGTTAGGGTTTGTGTACTCCGTGATGTCTTTATTTCACAAGCCATTTATCCAACATCCAATATCAGCATTGGTTTTTGATCCTCTAGCATTTGAGCCACTTATATTGCATCTTTTCTTGCTTTGGCAAGGTCATTTGTTTAAATTTTTGTCTAATATGTTTAATGTTTGTACTTTCCATCCAGGTTCATATTCGAGGATGAATCCTTTCAAGGAGGGAAGAAATGATACGACTATTGATAGGCTAATAATGTACCAAGTTCAAGAAATGAAAACTGGAGAAAGCTTAGACTTAAGCTCACCAAGATTAGAGCATATTCGAGTTGTTATGATCAAGTTGCATTGGACTATCCTCAATTCATTAATACATAAAGTCCAATTCTTCAAAGTAAAGTACAAGTATCCAGATAACGTCCAACTCCAAGAAGATTCAAGTCCAAGAAGTCCAAAAATTGAAGAGCTTCACGAAGGGTACGAAAAACCCTAATTTGGACCAAGGCCCTATTCGGCGATCCATTCCTAATTAAATTAGGATTTATTTTTCAGCATTTTTTTATAGGATTTTTGTTATATTTGGGGTGAAAATATCAGCCTATATCAATGATAGTTTAGCCGAATTTATGTCTAGTATTCCAATACTAAGCCTGCTGGGATTTAACAAGGTTGTTTCCTATTAGTATTAGGCCTATTTTAGAGGGTTTGGCCAGCCCCTTGTTGCGTTAAAAACACCTCCCCCAATAGATTATTCATTCATCAATATTCAGGGAAAATAATTTGTGAGAAAATTCTCCAACTTGTCTTCCAAAGATTTGGGTATTTTGCAAGATTCATACTTGTGACTACCTATCTTGAACACTATCGATTCTTGTCTTATTATAGACAACGGGTCGATATCTCGTACATTCGAAAATAGATATTTCTAATTCTTAATTTCTTAATCAACGAGTTAGAATCCGTCAAGTTGGATTTTTTTCGGCGATCTTGGGTGTTGCATAGATTCTGGGTCTCGTCAGTCTTATTATCTGCAAGGTTCGCATCCCAATTGTATATTTCAACTTATTATTCCTTCAATTCCAAATTAAGTCTTTTTTGTGAGAAACAGTGGAGATTTATTGATAAAATTGTGAAATACAACTATGTTCTTTTACATTTGCAAATGTATGGAAAAGCTATAGAATCTAAAGTAATGAGCGCTCTTATTCTAACAGGAAGAGAACTAAGTACAAAATAGTTCGATACATTTATAGAGCAAGCTAATTTTGCAAGAGCATCTGTGAATGTATAGATTTGCCGATATCAATGTTGAATGATTATGTCTTGTTAAGCAATGAGATTTTTGTATCTTCTAGGATAACCATCCAAACACCACAGGCAACACATAAAGTTTTGAGTGAATTCCACAAGCACCTTCGAGTCCGAGACAATAATGAGGGGAAGAAACTTATTCTACATGCACCATTCAATGCCTTTGATAAGGACTCCGAATTCAGTCTCTAATGAAGAGCCATGTCCAAAGCTCTCTTGACACAAATCCAAAACAAAAGGCTCCATTATTGTCTCGAACAATTTCACCACTACCTGAAGGTCCAGGGTTGCCAAATGCTGAACCACCCACATTAAGTTAAAATAACCACCTTGAAGGACCATGAAATTGCCTTAAAGCTAGGATGACACAAGACCGTCTTGAGCCCTCAGCCTAGTGGAGTGCTATCTAAAGTGGTTGAGAAAGGGACTGCAAAGGATAATTCTCGTAACAACCGATTGATCTGAGAAATTACCTGTTCTACTATAGAGGAAACATTGAAATATATGGCATCTTTCATACCTCCCAATAGATAAGAAAGGGCATCAGCCATGCCACTTTTTGTAACTGCACTGCATAAGAGGAGCCAATCCACAAAGATTGGGGCAAAACAAGTACCGTTTGGCCTCGAACCCTAGGAATTCCTAAGGTTCTTGAAAAATAATCCCACATGGCAACAGCAAGAAGACACGAGGTAAATACATGATCCAGTGTCTCAATAGAGTAACAAAATTGACATTTTGACACTAGCTGAAAGCCGAGGTCCATCAAAAAATCCAGAAAAAAAAAGAATACCATTAAGAAGTTGCCCGATGAAATTGAAAATTTTAAGTGGGATTCTCTTACTCCAAATATATCTCTTTGAAGATAATGCTGGCATGAGGTTGCCGAATACAATGATAAGTTGAGGACAACGTAAAAGTTCCATCTGGTGAAATCTGCCAAATAATTGAGTCTTGGTTTGAAGAGAGATAGACTTTTTTACTTGCTACATTTGAGGCCTCCTCAACCAATATATCTCCTCGAACTTCATGAAGCCACTAACCTTCACTGTTAGAAAATAACTGATTAATTTTTATATCAAGTTGAATATAGAAGTCTTACCATCCACAGGAGATCCCAAACCTATCCAATTTGCATGCCAAAAGGATGATTCTCTACCTCGAACCAAGGTTTTAATGTTTGCCAGTGCTAAATCCTTAAGACAAAGCATTCGCCTCCAAATTGGACTAGGGTTAGTTGTCGTAGCCCACTTGTGATATCTTTCCCCCAAAAATTCAGCCCACAACAACTCTGAATTGTATAATTACGACCACAGTTTCAAAGAGAAATCCGAAAACAACATCTTCTAGTCTCCTGAGGCCTAGGCTATTTTCTCAATAGATAAGCATAATGCATGCCATTGTTTCCAATGGCATTTTGGCAATCCCTCTTCAGTACCCCAAATGAAGTCAGCCGTGTGCTTCTTCAAATCTACAAGACTTACTTTGAGGGATCCATGACTGAAAGAATATGAGTTGGGGTGGATGACAAAACATGTTTTATAAGAATGAGCCTTCGTCCGGGTGATAGAAGCATTGTCTTCCTACAGGCCAGCTTGGAGGTGAATGAATCTTGGACTACTTGAAAATAGCTAAATTTCCCTCTTCCTTTGTACAATGGGCAGCTGAGATAGGTAAATGGAAGACTCGTGGATTGAATTCCTATTAACCTCTCTAATCCCCAGACAGATACATTGCAATGTTTGCCAACTATAAAGAAACTCTTTCCTTGTTGATTTTTTGTTTTGTACATGATTGTTAGGTGTCCAAGAAGGCAAGCAAAGTCCTCAATGAGCACCTATTACCACAAGAAAAAATAATGAATTATCAGCAAAAGAAATGTAAGAATTGCTTATATCCTCTCGGCAAAGCATAGGACAGATGAGCACTAGTCGAGTGGAGTTTGTACAACCCTCTACTTAGAGCCTCAAAACATAAAATAAATAAGGCGACAATAAACCAATTAGGCCTACTAATCGAGGGTTTAATGTAATTGTATTCTTTCTCTCGAAACCTAGTTAAATCTACTGATCCTAACCAATCCGCTATTTGTCTATACGAATTTGAGTTGGAATTAGTGCATAATGTGAACACAAATCTAATTATCTAAGATGAATAGGTCTATGTCTATCCGTATTCACGAATCAATTCATGCAATTGGTGAATGAACCAAACAAATGTTGTTCGAACTCATCTCTAGCCCTAATTTTCCTTTCTCAATTTCAATTAAAGTTTACAAATCACTCTAGAGGGTAATTAGTAACTAGAAGCATTATGATCAATTCGAAAAATTAAACTATTCATTAGGTTTTGCTAAAAAATACTCAATGCTCGTATGTTGTTCTGTTCTCGCTAAATACAAAATAAGCCATTAGGTGCTTGTTAGTGTATCAACAAGTTAAGAGTCATCGATGTTGAATCTATTGCTTCTAACTAGATTAGTACTTCCTTTTATGACATGTGCATTCTAGGTAGAGTCTTAATGATCCTTCCATTTCTAAGTGGTTTGTTCAGGAATGCTGGATTGACTTTTAGTCCTTCTGAGTGGAGTAAAACATATTTTGCATAAACTCTACCTTTGTGTTTTGATTGAGAAAAATAGTTGGTAGTTTGAACCTTTTATTAGCAATTGAACTTGTTTTTTGAGAAAATGCATCATTAGAGTGACCATTTGAGTGCTTTAAACTTATATGTTACATGAATCCGAGTTGGTTTTTGAGAGGTTACCAAAAGATCCAAAGAATATCTAGATTCTATTATTTATCGTTTGTGAGCTTGGTGGTGTTATGTGTTTTGTGTTAGTCATTTTTATTGTTCCTTTTCTTTTTTTATCTTTATTTTGCTCAGAACGAGCAAAAACTTAAGTTTGAGGATGTGATAACTCTAGGAAACTAGAGTTATATGTATCCTAAATTTGAGTGTCTTGGCTTTAATTTTGAATATTTTTAGGATTTAAATTTTTTTTGTGTCTATTTTTTCTTTTATGTTCTAAAATGTGTTAGTTTATGTTAATTTAGTGTTTTAGATTTTATTCAATTGTTTCTGTTATAAATAAAGAAGTGTGTCTATGTGTAGGTTTGATAAGAAAAAATGGTGCATCAATCAAAAGAAAAAATGATGCGTCAATTCATAATTGGATGATGGAGCCAAATGCTAGGTGAAATGGTCATGTTGTTACCTATATCCAAAATTAAAACCTATACTTCTAAAGATTCTTATACAACTGTAGTAGCAGAACTAAGGATAGTTCCCACAAAGAGTATAACTAATTATATTTCGATTGTGACAATAAAAGGACGGTTATGAAGAATTGAATTAAACCACAATATGACTAAAAACAATGAAATTGAATTGAATTAAAGGAAATCAATAGAAGAAATATTCCTGGTCTTGGCCATATCCACTATGAAAATTTATAGCTGATCATTGGCACAAAAGGTATAACAATTCTATATCAATTACTAATTGAAGAACTTAGCTCGAATTCCAATTCAAAACTTATTCTTGTATCTTTCCTTAAGTTTAGTTAATCTCAACACACGATCTAATTAACCCTAACTCCAAACTAATTCCAGACAAGCACCGAAAATTAATCAAGTAGAAGAATTAAGAACTAGAAAGATCAATTAGACTAATACAACATAAGCACACGTGACTATGTCAATTAGTTTATTATTTTCCCTAGTATCAATAACCCTAATCTAGTAATTATTAAACCTAGTCGCCTTCACAGATTAAATCGGACAACGCAGCCAATATTCATCTAGCTATTAATTAATTCAATTAATTAACTACGCTACAGACATAGCAATCAAAAGAAAACAATCATCAAATTAATTGCAAAAAAATGACCAATCCTTGAAATAAGAATTGAATTGTTGAAAAAAAATAAATCTCAAAACTTTACAGAATCCATGGCTTCAGTTTCTTGACCAAGAATTGAGTTTTAGGCACAAATGGCCACGAAAAAACTCACAAAATATTGATGCTAAAACTATAGCTAAACAATTATAAAACTACATATATCTTCAAATCAACTATCAAATGGGAATTTATAAGGGACAAGCTTTGAAAATTTTCTCTCTAGAAGCAGTGCACATGCGTTGGATTTCTCACTCACGTGCACTGAAAACAGAAAATCTGCTTCAATTTCAAATCCAATTTTGATCTTGATTCTGATAGAATTTGAAAAGATGTAAAACATGAAAGTTGTATCTCTTCCTCTTAACTATTTCCAATGAATTTTGAATAGACTAAATCAGAGCTCAGATGAGAAATTTGAGCTAAACAAACCAAACAGTGTCCAAATTTCTCAATGCTTATGCACACTTCACTCTTTTGAATTTTCTTTGCTTTATTTCGTCCTTTTAACTCCTTTTACACTTCAACCCTAGAAAAGCTAGGAATAAATCAATTAAAATCAAATATTGCTTAAAACATATAAAATTGTGGTAAATGATACACATAACTTAAGATATTTATGAGCTTATCAAATCACACCACACTTAGCTTTTGATCATCCTTGAGCAAAAATAGAATTAAAACAGTTAAGCTCATCAAAATTTCACCCAACATATCTCCATAATTGCCCACATAAATAATCAAGAGCCACTCCACCATCAATAATAATCTAAGAACTCAAGAGCTCAAATGCTAATAAAACCCAAGACATGAAATCCGGTGTATGTGTGCATAGCCATTCAAGAAAACAATTTTTAAGACACTCGGAGCAAAAATTATGCAAACTCTTAAAATTTTTCTGAACATCCATTGCTCACTCTTCTTACACCTTTCCACTGATATAGACAACCAACTTAATTTCAATTAGGTAGGACATTTTAGCTTGTAATGTTAGGTTAGGGTATTGGCTAATCAAAGATAGGATAACGATATCGCAAAACAAAAGAAAGAGTTTTCAGATAATGTTGTGCACCATTAAAATACAACTTCTCTTTAAACATTAAACCACCAATCCTTATAGAGAAATAACCCCACACTTAATAAACAAATACCCATTAAGAATTTCATATAACAAACAAAAAGAAGCCATCCTTCTTCAATTTAACCCAACATGCCAACATTTTTCAGACATTTCCTTCGTATTTCTTCTATTATTTTCTTGTCTGATCCCAACACGAGTACCAATGATAGGCACTACCTGCAAATACTAACGTAGGGACCAGCAATAGGCACTACCTGCAATTTTTCAAGATTTTTTTATTTTTTTAATATCCTCTAAGATGTTCTTACCCAAAAAGGTACACCACTCATTCAAACAATTTACCACCCTCATTCAACAACCTTTCACCTTTATATCCCCTTAACAAGTAATTGTGTGTAATAAAGCTCTTAAGGGACATTTTGGTTAGAAAAATAAAAGAAATTATTAAACTCATAAAGATAGGTCAAATGAGTTTTAATGAAAAAATGAATGGTGTTTCTCATCGTTCATTACAAATTATGGCTCAAATAGGGTACTAGGAATAAAAATTTCAAAATAAAAGTTGGCATGAATGGCTCAATCCACCGAAGAAATGCTCTACTCTCATCTTTAAACCAAATCAAACTGCCCATAAAATTTTGCCTAGAAAATATAATAAAGCAATATTTTGGGAAGCAATATAGGTGAGTCAACATAATAATCTTTAAGTATCAAAAATAAAAATAATTCATGGCTATAGTGCTCAAGAAAGCTTAGAAATCATGCAAGGAAAATATTAACACTGACTACCCAACTCATGGATGCTGGATCTAGCTCAGCTGAAGAATTATTATGCAGAAAATCAAAAAGGCATACTACGCATTGCAAATTTTCCAAAATTTATGAAGATTTTCAACTAACTCAAACAAAAAATTTCAAAAATCTTGAAAAGCTCTCAAATCAAAAGAAAAGCTAAAAATATTGCAACAAAAATGAGTGAACTACACAATTGATCCATCAAACAACTACAAATCTAGATAACTCCCCACCCTACACTTAAAAATAAGCATTGTCCTTAATGCTAAAGTAAACGAAAACATAAAAAGGAAAAGAAAAGCTTCTCTGCAAAGGAAGAACATTTGGTGAAGTATATCGTTGAATAAAAAGCCATGATGTGAGTTGGATCTCATTACTAAACACTAGAATAGAAACAAAACATTAAACTCTGCAATAAACTACGAAAAACAAGAAAATAGAGGAATAAAATTCAAGAAATTCAGGAAAAAACTTAATCGCTTAAAGATCACACAGAACAAAAATGAAAATAAATAAATAAATAAGAAATAAATAAATATAGAACAAACAAGTTAAAGTAATACAATTAAGAAGTATGACATCATCCAAAGATAAACGATGAGGAACTAGTGACAAAATCAACAACGAACACATGAAAACAATAATAAAAATTCATGGGTTGCCTGCCATGCATCGCCTTTGTTTACTATCGTTGGCTCGACTCGATTCCCTCTTTTTGCTCAGGTAACCCCTATGTTGAGGAGTCCGAGAATCTTTATCTTCGCCATTCTCATGAAAGATGAATGAAACCTCCTCTACTCTTTGAAGACTTGAACAAGCTCTTTTTCTTGCGGCGCATTAAGTCGACTACAAATGATCACCTTTTCCTTATCCTCTAAAACAAGTATTTTAGGTGACCAGGGAGACGGTTGTAATTTAGAGTTACTTCCTACACAACAGATACCAAAAATTTCTCATTAATAGTTGGTACATTGTTAGAATCTGCATTACCCGTCTGGTGAGACATGGAAGAGCTTCTAAGTGCTACCACCATGTTGTTGCAAATTAGAACTTTTTTCTCAAGATGTTCATTTAGGCTCACTTGCACTGTATTATTCCTTTTAGATTCAAAAACTTCCTGTACTGGAAGCTTAAGCATTTCAATTGAAGAAACAAGATTAATACGGTCAGAAGATTCTGCATCATTATAAATATTAAATTTAACATTTGTTTCATCAAATTCCATTCTAAGTGTGCCATTAGAAATATCTACCTTAGTTTGGGAAGTGCCTAAGAATGGTTTTCCTAACAAAATAGGTGGAATAGAATCATCTTTTCCCATTTCAAGCACATAAAATTCAGCAGGAAAAACCAAACTCCCAGCTTGAACTAAGATATCTTCCATTATTCCTTTTGGATAGCCCAAGATCTATCAGCTAACTGAATTACCATACCAGTCTTATTTAAAGGTCCAATTTTTAATGCATCATAAACAAAATATGTCATTAAATTAATAGATGCATCTAAGTCTAGCACGGCTTGTTCAATTCTTGTATTAATTCAGCCTATCTTACAAGGAATAGAGAACATACCTGTGTCCTTGAGCTTTTCAGGAAGGAATTCTTGAATTATGGCCCACACATTACTTCTATGTTCTACTTTCATAACCTTCTTCTCTTTTTTCATTCTTCTGTGGGTACATAACTGTTTAAGAAATTTCGCATAGCATGATACTTGCTTAATTACATCAAATAAAGGAATGTTAATTTCACACTTACGAAAAGTCTTATATATATATCCATATCATGATATTTCTCCCACTCCTTAAATTCTTGAGAGAAACGAGGTTGGGGTTTCTCATCAGGCCAATCAATTACCTTACCTATACTTACCTCTTCCTGTTTGCATTAAGCATCTTCATTGGGGGGGTTCGACCTTCGCCTCTTTCTCTTTCTCAACCGGAGCTTGCATTGGTACTCAGATTTCCTTACCACTTTGCAGGACAATTGAACTAACATTCTCCCTTAGATTAACTACGGTTTGAGATGGTAGCTTGCCTGAATTTTGAGCCTCCAACCGACTAATTGAAGTTGCCATTTGACCCATCTAGTTTGTCAATTGCTGGATACTTGCCTTGGCTTCTTGCTGGAATTACCTCATTTCCTATTCAAATTGAAGAGAATTAGTAGCCAAGGAATTAACTATCTCTTCTAAAGACTTACCAGATTGAGTAACCGAAGTGAATTTTTGCCTTTCAGCCATTGACGCCCTGTATGGTTGAAAATTTTGTCAATTTTGCTGAGAAAACTGCCACTGTACTTGATTTTCATAACTGAGATTTAGATGATCCCTCCATCCAGGATTATACATATTAGAAAAAGGATCATAATTTTTTTGATGACCCCTGAAATCTGTACTGCCCCTACTTGTTCCTGCTCGCCAGATTCTTCCTTAAGAGTTTGATACAAATTTGTAGAATGCCCCATATTTGAGCAAATTCCACATGCTCTGACCGTTGGCATTGTACCTGCATCAATTTGATGAACGAGAGATGTTAGACTAGCCATTTGCTGTTCAACAGAGAAGAAAGAATAGGATCACGCCTTGTTCCAAACTTTTGAGAATGAGCCACTATATTTGATATCAATTCACGGGCAGCATCTATAATCAAATTCTCCAATGCTCCTCCACTTGTAGCTTTGGTCGTGTTCCTCTCATGAGTCAAAAGTCCCTCATAAAAATACTAAATTAATAGAGAATCACTAATCTGATGATAGGAACAATTGGCACAGAGCTTCTTGAATCTTTCCCAATAATTGTATAAGGATTTGTCATTGAACTGTCTTATTTTGTACATCTCTTTCCATGTATTCCCTGTTCTTGAGGCCGGGAAATGCTTGGCTAACAATAGCCTATTCATCTACTCCCATGTAGTAATACCTCCTGGTGTTAGATCAAATAATCAATCCTTTGCTTCGTCATTTAACGAGAATGGGAATGCTTTCAACTTTGTATTCTCTTCCTCGACCCCATTAGGTTTGATACTCGTGCAAACCACATGAAATTCCTTTAAATGCTTATTATCCTCAACATAGGCTAGGGATCTTCACCTGGCATTCCATGAAAAGAAGGTAAAAGATGGATTGGTCCAGATTTCAACTCAAAAGTATCGTTAGCATCTAAAGCATGATAAGTAATGCAAAGAGGTTGTTTATTTGAATTCGAGGACGCCAACTCCTTAAGAGTTCAATTTCCAGCCATAGTTTCTTTCTTTTTAATCCTTGACGTGTTTCTCTTGTTAACCTGTGCAAAGTTCTTTCAATTTTTGGATCAAACTGTAAAGCACTTTTATTAGTATATCGAGTTTCAAGCATGCACAATTAAAAACAAAATAAAACGGTATATAACAAAATCAAACCAAAAAACAATCAAAGAAAACACTTCCCGGCAATGGCGCCAAAATTTTAGTCGTGTTGTCGATTGTACCCAAAAATAAGCCTATACTTCTAAAAAATAACTGTAGTAATGGAACTAAGGATTGTTCCCACAAAGAGTGTAACTAATTATGTTTCGATTGTGACAATGAAGGGGTTATGAAGAATATTGATCCAAACATTAAATGGTAATATAACTAAAAACAATGCAATTGAATTGAACTGAATTGAATTAAAGGAAATCAATAGAGGAAATATTTCCTGTCTTGGTCACATCCACCGATATCTGATTATTGACACAAAAGGTATAACAATTATATATCAATTACTAATTGAAGAACATAGCCCGAATTCTAATTCAAATCTTATTCTTGTATCTTTCCTTAAGTTTGATTAATCTTTAAAATGCGATCCAATTGACCCTAACTACCAATTAATTCCAGACAAGCGCTGAAAATTAATCTAATAGAAATGTTAAGAACTAGAAAGATCAATTAGACTAATACAACATAAGCACACAATGTTATGTCAATTAGTTGATTATTTCTCCTAGATTCAATAACACTAATCTAGTAACTATTGAACCTAGTCACTTCACAGATTAAATCGGACAACGCAGCCAATATTAATCTAGCCATCAATTAATTCAATTAATTAAACATAGTAATCAAAAGAAAACAATCGGAATAAAATTAATTGCAAAAAAATAATCAATACTTGAAATAAGAATTGAATTATTGAAAACCATGGCTTTAGTTTTCTTGACCAAGAATTGAGTTTAACGCACAAACGACCGTAGAAGAACTCACAAAATATTGCTACTAAAACTACTGCTAAGTAATGATAAAACTACATATATCCTCAACTCAACTATCAAAGGGGTATTT
Organism: Cinchona pubescens; assembly: GCA_025175665.1. Lineage (NCBI taxonomy): Eukaryota > Viridiplantae > Streptophyta > Magnoliopsida > Gentianales > Rubiaceae > Cinchona > Cinchona pubescens. Next base: position 1,137,972 of record JANKKI010000092.1, read on the forward strand.
GTAAGGGATTCTAGGGTCAAACTTTCCTATCCCACAAGAAACAAGTGAAAACCTCAAAAAAGAGCCCAATCGGATGAAGAAAACTGCTAAAAATAATAAATTTCATTATTCCTCACAAGCTTGAGCACACATGAGCTAAAAACCCAGAGCACGTGCACTGGGACAAGTTTTGGCAATTTCCTCTTTGGAAACAACACACATGCATTGGATTTCTCAGCGCACATGTGCCGAAAATATAAAATCTGTTTCAATTTCAAGCCCCATTTTGACCTTGATGCTGACAAAATTTGGAAAAATGAAAAGGGCATAGAAGTTGTAGTCTTCCTCTTAGCTTTCCAGTGTATTTTGAATAAACTCAATCAGAGTTTGGACAATAAAGTTATGCTCAAAATAGAAATAGTGTCCAAATTTCTCAATGCTTGTGCACACTTCGCTCTTTTGAATTTTCTTCGCTTTATTCTGTCCTTTTAACTCCTTTTCCACTTCAACCATACAAAAGCTATGAATAAATAAATTAAACTCATAATTAACTCAAATATTGCTTACAACATATTAAAAATGAGGTAAAAATGATACATAAAAGTTAAGATATTTATGAGCTTATAAAGAAACTAAGTGTTTGGGACCTTGGGAAAAACAGGACAAAGGTCCCAAATTATCAGGATGCTATTAGAAATGAAATATTAGTCCCAAAACCCAGTACAAAATTTTGGGACCGTAGTTGAAATGCTCCAGGGGTAAAAAAATCCAGTTCGGGGCAGATTGTTACTGCACAAATTCTTCTCAACCCTAGCCATGTAAATACACTCTACCTTAAGTTTCATTTGACACCAAGTAGGAAGTAGTAGAAGTAGTGTAGGGTAGGGTTAGTTCATTTTCCTCCCAATTTGGAGAGGGTTTTCTTAATTTAGATGTAGTTTAGTTTTAGTTTCTAATCTTCTACTTGTAGATTGAAGATAGTTTGTGTTTAATTTACTTTGTTTGTGTTAATATAGTATAGTTTAGTTTAATTGTTTTCCTTTAATGCTTTTCTTTAACTATGTTCTTAGTGTAATGGTTAGATTGGTTTATACGCTTTCTTTAATGCATTCTTTAAAATGCTTTCTTTAGTGTTAATGATTATTTTCATGCTCTAATTAGTTTGGGTTAAGGTTTGATGGTGCCAATTTCCCATGGGTATTAATTGATTGATGGGTTGGATGGTGGAAATAGTTGATAATTAGGTAGTAGTAAATGTTTGGGTAGCTTGGTGAAAGGATAGTGCCTTTCTTAAACAAATTTACTGGGTTTTAGCACAACATACGAGCATTGAGAGAAACCTAGACTAGTTTATTGCTTGATTAGGAAGGTCAGTAGTCGAGTCAAGATGCTAGTTTTTCTTGTTGGTTCCTTGGACTCCATATTGATAATTAAACTAGAATCATGAGTCGGGCCAAGGGATTAATTTATGGTTAGGAGGAAATCTCTAGTTAGACCTGTTGTGCTATCTCACCCAATCAACTAATTAAAACCCCAAGAATTGGCTAATCGAACCCTATCCATTTGAAATCACTTTTGTAGTTTCCTTAGTTTTAATCTTAATAAAATCTTTTTCCTAATTCAACTCTGAAAATAGTAATTCATTGAAAATTACTAACCAATCCTTCTGGGTTTGATCCCTACTTCAGCTTGCTAATATTTGATCCCTACTTCGGCAATATCAATAGAATTTGGTTGAAATACTATATTGAAGTCCTTTTTCAACCTATTCTGAAAACCAAAAAGAGTTTCCATTTCTAGTTGTGTTCTTATTTTGGAAAACACAAAATGATTTTCTTTGACTCTAATGGATATACTTTTCTTATTTATGTGTTTTAGTTCATTTTCTTATTTTTGTTGTTTTTGTTTTGTTGTGTTTATTTCTTCCAGGACATGTAAGGACCTAATTGGAATGATCCATACCAAGGAGAATATCACTCTTATGGTAATAGAGGTATCACCAATGAGCATGTTTCTTGTAATTATTATTCTCCCAACCCTGTAAACTATCAATTGGGATGGTGTAACCATCCATATTCTTATGAGAGCTTTAAAGAAAATACCTATTGTTACACTCCACTTCAAGAGCCTTCATGCCAACAAATGGAGCCCTATTTCTTTCATCAATCAACCAAGAAATCAAAGAGACAAGATTGATGGAGATGTTGATGATGACCCAACATAAGCAAGTCGAATCTTGAGAATAATTAGCCAAATTCTTTAAGGAATAAATCAATTTTCGAGAAGAGCAAGCAAAATTCTTTGAGGACCAAGACAAATCCATCAAGAGGTCACAAAACAAAATTTAACTGACCTCCAAAGTATGGTTGATGGTGAAGACAGATGGACTTCAACATTCCCACCAATGAATAAAGAATCAATTCAAGAAGAAGAAATGAGGAATACATATTGAAGGAAATCGGTTTCCAAGAACCTCTTGAACTTGAAGTTACAACAACTGGGTCACTCGACACTTGTTTGGAACAAGCACCGATGTATGCTTATGAATAAGTGTCAGTTTGTTCAAATTACAATAAAGGAGGTACCATATGGAGTGCTCATGGAGAAAGAGCAGACTCAAGGAATCGAAGAAGAAGGATACATTCTAGAGAGGACCAAGGAGACGCCAACTATCAATACCAAATTTCAGATCCTTGGAGAATTCGGAGGAGCTAAGTAATGGGACATGTCACCAAGGGTTATAATATCCCTGGAAAGCCTCCTTGGTGTTGTTAATGGAGTATTTCGTTACCTTTTCTTTGTTTATGCTTTATTTTACTTTATATGTTTTAGGATAAGAACCTCGTGGATCCCAACATAAACAAAGGCATATAGAATTATGATTAGTTTAGTTTATGTTTTGTTGATTGGTGATTGATTTTTGATATAGTTGGACAAATTTGGTTATTCAATGACAGTGTTGATGGCAATATAGGAATTTGGGTAATTCGTGATTGACATATACTTTATAGAATGAACTTGAACTTGGTTTTTTTAATTATGGACATTCTAGTTGTTGTTGGTTTTTACCTTTTACTTGTGGACATTCTAGTTGTTGTTACTGTTGGTCCCAAAGGGCAACCTAAAAGGGGGGGTGAATTAGGTTATTTCAAAAACAAACCTTTTGAAATGCTTAATAAGAAATGCAAACTTTATGCACCAAATAAAAACTTAAGAACAAATGAATACAATAGATATTCAACAATTTAAGCTTAAAGAACAAATTAGAAGATTGAGATTAAGAGTATCAAACCAAACTCCCAAGCTTCTCAAGCTTGGAGCTTACAACCACAAAGAGTTTCTTACAAGGCAACTACCAAGTTAAACAACTCAACTTGAAGTTTATCCACTAAAAGTCTCTTCAAAGTAGGTGAGACAATAACCTCTTGTACACAAATGAGGATCACTCTTGCTCACACTAATTTCCTTTAGTTGACACAAGAGTTTTACACTCACAACCTCCCTTTGTTACAATTGTTATCTCTCCACTCTTTCACTTGAAGAACTCTTACACTCCTAAGCTCTTTTCACAAAACTACCTACACTATTACAACACTTTGAAAACAAATCATGTTTTGATGTTGATGATAAAGAATGCAATACAACCTCACTTTTGTACACTTGTTATTCCTCCACTCTTACACTTGAAGATCACTCACTAGTCTACTCTTGCTCACACTAATTCCCTCTAGTTGAGCCAAGAGAACTACGCTACCCAAACCAATACAACCCACAATATTTTAGCCTATTTCTTCCCAAATAGCTCTTACAAGTGTTTGTATTGAATGCAGTAGTTCTACTTCTTCTTTTTTAGCATTTACAGACTTGGGGTTAGTTATTTATAGATGCCCAAAAACTGCCCCCAACAATTCTCTAACGGCTATTTTCTATTTTCTGGAAAACTAGCCGTTAGATCTTTCGGACCGCCGATACAGTGGGTAATCGTCCGAGACTACTTCAGGTTCTTATTTTTACCAATTTATTTGTCTTTATCCAATGCAAGAAAATACAAGTGAAAGAACTTTGATCTAGATCATAGAATTCCTATGTTGACCGCACAATATGTGTTAATCATTGGTCCAACTTTCACACAATTCATGGTAATCACTATTGATCTTAATATATGAATTAATTGGTCAGTTTCATCATAAATTCATAGATTCATTCAAATAGTGATCAAATATCTAAAATCAATAAAAACATAGTAAACACTTAACCTTGAATAGAAATCTACCATGAAAAACAAAAGAACAAGAGTTTAACGCCATTGTAATTGGTTATATCTTGAAAATCCTAACAAGGGATGCTTAGAATATTATTGCAACTAAAAAACACATTGTAGACATAAACTATGCCATAAAATATGAAAAATAATACTAAAGAATAATAAAACCACAATAAAAATTACCAGAGTGATGAACGAACCAATCACCCTTGAATCTTCAAGCTGTTACCTCTTAAAGTTGTGTAGAAAAATAAAACTAATAATGGGTTGTCAAAACTAATGATGGAGTACGATTTAAAACCAAGTTTAAAAGAATCCAATTTATGGTTTTAAGGGGTAAAAAGCATCAAACCTAAAACGGACCCCAAAAACCCTGGCAATGTTAACTCGCATTTTATTACCGAAGCTGGTAGCGCCAACCTCCCTTGTCAGCTCTGCAGCACCCAGATGGATAGTAGGTTGGCCCCGCCAACTCCTCCTGGTCGAAGTTGCTAACTTTAGCACTTTTTAATCTTTACCCGTTCTTTTTTATTCATGTGCTAATCATACAACTAGACCCCAATTTATTCAAAACCTATAAAGAAAACATAAATAAATAACCTAAAAGACTTAAAATGTTCCTTATACACAAATCAATTCAACTAAAAACCCAAATGTATAAAAATCCTAAGTAACATGGAAAATGCTCAAGATTAGCATCAAAACCTAACAACTAGAATGGTATTAAGCACATACTTAGATATCTCTGAGAGACTATTGATATGGGTATATGATACAAGAAGAGATGTTCAAGTCCTTCAAGACATCAAGCTTGTGAAAGGAGGAGTTCAACAAGTCAATAAAATCAAATTTGAACAAGTCAAGAGTTCAAGTTAGTGAATTCCAAAGGCCCAATCATAAAGACAAATTTGATCCACCGTGAAAGGGTTTAAAAACCCTAGTTTTGGCCATACTCTAAAATTGGCCACTTTGATCCTATTTGACCTACGATTTAGCTTCAAGACTTGTTCTTAAGAGTTATTATTTTATGTGTTTTCTTAACTTGGACAAGCGTTAGTCTGCATTAGTCTTTTAGACAAATTTTAGTCTTGTGTACCAATCCTGAACTTGTTTGGATTTGGCAAGTTAGAATACTCTTAGTGTTGGTAGGGCTCCCGTGTAGGGTTTTTGGGCCTGATTCTCATGTTACTTATACCCCCTATAGCCAAAAATATTCAATCAACTTTTAAATAAATTTTTTGAGAAAATTTTCCCAATTTATATTCCAAAGACTTGTGATATTTGCGAGAGTGATTCTTGTGATTACCAACCAAGAATAATATTGGTTCTTGTTGTGTTATAGACAACATATTGATATCTTGTACAGTCAAGAATAGATATCCTTAAATTCTTGATTTCTTAATCAAAGGATTGAAATCCGTCAAGTACAAATTTTGTTTCTTCATTGCAAATTTATTTTGCTTGTGTTATAATCTTGTCCAATTCTGCCTAGGGTTTCCCAAGATATTAATTTTTTTGTGAATTCTTGTGAAAGTTGTCTATCAAGGCGATCTTGGTTTCGCAATTCAAATCCAAGTCTAATCAGTTCAACAACGAGATTCGCGTCAGAGTGGTATTAGGGCTTTGGGTTCCCTAAGCATCGTTTGTTTTCTTGTGTTCTCGTAAATCCTCTAAGATTAAATCCTATTTTTTTAATATTTTCTTGTTATAATTATAGATTAAAAAATTCAGTCTTATTCTTGTTCGTAATCTTGTCTTGTTCGTTCTTGTTCTTGTTCGTTCTTATTCCTAAAAAAATTGCAACCTTATTCTTGCTCTTTTTAACAGAATTATTGCTGTAATTTTACACATATTCAAGTGTTAATTCATTGTTCTTATTGATGGTACTGTTCATCGACACTGTTCCATAGGATAGTCTTTTTTTTGTTAAAAAAATAAAAGAGAAATCAACCGAGCACAAAACCATATCAATTAGGGTTTCTTTATTTTCATTGTTGTCTTGTTCTTCTGGTTCTGGTTCATTCTTAAGCTACAGTTTTGATTTTTTTGTTGCTGGGATTTTTACTGGAATTTGTTCAGTGGCTTGTTGATATTAAAAAAAAGGGAAAAATGATTCCTAAAACCCTAAGAAATAAGGTTGTCCAATTCTTCTTCTCCCAAGTTTGTAGCTATTCCTTATTCTTTCACATTTGCACAACTTGAATCTTATTCTTAATTGGATTACATTGCTTAATTGAATCCTTTTCCAACTTGGAATTCATGATATAATCCTATCTCGTCCAAGAATTGTTCTAAGTCCTTTTCCTACTAGGATTTTGCACAAATTTTCTCATTCTTGCTCTGGGTTTAGTATAAAAAATAAATTTTCTCATTCAATTTATTTTTCCCATAATTTGCTCTCGAGTCAATTTAAAAAAATTGAAATTCCTAAAATATCCCTAGTCCACTCAGGTTAATTTCTTCTAACTCAAAACCCTAGTTTTTCTTTGACCATCTTATTGTTTGGCTTTCTAAAGTGCTTTGTGTGCATTCTTCGATAAATCGATCCATCATTACTTTGTTAATTTTTTGCTTCATTAGCCTAAAATTACTAGTTGTGTTCTACATGTTAGTAATTATTTGTGCAATTCTTGTTGTGTACTTTCAAGTCCACGTTTGAAAGACTTTGAGGAGAATTTATATGAGAGGAAAAATGCAAGAGTAGTGAGCTCATTAGAGGGTAAAAGCCTTGAATTTGAGTAAAACACGAGTGAAATTGTGTGACATTTTCAAATTTCAGCGTAAACACTAAGGGAATGTCATGAGGTCCTTCTTTGTTTTTTATTAATCCTAATTTTGAAATTCCTTGTGTTTGAGTTTTTTTTTTTTGTAGGTTTAAAATGTCCCAAGAAGGAGAGAGTTCAAGGTTTAATGACTCAGAATCTGATTTGACCAAAAATGCAAAAGTCTCTTGAAAGTATTCAACACTCTCTCGAGACATTAACTAAGGCACGGAATGAGCCTAGTTAGCAATCTGACCAAGCCAAGCTTTATGCTCGCATAATGAGACATGCTTGTCGAGTTATATGTCTTAATTATGATTCCAACGACTATGAATCTAATGATGAATTACATGGTGTAGGTACAAGTTCAAGGAATCACCAACATGTTCAGAATGACGATTTTCCATCTCTTGAGCAAGAGATAGATTTTTTCGAAGGAACCTGCCTTGGTGATTTTGTGGGCACTTCACGCTCAATCTAAGGACTACCAAAATGGGGTACAAGGTTCTAATATTTTCTTCACTAAGTGTGTGGTTCAAAATCGTGCATGTTGTTTGATCATTGATCATGGTCATTGCGTGAATGTAGCTAGCCAACTAATGGTAGATAAATTGAATTTACCAACCACTAAACATCAACATCCATATAGGTTACAATTCAAAAGTCACTAAGCAAGCCATAATTTCTTTAACCGTTGGAAAATATAAGGATGAAATTTTATGTGACGTAGTGCCCATGCATGCTAGCCATATTTTGTTAGGTAGAAAGTGGCAATATAGTCTGAAAGCCATACCTGATGGATTTGTAAATAAGTATAGTTTTGAGAAAGATGGTAAAAGATCACTCTTAAACCATTAATTTCGGATCAAGTCCATAAAGAGCAATTTTACATTAAAAGGTTACACGAAGAACGTGCTACCAATTGTTGGCTGAAAATCGAAAGGAAGGTAAGGAGAAATCCATCTCTAATCCAAAGGAAAAATCAGTTTCAGTGGTAATTCCAAAGGAAGAGAACATGTTCGTCAGCGAAAACATTTTTAAGAGTTTATCTTTTGTTGCCTAACGATTTTCTTCCATGTTTTTTTTGTGCAGCCATTCAAAGAAACAAGTGGAAACAATGAAAAGTTCAAATTTACACCTTCCAAGTGCAAAGCTCTAGTGACTTCTGTACATCATTTGAAGTTAAGTGCCAACAGTTTGGTAAAGAGAGCACTTAGAAATTTTGATATGTCAAATTCTTATAATTTTAGATTTTTAAGTATTCATAGTGTGTCCCCTTCCTTACTTGTTAATGTTTCTAATTCTTCTTGTACATTTGTTTTTCTTGAGCTAAGTTGTAACTCTCATGATTGCATTTCTTTTTGTGTTAATGTTTTAGGTAACAATTGTGTGCTTCTACATAATAATGTGCACAAGTTCTTTTGTATCTTTCAATATGCATCAATTTTTAAAGTGGGATGATAATCTTTTTGAGTATGATTGGTTCAATCTTTCAAAAGTATTTTCTGATTTTTTTTATTTGCTGGCCGAAGCAATATTTTCCATGATTTAGGATTCGTGTGCTCCATAATATCTTTATTTCACAAGCAATTTTCTCACCATCCATTTTCAATATCGGTGTTTGATATTTTTGCGTTCGAGCCGCATATATTGCATCTTTTCTTGCTTTGGTAAGGTCATTAGTTTAAATTTTTGTCTACTTTGTTTAATGTTTGTCCTTTCCATCCAGGTTCAAATTCGAGGAAGAATCCTTTCGAGAATGGAGGGAATGATATAAGAAGAGATATTCAAGTCCTTCAAGACATCAAGCCTCTTAATGGTGGAGCTCAACAAGTCAATAAAATCAAGTTTGAAGTCGAAGCAAGTCAAGGGTTTGAGTAAGTGAAATCCAAAGGCCCAAGACTTGAAGACGAATTTGATCCATCGTGTAAAGGGTCGAGGAAACCCTAGTTTTGGCCATACTCTAGAATCGGCCATTTAATCCTATTTGACCTATGATTTAGTTTCAAGACGTGTTCTTAGAAATTATTTTATATGTTTTCTTAATTTGGATAAGTGTTAGTTTACATTAGTCTTATAGCCAATTTTTAGTCTTGTATGTCAATCCTAAACCTGTTTGGATTTGGCAAATTGGAATTCCTAGTATTGGGACTCCCATGTAGGGTTTTTTGGACTAATTTTCATGTTACTTAGACCCTTTGTAGCCAAAAATATTCATTCAACTTTTCAATAAAATTTTGTGAGAAAATTTTCCCAACTTGTCTTCTTGAGACTTGTGGTATTTGCGAGATGATTCTTGTGATGACCAACCAACAATACTATTGGTTCTTGTCTCATTAAAGACAATGGATCGATATCTCATACAATCGAGAACAAATATCTTTAAATTCTTGATTTCTTAATCAAAGGGTTTAAATCAGTCAAGTCAAAAATTTTGTTTCTTTGTTGCAAATTTCTATTTCTTGTGTTACAATCTTGTCTAATTCCTTTCTAGGGTTTCCCAATATTTTTTTTTGTGAATTTTAGTGAAAGTTGTGTATCAGGACGATCTTCGTTTTGCAATTCAAATCCAGCCTCGTTAGTTCAACAGTGGGGTTCTTATCAGTTTACTTTATTCAAGTGAACTTATATTACAATTAATCAGCTATGCTGATGCTGGATATTTAACTGACTCATATAAAACTCAATCTCAAATGGGTAATTAATTTGCATGTAAAGATACAGATATATCATCGCATTCAACAAAACAAACTTTAGTCACTATTTCTTCTAATTATGCAGAATTAATTACAATATATGTGACAAGTCAAGAATGTATTTGGCTAAGGTCATTAACCTAACATATCAAGAAGATAAGAGTAGAAGAGAATTCTAGACAATATTATATGAAGACAATGCAACATGCATAGGCCAATTGAAGGGAGGTTATATCAAATATCATTAAAAATAAAATGAAACATATTGCACCCAAGTTTTCTTCACTTATGATCTTCAAAAAAACTATTGATATTAAAACCCAACAAATTTTCTCACATACTAATTTTGCGGATTTGTTCACAAAGGTATTGACAACAACAACATTTGAGAAGTTAATTCACCGTATAAGAATGTGCCATCTCATGGATATCAAGTGAAATTTTTATGATAGGGAGTAGTAGCACATGATGTATTTTTTTTTCCCATAACCATGGTTTTATCCTAATGGGTCTTACTAGAGTACAACATAAACATAGTGTGCTTTTTTTTCCTTCATTAAATTTTTGTCCCATTGGATTTTTCCTAGTATGGTTTTAAAGAGGTACATTGTTTAATTAATAGATATCTAAGGCAACTGTTATAAACTCTATTGGTCCCAAAGCAACCTAAGAGGGGGGTGAATTAGGTTTCTTAATAAAATTATACTTTCGGAAAATAGTGAGCTTTTTAATTAAATGCAGATATAACAAATATCAATAGAACAGTAAAGGAAAGAGAGAATAAATTAAACAATCCAATAGAACCAAGCTAGCAAGCTTGAAGTATCAAATCTCTTGAATGCTTCACACACTTGGTGAGCCAATAATCTTTACAAAGTTGGGAAGTTCTTGCTCACACTAAAACTCTTTTAGTTGAGACAAGAATCTTACTTACAACCACACTTTCATACAAGATTATCACTCCACTCAAAGTTGAATTACCCTCACAATTGCACACTAATACAACAAAGCACTATAGTCAATTTGCACTCAAATTACTCTTTTCTAAGGCTTGTATTCTATGTATTAGATTGTTTTTTCAAGTTATTGTGCACCTATTTATAACAGCAATAAATACCAACTTTCAAGAACAACTTCCTAACGGTTAAGTAATAAATGCACAAAAAATAGCCGTTGGGGTTTCGGACGTCCGAGAAGGATTGAATGCGTCCTAGGCAACGTCCGATCTTCTTTTAGTTTTGTTGAGAGGCTTCGTTCGGTCAAAATTTTAAGTGCTCTCTTTGACTATAGTGCTCCTGATCTGTTCCTGCAAAAGCTTGTTTTACAGAGTTAAGTGTTCATGTCATCATCAAAATAAGGTTTGGAAAATATCAATCTCCCCCTTTTTGATGATGACAAACCTCAATTTGATATGACTAATCAATTTGCAATATATCATAATTGGATATCAATTATCAACATATCAATCATATCAAAGCACAACATATCAATCATATCAAAGCACAATAATATAACCACTCCCCCTTTTGACATCAATCAAAAAGACTCCCCCTTAGATCATGCAAGTAGTTTGATAGAAAGGAAACAAGTTTAATACATCCAACTGAAAAGTTTAATGGTGCTAAAGTCAAGTAAATACATAACCAAGTAAGATGTCTTCCACAGAATTGCTGAAAACCAAAAGAAATACTGAAAGGTTCTAATAAGCAGAGAACTGCTGAAAACAAAGTACAAAATGGGAAAAAGAGCTAATGTGAGTCATTGCGCTTTTTGGAGCGCTTTTCAGTCTTTTGTCCTTTGGATGGAACATCTTCAGGGGTGGCTTCACTGTCATCCTCCTCCCCGGTACGACGTTGCATGATAAAGTCAAACGTGTCGTCAACATCTTCATCATCGTCGTCATTGTCATCGGCAGCTCCTTGAGCAGCTTCTGCAGTGTCTTCACGTGTATGTTCATCTTCAGGTTCATCACTATCGGAAGATGACTCAAGTGGATATTGGGACTGAAGATTAGCAAATTGAACTTGAGCCGAAGCAGACATGCCAAGACTGAGTGCCTCTTGGAGAATCATTTGACGAGTTTCAAGTCGTTTTAACTTTCGATTTGTGCGACGTTGAAATGAACTGACTTGAGTACTTAGAGAGGTGAGAAGTGCAACAGGTATGTGAATTGAACGCAGATCTGTCTCTTATTTTCATCTAGATGTGTCTAAGAGACATCTAGATGTGTATAAGAGACAGAATAGTAGTGACTCAACCATTACTTTGTGACTGTGCAATATCAAAGGCTGCCTTAGTTAGCCATTGATCGTTGAAAAAACAGAGGCCTTTGCGTTCAATGTAGGATTTGTTAAAATAGGGAGGATATTGTTTGTTTCCGCTGAAAGGAATGTTGAGGAAATCAAAAATTTTGGTGAGAAATTTTCCAAAAGGAATGTTTCTTCGGGTATCAGTGAGAAAGAGTTCCCATAGGGAACAAAAAAGATACCCAAAATCAAGAAGAATACCCTTGAAAACACAAAAAAATAAGTAAAGTTGCACTTTTCTGGGCCCAGTACGATGCCCGTCAGTTGGCAATAACAGATTTGTGACAAGGGTGTGCAGAATATTAAGTTCAGGAGCGAGCAATGTAGTCTTGGCTTCCGAGGCCTGTTTAAAATGAATGTTAAAAATTGCACTAACTTCATCAATATCAAACTGAGTATCATCAGCGGGCCATTTGTCTAACGAAAAGAAATAGGAAAAATCAGTGGGGTTTGAGACTTCACATTCAAAAACTTGTTAATGATGTTTGATGAAATCTCAAGATCAGTGTTGTTAACACGAGAAATGAGAGTGCGAACAGTAGGACCTTTCCGAAGATTGGCCGTGAACTGAAGCACCATGTCATGATAAACAGGTAAATCAAGATGCACAAGATGACCCCAATTTTGTTTTTCAAAACAAGATTTGATAATGGGAAGATTATATTCATCAAATAGACTATGAGAAGCAGGACGTTGAACGATTATAGATTTACTGAGAAGGGATGTATACCGTTCGGATGCCTTGGCATCGATAAATTTTGATAAAGTTGGAGTGGTAGAGACTTGGGGATTGGCTGAGGATTCTCCTCGTACTGGAGCCTTCCCTTTAGTTTTTCGACCCCGATTTGCTGTAGAGGAACCTCCGCGAAATTAATAAAATCTCTTATTTCGGGGGAGGGGATGAGTCCGAAATGGGGAATTTGGACGGTTTTAATCAAACAGGGGTACCTTTCGGAACTGCCGAACGTTTGGTGTGCGTCCGACAAAGCGTCCGAAAGCTGAAGAACGGACGGCCGAAGGAGGAGCCAGTGCGTCCGAAGTTCTTTCGGACGATGCTGCGCGTCCGGAAGATTTCCAGAGAGTTTAAGAAAAAAAAGAATATTGTTCGGACGAATATGAGCATCCGAGAGGTAACAGATGCTTTCGGAAGATCCAGAGCGTCCGAAAGAAAAGTTGTTCGGACGAAGGAGTGCGTCCGAATCTATGAACCTATGCCAAATTTATCTGTAAAATCCCCAAACATTTTCTGAGCGATTCAAAACGATCTAGAGCTAAAGGTTTTGTAAAAATATCAGCCAATTGATCTGAAGTAGGCACAAAATCAACACGAATTTCCTTTTTACAAACGAGGTCTCTAATGAAATGATGCTTAACATCAATGTGTTTGGTTCTTGAGTGCATAACAGGATTTTTTGTGAGATTAATTGCACTAGTGTTGTCACACAATATAGGAACACAATCAAAAATTACACCAAAATCTTTCAGAGTATGTTTCATCCAAAGAAGTTGAGCACAACAATTTCCGACAGCAATGTATTCGGCTTCAGCCGTAGAAAGAGAAATGGGATTTTGTTTTTTACTAAACCAAGACACAAGACAATTTCCCAGAAAATAACACATACCACTGGTACTTTTTCTATCAATTTTATACCCAGCAAAGTCAGCATCAGAATAGCTAATCAGATCAAATGTAGAGGATTTTGGATACACCACAGACCAAAATCCGTTGTTCCTTTTAGATATCTAAAAATTCTTTTCACAGCTATCAAATGTGATTCTTTAGGGCAAGATTGAAATCTAGCACATAAACAAACAGCAAACATGATATCTGGTCTACTGGCAGTTAAGTAAAGTAGACTTCCGATCATACCTCTATAGTGTTTTTCATCAACACTATTACCTTCTTCGTCTTTATCGAGTTTGGTTGAAGTACACATTGGCGTACCAACTTGTTTGCAATCTTCCATACCAAATCATTTGAGCAGCTCCTTTGTGTACTTGATTTGTGTAATAAATGTTCCTTCCTTAGTTTGATGAACTTGTAGTCCGAGGAAAAATTGCAACTTGCCCATCATACTCATCTCAAACTCTTCTTGCATTAATTGTGAAAAATCCTTGCACAAACTTTTATTAGTTGCTCCAAAAATAATATCATCAACATAAATTTGAACAATTAACAATCCTTTTAAATCCGTTTTTGTAAAAAGTGTTGTGGTGTCAACTATACCTCTTTTGAAACCATTTTCTATCAAGAAGCCACTTAATCTTTCATACCAAGCTCTTGGAGCTTGTTTCAAACCATATAAGGCTTTGGAAAGTTTGAAAACATAATTTGGAAGATTCTTATTTTCAAAGCCCGGAGGTTGTTCGACGAAAACTTCTTGGTCGATAAAACCATTTAAAAAAGCACTTTTGACATCCATTTGAAATAATTTTAAATTATTGAAACATGCAAATGTAAGAAACATGCGAATGGATTCTAATCTAGCCACGGGTGCAAAGGTTTCATCAAAGTCAATACCTTCTTCTTGAGCGTAACCTTTTGCAACAAGTCTAGCTTTGTTTCTTATGATCTCACCTTTGTCATTTAATTTGTTTCTAAAAACCCATTTAGTACCAATAACGGGATGAGAAGAAGGTCTTTCAACTAAGGTCCATACATTATTTTTCTCAAATTGACTAAGTTCATCTTGCATAGCATTAACCCAAGATTGAGATCATCACTCAAAGCAACATCTATATATTTAGGTTCAATGTGAGAGAGTAATGCACAATTACTATTCAAAGGTATATGAGAACGAGTAGTTACCCCATCGGATAGATCACCTATGATTAAATCTTAAGGATGACTAGAGACGAATCTCCAAGCTTTCGGAAGATCATTTTGGGCATCCTCATTCTTTTCATCATCAATTTGATGGTTGTTGACATTAACGCTTGATGTAATCTCTTGATGATCTCCATGAATAACGAGCTTTTCGAGCTCCTTTAAAATACCTACATCTTCATCTTCACATAAATTCTTTGAGATAACATCATTAGTTTCATCAAATGTAACATGCACAACTTCTTCAATCAAAAGCGTTCTTCTATTGTAAACTCGGTATGCTTTCTTGTCACTAGAATATCCTAGAAAAATTCCTTCATCCGATTTTTTGTCAAATTTTCCAAGGTTTTCTTTGATTTTTAAAATAAAGCATTTGCAACCAAAAACTTTGATTTAAATAGCTCACAACGGGTTTTCTACAAAATATGAGTTCATAAGGAGTTTTATTTAAAGAGGATCTTAATAAAACTCGATTCATAACATAACAAGCCGTGTTAACCGCTTCGGCCCAAAAGTATTGTGGTAAGTCACATTCACTAATCATAGTTCTAGCCGTTTCTTGAAGAGTCCTATTTTTCCTTTCAACAACACCATTTTGTTGAGGGACTCTAACAACCGAAAATTTATGAAAGATACCGTTGTGATCACAAAAGTCAGAAAAACCCCCAAATTTAAATTCGGCACCATTGTCACTCCTTAGACGAATAATTTTTGTATCCAATAAGTTTTGAATTTTGGAAAACAATTTTACAAATTTTTCAAATGCTTCATTTTTGTGAACAAGAAATAATACCCAAGTGAATCTAGAATAGTCATCTACGATAACAAATGCATATTTGCAACCACCTAAACTAGCATATTGAGTAGGTCCAAATAAGTCTAAATGCAACAATTCTAGAAGGTTTATGAGTAGACACAAAATTCTTTGGTTTAAAAGAAATTTTGACTTGTTTACCAAATTGGCATGCATCACAAATTTTATTTTTCAAAAATTTCAGTTTTGGCAAACCTCTTACCAAATCTTTCTTGGCAAGTTTTTCAAGCAAATACACATTAAAATGACAAAGTCTTCTATGCCAAAGCCATGGATCATCTATGGAAGCGGTAAGACATTTTACATTGCTATTGCTAATTTTATCAAGATGAATCACATACACATCATTGTGCCTAGTGCCCTTGAATAAGACAACATGATATTTATCAAGGATAAGACATTCATGCTTGGTAAAAAATACATATAAATTTTTGTCACAAAGTTGACTAACACTTAATAAATTATAGTTCAAATTATCAACAAGAAGCACATTCTTAATCAAGGTTTCACCATTTTTACCTACATCACCGATGCCGATTGATTTTGCTTTATTGTTACTCCAAAAGTGACTTTTCCACTGTTTTTGAGATGTGAGATTAGTGAAGAGAGAAGTATCACCCGTCATGTGCCTTTAACATCCACTATCTATGAACCACTTAGCATTGTTGGTGATGTTAAGTACCAACACAATAAATCAATTGATAACTTTTGGTACCCATGTTTTCTTGGGTCCATTTGAGTTAGTGAAATTGCTTTCAATCCATGCAACTTTCATTCCAAGTTTTTCGTTCTTCTTGACATAACATATATTCTTAACATGTCCATGTTGTTGGAAATATCTACAAATAATGCTTTTATTAACATACAAAGATGATTTTGGTTTTACAATACATAAGTCATCCCTTCTAAACATGACAAAATTTTTGTTAATAGCTATATTTCTATTTCTTTTCATATCAACAATATTTTCTTTCTTTCTAATTAAGAGAGCATTCAAATCATCCATTCTTTTCTTCAAGGAGGCTTGTTCTTCCTTGACCTTCATGCATTCTTTTCTTCAAATCACGATTTTCTTGTGATAGCCTATAGCAATCTTATGTTTTCATTCACAAGTTTAGAGTTAGCATTCAATAAAGCATTTGACTTTTTAACTAACTCCTTATTTCTAGCATATGATTCCTTTAAGCTATCATGCAATTTCAAAATGACAGCTTCAAGATCATCTTCATCATTTTCATTGTTGGAGTCATAGTTAGAATTTACCTCATCATCTCCAATGGCCATAAAGGCCATTTGTGCCGACTCCATTTCTTCTTCAATTTCTCCTTCGGAGTTGCAATCATCCCATGTGATTTGAAAGTTATTGAATCTCAGTTTTCTTCCTTCCTTCTTTTTCTTGGAAGGACACTCATTTGCAAAATGACCGAGTTGACCGCATTCAAAGCATTTTTTGTTTGCTTCTTCATTTCAAGCCTTGACTTCCCTTTGAAATTATTTGAGTTTGTAGCTTCGCCTCTTCTCATTCTTCGTTTGTTGATGTAATGTTTGAGAAATCCTTTGGTGATGAGTGCAAGATCTCCTTCATCAAGATCTTCATTCCTTCTAGATTGATGGAGCTATTTTCATCTTTCTCTTGAGAGGTCTTTAGAGCAATGCTCCTTCTTGGCCTTGCTTCTTCATCATCCACACCCTTGGCCTTTAACTTGAGTTCATAAGATGTAAGAGAATTGATTAGTGATTCAATAGGCATTAAATTTAAATTCTTGGCTTCCTCTATAGCAATGGTTTTGGCATCCCATTCTTTGGATAGAGCATTTAGGATTTTTCTATTTTTTTCACCCAAAGGGTACTCCTTACTCAAGGCTTCAAGATCCTTTATAATGTCATTGAACATGCAGTACATTTTGTCTATGTTCTCATGTGGTTCCATCTTGAAGGACTCATACTTGGCAACAAGTAGGGATTTCTTTTGCTCACGAACATCATTGTACTGCATGGTATCAATCTTATATTTATATAGGATTTCTTAAGAGAAATGCAACCTTTCACGCGAGTTGATTCATTTGCATCCAAGGCATTATACAACACATTCATGGCTTTTAGAGCAAGCATTCAATGTCAAGTTTGCCTTGTCTTGTGGAGTGAGCTCATTCCTTGTCTTTTCTCTTCTTCTATTTGTGTGATCATCAATGATAGATGCTTCAAATGGACCTTCATTGACAACATACCACAAATCAATGTCAATAGATTGCAGAAATATTTTCATTCTATCTCTCCAACTAATAAAATTTGCCCCATTAAACATGGGGGGCCTAGTAACGGATTGGCCCTCCAAAAACAGAGCATTGTTAGTTGCCATATTTCTTTACTCAATAGCAGTTTAAGCAATATAATGAGACCAAGCTCTGATACCAATTGTTGGTCCCAAAGCAACCTAAGAGGGGGGGTGAATTAGGTTTCTTAATAAAATTATACTTTCGGAAAATAGTGAGCTTTTTAATTAAATGCAGATATAACAAAATCAATAGAACAATAAAGGAAAGAGAGAATAAATTAAACAATCAATACTTCCAAGCTAGCAAGCTTGAAGTATCAAATCTCTTGAATGCCTCAGCACACTTGGTGAGCCAATAATCTTTACAAAGTTGGGAAGTTCTTGCTCACACTAAAACTCTTTTAGTTGAGACAAGAATCTTACTTACAACCACACTTTCATACAAGATTATCACTCCACTCAAAGTTGAATTACCCTCACAATTGCACACTAATACAACAAAGCACTATAGTCAATTTGCACTCAAATTACTCTTTTCTAAGGCTTGTATTCTATGTATTAGATTGTTTTTTCAAGTTATTAAAGCACCTATTTATAAGAGCAATAAATAGTGGTTTCAACTACTTCCTAACGGCTAAGTAATAAATGCACAAAAAATAGCCGTTGGGGTTTCAGACGTCCGAGAAGGATTGAATGCGTCCGAGGCAGCGTCCGATCTTCTTTTAGTTTTGTTGAGAGGCTTCGTTCGGACGTCCGTGCATGCGTCCAGTCCTTCGTCCGACAGAGGTTTCGGACGGTCCTGAGCGTCCGAAAGAAAGGCAATAGGATCCCATTCTTTCTGCCAGTTAGGGATCCGTTCGGACGATGCAATGCGTCCGAGGAGTTTTGTCCTAGTTCGGACGGTTCTGTGCTTCCGAAAGATCTGTTCCTGCAAAAGCTTGTTTTACAGAGTTAAGTGTTCATGTCATCATCAAAATAAGGTTTGGAAAACATCAAACTCTACCAAGAGTAGACGTCTATCCATTGAATTGATGAATTGTAGTGGATGTCTATGTTATTCAATAAGTCATATGTATGTATAAATACATTTTACGTTATTGACTTGTGTTTTAACTCAAATATTCATTTGTATTATACAAATAGGACATTACTGTATGAGGAATAATAGACTAAAATTCTTGTCTTCTATATCTCTCTTCTCTCGACTTTCTTTCTAACTTTATATATTTTGTCATAATTTTATAACAATTTTCTTATTTTTAAGTTGTTTGTCCCTAATAATTAATATGACCTCCCTATAGGATTATTTTAACTAATACCACCTCCGTATAGGGTTAAGCTGTTACATAGGAGATCCTATAATTCGGTTGGATGAGAAAACTAATCTCATGCATAAAAATTAATCAAAATTAAGATGAAATGAGATTAATTATCCCATCGTGTCTCATTCCATGGACCAAATGAACCCTAAAATGACTAGAAAATAAGTTTTGAGCAATGTCAATCCTTCATATACTTAGTACTTCAAAGCCATCTTAGTGGAATGTCAATGTTTTTATCGATTAGTATTTGAAAGATCATGTTTTATTAAAAAACTAGCAATGTATAACTTTATTTTTAATAAACATGAATATAGTGGGTCAAAAACCAAAATATTAGTCTCAGATAGCTTTATAGATACTCTTTTTTAGGATAAATCATGAAAATAGTCCTTTGAATATTTAGAATATTTTTTTATTAGATTGAATATAAAATTATGAGTTTTAATTCCGTGAAAAATAAAAACTTATATTTCTGATCCCTTATAACAATTTTGGTAGTATTTTGGCAACAAAAGACTACAAGAATTGTGCTGTGGGACCAAAAGGAATATACATTTAGATTTTCTATGTGACCAAAACTCATCATTTTACATTTAAGGAACTAAAAAAATATTTTTTGAGTATTTGAGGAACTATTTGCACAATTTTTCTTTCAACAAAACCAATACAATCAATGAAAAAATACAAAGTTATCTTAGCTTTGCAACTGCGAACCGCCACAACGATTGTCGCCGATTACCCCGACCATTTCTGGCCATAACTAGAGATTGTTTCTAGTAGCGGAAAAAGATGAAAATATTTGCATAAAAATTTGATTCCACACTTGAAATTTACCAAATACTTACATAAGTCCACAAATCAATCGTGAGTCCATGGCGTCTTCTTCTTTCTATTTCACTCAAATCATCACAAAACCCACATACGTTTATGGCTAAATAATTTCCAAAATGAGACAAACATAAATTTAAAATTAATTTATTAAAAGATGGCCCTAATTAACGAAGCTAAAATCATCTAGTCTGTAAACTCAACAAACTAGCTCATGTCTGCTCTTACGTAATTTGCACAAATTCAATTAAAAATTTTCTAATTATTTTTACAAAGGTGATAATGATTTCAACAGCAATGTGAGCTTCAGTTGTGTGAAGATGACAAGCTTCGATATTTTTTGTGTATGTATTTTGTGTAAAAGTTTGTGTGTGTTATGCTAGTAGTTTGTGTTTGTGTTTAGTCTGAATTTTTTTGTGTTTTGTCTACATCTTTGTGTGTGGTGTATTGATGATAGTTCGTCCATAGATGTAGGATCAATGAGCCACCACTGAGCCACCGAACTCAAGTAAGATCTAATGTTTTTAGTCAATTGTAATGCTTTTGTTGAAATTGGAAAGATCAGGGATATGATTTTTTTTAAATCGTACAAATAGTTCATCGAATATTCAAAAATAAATTTTTTGTCCCTTGAATCTACAATGATGAGTTTTAGTTCCTTAGAAATCTAAACGTATGTATTTTGGTCCTTAGCACAAATTCAATTGTCTTTTCTGCCAAAATACTACTACTAAGAATTGTGATAAGAGACCAAAAATATACGTTTAGATTTTTTAAAGAATTAAAACTC
This sequence comes from Cinchona pubescens, assembly GCA_025175665.1. Taxonomy (NCBI): domain Eukaryota; kingdom Viridiplantae; phylum Streptophyta; class Magnoliopsida; order Gentianales; family Rubiaceae; genus Cinchona; species Cinchona pubescens. The sequence goes on from JANKKI010000092.1 coordinate 1,158,835, forward strand.
ATCATTTTATATTTGAGGGATTAAACAATATTTTTAAATATTCAAAGGACTGTTTATTCGTTTTTTGTTTTTGTTTTTTAATTAAATGTGTATTTTACTGTTAACAACTTAATTATCATTCTCAAACTGTCGGCAAAATATGGCTCAGATTAATGTGTTCACCAATTTCTTTCCATCTGTTGTGTTACTCCTGATGGATTTACGAGACAAAAGTTGTTAGTAAAACACCAAGTGATAAAATAACCCCATACACATGACACTATGAAAAGTAAATAATTTTGAGTAGTAGTAGCATCTCGTGACTTACTAGGTTATAAATATTACTTATAAGTTTTATAAAAAAAAATATTTTATTTTAACAGATGAGTACCTAAAAATTATGAGTGATGTGAATTTAAAATTTAAGAATAAAAATAAATTTTAAAAAGAATTTCCAACGATTTTATGATCTTGCTTTTGTACACGAAGAAAATACAAATTCTTCGTGGATCAATGTCGACTGCTTAAGTCAACTTGCGCCATGTTTCATCCATTTTGATGGCCTTGGCAGGCCGCAAGTTTATGGAGGAAGTTGCTAAACTACTTATATATTTTGTACTGATCAGTTGGACGTGTAATTGCTGAGATAAGTAAGTCTTCGTGAATACGAATGTAATCTTGCTGTTTGAATGGGATTGGGGGAGATTCTTACATGGATGGAATCTATGGTATAGTGTCATGAATTCATTGATTAATGTGATCCCATATCACTTAAATAGATGATGTGTAGCAGCATGGACCAAGAAGTCCATGGCACTATGCCATGGACCCGGTCCATACAAGAATTTTCCTGATTAGGGTACATGGAGAAATTCTTAAATTGATTGAATTCATGATATATATTTTTTCACATCACATCACATTACTTAAGTAGATGATATAAAAAATATATATATAAATTAAGAGTTTCATAACATTATTATTATGGACCCCGTCTATATAAAACTTTCCCGGGGTATATGGCAATACTTTTTGGAATCTCTTGTGTTGTTCGATGCGTTTTTTTTTTTTTTTTTGGTAAATAAAATGTTAGATCGGGAGAACCCGTTGTGATTACCCCAACTAAGGGAAGTTAGCCACTATGGAATGTTTCTTTCGCCATAACTCGCTGGACCAAAATCCAACTTGATTACCGCAGCCCCACCAACACACTAATGGACCAAATCCCACCCCTCACTAGACCAGACATTATAGTCCGGCCACCACTAGCCCATAATACTCCAAATAATTGGCAAGGCCTACGTCCTCAGAAAAGTTCGACCCTGGACATTCAAGTGAGAGTGATGATACTTGACTATTGGACCACCGTGCTGGTGGTTGTTCGATGCGTTAATAGTTCGTTGACGAGTCTATAAAGGAAAATACTTAAAGAGACCCGATTTTTAGTCTCACCTGTAGACCCTGTGGTCAGGATTAATTTTAAAAAATCTTACTTATAGGTCAACTGATGTCATATATTCTCTAAAATTTAATTAACACCACAAAGTTTACAAGTGGGATCAAAAATCGAATCTACCTAAATATTTGTCGTCTATAAATATTATGGTGCGTGATGGTGTATGATAAGGGCGGTCGGAGGCATTCAAATAACAAGCCATCTAGTATTTAACCAAATACAGGATTTACTATGTCCTCCACCCTTAAAAAATGAGCTGCCGTAGATACAGGTAGATAAAATTCTTTTAGCTTTGATGCACATTTTGTTACACACATGAAAATTATATCAAAAAAAAAAAAAAGAACACGATTTGTTTAGAGAGAGAGGGAGAAAGAAAGTAGACAAGGAAGAAGAAGTCCACTTGCATTATTTTTATCCTTTTGCCAGACAATTTGAATATATAAAATAAACAAGCACATGTTTGCATCGAATGAGGATTTTGATTCCTTATATGTATATAATAAAACAACATCGTCTATCCCAAATTTTTTCAGACTTTAGCAAGTCAACACTTTCTTTGCAATAAAATCCCAGTTCCTTCCTTCCCTTTAGACTTCAGATCCATGATCTCTCATTGAAACTCTGAATCTTCAAAATATGTCTCCCTCAGAGACTCAAGAACTCAATCCAAAGCCTCTCAAGAACAGTGATAACGAGTCCAAACAACCCCTATCACTAGCAACCTCAGAAGATCAAGAAAATGCAATAGAAGAAGACCCCTCCAACAAAAAATGGCAAAAAATGATGAATCTTTCCTCGTTCACTTCATTTATCGTTGAACCATTTGAATGGCTTCAAATGCTATCTGCAAGATTGGAGTCAACCTTTATTCTTGGCGTTGTTCTTGTCTATGGTCTAAGCCAAGGCTTTTCTGGATCGTTTTTCAAAGTAGTCTCAGATTACTATTGGAAAGATGTCCAAAGGGTACAACCCTCAGCAGTACAACTATTCATAGGCTTATATTCGATTCCGTGGGTGATGAAGCCCATTTGGGGATTACTCACCGATAAGTGTAGTTTTCCCAGTGAAAGGTTATAAAAGAAGACCATATTTTGTACTTGCTGGCGTTATAGGGACTATTTCAGCATTATTTTTGGCTTTGAGTGGTAAATTAGCAATTGCATTGGCTTTAGGATTTTTGATTGGAATAACAACCGGGGTAGCCATTGCAGATGTGACCATTGATGCCTGTATTGCAAGAAAGAGCATAGAAATCAGGTCACTGGCTCCTGACATGCAAAGCCTTTGTGGGTTTTGTTCCTCCGTAGGTGCACTTATTGGGTACTCATCTAGTGGCTTCTTTGTTCACCATCTTGGCGCTCAGGCTAGTCCTCCAATTTTCCTTTATCTTTTTTTCAAAACCAAAATTTCAGTTTTTGTTTTATTTTAAGAAATTTGTTGTTAAAAGAATTTGTGGCTTAATTTCTTTCATCATAGTGCAGATACTCGTTGATTTACTGGAATTTGTTAACATGTTGCAGGGGTCACTTGGCCTTTTGGCAGTACCACCAGCTGCAAATTGATTGCACTTGGTTTTGTGATCTCTGAGTCGAAAACTGTTGATGATATCCAATGTGAGAAGAAAAAGGTGAGGAAAAAAAAGCTTACTCCTATTTGATATTTTATAGGATTAATTCCATTTTGTACACTATAACTAATACTTAATTCCAATTTTGTATTCCTAATTTTATCTTTGGACACTTTGCATCTCAACTCTCAAATCCGTTCTCCTTTAGTTTAATTTTTATTGCGATCATCAAAATTAATGGAATTTTTTCATGTTTATCCGAAACATTGTAGTAAATTGTTATACACCCTGCTGACTTTGTTATACGTGCATAAAGATAATTTGATAGCAATGTTAAAATTAGATTGAAACAAGACAATTTTGAGAGTTATGGCGCAAAGTATCCAAAACTAAAACAATGGATGCAAAATGAGAATTGTATATAGTTGATTGAGCGGTACAAAATAAAATTAATGTGATTTTATATTCTTTGTTCACTTGCCCAACGTCATACCTTCATTCTTAGTAAACTTCATTTTGTGTACCTTTAATAGTTAATATATTGTTCTTGCTGCGTATTAGAAACTACAATAATCTAGGCACTCATCTCTCTTAATCAAGCTCTAGTATACGTATATAGTATAAGCTAGCACTCATCTCTCTTAATCAAGCTCTAATATACGTTTAAAACGCAGTAAAATTTCTCTCCCTGATATCTATGGTAAGGTTAAAATAGGAGCCACGTGATTAAGATTTAAGAAATGTAGAAGTTATACGGCACGGTACATGTGTTTTTTCTTGCAAATTCCGTGTCAGCTTGAGGCTACTACCATCTTAATCAAGATTTCAAACGGAATAAACTCTTTTTTTTTTCTTTTTTCGAAAGTCAAACTGAATAGAATTAGTTAGAGGTTTTTTTTTTTTTTTTTTCTTTTGTTGAACGGTTTCTTTCGGTTTATTAAAATAATCAATCTGTTGCGTATGCAATTATTTCATGATAAACTTCTTAAACCCCGGTTCGACGCAGGTGTACTCTGGGGAAGGCTAACTGGCCTGATTATAGTCATCCACCTGGGGAAGGCTGTATGTTAAGTTGTTAACAGACAACGGACGAGCTGTCCGAAAATGCTAAAATTTTCACTTAAAAAACGAAAAGGCTGAAATAAGAGAGATGATTTTATTATTAGGATTGAAGATCATAATCTTCCCAACTGGCACCAAAGGCTAATTAAGAAAATAAAAACTACATTCATTAAAGATTGGGGCGTACATAGAAAGCTATTTCCTTGGGCCGTCGAACACGAATAAAATAATCTGTTTGACCGGTACGACTCCTTTGATATTTAAGAATAATCTGTTTCACTGATATCTTTTTTTAGAAAAAAAATTAATTTCTGGAAATTTACGTTTGGTAAAATTAAAGAATGACTGGCTTGTTCTTTAATCTGGGTTTTGGCATATATATGAGATATATAATCATTGTTTCATATTCAAACATAACTTTAAGACTCCGTAAACCCCAAGTCTTCTAAAAGCAGATTCGGAAAAAAAGAAAATTAATTTTGGTTTATCAAAAAATGCCGGCTTTTTTGAATAAAATAATTTGCTTTATCCCACATAAATGCAAATTGTCAGTAGACCCGTTAGAGGTTCATGTAACGTGCGGACAACGATGCAACTCGGTAAGAACTTGAATTCAGTAGAATTCAGAACAATTGTTTGGAAAAGGATTTGAGATTCGTTTATTTATTGGGGTGATTTGTAAAATTAAATATATGAATTTTAAATTTATTTAAATTAAAAAGTTATTTAAAATTATTTATTTCACATTTTTCAATTTTAATGAATTTAAAATATCCATTTTGATCTTACAAAACACTCCAATAAATCAATAAATTTTAAATCATTCCCAAAATTCATCAATCAAAACACAACCTTCACTAATTGACGATAACTTCAACATGATTGTTAACACACTTCATAATTCATTATTATTTTAATGGCAAGTTTTTTTTTTCTTTGCAAAGCAATTAATTAAACTAAGACATAAATTACTTCACTTTGTATCCAATTTATATTCGATTCTTATTTTGCACTCTATATTTTAATTTTGAATATATTCTCCACCAAACAGTCATATTCATTATATTTTATTTTAATTTTTAACATCGTTATTAGAATTTACGATACTAAGTATGTATAAATCACTTACTTAATCAGAGATATATCACACCAATGGAGGTAGTTAATACTAATTCCACTTTATCTGCACAGCACTTGTGGATTTAGTGTGAAAGTATGGATTAGTCTCCCCCATAATTAGGTTGCAACTACATTTAAAATCTACTGCAGCGTATTTACGTAATTAACCTTTGTGTTTTGCTGCAAATGCAGGCAATTGAGAACTTGGGAACAGCAGTGAAAGGCATGTACAAGACTATTAAATGCCCAGATGTATGGAAGCCATCTCTATACATGTACCTATCTTTAGCTTTGAGCATAAGTACTCATGAAGGGCAATTCTACTGGTATACAGATCCCAAAGCTGGTCATACAGCATTTTCTCAGGTTTCAGACATCATCTCTAAACATTTTTTTGCTAGGATGACCTCTAAGTATTTTTTGATGAACAGATTGTTTATTCTTCATTTTGATCAAGACCAATATTAGCAATTTAGGAATGCAAAAGAATAGGTTGCGGGGCGCTATTAGACTTTTTATAAGAATCAAGGGGCAATTATTAGCGAAATATTTTGTAGTGGAGGTTACAATCTAAATTAATATATAAATAAATAAATATTTGAAATCAATATTATAACTTATTTAAAAATTAAAAGAATAAAAGATAACTACCTATTAGTAATATTAATGATAGTATAAATTTCAAAAACTAAAATTAAATGCTTGTCACAAAGAACAAATTAACAAATAAGTACTAAACATATATAAATTAAAAATTAATACCAATAAAAAATCTAAAACTTGAACCTTATTTGGTTTTGATGATTAGTAGGTGCTTGTCTGATGCTTCATTAATAAGAAATCTCCAATTTCTCTATTATTACTTGTTGTTTATGTCATTGTTTGCTTGATGCTTGGATCTAACAGATTTATATAACTTCTTGTTCTTTTTTTTTAGAACTTTTAGTTATGTTTCCTAAGGAAAAAAAGGAGAAGAAAATAAAGTGAAGAATATGCAAGACGAAGGATCAATGCACTAGTGATCAATATAGTGTATTGTCAAAAATCATTCTTCATTGGTTGATAATATCAAATCAATGATAAGTTTAACAGACAGAAATATTTTGCAAAGTACTAGTAGGGAGCATACAAGGAAAATATTTTGCAAAGAAATACTACTAATATGTTGTTTTTCTGGAGAATTTTTTTGGTTACTGAGGGCTTGTGCCCCCACTACCAGCCATGTAGGTCTGCCCCTAGTTATAAGCCATCCCTAAATTGGCTTAAAGTGGTAAAGAAAAAGTTTAGGTACTAAACTATCAAAAATAAAAATTTAAGGTGTAAACAATCCAAATTATAGTATTTTGAGGGTGTAAAGTGTTACTAACAGCTCAAATTTATAATTGCCCAGATGGCAAAGCCACGTTGGATTTGAAAAATAATTAGATAGATTTAATCTTGTTACGAACCAATTCCAATTAAATAATAAGTTGGTAGAAAATAAGTGAACAGAGAAAAAATGAGAGAGAACGGAAGAAGTAAAAAAATACAGCTTGGAGAGAGAGTTTAGAGAAGATAGAGATATATTTTATTAATTGTCCATTGTACAATCATGATTATTACAATCAGTGGCTGAATCGTATTTATAGTTCATTCATTAGTTGATTTACCTACAAACAGTATGATTACAACAGTTACAAATAACTTTTGCCTTTCAACTCAGAAAAGCTTTGTTGTAAGACTCCAACCTTCAGCCTGCAGCTGGCTCTACAATCTTCTTCATCTCTTTCTGTGCTTACATCAAGTTTTGTTTCAAGAGCTCATTTGACTTTTGTCTGCTCTCTACCCAATGTCCTACACCGACCACAACTGTCTTTATAGAACTCAAAGCATTCAACTGAGAAGGAACATAACCCTATAAAGCTTGGAAATGAGTCATCTTGATTGCTGGTGCAGAAATCGGTGTTATACCACCATTCTACATCTGTCACAAATTGGTTCCACTTCCCAGGTTGTCTGAAACACATGCATATAAGATAGGTTTCCAAGCACCTATTCAATTATTCTGTTTGTCTATCTATTTGTGGATGGTAGGCAGTGGCATGTGCAAATGAACTCCAAAATTCCCCGTTAATTCTTGCCAAAAATAGGTTGATAAACGCCTTGTCCGTATCAGTGACAATGTTGGCTGGGAGACCATGCGGTTTAAAAATATTGTCAAAGAAAAGTGTAGCAACTGAGTTAGTTGAATACTTGGTTGTCAAGGCAATAAAATGCCCATATTTTGTGAACACTCAATCACCACCAATATGGCATCACTTTCCACAGATTTAGGTAACCCCTCGATGGAGTCCATCGATATGTGCTTCCAAGCCTAGTCCGGAATTGGTAAAGGTATCCTTCTACCTGTTGCAAGAGACTCGGACATACAATTTTTAGCTTTTTTCATTTTACGAACATCACAATCCTGCACTACTCTTTCCACCTCTTTATTCATACCATGCCAAAAGAAGTAGTTCTTTAGTCTTTGATAGGTCTCGAAGTTTTTAGAATGCCCTCCAATCTAAGATTCATGCATGCATAGGATCAATTTATTCCTATGTTCCCCTTGTGACCCTATGTTAATTCCGCCATTGTACCTCATAATCCCTTTGAGGTATGTATAGTCAGTTATACAGTTATTCTGGATTGCCAAAGAACTGATCAATTCCCCATCCAAAGCATCCTCAATATAGCTGTCAGGAACCTCAGATAGCCTGGATGGCTTCAACCCTCCCCCTTCCCCCCCCAAACAACATTCATTGACCCCTTCCCCCATTCTGCATCACTCCTCTCCTATTCCCCTTCTGTTCCCCTTCTTGACAAAGCATCAAATACAACATTTTCTTTGCCTTTCTTATATTGGATTTTATAATAATACCAATCCAAGGAGCTTAGTGAGCCACTTTTGTTGAAGAGGAGTAGCAATCTTCTGTTAAATGAGATACTGAAGGCTCTGGTGGTTAGGTTTATTTATGAAGTGGGAGCCAAGCAAAAAATGCCTCCATTTTGAAACAGCTGTAACAAGGGATAACACCTTCTCATATATAGATAACCCCTGATTCCTTAGTCCCAGTGCTTGGCTCAAGTAAGCAATTGGCCTACCTTCTTGCATCAAAACTGCCCCTGTTGCCTTGTGACTAACATTAGTCTCCAATACAAATGGCTGGGCAAGATTTGGGTAAAGCTAGCATAGGAGTAGTGCTGAGAACTTTGAGCTGCTCAAAAGCATCGTCAGCTTCTGAATTCCAAGAAAAAACCTTCCTTCTTATGCAACATGGTTAGGGGTCTAGCAATCAATCTATACACCTTGACAAATCTTCTTTAGTATCCAGTAAGGCCTAGGAATCCCCTAGAAGCCTTAACTGAAATAGAGGTAGACCATTATATTAGTATGCTTTGATAACAATTTGTTATGAACCAATTCTAATTAAGTAACAAGTTGGTAGGAAATCAGTGATAGGGAAAGAACGAGAAAGAACAGAAGAAGAAGAAATGATAGTTTGGAGAAAGAGTTTAGAGAAGATAGGGAGGGAATTTTTTTGAGCAAGTGTCAATTGTATGACGATTACAATCATTGGCTGAATCGTATTTATACATCCATCAATTAATTTAGCAACAAAAGTGTGATTACAACAGTTACAACTAACTTCCCTAACTAACTTGGCCATGTCAGCATTAACCACCTTCCATCTTGGAACAACAAGACTTCAATCGTCAGCTTGCAACTAGCTCTCCAATCTCCTTGATCACTTCAATTTCTTGTGGCTCGTGACATTGAAAATTCTTGTATGGACCAAGGTGTACGCCTCACCATACATCTTGCGATCCATATTTATTCACATCCGCTAACTTGTGGATAAAATATTTTAATTTTTAATTTTTTAAAAGAAGTTGGAGGATGTGGATAAATATGAATCAAAAGGTGTATAGTGAGATTGTACACTTTGATCCATACAAAAATTTTCCATGTCTACATGGTAAGTGATAGTGTCTGATGGACCTGATGGTTAGTGATGACCGAAGTGGGCCAGGCCAGTTTGAAATGGAAAATATTAGACCAGCCAGGCCCCCTAACCTAGGCCCACTATGACGCGTATAAGTCCGAGTCCAGGCAGCCCACATTCTGGCCCTTTTTAGGCTCATTTTTCAATTAACTGAAATATTTGAAAACAATTTACTAATGTTTTTCGTTACCTATTATTTCAAGGTAATTACATGCTATGACTTATTATTCCTAGTAAAGTTCCAAGTCATTACTTATTATTCGAAGTTTTTATTACTTGGTACTTTATTTATCATTATTTATTAGTATAAGTTATTATTTATTATTTTAAATTATTACTTATTAGACCAAGTTATTACTAATTTTATTCGAAGTTAGTACTTATTAGTATAGAGATATTACTTATTTTATTTCAAATTATTATTTACTAGTCCAATTTATTACTTAGGATTTCAAATTATTACTTCTTAAGATAAATTACTGCTATCAATCCAAGTTATTCGTCATTATGTATTAGTACAAGTTATTGCTTATTACTTCAATTGATTAGTTACTAGACCTAGTTATTACTTATTTTAATCTTAGTTAGTCCTTCATTAGTCGAATTTATTACTTAATTATTCCAAATTTTTCTTATTATTCTAAGTTATTATTTATTATCAAAAATTACTACTTATTATTCCATGTTATTACTTATTAGTCCAAATTATTACTTAATATTCTAAATTACTACTTATTATTCTAAATTACTACTTATTATAACAAGTTACTACTTATGTACTCCAAGATATTAATTATTATTCGAACTTAAAATTTTTCAGTCCAAATTACTACTTATTACTCTAAGATCAAATTATAAGTGTTATGTACTTATGGATAGATAGATATATTAAGGTGTAATTAAAAGTGCTACATTAATAATTACATATATAATTTTTTTGTATACAAATCTACATTTATAGATATGCTTGAATTATATATATATAAGTATATATATATATATATATATATATATATATATATATATAATCTCAAAAAAGTAAAGGAATGGCCCATATGGGCCTATGTGGGCCGGTCACAGGCTGCAATTTTTTACTAGCTCAAATACACAGTCGGTCACAAGCCGAAAAATTTAGCCCAACTCATCCCGCAGGTATTGTTATGGATATAACCTGACTCCTTATAGTAAAACATAAGCCTAGCTCAATGAAATCCGACTTTGGTGCTGGCCTGGATCATTTGCCTCCCAAACAACATGTTGTATTTAGCTTGAAATATTTGAATTATCTGTTAAAAAAAAAAAAGGTATTTAGTTGCTTGCTATTCCGGTCATAAATATGTGGGTCTATGTGTTGTGTGTGTTTCTGTTTTATATTTGAAATAGGTACAACACCTACTTTCGAGCAGTAAAGAATGATACAGAGAATTATCTACTTATTGGGAAAATAAAAAGGGAGAAGGAAATTTTTGAAAATCTAGGGAAGGGTTAATTGTAAGACAAAGCCTGAACTTTGTGGAATTCTCTAGGATATTGAACAAAATTTTCAAAGTTGAGAAGTGGTAAAGGTGATTCACCACCCTAATCAAGATTTAGGTAAATTGGCCTTGTAAACCACAGGACTCAAATAAGTAAGACCACAAGAGGATTCACTTATTTGTCTTTTTTGTTGTACGAGATGTCATGGGAAAATTCTTGTATGATTTTCTTATATGAAAAAATTTGGTATAGATCAAGGTGTATGGACCTACCATATACCTTGTAGTTCATATTTGTCCACATCCTTCATTATGAATAAAGTATTTTAATTTTTTAATTCTAAAAGAAATTGGAGAATGTGAACAAATATGGATCACAAAGTATATAGTGGGATCATACACTTTGGTTCATACAAAAAAAATTTTGTAGACTACGCATGAGAAAATTCTTGTGTTGACTAAGGTATACGGCCCCACCGTACACCTTGTAGTCTATATTTATCCACATCCTCCAACTTCTTTTTAAAAAATTAAAAATTATAATATTTTATCCACAAGTTGGAGAATGTGGATAAATATGGATCACAAGGTGTATGGTGGGTCCATACACCTTGGTCCATACAATAATTTTCTACATAGATGTAGTCTATACTATATTAAAAGAGCCAATATGATTTAATGATTTAGATTTTTTTTTCGAAGTTACCCTCAGTATAAAATTTAATTCATTTGTTATGTCCCCTAACTTGATGCCAATTTTATAATTATTTAGTTTATTTATGTAAATACTCATCAAAGAATAAAAGAGAAAATAAAACCTACTTTTATGGTTTCATATTAAGAAATAAAATTAATTGAAGTAAATTTCCTTATTAAATAGAATATTAGGAATGAATTTTAGAAATTAAAGAAGAGTATGACATAATTTTATTGGGATGGTATCTATATACATTTTAGCAATCAAGTAATAATAAAAAAATAAAATTTACTTGAAAAAATAAATTTACATATTTCATTTATACTTCTAGATCCTTAACGAGAAAAAATCCTAAAAGGTACATAAGATATAAAACTAAATTTTTTATACTTATATGTAGAATTAAGTTTAATTGAAGCAAATTTCCTCATAGAATAGAATTTTAGGATAGATTTAGAAATAAAATATGAATATTAAATAAAGTTAATAAAAATTAGGTAAATAATACTATATTAAATGAAGAAATTTGATTTATTTTTTGATTTTCTTTTCCAAGTTACCCTTACTATAAAATTTAATGATTTTATTATGATCTCAACTTGAATGTCTTTTTTATAATTTTTTAGGTTATTTATGTAAATACTCCTCAAAGAGTAAAAGAAGAAATAAAAATTACTTTTAAGACTTCATATTAGGAAATAAATTTAATAGAAATAAATTTCCTTATGTAATAGAATATACAAATGAGTTTTAGAAACTTAAAGAAGAGTAGGAAATGTTTTTTTTTTTTTTGAGATAAATTTTAGAAATCAAGTAATAATAAAAATATAAAATTTACTTGAAAAATAAATTTACATGTTTCACATATACTTTTGGATCCTTAAAGAGAAAAAAAATCCTATGAAAGTGCACATAAAATAAAAACAAACTTTTTGAAATTTCATTTAGAATTAAATTTGATTTAACTAAATTTTGTCATAGAGTAGAATTCTGGGATATATTTAAAAATTAAAGAAGAATACTAAATAAAGTTATCACCAAAAAAAAAAAAAAAAAGTTAGCAGAAAATTTCTCATTAAATAGAATTATACATATGATTATTATCAACATATATTGGTTGCGACTATATTAATAGACTAAACAATATGTATAAGCAATTAAAGAACTAACAATTTATTAACAACTATTAAAAGAAACTAATAATTTTTTATGACAAAGTGAACTTAAGTGGTGAGAGATTTCCCCTAGGATTGACTAAAAACAAGGTTATTTTAAATTTAAAGAGTTAAATACCATTTTTGTCACGCCCCAAAAACGGGACCGTAACACGCCGCGCTAATGGCCTGTCGGTTTATACGCAAGGCACAAACGAACAGAGCAACAAACTTAACCGCAATGTAATAGAACCATCAAACCATTTCTTAACTATAAAACCGAATATTTCATTTTACACAAAAACTACGAATTACAAAATTCCTTCTTAGTACAAAAGATGCTACAACAAAAACAAAGTTCATCAATACAAAACCTATCTAATACACTACCCTCTGGGAGGCAAATGATCCAGGCCAGCACCAAAGTCTTATACACATCTAGATGTGTATAAGAGACAGGTGTAATTAGTGCATTGTGGTGTGTGAGTGTTGTTTGATGGCTAATTCGTAAGTTAAAAATTATAAATCACGAGGGGTGAGCATAACTAGCTCAGTGGATATCATAAAAGCTCTTCAAATGGGGCCAAGCATTTGCGATAAAAAGGAAAACATAAAGATAATAACATTTGTGAAAACCATAGTCATGAAGCAGTTTCTAAAATGTCTCATGCCATTTAAAAGTCAATAATCCATAATCATAAGTAGTTTCTAAAATGTATCATGCCATTTAAACGTCAGGCATGTCCAAAACATAGTCAAAAAGATCCAATCATTTCAAAACATAGTATGCTAAAGCATAGCGAACAAATCCAAGTACAGTTTCAATCCGGAATATAATAAAATAGCATGAGTATCTTTTAGGCTTAAAGGTATGACCTACAGTACTAGTCAGATCTAGTAATCTACCACACCTACTAGCCTGACCTGGAGGTCAAGTTATCCCATCACAAGTGTATAATCAAATAGTTCATAACCTAGGTATATAATTTTGAAGAGTTTGCAAACATATCATTTGATTAACATAAAATAGCTTGGTCCCGATTTCATATGTAATAGTTCCAAAACTTGGTAAAAGTGCAGTTCCAAACATCATACACATTCTAAAATCCATCCAAACATATTTCGAAAGTCGTTAAACAAAATACAAGTGGAAGAGGGTCTATGTTACCCACCTATCAAAGCAAAAACTGCCCAAATGATCATAGAACGCGATCGGCGGCGGTAGGTGGCGTGGTACCTAAAACAGATATAAGAGAACTCTTAGAAGAGATGTAGAAGTTAAAGAATGACTAGGGAAGCGAAACGATAGAAAACGACACCAACAGCTCTTTGGTCAAAAATGACCTTTTCACAATTTCTGACCAACTTCGACAAGCTAAAACCCCAGTCAAAATACTTAGTTAACCCCTCAAATTCGTATTACAGCTAGATTAGGAGATAATAAGCTCAGTTTTCCGAAAAACCGAAAACTTCGCCTCTCCTAGGCTATAATTAGGCTATCCTCCCGCCACTAAAATCCAATTCCAAGGTATTCAAGGGACCTTGGTTACAACCCAACTCAAAACAACATATTCAACCAACCAACAAAATCCATTTCCAAGGTATTCAAGGGACCTTGGTTACAACCCAACTCAAAACAACATATTCAACCAACCAACAAAATCCGGTGAATCTTTCGATTTATGGATTTTGTTGGTTGGCTGCTGACTGCTGTCTCTTATACACATCTATATGTGTATAACCACTACAATTAACTCTATTACAACATTAGAGCAACAACCTATGGTTGGAATTCCTCTTACTACCAAACTGAAATTTTTACCGATTAGCCACACGCATGATTCAAACATGCTTCCTATCCAACCCACTACCAAGGAAACACTTAAAACCATCAAAAGATCATTAAAGATCCTTCAAACATAACCAATTATCCAAATTATCCTAGTTGCGCCAAACTTCCGCTTACTTACAAAATGAAGGGAAATCAATTCCACTTGGAGGACAATTTCAAGTCTCAATTCCTATCCAAACTAACCTTAAAACACTCCAAAAACATCATTATGTGCATAGACATAAGCATTCATAACATAACACTCTAGGCCACATATGGAAGACAAAACCCTAACTCATAATCTTAAAATTTGTAATCTAACCGTGGAAAGTTGTTAAAAATCAACCCCAATCACTTCCCAACCTCCAAAACACTAAAAACAACCCATAACATACATAAATCATAACTTACAAGGCTGCAAAGAGGGTTTATTTTCAGCCATAAGAATCCTACAAAACTTGAAATTAAAGCTTGGATCATAAAGCCCATAAGCCATAAATGCTAAAATACATAAAATCTTACCTTCCAAGTGATTTCTACTTGAAATCCAAGAAAATTTTTGGGGAAAATGGAGGAAGAGAGTTCGGCCAGCAGCTGGAGAAAATGAGGAAGAAAAACAACAAGAAGAAGACTAAAAAGAAATTCCAAGGTTGACCCAAATAGTTCCCATTGACTTTTCGATTTAAAATTAGTGCATTGAAAAACGAATAAGTTGAAGTACTTTATGACTAAAAATAATATGAAAAACATTTTAAACCAATTAAAATCAAAGAACAATGCTATTAAAATACTGGGTTTCACAATTTTGGTCATTCAAAATAAGCAAAAATCTCAATATGAGCTTTTAAATTGAAAAGGTCTCGATTTGACCTTTCAAAATGATTTATAAAATTTAATTACTTTACTATGTCCCCTAACTTGAATGCCTTTTTCTAATTATTTAGGCTACTTATGTAAATACTCATCAAAGGGTAAAAAAGAAAAGAAAACCTACTTTAAGGTATCATATTAAGAAATAAATTTGATTGAAGTAAATTTCCTTATGTATTAGAATAATAGGAATGAATTTTAGAAATTAAAGAAAAGTAGGAAATAATTTTATTGGGATGGGATTTAGAAATCAAGTAATAACAAAAATAAAATCCACTTGAAAATTAAATTTACGTATATACTTTTGGATCCTTAACGAGAAAAAAAATCCTAAAACGTATATAGGAAATAAAATTAAATTTTTTACACTTATATGTAGAATTAAGTTTAATTGAAGTAAATTCCTCATAAAGTAAATTTTTTTGATAGATTTTGAAATAAAAGATGAATATTACATAAAGTAATTAAAAAACTAATTAAATATATAATATAATGAATGAAGAAGTTTGATTTAGTTTTTGATTTTCTTTCCCAAGTTACCTTCACTATAAGATTTAATGATTTTGTTATGTTTCCAACTTGAATGTTTTTTTTTATAATTTTTTGGCTATTTATGTAAATATTCCTCAAAGAGTAAAAGAAGAAATAAAACTTACATTTATTAGACTTCATATTAGAAAATTAATTTGATTGAAATAAATTTTCTTATGTGATAGAATATTTGGAACGAGTTTCAGAAATTAAAGAAGAGTAGGAAATATTTTTTGGAATGAATTTTAGAAATCAAGCAATAATAAAATATAAAATTTACTTGGACAATAAATTTACATGTTTCGCATATACTTTGGATGCTTAAAGAGAGAAAATCCTGTGAAAGAATACATGAAATAAAAACAAATTTTTTGAAAGATTCATTGAAAATTAAATTTGATTGAACTAAATTTTGTTATAGAGTAGAATTGTAGGATAGATTTAGAAATTAAAAATGAATACTAAATAAAGTTATCAAAAAAAAAACTTACTGGAATAAAATTTCTCATCAAATAGAATTATGCATATGATTACTATCAATATATATAAGTTGTGGATACAGTAATAGACTAAACAACATTTATAAGCAACTAAAGAAACAAATAGTTTATCAATAACTATTAAAAGAAACTAATAATGTGCTTTTTTTACAACGAAGTGTAATTTAGGTAGTAAGACACTTCTCCTTTGACCTAAAACAAGGTTATTTTAATTTCAACAAATTAAATACCATTTTGGCCAGTCAAACTAAGCAAAAATCTCAATATAACTTTTTAAATTGAAAAGGTATCGATTTGACCCTCTAAATTAAAAAATTTTAATATAGTCCTCTAAATTCAAAGAATATTAATTTGGTCCTCAAAACTAAAACAAATGTCCCAATGCAGCCACCGAAATTGAATGATTATGAACTCCATCCTCCATACTGAAAATCTACTCTAATTTGCCCTTCAAACTCTATTCTGATACAAAAAAATACCATTAACATTTTAAAAGCACACAATTTTAAAATATACTTTCAATCTTATTGATTACTTTACTGTTAGAATAAGATTTTTGTACATAATAGAGAGTTTCATCTGTATCCATTTTTTAAGGTTGAATTTAGAAATTATACAAGTATGCAAATAAAACTTTTTTAGGATAAGGTCAATTTAGTTAAATAATAGTAGGAATTATCTTTAAAGAAAAAAAAGTAGGACTTATCACATATAAAATTTTTGGACTCTTTTGAAAGAATAATTATGAAATGTTTTTCTATTTTTGATATAAAAAAGGAAAAGAAAGAGCATAAAATTGCTTAAAAGCCTCAAGACCATCTAAATTTAAATGAACAGACATTATCCTTAATTGATATTGTCAACATCTTCACATTCCTTTCGCCAATGACATTTATTTTGTCTCTAATATAGTTGTCCGGACTTCATAATGACGAAAGAGATTCATTGTCCAAAATATAAAAAGAATTTGGCTTCTGTGTTGTGTACTAAAAAACAAATATAATGTAGAAAGTATCTTTTCAATTATTGTTAAACTAATCAAATGAATAAGAAAGTGGTGACCAATGTGATCCACACCTATTTTATTTTTCTTAAAAAAATATAATCTTTATCTTGCAATCTTACATTACTTTTGGTTCGCTTTTCATGCATTTAATGAATTTTCAATTAGCACATATTTAATCTACGTTACGCTTTTCCTATAATAAAAAATTAATTCTTAAATTATACTCCATCTATCCTAATATAATTGTCACCTTACATATTTGCACAAATTTTTAGCTAATTATAGATTCTATCAAATGTCCACAAATGCCTTTATTAATTTTAATTGACTCCATATCACTAAGAAATAAATATTTGAAATGAGAGCGTTTTTATTGGGAAGAGAGAGGCGAGAGAACATAGGAGAGTGGGATGATGAATTAATTATTGGACCCATTGTTTATCAGAGTTTGGAATATTTTGAATGTTTGGGAAGGGTAAATTTGAAATTTAAGTAATGCAAATCATCCATTTTAGGTAATGTGGCATTTTTATTAGGACATCCTATTATGGGAAGTGTAATAATATAAACAAGATGGAGGAAGTATTAAATAAAATTCTTAATAAATAATTATTATCCTCCTACAAAATTATTATTAGTCTTTGAACCGATAAATATCTAAATTTGTTAAATATTAGTAACAGAATAAATTAATTATTTACTAAAAAATAGGGATATCAAATCAGTTACTAATTAGATTTTAACTAAAGTGTACTTTGTCTAATTAAACTTAAATATTAAGTGTTTATTGCTACTTTTGAATTATTACTACATAAGTTGATAGCCACTGTAACTAGCTATATGTTGTTGATCTTATTCTATCAAATAAACATTTATAATATTGAATATTTACCTTTTAATTTACTATTATACATATTGATAGTTTTAGCATAATGAATTAATCACTAAATATCACGCCGCAAATTGCTAAATAGTGGTAGACTATTTTTTACTTTTTTCGTGTTTTCATGATATAATTTCTATAATTGTTCAAACTATGTATTTAAGAGAGGTTTTGTTTCCTAAATTACAAATTGCTATTTAGTATTTGCATGCGAATGGTTCCTTCGTCTAATTGGTTCTAAGAGAGGTATACGGATTCAAAAATAATCAAAAGAAAATACTTTACAAACTAAAGTCACATTTCAAAACCACTTTCAAAGGTATAAATAATAAAATACCTTACTGCGTTTGATAAATCTAAAGTTGTCAAAATAGAATTTGAATAATTGAAGAGAATAAAATGTTCCAATAAACACTATAAATTGTTAATATTTTTCAAGAATACACTATCCCTTTTTATTACTAAACTTACAAAATGGATATAATAATAATAATAATAATATACTTTAATATATTTCATATCATACATTATGTTCCAATTTAATAATACTTTAAACTTAGAGTACCTATGAGTTCATTGTAGAATGTTTAAATAATTTATAATTGAGGAAATGGACTTCTATTTTAAAAATTGTAAGATAAATGTGTTATTTACAAGAGACAGTTATTTAGTTTTTATAAAATTGCTTGAAATATTAAAAAAAAAAATCTCTTATATTTCTAACAAACTATATCTAAAGAAAATGCATAAAAATAACCTATGACTAAATATTTAGATTAAACTGATACAAACTTAAACAAAATAATTCTTTAAGTTAGTTAAAAGTTGAAATAAAAATTATATAAGCAAAAAATTAAGTGAATTAAAAAAGCAAACAATTAGTATATCTAAATATGCTTTACTTTTAATTCATAACAATAAAAATCAAACAATTAATATTTTTAACGTGCAAAACACCTGCTCCCATACTAGTATACCCAAAGGTCTTAAGTTTAATGATTTATTACTGCCCCTATTGGCTCTGCCATTGAATTGATATTTTGACACCAAGTAAGAGACCATAAGTTTTGCGCACATAGAATTGTTGAACATATTTTAACCATTGTACTCATATTTCTCTTTGTTGTTCAGGAATTTGTAGGTATAATCTATGCAATTGGTGCATTGGCATCTATAGTTGGCGTTCTAATATATCAGAAAACCCTTAAAGACTATCCATTTAGAAGTTTACTTTTTTTCGCGCAACTCCTCTATGCAGTTTCAGGAATGCTTGATCTTGTTTTCATTCTTCGCTGGAATTTTTTTAATGAAGCTCTTGGGATTCCAGATTACTTCTTTGTTATTATGGAAGAATGTGTTTCAAGAATTATTAGCAGAATTAGATGGATGCCAATGATGGTACTAAGTAGCAGATTATGTCCTTTGGGCATTGAGGGCACATTTTTTGCATTATTAATGTGCATTGATAGCCTTGGTTCACTTACTTCAAAATTGGCTGGAGGGATGGTTCTGCATGTATTTCAAGTCACAAGAACTAACTTCAAAAATTTGTGGTTAACACTTCTCATAAGAAATTTGTTGAGGTTTGGTACATTGGCTTTGATATTTCTAGTTCCGAATGCAGATCATTCAAGTCTGACAGTTCCCTCTGATACATTGACTAACAGTACCAAGAATGGTGATAGTAGGGATGATGACCATCTACAACTTGTACCATTGAATGAGAAACTAGAGGTCTGAGTTCCAATTTAGACAAACAATAGTATTCGTTATACTCTTTTTATCTTTCATGAGAAATATCCTTGAGATTTTTTACACATGTTTAAATTTGTTTTATCTAATCAATATATTGGAATATTAAGTTTATGTGAAAATATTTTGTTTTCCCTATAAAATTCTATTATGTGATCAAATATATGCAAATTTGTTCTTCTAAATAATCAAAAGATTATTTACATGTAATAGACCTTTAACTATATGGCTCTTTTGGCTACATGAGAAATGTTTTCCTCTCTCGTTAAACAAATTGTGTCTAGAAAAATTTTTGGCAAATGCATCAGTAGATATATGTATTAATGCAAGAATTAGAACTAGGAAATGAATGGTTCACGGAGGTAATTTATCACACTTATGGATGTAAGAAACAAGAGAGTATTTACAAATTATGTATATATCATAACTCATTAAAAGTGGTACAAAGATAACCTTTATAAACTTATAAGAGAACATTTTAAAATAACTTATACATAGACATTGTAATGGGCCGAATCAATCCGTCGGTCTTGCTCGCATTTTTACCGACCCCTCCCAACTCATGTGATATTATTCAGGTCTGGGTAGTGGGCTTGATCAAACCTATAACCATCTATATGACCAAGCTAGACCCTGATTTGCTAGCCCGTAACTTGACCCAGACCGTTCCGTCAATTAACCATGAACTGGTCAATTAACTGGACCAGCAGTCTAGCCCATGGATTGGACCAGCGGGCCACCGTTTGAATGTTTTTTAAATGATATTGATGGACTTTTTTACCCCACCAGAAGCTATAAAATGGCTACTTCTTGGGGGCAATGTTGGAATAAAATTCCTATAAATATCACACAATTTTCATTGCAAATCACACAAAAATTTCTCTACTTTGTTTTATCTCTTCTTCCTACTATCCAACTTTCTCCACGTGCTATTTAAATTTTTATTATACTATACATTTTCTTACATCTATCTACATTTATAAATTTATATTTACTTTAGATATTAAATAGATGAAGCACAACTGAAGATTTAGAGGTTTATTCAAAATTCATATGGTGAAGTTTTGAAGTGAAGTTCAAGTACTCAAGAATGTATAAACTAAAATTCAACATTTCAATTTCCAACATTGGTTTTTTTTATAATTTTTAGTTTATTTATTATCCTTATTTACTTTGCTTATTTTTTGCTATTCTTTAGTTTTTAGTATTCTTTTATTTACAAACTTTGTAGTCTACATTATTAATTTGCATTATAGCACCTTATTTTTTATTTTTTTTTTACTTATAAAGTTTTTGCATTAGAATAAAATGAAAGGATCAAGCTCATAAGTCCCCCCACATACTAGAAGATCCCTATGTAATTGTTGACTTAGATGTTATGGATAACCAAAACGAGATACCTACTCTAGATCCTAATAAACAAGATACTATTAAAATGAAAAGTATCGTTTGGAAATTTGTTAAAAAAAGATGAAATAAATAAGGTAACTACTTCTAAGTTATGTAATCCTCCGATCTCATTTATGCACAAAAAAGAGGGAGAACCGGACCACTTAATATGTACATAATTAAGAAACATAAAAAAACTCAAGGACAAGCAAAAAGCTGTTTAGTTCAAATACAAATTCGCACCATTCAAAGTATGGTTATAGCTAATTTTAAATATTCACATGAAAAAATAGGGAGAAAATGGCTAAATGGATATATAGAGATGAATGGCTTTTAGTTATGACCGAAAGTTCTAATTTAGAACATTACATGCACAATACCATGTACCCACAATTTACAAAGAATCTTTCAAGTACTTTGAGAAATGATATTAAAAGAATGTTTAGGAAAAAGAAAAATTAATTGATTGCTATTTTTGTATCGACTAATTGTAACGTTGTTCTTACTTCTGATTCATGAAAAGCAATTACAAATGAACATTAAAGTTTTTCTTACTTCTGATTCGTGAAAAGCAATTACAAATGAACATTATTTTGTATCACCGTACATTAGATAGATGTAGATTGGCATTTACAAAAAAGAATTATTAGTTTTCAGTGTTTTGAACATCCTCACAAAGCGTCCAAATTTCAAGGATCATTTTTACTTTTGCCCGTGAATATGACTTAGTGTGAAAAGATTTGATCCATTTTTTTGACAATATTTCAAATAATACTGCAAGTGTGTCTATGTTAAAAGATGCTTAAACCTATTTTTGGTGGTGAGTTATTTCATAATATATGTGTATGTCATATATTTAATATTTATGTTCAAGATAGTTTAAAATGGGTGGTGATATTATTACTCTAATTAGAAATGCTACTTTATACATACATATACTTCACGTCAATGAGAGAGTTTAAACAGCTTTGTGTGGAAAATTGCATGAAATTTAAACAACTTAGATTAGATGTACCTACAACATGGAATTCTGCTTGTCAAATGTTATCAAGTACGTTGAGTTATGAAAAATTACTTTGTACATTTTACAACAATAATATTGGTTCAAATATTGATACTTATTTAGTCAAGGATGATTTCAAAAGTGTTAAAACAACGTAGAAATTTCAAAAGCATTTGTGTATGGTATTGAATTTTTATCCACTACTTATAAACCTTCCTCTCAAGTTGTTTTACCTCAACTAAGTAGAGTTGTTTTTTTCAATCATAAAATTGATTTGTATTTTGATTATATGATTGCCACAATGGAAGAAAATTTTGACGAGTATTTTGAAAATATTCTATTATTGTATTTTTTGGTTTGTATTATGGATCTGCAAAATAAAATATATAAGTTGAAATTCATAGATCTTTTCAATAATCATATATCAATTGTTATATAGACAAAGATAGCATTGTTGAATTAACTGAAATTTTTTTTATGAATTATCTTTAATTTAAAGGAAAACTCTCCCACACGACAAAGTGCATCTTCTAGTTCTTCCAAACTACAATCATAATTTATTTTTTTTAACATAAATTTTAGCACACATTTTGATTCTTATCAACTTTTAATTGCAAAAAGACTAAAAACCCAAGATAGTGATGAAGTTTCTTGTTATTTGAATGATCAACCACTATACAGATGCGAAGTCCTACGAGATTTTGATATTCTTTCTTGGTGGTAAAATCTATAGACGTGATTATCCTATTTTATCTCAAATTTTTCAGGATTTCATAACTACTCCATTTTTAGTAGTTGCATTGGGAAATGCCTTTAGTCTAGGTGGAAGAATTTTAGATGAAAAAAGTGCTTGAATGGACCTGCCACTTTTAAGATAGTAGTTTGCTTGAAGGATTAGTTAGATACAGAAGAAAGAATAGAAGGATTAATTACGCAAGACTTGGATGACAATAAAGATAGTAATTCACCAAATTGATGTATAGATGATATTTTAATATTTACTAATTATTTGGAGATAAGGTTCTATGTCTCCTTCTTATGTATGTTGTAAATAGTTTATTTGTTTTTAAATTTCTTAGATTAGTTTTATAACTTGTAATTGTTTGGAAGTAAGGTTTAATACCCCCCCTCCTAATACTGTTTTTGTCAATATTAATATATATGGTTATGCCAAACCTCCACCTCTTAAGGTGGTTTTTTTTTTTATTTTAATTATATACTTTTACTCTATCATTAATTCATAAATAATAAGTTATAATTATAAGTATTGACTTATACTAACAAATAATAATTTGGTCTAATAAGTACTAATTCAGAATAATGAAGTACTAACAACTATTAACTTGAGAATTTCTAACAAATAATAAGTGACCAATTTTGAAATAAGTAATAATTTTTAAACAACTAAGCAACTTGAAATAATAATTTCTAATTACTTTGAATATTAAGTAATAACTTTGAATATTAAGTAATAACTTTGAATATTAAGATATAAATAAGAACTTGTCTAATAACTAATAACATGTTTCTCTAAAGTCTTAGGTTATCAAAAACGAACTAATAAGACTAAGTACTAATAACTAATGACTTCAATTTCAAATAATAAGTATTAGTTTGAATTGCTAAATATAAGTAGTAAATAAAATATTTGAATAATAATTTGAACTAAGATAATTACATATTTTAAATGAATATGATATAGTTTTGAAATAAAATAAGATTTTATTTTTGTTTATTATGGGCCAGCTTGTGGTCCAACCTGTGAGCCAGCCCGTGGGGCCAGCCTGTCCAGTATGTATCGGCATTTGGGGGGCCTAGTGTGAGGGCCAATTATAGGCTAATGTATTCCACATCCAGTTCGGCTCGACTGAGAGGCAGTCTCAGCCTGCCTCGACTCTTGGAAAGCCAAGCGTCAGCTCTTGGAAAGCCAAAAACTCAATGGCATGCCCAGTCCACCGCCATCCCTAACCAAGATAACCAGTCAACTAAGGTAAGTCTTGCTATCCAAAACAACTAGAAAAGAAATTATTTAATCTAGGTGAACAACTAGTTAAGTACATATTAGTCATATATTTAAATTCCATACTAGATATCTACATAACATAACATCTCCTCTAAGACTCATATGGTTAATTTAACAACAAATGGAGTTTGAAACAGGATTTGAAAGTCAAGTGATCCAAAACTAGGTAGGCTAGAGAAATAAGATTTTAAGAAATATAGTAGTTGAAATGAGAAACAAGACATACAATGAAATGATCATATAGGATCTAGATAACATATGATATCCTCCATCAAAGTGGACCCAAGAGATCAAAAAGATGTTCTATATTGCAAAGGAACCAGAAAATGATTTCCTCACAAACTAGAAATCCCATATATGAACCTGAATGTTTAACCAATGATTAATTAGTTACAAATTAACCTCGAAGGTTGAACTAGTGATAAACTAGCTAGAGTAAGCAACTACTAAGAATGAAGACTATTTGTAGACTACAAAATAAGAAAATATTGGACTTTTTAAAATAATAAAGAAGCAACTATAATTAAGACACCAATTAAAAGTGCTAAATAATTGAAACTAAACTAAAGATGACTAACTATATAAGCAGTCCAAGTAAAAGGATTTGGCTTTTCAAGATTAAAAAGTGGGGTAGGATTTTGACTAACTAATTCTTGAGTTTTCAGTAATTTGTTCAATTATAGTACTTGCCTGGAGTCCAAGTTGGTGGTTAATTCCTCATTATAATCCTAGTCCTGATTCTTCGCTTTAAGTATAGTCTATCAATTCAACTAATCCTAATTGTAAATTCATCTTACCAATTTGAAAGAGGTAGACTCAATTAGTAACTACATAGAATTGTAACAACCAACTAGAAGAACTACTTTGTCAAAAGCAAGTTCTAAATTAATTCAATTATTGATCTTGGTTGCTAATCAAGGTTTAACTTCTGTCCTCACCTTAATTAACCAAATAATTAAAGAAATGACCAAATTTTCTAATTTCCTTTAAGCCCATTATTAATTGTGCACCCAATTAGGCCAATTTTCTCATGTAACCAATCAAATTACCCATCCTCCATTTAGAATTAGTGTTGTTTAATTGTAACCCATACATATTAGTTCATAATTAATGAAAATAAATAACTATGCAAAATCGGAATAACAAGATTAAACATAATTACTAGCACAATTTAAGTGGAAAATGTAAACTTTATCTTAAACAACAAAAAATAAAAAAAATCCCAATAAAATCTATAGTTAAACTAAGAATGAAATAAAGTCACAAAATAAATATAGAAAATTAAAGGAAAGAAAATAGAATAATGAAAGAGTAAATGAGTTCTTACAAAACTTGTCTCACTAAAAGTGTACTAGCCTAATTACTACTACTCTCTCTACCTCTACATTTACCTTTACCGACTGCTTAATGTCCAAGACTTCATACAAAAAATACAATTGTATATTTTCTTTCAAAATTTCCACTTGCAGAGCATAGCTAAGAAAATTTGTACATGAAAGAGTTGGTTATGACCCATGTCTTAAAACAATCCATATTCCCAAAATGTCCTTCCAAAACTTGGTCACGGCCAAACTTCAAGTTTTCAAAATCTTCTGAGTATTGGTCATTTTCACAAACCTTGGCTTTACTTGTTAAGCTACTGTGGCACCCCCAATGTTTTGCAAAAGAAAAATAAGTTAATAAATGGTAAATAAATTTTGTTGAAATATTATTAGTATTCATAAAAAAAGAAAAAAGAACATAATATGGAAAAAACATGCCTCATCTATCAGCACCAAAAAATGGGATGCCATACACCTCAATTTCTTAGGAAAAGTATTGCATATACAAAATGACACTTTGTGGAAAACCTGTGAGGGTCCTAAAATAATTTAGGATAGGGTTTACAAAACAAACAAATAAACAAATGGAATCGCCATCGAAGTGTGAAATGCATCGAGACACAAACCCTAACCTAAAGGAAAGGGGAATTCTTACGGGTAAAGCACTAAAATGATAAACAAAAGTTAGCTAAGCAAATGAATAAATAGTTTTGAAAATGCCACACTATATAACTCCTAGTCAAACAAAAGCAAAAGAAAATATGTTAGGGAGTCCTATTCAAAAAAAGGAAGCCTAGACTGCTCTATAAGTAACCTAGATACCTTTCATCCCCAATAAAATCAATTGTGGGGTTTAATTCATATTTCTTGAAAGATTAACCCTAATTCGTATCAAGTTTAGAACGGTTAAAATAAATCCAAACAAAAGATTAGTCAATGAAAGCACGCGTAAAAGCACGAAGAGACAGGAGCCTTTATGTTTCAACAACGGACTAGTATAAGAGGTTTGACTTCTATACCTATATTATGCCGAGATTAAAAGGATGAATTTCTACACTAGTGTTGGAATAGTGCAAAGCATACATCAAGAGTTAAATATGCATAACAAAACAAAATAATTAAAACGAATGAAATTATACAGTCACGCAAAACATGTAAAAATATATATATATAAAAAACACTTATAACATAATTCTTAGCATGCTAAACCTAATGAAAGCAGCAAAACATGTAGCAAATAAACCCTATTTGTTATAGTACACTTATGCCTTTACATGATATAAATTACAATAAATAATTATAAAAAACTAAAGAAAGTGACTATATAATTATAATATGATTACATTGCACATAATAGGATTTTAGATATAACCTTACTTGGCATGTCAAAGTTATGAGGGAATTCCGTATCTTTAGTTCTCAAAAATAGAAAAAAGGGACAATGTAATGTAAAGCACCAGTGCAAAGACGATGGAAACTAAACTAGCTTTAAATTATCTAAACATTTCATTTGGAATAAAAAAACATAAAATGACTACAATTAGATTAAAACTCATACAAGTAGCTAAAAAATAATTATTAAAACAAAATGAAGGACTTAATTACATACCAAAGAATTCAAGGAACCTACTTGTAAAACTAGAAAAAATTTTATGATCAAACTGCCATTATCAAAACCAACAATTTTGGGCCAAATCTAGGGTTTTGGGTCAACTTCAAGGTTTTATTGTCAAAACTAAGGCTACTTTCAAACCTAGAGTTTCGAGTCAAATCTATGGTTTTCTAATCAAATCTAGGGTTTTGGGTCAAAACTACTTTTCGAGTTCAAACCTAGGCTACTAATTACTATGATTAATGTGATCCTAACTATGGATATTGATGCCAGAAATAGACCGATTTCATATCACCTTTCAATTCGAATTAGAAAAGCCATCACATAATAGAGCAACTGCTTTACACAAGGGGAAAAAGAAAAGTAAAGGGAAAAATCTTGAAATAGAGAAATGCATATTAAATGTTCCTATGATAGTGTTCTGGCTAAACCTCTCTTATTTGAGCAAGAGCTAATTGTTTAGAATAAATTCTCATATCTTTTTATAAATGTGATGAGCATATCCTCTCTTCATTTTCAAATCGATTATGTCTTATGTAACAGAATGGGAAATAATAAAGGCAATTTATTTATTTATTACTTTGTGTGTAGCTCTCTTATTTGCCAATGCCGTTGCTAAATCTGCACAATTTCCCCTTCAATGACTGGGTCTTGCGGTCAAGCTCCCTTTTGACTTTCCACTCGAGGGCCAATCTCCGTCCATTCGCTCCTCTATCTTTCATCTCTTAGCGGTAGCGTTGGCCCAACAGAGTGCTTTCGTTGGCAAATTCGTAAGTTCAATTTCTACTGGATACATGCCAATAGGTCTTCTCTATATATTCTCGGTGTTGGGGTATATGAAGAATGATTGAAGATTCTTGCAATAATACCTACAACTTCTCCCAATTCAACTAGGTCACCATGACTTGAATATTCA
The DNA here is from genome assembly GCA_025175665.1 of Cinchona pubescens. Lineage (NCBI taxonomy): Eukaryota > Viridiplantae > Streptophyta > Magnoliopsida > Gentianales > Rubiaceae > Cinchona > Cinchona pubescens. Next base: position 1,187,010 of record JANKKI010000092.1, read on the forward strand.
GTTTGATAACCTGCTACTAATTATTCTTTTGCTTCTGGGGCACTCCTCTTCCAAAAAATATTAGTATTCGTCTAAACTCTAAGGGTTTTTTTTTTCAAATCTAGGGTTTTTTAGTTAAATCTAGGGCTTTGGGTCAAATGAGGATTTATGGGCCAAACTTAGGGTTTTAGGCTAAATCTAGGGTTTTTTTGTTAGAACTAGGGAAAATGGGTCATTTTCTATATTTTTGGGCAAACCTAGGGATAAAGGGGTAATTTTTATAGTTTTAGTCAAAATTGGACTCCTATTCAACCCTAAGGATCCATTTGGTTCATGGGATGGCTTGGGATTGGATAAGTAATCCTATGTCATCTAATGTTTGGTTGGATTTAAAATATGGGATTATATCCAACTTAAATACTATCAAGCCCTTGGGTAGAGATCAAATTAAAGCAAACAAGTAATAATTATAAAAACCTGTCACAAATTCACTACACTCTACCTCACTTCCGCAAGTATATGGAGTTGGTAGTATTATATCATGAGTGGGTATCGTTTCCACGAAGATTGTTTGGCATACCGAGATTTACAAATATTTGTACAGTTAGACAAATCAAATAATGGGAGATGAAACTACACTAACTAAAAACCATAATTCAAATTAAGCAATTGAAATCTAAATTTACACTAAATTTTCTACCAAAGCAAATAGATGGAACTAAGTGACTACGAAATTGAGAAACTAATTAACCTATTCTAACAAAACCAAGTAAACAAAATCACTTAATTCTTCTCTAATTTGACTAAAATATGATTCAAATTAATGCTCAAATAACTAACCTAACTAAGAAGAACAATAAGAGAGCATGTAAAACAAGAAATTGCCATTTCTAATCTAGAATTTGTAAAGAAATAAACTTGAAATATAAATATTTTTGGATTTTTTGATAATAATAAAGAAAGCCCACTAAAAATAGTAACTAGAAATTAAAGAAAAGATTTGAAAATTTTTAACTAAAAAGGACTAAATTAACAAGAACCCTAATTACTCTAAGAAAACTTGAAAAGGATGCAAAGAGATCTTCAAGAATTTAAACTAGAAAGCAAATAAAAATTATATCTACTTAAAGCTAACAATTATCCCACTAACACAATCTAATCAAAATTTAAACTTACATAGGATTGAAAACAAGATCTAAATTAAAATGAAAGAGAACTTTTCTATTAACTAAAGAAAACTTGAGGTTCAAACTATGCATCCCTATTTTTGGTTTTAATGAATCTATCAAAAATGAAATCAATGCTATGGCTGGAATTTTGGTGGTTTTACGTGCTAATTGATTATTTAAATATATAATGTAGTTAACTTACCTTGAACTCCTCAAATATGATTAACTTCTTTGAGTAAAGCTATTTGTGCGTGATGTACTCTGGGTTGTATACTTTATCGCACCGGGGAAAACTAGGCCCTTGCCATGCCTGGGTTAGGCATGTCAAGCCGGTAATGGATTTAGTCGAAATGGTTTACCAACTATGGTTGTGCAACCCAAGCACCTTGGACGGGATGATCATCGATGTTTTGGGTGTGCAATTTTAATTTAGTACTCTCGAGTTTACCAATCATGTTGTGGTCACTTGGTATAGAGTTTCATGGCTAGAAATTTATTATTTGGATAGATTTACTTGAATCGAAGAGAGAGTGAGAGCTGGATAATGGAGTTCTTTCATTAGCTTGGTGTGCTATAAGAAATGGCTCTCCAACGGCTTCCATGTGAGGCCGACCGTATCCATCTTTATATGAACTTTATTTTAAGTCTTATGGTTGCATTTTATTGTTATGTGTCTTTCCTTTATCTGCATTAATTTATTGTGTTCGATTTTAACTGAAAAATGGGAAATTATTTTTGTTTCTAGATCTCACTGGGCATAAGCTCATAGCATTTTTGAAATTTGTTTTTCCTTACAGATCTTATGATTGTTTGAGAAGGTCATCTAACAACTAGAAGCTTTCCTTGGTTGTCTCAAATTGTGTGCAATGTTGTACTTATAGCTTGGTGATTGTAGTTTTGTTTTTCTAGTTTGTAATTATAGGGTGACAACATAATTGTACGAGTGTTCTGGCTATATGCTAGCTATGTTTTGAAGGTGTAAATGACTTGTATCATCTACTAAAGTTTGCTTGAGATATGTGTGTAATCTAAGTTTGGATTTTCAGTCATAGGTATACGAGTCATTTTATTACTTAGTCCTAGCGAGAGCTAGCCAGGCACCCGACGAGTCTCGAAGGTTGGAGATTTAGTTGGGGCGTCATACCTTGGACTATCAAATGGGATGGTCAAACCATCCAAACACCTATATGAGCTATCAAGATTATCTTTATTCTTTTCCTCCACTACAACAGCCTTTGCGCAAATAAAAGGAGCACCAAAGCGTGAGTGCCGCACCACGATGATGAATGCTAACCATAGAATAGAACATCTCTCATCTAACACTCCTAACTCAGGGGAATTTCTTTCACCAACTGACTCAAGAAGTCAATGGGACAAGATTGATGGAGATATTGATGATACTCCAAGAACAAGCCAAAATTCATGAAGAACAAGCCAAACTCTTGGATGATGAAGCTAAATTCTTGGACATTTAAGACAAGTCGATAAAGCGGTTACAGGACCAACTTGCCAAGCTCCAAAGAATGATGGGTTGTGAAAATCAAGCGACTCCAACACTCCCAAATAAGAGGATGAGAATGAAAAGGTCGAGTCATCGAGCATCTATAACAACAAGGAACCAAAAGGATGCTCCAATTTCATGAGCATCATACCTAAGGAGTGCCATATAAAGAACTTGTTGACAAAGAAATAATTCAAGAAGAAGACAAGGATGAGCAGACTTTGAAAGAAACCAGCTATGAAGAACCTCTTGACCTTGAATTCACAACAACCGGGTTCACTCAACACGTGTTTAAAAACACCATTCACATATCTTTTAAGATAAATGTGACTTTGTCTCGGTGACCAAACCATAAAGAGTGGTAGAAAAATATGACTCAAGATATGGAAAAAGAGGGATATATTTTAAAGGGGACCAAGGAAGTGCCAACTATATATGCCGAAGTTCAATAAATCCCTGAGGACTTTGGATGTACTAAGCAATGGACCAAGTTCACCAAGGATTATCACATTTGTGGAAAACTTCATTGGTGTTGTTAAGGGAGTATTTCTTATATTTTATTATAATTTTTGTGCTTTATTTTAAGAAACTGGTGGTTGATAAAGGCTTGTATACCTATGCTTATTTTAGTTTTTTTTTTTTTTTTTTTGATGATGGTAAATGATTTTTGCTATTCTTGGACAATTTTGGATTTGATGAATATGTTGATGGCAATATAGGATTTTGTATGATTTGTGATTGATCTATGCTTTATTTCATGAACTTGGACTTAGTTTACCATTGATTGTGGAAATTCTAGTTGTTGTTACACTTTATTTGCTAAGCTATTTGAATTTATTTTGAGGAACTCATATGAATGCTTGATATTTCTTGGAGAAGTCTTTGTTATTGAAGGTCTTTTTGAGGCCAATTACATGTAAAGTGAAGTTTTAGAGGATAAGTTGGGCATATAGATAATCTTTGTATTGTATTGAACCCCCTTACCTTTATGTGTGTTTAATTGTTTCAACTCCGTAAAGTCCTAAGAACCCTTTTTAGTGTAATCAAGTTGGTTGAAGGAGGATCACTACAAAAAAAATACTTTTCGTAACGTATCCAAAACAGTGACAAAAAGCCTTAAAATTCATGACAATAAGTATTTGACACAGATTTATCACAGTTTTATCACAGTTTTAGAGGTTTGGGTATTACGGCCATTACAAAAAATATAGTCACGCATTTCTGACCATGACAATTACTTTTTGTCACAGATTTGACATAGTGTTGGTAGCGTGACAAAAAAATTGTGTTATATACACTTAAACTTTTTACCACGATTTTGTCACAGATTAATGTGAATAAGTGACAAAAAAATTATAATCACAAACATAAGACTGTTACAATTTAGCCTTTTTTTATCACAAAATTAAATTCGTTGCAGAACCTTTTATAGTGTATTATTTTCACTGTATAGCTAATATGACAATAAATTTTCCTAATAAAACTACTCATATACTAGTTGCATTAATCTTAATGAAAAGCACTTGTACATTCAAGATTTTGAACTAATTTTAAAAAAAAAAAAAAAAAAAAAAGCTCCTATACATTTATCTGCTGCCATGAACAAATAATTCTTGTTTCACAATATGTTTTTAACAAACATTTCAAAACTTTTATATCCATCCAATGAATATCTTCATTGAACAACAAACCAAAATCTTAATATCCACAACTTTCAAAGTTTCAATAATCATGAAGTCATTTATTGCCATGATTGATTCAAATGCGTGAGAGATAGAATGAAATTGTCCTAATAAATATTCATAACATCTCAAGAAAGAAAAACACAATTTATACCATCTCAATTATACTTTATAAAAAGAAACATAAGAGATAAAGTTCCAAGAAAATAAGATAGAACAATATTCAAGACCCATAGCAAGATTCATCTACTCTCTTTAAACATCTTCATCGTCAACATCCTGAAAATAACAAAGAAACATAAATATACATTAGAATGTACTAAAGGATCATATATGTAATTTACAAGTGCGTGATTTCATCTATAAGTAAAAAATCCAAAAGAATATTACTGGAAACAAGACACATTACATTTTCATTTTTTTTTTTGACTTTCCTACCTTTTAAAACAATATTTAAACAAAATTTCACTCAAAGATCAATCAAACATATTTCCCAATTTCAAAGTGTAACAACAATGAACCCACTAATATATTTACATCCTATTGTGAAAAAAGTAACAAATTAATTACAAGCATTTGTAACATTTATAATTGAGCTAAACTCATCTAATGAAAATCCATCAAGATCTCCAGAATTTACGTTTTGAGGCAAATTCTTGTTTTGATGATCCTCGCGAAGTAGATGCAACCGATATCTAAAACATAACTTAATTAAGAGAATATACATAATTTAATAGAAAAAGACATGTTGTTTGTTTTACCTGATTACCACCTTGAGTATATGCCATAGGTGGTGTTCCAACTACAGTAGATCCCCCCACTTTGTAGTCGTGCATTAAGAGCATCAATTTGAGATTGCATATCTGATATTTTTCCTCCATACTTTTGTTCATATAATTCTTCAACTTTATTGAGAATCATTGTCATGTAATTATTAGAAAGTTGATTCTTTGAACTAGTTTCACCAAAATATTGAGACGGTGAAGGACCTAAGCCTACTGTTCTCGCATAACCTCGACATTCGGATCCCATAACTTCTCTGAATATGCGTTGTTTCACCTCTGATGTTTGTTCTGTAGCAGGAATTTGAGAAAGTTTCTCTCCATTTGACCCTACATAACATTAAAAGTAATTATAAAGGGAAGCTTACAACTTAGATAATTAAAATAATAAAAAAAGTTTTTATCTAATGTTTACAATGACTGTGGAGGCTTCATCACCTTTGGAACACCATTTGGATCTGTTCGTGTTCTGATATATACAGAGAGTTGGTCAGTTTCCAAACCTTTGTCTTTCATCTGAAATACGAATTATGCAAAGGCAAGTTATGAGTTCACAAACTATTAAGTAAACAATGTCAAACAATTAAAAGAAGATACTGGCTAGTATACCTCTTGCCGAATAATAGCATGTGGAGTTCTATTAGTCCTATGTGAAGGACCATTTTGATCAGCAATACTCTTTATGAGAATTCAACAATATCAAAATTCAAACTAGAGCATTCTAAAGTAAACTATTAAAAAAGGAATGTAGCAAAAGTACGACATAGACGAATAAAAATTACTAAAGTAATCAAAAGATGCATTTCATTCATACTTGAACATTTTCTAAACTCCAATACTCTACAAGCACTTTCCATTGTTCAGGTTGAACTTGAGCAGGAACATTAGCCAAGGCCTCCTCCTTCCTCTTGCCTATCACTTTGAAGTATGTTCCTTTTAAAACACTTTCCCAACTTCTCCATTTCTCATCAAGTGACTTCATGCAATTAATCTTATATATAGGAGGACAAGTTGTAACTGTCTAAATAACAAATAACAAACATTGGAAAGTAATTTGCATGTGTTTATTTAAAAAAAAAATTGCATGTGTTTGATTTAACACAACTGAAAAAATAGTTGTTTTATGTTTTTATACCTGAATGTCATCCCAAAGAAGGTCCAATTATCTTTTGGAATATCATTCCATGCCTCATAAGTGAGTGGAAGTCGTATACCATTACGTGCTAACTTACCAACATATTTCATGAATTCTGATCGTCTCTTGGTCCAATTGGTTGCATGTCTTGATTGAAATCAAGGATCAACTTTTGTTCTGGTGTAGGATTTGGTCCTCGCGTTGGACCTCTTCCTCACTTTTTTGGGTTTTTTTTAGCATGTATACAAAACCAATTAGTTTTTGAAAAATGCATAACTTACTAAAAACTCATATCAAATAACAAGTAAAATGCATAACTTAAAAATGCAAAACCATTTGGACTTTGAAATATGCACAACTTACTAAAAAAATCAATCAAATAACAAGTGAAGTATAAGTCAACTTGAACATTAATATTGATAGACTAAAATATATATATATATATATATATATATATATATACACCCGATAACAAAATATCTGATGCATCACCACTAAATTGGTAGCTAGCATGTGCTGATTGGATTACATGTTGTTGAGAATCAACAATTAAAGTACTCATGTTACTGGCATTAGGTATAGAACCCATTCCATCAACACGTTGTTGACTTGCTCCATTTGAACAATTCATATTTGTAGCCCTTATACCTACACCAGTTGAGTTTGATGCACTATGTGTAACTTTAGAATGAAATGCACCATATAGAACTTGAGGCACCAGTGCATTAACAATAGTTTGAGAAAGCAGTGTACTATCCACAACATGGTGAGATGTGCCAACTATGCCGAAGGATAGATGGTAACCAGACATGTTTCCATTAGTAACTTTAAAAGTTGCATCCAACAAATTAGCTGCACCATTCAAACCTCGAGAAATAGGACCTTCTTCTCCAAATGAATACGATGCACCAATTTTACTTAAAACCTGTGGTTGTAAAGCATCCAATTTTGGGTTTGGATAAGCTCGAGTGGGTGGACGACGTTGCCCATATCGACTAAAAGCTCGAGGTGCTAATTGTGGCTGAAATTGTTGTTCAGGAAAAGTAGAGCCATAAGGTGCGCAAACAATGTCATTTAACTTATCTGCCATAGTATACCCCGAACTTTCTTTTTTGTCATGATAATCTACATAGACAAAATTACCAGAAGAAAGTGTTAGAGATAATAGACACAAATAATCATAAACAACATGAAATTTATATTAGTATCAATGCATTGAAAGGAAAAATGTAAAACTTATCTTTGATTGATTGCTTCAAGAACATTGATCTCTTGTTCATATTGTCCAATGAGTACTACTATACATCATTCATATAGAATATACTGATAAAAAAGAACTAAAAAAATATGCCATAACTTGCCTATTTTCGAAGGATAAATAAGAAAATTTATTAAACTTGAGGGAATTTATGTGCCTTCTAATTAAAAGAAAAGAAACCCTAACCACCATAATAACTATCCTTGTAATAGTCAAATTACTTATGCTAAAAGTAAAAACAATAACAATTTCTATGTTTCTATTAGATATCAGATATCATCACCCCTCTTCTATGTCAATGTCACTATGATGATCTAATGTTTCATCCACATCAAGTGGCATAGCTCCAGCTCCTTATTGTACCCAAACATTATCCTCCTCACAAGTAGCTACATTCTCATCAAGGCCTTGAGAGCTAAAAGGCTCAACTTCTGGTGTACTAAAATCAACCTCAAAAACTTCTTTAGGAGCCATTCTCATCACAACCTGCCAATCTGGTTCTACTGGATCAGGTACATAACAAACTTGCTCTGCTTGAGTTGCTAGTATAAATGGTGGGTCATCACTTCTAACATTATCTTTGTACATCAAGTACTTGAAGTTCACCAAGGTGAATTTGAACATATCTTCTCTCTTCCCTCTTTGATTATCAACCCAATCACATTTGAAAAGAACAAATTTTAATTGACTACTATTTCTTATTTCAATGATATCAGTCAACATTCCATAATATATAACATCTCCAATAATAGGATTCTTGCCTTTTTGACTAGCATAACTCAAAGTTTCTGCTCTAATAGTTACTCCACTATTTTGGGTAGTTCGACTACACATCTTTATGCTTAGCACGAAAACGGAAGCCATTAACAATGTAAGATTTGAACCTTCTTCCATCCAAATCGGGACCATCGGCTAATGCTTTGATTTCATTAGAGAAGTTCATACTCACTTGATTATGTTGAACCTGCAATGTATGACATTATTTGGTACAATATTTTAGATACCTTAAGTCGTGCTATAATTTTAATTTAAGCATGCTCACATATTTTTTAAATCACCCAATTATGTGAATTTTTCATTATGAATCCATTGGATGTGATGATCACTACAACGTGGCATTTGACTCCTAAGCTCTGCAATGTGTACACTGTAAACAAGAAGTTAGTATCATAGTTTGTGATTCAAATAGTTAAATATTCAAGAGTTATAAGTGAAAGTATTACCCAAGAAATGGTTGTACAGATTCAGTATTCATTAAGATATATCTATGAGCTTATTCCTATGTAACACTATCAAATATAACATCCTCAACCTTTGCCAAAGCACGACCAATTCCAGTACCATGATGATGCATCCTAGACGGTTGTTTGGATTTGATATCCATATCATTCAGGTACCTCATGCAAAAATTCATACATTCTTCCACCAAGTATCCATTGGCAATTGATGCCTCTAGATGAGCACGGTTATGTACATATCACTTTAACGTGAGTAAGTACCTATTCAGATCATGAAATATGTAAGCATTATAATGGTCCTGTCTAGAATAACTAAAATCATAAAACTCACCCTTTCAATCGGGTAAATCCATCGAAATTGTACAAGACCAGCCAATATTGCTTCCTCTGCTAAATGTATAGGTAAATGTTCCATGATATCAAAAAATGATGGAGGAAAAATCTTCTCCAAGAGACAAAGAGTGATGGCAATTTGATCTTGCATCTATTCTAAATCAATCACTTGATTCACCTTGGAACAAAGTTGTCTAAAGAAGTTGCACAACTCAATTAGCGGTTTGACTACATTTTTAGGCAATACCCTTCTAATGGCTAACGGAAACAATTGTTGCATAAACATGAGTGTCATGACTCTTCAAACCTGATATGCTTCTATCTTGCAAATTCGCACATCTAGATATATTTGATGCATATCCGTCAGGAACTTTCACATCTTTTAACACCTTCAAGAATAGGTACTTTTCATCTTTGCTCAATGTGAAGCATGAAGGCATTATGACTGTTTTTTCGTTTGCAACCTTAGGATGCAAGGATGTTCTGATTCCCATTTACTCTAATGTNATATCGCAATGAGAATTGATATGATCCTTGGATTTCCCAACAACATTTAATAATGTAAACATAAGATTATCACCAAAATTCTTCTCATCATGCATCATATCAATATTATGTGGAACCAAATTATCTTTCCAATATGGAAGCTCCCAAAATATGCTTTTTTCTTCCAGTAACCTATATTTGTGCTTTCCTGCACTCCTAGTAGCCTCTTATTAAGGTCATCTTCCTTGTACTCGGTTAATATGTTATTCAATTGGAACAATACCTCATCGCTCGATAGTCAAGCATGTTTGCACTCATACTCTCTTTTTCTATCAAAGGAAAACTTTTCCTTACGAAATTTGTGATTTACAGATAAAAAGTGCCGATGACCCATATAACATTGTTTTCTACAGTGCTTCAGCCATTGAGAGTGAGTTTTATCCCCACAAATTGGACATGCAAATTCACCCTTAGTACTCCACCCAGACAACATGGCATAAGCTGGAAAATCATTTATTGTCCACAATCTAAAGCTGCATGTAATTTAAACATTTGGTTGCTATAAGCATCAAATGTAAGCAGAGCAGGATTCCACAATTCCAACAATTCTTCTATAAGAGGTTGCAAATAAACATCTATCCTTTGACCAGGTGATTTAGGACCATCAATAAGCATAGATAGGATAAGAAAAGATTATTTCATGCATAAATGTAGAGGTAAGTTATATGGTATAAGCACCACAGGCCATGTACTATGAGAAATCGACATGGATCTAAATGGATTGAAACCATCACTTGCCAACCCAAGTCTGACATTACGGATATCAATAGCAAATTCAGGATTTTTCTCGTCAAAATTCTTCCAAACACGAGAATCAACAGGATGCCTTTGTACGCCATCATCGATTCTTTTCTAAGCATGCCACTTCATAAGTGAAGCAATCTTAGATGACATAAAAAGCTTTTGAAGTCTTGGTTTCAAGGGAAAATACCTTATTTATTTTGCAGCAACTTTTTTGCCCCCAGGTTTGTACCTTGATGTTTTACAAATTTTACAATGATCACTTTTCTCATGCTCGCCACAGAACAACATGCAATTGTTTATGCATGCATCAAATGTCTTATAAGTAAATCCCAAATCTTTTGTAATCTTTTTGGCATCATAGCAAGATTTGGAAAGTTTTGCATGAGGAAATGCCTTCTTTAATAATTCAAGAAGCCCAGTGAATGATGTATATGACCAACCACCTAGAACTTTCAAATATAATAGATGAACAATAAAAGAAAGTTTTGTAAATTCTTGACATCCAAGATATAGGTCACATTCAGCATTTTGCAAAAGTTTTAAAAAAGTATTTGTATCCTCATTAGGCCCCTCAGTTTGAGCTGATTTACTACCACCAATATTATAGTTCATATTTGGTAATCCATATGCTTCATGGACCATGCCAACCATGTCATCCCCTATATTGTCCCCCTGGTTCAAATGGGTTTCACCGTCTGAGCTTTGCATAATTTCGTGGGTGGCATGTGTTTCTGTGATTCCGTGGAAAGTCCAAACAAAATAAGTATTCGTGAAGCCATGTATAATTAAATGACCCCAAACAGAATCTTTTTGCAAAAAGTAACGATTGTCACATTCTTTACAAGGGAAATAAATTGTTGAGCCTTCATCTTTATTCTGATATGCAAACTTCAGAAAGCCATCAACTTTGTTTCTATAATAACTAGAAGTCCTCTCTTTGGAATACATTCAACTCCTATCCATACCAATTTTTTTATAAAGCCTAAAAAATAGTCAATATATTTTAGTTATCATCACCACAAATAAATAAGATGGATATATAAGTATGTGTCGTAGTTATATTGAATAAATAGTATTTGAACATTATTAGCTTGAGACAAGTATTATACAAGTCCCTAATATGAAAAAGAAAAGTATATATTGCCTTTCAACTCATCACTGTAGGTCTTTATTTCTTTTTCCTTTTGTTTTTCTTGAGTCACGGACAAAAGTAATCTGTTTTTAAGCATTTAAGCAAAAGGATGAGACATTTAAACTATTTGTTAAAATATTTCATAGAAAGTACCAATTACCACATAAGTTTATTTTAGCTAAGAATACTGGCTTTGTTATAATATAGAAACTTCAAATTTTATCAACATTAGTTGTTCAATAAGTGCAAGTCCCGTATGATCACACCATTCAAATATTGTTTATATGAATTTTTCATTACATACAAGCGTAAAATGAAATTTTTAATACATTCAACTATGACAATACGCAATTGTAGTAGGCAATAAATTAGTAGTTTCACTTTCAGAACCAATAACGAAAGTGTCTCAATGAAATTAGCATTTCGGGCTCATTAACTTGAATAATTCTTCAATGCAGAAAGATATTATACATTTCAATTTAATCTATTAAAATATAGTCATACCTTTGTTAAAAGTAACTTCCAATGCAACAAAGCTCCAATTGTATCACTCCTAGTAGTTGTTCCCTGGCAATAATACAAGAAGAGAAATTAAGATAAGATTTTTATTTTGTTGTAAAATAGAGACATTTATTAGATAAGTACTTAGAAGAATTATATTGTTCAAGAAATACAAAATAAATCTCTAACCTTTTGTTGTCCTGAACCTTTTCTAACCATTAGTTCTTGAAGAAAGCATTATAACGTTCCAACTCTTTGTTTTTTAAAGTTCTTGTGCTTGCTATAAATAAATAAAACTAAAAAAAAAAAAAAAAAAACAAGCACATATGTCAAAAATCATGATTGGCTTAAAAATAAACTTGCAAGAAAATTATGTAACAATAAAATACAAGATTGTGAATAACATTCAATAAGTTAGGTGCAATATAGAGATATGACAAAATGATCCATCTAATATTGAACAAACAGACCATGTTGGTGGCTGAATAATATTAGTTTTTCAAGGTATTATTTTGAGTGACTATAACAGAGTCACCCCACTTATAAAAATTCGTGATCACTTTTCAGTTGAATACTTGAAAGAGAAAGTGCAGAGTTCTTCTAGAAGAATTTACTTGTGCATCATATGGACAATTTTATATCTCATTTTTTCTATAAAAGTAAATCTTATGAAAATAAATTAAAGTTTAACTATAAGTTGGAAAAAATTCTTACTACATAAAAAACATTGTAAATAAACCAGTAATTGATGTATGTACCAAAGAATCTTTAACTACAGTAGGCAAAGAAAAGAAAAAATAATTGAGCATCATATTATTCCAAAAAGATACATATAAGAAAGAATGAAGAGAACAAATAACAACACGTCAGTGTACCAAAAATATTTAAGCACTATCCAATTAAACCATAAATAACAAATAAGTAACACGGGCCCAAAACTATTTAAGCACTATCCAATTAAACTATAAAGAAATACTTAAGAAAGAAAAAT